>JANHMN010000002.1:214002525-214013222 GCA_030674055.1 Rhabdomys pumilio | reverse complement strand
TGCCCCAGCTGCCCATGTATCACCACCTGCCCCAGGTGCCCATGTGCCACCCTCATCACATACTCTCACCCATTCCAACTGAACCGAAGTCTGCCCCTCCAGTTTATTTTTATTTTACGTGTATGAGTATTTCTCCTCCATGTATACGTGTGCATATAGATACCATGTGTATACTGGTTCCCTCATTCTCCATGTATATGCATGCATATATACACCATGTATATACTGGTTCCCTCAGAGGCCAGAACAGGACATCAGATGCCCTGGGACTGGAGTCAGATGGTTGTGAGCTGCCACATGGGTACTAGGAACTGGACTCCCATCCTCTGCAAGAGCAAGTACTCTTAACCTCTGATCCAACTCTCCAGCCTCAAGCATACATCTCTTAAAACTGGAGATCATCCAGGTACATGATGTATACCTTTAGTCCATGTACTTGGGAAGCAGGAGGAAGGAGGCAGGAGGCAGGAGTGAGGCGGGAGGCAGGAGGCGGGAGGCAGGAGGCAGGAGGCAGGAGGGAGGAGGCAGGAGGCAGGAGGGAGGAGGCAGGAGGCAGGAGGCAGGAGGGAGGAGGCAGGAGGGAGGAGGCAGGAGGGAGGAGGGAAGACACAGGAGGGAGGAGGGAGGAGGCAGGAGGCAGGAGGGAGGAGGCAGGAGGGAGGAGGCAGGAGGCAGGAGGGGGAGGGGGGAGGCAGGGGAGGCAAGGAAGGCAGGGGAGGCAGGAGAGGCAGGAGAGGCAGGGGAGGCAGGGGAGGCAGGGGAGGCAGGAGAGGCAGGGGAGGCAGGAGAGGCAGGGGAGGCAGGGGAGGCAGGGGAGGCAGGGGAGGCAGGGGAGGCAGGGGAGGCAGGGGAGGCAGGGGAGGCAGGAGAGGCAGGAGGCAGAAGCAGAGGGGTTTCTGGGACTTTGAGGCCAGCTTGGTCTGCATATCAAGTTCCAGGGCAGCCAGAGCTATAGAGTAAGAATTTGTCTAAAAAAAAAATTGACTTCCTCCCAGCCTCATGCCATCTCATGGCTTCCTAGACACTTGAGCCAACACCCACAGCCATCCGCATACCCAGGCCATGCCAATTCTGGCCGCTCCAGATCGTCCCATCCACCTCCTGCTCAAATAGCTGAACTCTGATTACCTGAGTGCAGTAAGCTGTGGGAAAGAAGAAACAGCCAGCAAACCCCTTATACAAAGCTTGAGGGATGCTGGAGGGCAGTATCTCCCAAGAGCTGAGTTTAATAGACGCACTGACAAGGTGAGCCATTGCCATGTTGGGCTCTAGACACACCCCTAACCCATGTCCCTTTTCCTACCTGGGTAAGGGATCCGGCCATAGGTGACAATTTCCATCAGCAGGATACCAAAGGACCAGACATCTGACTTGATGGTGAAGGAACCAAAGTTGATGGCTTCAGGAGCTGTCCACTTGATGGGGAACTTGGCTCCTGCAGGGTTGGACAGAGCAGAGTCATGGTGAGTCTGGGGAGCACTGAGGACTAGGGTCTGCTAGGATGAGGGGAATCAGGACAGGGGCACTTGCTGCCCCTGCAAAGAGTGATGCCCTTGTAATGTGCCCCGCCATCCCATGGTACCAAGGGACATTTGTCTTGAGACAGACAGCTGAAGCAAGGAGGAGTGGGGCTGTGGATAGACTGTGGGAACTCACTCTGGGGGCTACATCCTTGATTCAATTGCTGCCTGTTAAATTAGAACTCTGAAAAGTGGAGCCCTAGAGGTCTTTGGGTATGAAGGACCTCCAGGGGGCTTGAGTCTAGGTCACAGCTGATACTTCACCCCATCCATTCCCTAGCTATGGGGTGCAGGAGAGGACTTTGGCTGTCGTCTGAGGTTTGCCCTAGTCACTGAGTGTCTCGTCCCTATTCTTCCCTCCCTCCCTCTAGCATGGAGGGTATTTGTCTTAATTACAGTATAATTGGCGAACATGGTATACAGGAGATATAACTGCCCCTTGATTCAGGATTATGATACACTCACTGTAAGTAAAACCCAGAAGCCAAAAATGCCTCGAACACTTAGTTGCTGACCACTGTGGTTCAGCAACTGCATACCATGGCTAAATCAGAGCTGTAGCTCACTGCTCTGGCTCAGCATCATGAGGGAGGACAGCATATCACTAGACTTGGAAAGAGATCTCCAAAGGAGAGCACTTCATTCATTCATTCACTCATTTTATGAGACAGGCTCTCCCATAGCACAGCCTAGATTGGCCTCAATTCACTACATAGCCTAGATAGGATGGCCTTGAACTCCTGATCCTTCTGCATCCGCTTCCCTAGTGTCCAGACTGGAGGCATGTACCACCATGCCCACCTTCGCATCATTTCTTCTCCATGCAACTATGTCTGCACCATCAAAATGTTGAAAATCTGCAATGTTGGCAATGACTGGGCTCTCGCTCACTCTCTGCTGCCACCTGGTGTCCATGCCCTATCATGGTTGGCAGAAAAGAGGCTGAGTGCCGAGGGGCAGCACCAGCAGTTACCAAACTGCAGGGCTGTAGGATGGAAGGAGCTAGAAAGCTGCAAGCAGTTCCATTTCAAAGACTTCAGCAGGACATTTGGTTTCACGGTTAGAGTGGTCCTCTAGGCTGAGAGGCTAGACAGCCATCACCAATGGTCAAATGTCCATAAGGCACATGTCACCCTAAACGGCCATAAGCCTGGGAGCTTTTCAGAGCTGGACATAAACTTGACTGGCTTCATTACTAAAGTAGCAGCACCAGGGAGAGACCAAGTCCTGAGGATGGAACTGAGGACACCTAGCTCTGGACTCTTTTTTTTTTTTTTTAACATCTGAATTTTTTAATCCTCCTTTACAAGTTACCTAGACCACTTTTGATTAAGAAAACTGTAGAAAGTTAGTAACTGCCACAAGCAGATCCCAGCTGGTGGCACATGTCAATTTCCACAGAGTCCTGCTTTGCAGGGTGTCTGAACGCACTACTTGGGGTCTCTGCTCAAACTTGCTGCTCAAACTAAACCAGATTTCAGTCCACATGTCGCTTTTCCCCATATTTCTTTGTAAACTCTTCAGCATTCTTACAGAACTTTTACGGTCCTTAGAGTATTCTTCAGCTAGGTCAGCCTGGAGTGGGTGCTCAGGCTTGGGGTCATTCACCAGTGCTATGAGGGACTGGATTACTTGGTCAGTCTTGGTGGCTGGCTTCCAGTTTTCAGCACTAATTACTGGCAGACACACCTGCCCTTTCTCATCGATGTTAGAGTGGTAAATCTTTGTTTTAAATGTGATCTTGGGTGGTTTGAATGGATACTCTGCAGGGAAGCTGATTTCAATTCTCAAGGTTCCCTTATCATATGGAGGGTTGTCAGGAACAATAAGCCCTTGCCAAGTCAATAAATTAACTTCATCAACCTGGATGATACGGAAGTTTTTCATTCCACATTTGTGGATCTCTTCAAGTTCCTTCATCAGCCTCCTGATGGCCGCCATTTTGGATCAGCTCTGGACTCTTGCTGCAGTCCAAACTGCCATGTTGACTGTGTTGCCTCCACTTAGGGTTAGAACCTGCCTGTGGAAAGATGCCAGTGTTGCTGCTAACACCAGCAACTGAGTGAGGCCTTTCTCTTGTGCCACTCTCTTCACTTGAGGCCTCTGTCACATGATGCTAATTTGATTAGTGCCCCCTGTCTTTTCAACTTCCTGGCAGTGATAATGACACACCATCTCGGTTGGGTCTGTTTTCTTCCCTAATTCACTTTCCATGTGGATGTGACAGGAGATGGTTAAAGTCTCACGCCCCAGCGCCTAAAGTTTGTGTAATGAAAATGCTTGTGCTTTTATGTCCCATAAAACCACTTCTAAAACCATATACCGAGCCACTGTTAAGTAAGACACCATCTGTATGCTTTTTTGGAATTTGGCACGGCTTGCATTATGGCTGAGTAAGTGATTAAGTATTGATAATTCTCATCCTGAAAGGAAACATCCACATCTATCTCATCCTTCCCAGGCAGAGATCATCTAGGAAGAGGCAGTAGAAAGACTGTAAAGCCATAGACAGTGGAGGAAGCTGTAAAAGAGGATTTTTCTGGATGTCAGGGCATAGCACACATGACCTCAAAGCAACTGTGACTGCCTGCACAAGACCAGCACAAGATCAAGCTGGACAAAATCTCTGAGAGATGAGAAGTCGGCCTCTGAAATCCCATTTCTAGCTGAGCAGATATTAGCAGTTGCGGCTGCTGGGGGTGGGAGGGTCAGTTTTTGTCAGGGTTTGAGGATGCCACTGGCAGGAGTCATTTCTCTCTTTCCACTACATGGATCCTGGAGCTTGGCTTCGGGTCCTCACACTCGGCAACAGGCACTTTTACTCAGCCAATATGCCCACTCCTTTTTAAAAACTGGTATTTTGAAATGAGTTATTTTACATGTAGGGGTATTTTGCATGCATGTATATGTGTGTACCACATGCATGTCTCTGATGCATCCCTCAGCATCCACAAAGGGGTGTTGGATCCCATGGAACTGGGGTTAGATGATTGGGAGCCACCTTGTGGGTGTCAGGACTCGGGTACTCTGCAAATGCAGCAAGTGCTCTTAACCATGGAGCCATCTCTCCAGCATCTTCTTTCCTTTCAGAAGACAGGATCTGTATATCCCAGGTTGGCTCCAACTCATGATAATCCTCATCTTCCTGAATACTGAGATTTATAGCCCAATTCTAAGTAAAATATTCTCTTTATGTCATACTTTTGTGTGCTACTAAGGCTCAAACTCAGATCTCTAGCATGCCTGGTAGACACTTCCAACAAGCCACATTCTCAGCCACATTCTTTTATATCTAGAGAGTTTTCTCCATATCCCGCTTATTCTTTACAGACTTAGATTACATATCCAATATTCATTTTATTTTTGTACTTAGTTTAAACATCAAATCATAACATAACAAATGGCGTGTGTGTTTACCGGAGACAGCCTAGTACAATACACATGCTAGGCAAGTGTTCTGCCACAGAACTACAGCCCCTTTTTATTTTGAGACAGGGTCAGTAACTACCCTGGCAGACCTTGAACTTGTGCTCTCAGTCTCCAGAGTAGCCTGCATTACAAGTTTGTACCTCTAGACCCAGCTAAGTATACAGATACTTAAGGTCTGACTTTGATGGTCTGTAGCTAAGTGGCCTGTGTGATCATCACTTGATGATAAAGATGATAGCCTTTGCAGCCCCTCAGAAGGCTCCTTCTAGCTACGTAGGGGCAGTACCTCCCTGCTTCAGCTAGCACTCCCCCACTTCCCTTCACAGCTTTGTTGGTATAAATGAATTTTTACAGCTTTAATGATATATAATTCACAAGCCATAAAATCCACACATTTAAAGTGTATATTCCATTGAATTATTTTAAAGACAGGGTTTCTCTCTGTGGCTCTGTCCAGGCTGTCCTGGAACTCACCCTGTAGACCAGGCTAACTTTGAATGCAGTGCTGGGATTAAAGGCGTAACCACCACAGCTCCCAATGACTTTCATAATAGCTGAAGAATTGTGAATGGCACAGTGTTTCATCACATGTCATCCAGCCCCATCCCTGGCACTCAGAACCCCTTTCTTGAGTCTCCCACCCAGCCCTAGTCAACCACTGCTCCATTCTGGGAATTTCATATCAAGGGTAACAGATATTGGTGCCTGGCCTCTACTTAGCATGTTCCCAAGGCTTCCAACAGTTCTTTCCATCCTGTCACAGACACTATTCCATGGTCTGGATACTCACATGTTCTCCACCTGTTCATTAGCTGATGGGCATCAGTTATAATGTTTTAGTCTGGGACTATCATGAAGAACACTATGAACTTCATACATGACTTTTGCTTGGTTTTGGATTCCATGTATGTGGAACCTTCTGGCATCCACTCTGTTTAGATTCACTTCTTTCATTTGGATGCCATATCTCCCCTTTGGTTGCATGTAGCTTTGGTGTGTGGTGTGATGGGGGTGGAGCCTATGTTCTTCCATGTTAGTGATGCTTCCACCACTGAGTGCCATCCCTAGCCCCTGGTGTGGGGTTTTAAATGCTGTGTGGTGCTATATTATGTGTGTGACACAGATGACATGCACACTCAATCTGTGGACATTTACATGGTTCTGTTTTTGTTTCCTGGGCATAAAGTTACTCTCATTTTTCACTGCTATTTGCTGAAGTCTTCATATCCATCTGCTTTGAAATGTTCCTCTTCAAGTCTCGTTTGGTATTAACATTGCCAACCTGGCAGGATCTAGAATTGCCTAGGAGACGACCCCCTGGGTGTGTTTGTGAAGGACTCTTTCTATATAAGGCTATTGTATTATATAGGGCTAAATATATTATATTATATTTCTATATTGAGGTGGGAAGACAATCCTGATTGTAGGCATCACTTTCCATGGGCTGTGGACCACATGAAAAAGGAAAGATCGAGTTGAACACTGGCATTTGTCTGTCCGTCTCCTAACTTGATTCAGGAGTTAGTCTAGGACAGATCTTTGCCCTTTCCAGGAGGACAGCATTCCCTACCTTCCCGAGCTGTGTACTCATTGTCCTCAATGATCCGTGCCAGGCCAAAGTCTGCAATCTTACACACCAGTGATGCAGAAACCAAGATGTTGGCAGCTCGGAGGTCTCGATGGATGTAGTTTCTCTGCTCAATGAAGGCCATGCCTTCTGAAATCTGTAACCAGAAGAGACACTGTCATCCTCACATATTAGAGGCATACAGAACCTTCTCCTGGAAAACTGGGAGACAACTGCATTGGCCCTGCAATTTTTTAAAATTTTGTTTACTTATTTATTTATTTAGTCAGAAGGATCCTGGGCTCTTGACTGCTACTGCTCTGCCTGCCTATCTAGGCTTGGGGGTATTCTCAAGTTCTGGCTCTGCTTGTGGGCTTTTTTTTTTTTTTTTTTTTTTGAACATCAAAACTTCTGGAGAGTCCTTCGAAATGTCTTCAAGGAACAAGCAATGTGAATGTTTTCCCAGGACCCTCTTTCCACATGCATGATCCAGTGTACCAGGGAGAGCTTTGATTCCACATCCTTCTGGGGACAACCTCATTTCACTCTTAAGTCCTCCTTATCTTCAAGCCTGGAAAATTCACCTGCTAATCTAACAAAAATCCTCAGGCTGTCTGTGAGTGCCTATCCAGTCCTTTGAACAGGAGGTAGGTACAGTCATTGCAGGCATGACCACCATAGAGAAAAGGCAAGACAGGGTACTAGATGGAAGTACAAAAGGTTACATTGGATGGTTGTGGAAACTGTCTGGGGGAGGTGACATTTTAGTAGAGAATGGAATGACCACAATAATAAGTGTGTTGAATAAGAACATTACAGGCAGGGAGAGTACCACATGCAAAGGCAGGAGGATGAGCAATCCTAGAATAGCATGGGGCCAGGCATCTTAGCAGAGATGGGAAAGCGGAGCTTGGGAAGGCTTCAATGTAGCTGGATGCATATTTAAGGACCACTGTGGCTTCTAAGACAGTGTGAAGAATTCTTATTTTTAAAGCTTCTGGTGGAAAGACACATGGCTGTTAGGACAAAAGAGGTGGAAGATAAATCTCAGATGCCCAGAGTACAGTTTACAGAGCTACCTTGGAGCTCTGTGAAGGCAGACTCACTGTGACCCACTTTACAGAGATGCTTGTCCTGAATGTCAGCTTCAAACCAGACCGGCTCCAGACAGTCCAGAACTGCAGAACTCTGGAGGCTTTCACCCGGGGATTATCAGATGAGGTTATCTTAGAAACTGGGAGTGGCAGAGTCTGATCAGACAGCCCAAAACGGAGCTGGGCAGTAAACTCAAAGCAGCTGGGCAGTAAACTCAAAGCCTTAGGGAACCAAGTAGTGCAATTGCAAAGAATGAACAGGAGGGGGCATTAAAGGCAGTGGAAATAAGCCAAGCTTTCTGCGTGAACTCTCAAGACTGATTTTGTATGGATAGAGGTTGCAGTGGACTGAGCCTGTGTCTGGAGGTCTGGAGAGCATGGGAAATCTACAGGGCATTCTTAGAAGAACAGTTTGCGAAGTTACTAGGAAGATACGGCAGCTTATTTAATATAAACTGATAAACAGCAGTTTTGTTTTGTTTTGTTTTCAAAAAACAAACTATGGGCTTGGGGAGGGTTAGGATCCATAGGAGAGAAACTGAAAGCCCAGAGTTGTAAATAACCAGCTCAAAGCTGCATAGCATGTGACTCTTACCCAACTTCTGTGTCTACTGCTTTCCCACTGGCTGACATGCCTATATCACTGGTTGTTATGTGAGCTCAGTGGGGAAGGTATGCTAACGTCACTTGGGACCCAATGGAGCATCATGGCTAAGTGGCTCCAGAGTTGGACCAGCACAACTTGATCCCCAATCTTGAGACCTCAAGCCTGTCTCCCAGGTCTCCTAGGGAGGCTAACCTCTAAGCTTGTACCACAGGCAAGGACAGTGTCTGCTATATACTATTCACTTGAGAGGTGGCTAGTAATGTCATCAGAGCAGTCAACTGTCTCACTCAGATCTTCACTGGCAGAGCTGGGACTAACACAAACACACTGCATGTCACTCAAATGCTGGGACTTGATGGTGATAAGCTGATGTGGTTTCAAAACCACCAGGCAGGTCCCCAGGTACTAGAACTTGGGTCTGCTTCCAAGAATATCAGGGAATCAAGGAACTGGTAAGCAGATTCCAGCACAGTGCTTGTGTGTTAGTTTGTGTGTGTGAGTGTGTGTGTGAGTGTATATGTAATTCTAGTAACATAATACCGCTTTCTGCCAACTTCAATAGGAATAGCTTTTCTTCAAGAGGAAAGGCTTCTTCCTCTTTTTAAATATAATTTATTTACCTATTTTTAGTTTTTCAAGACAGGGTTTCTCTATGTAGCCATAGCTGTCTTGGAATTCATTTTGTGGACCTTGAACTCACAGTGACTGCTTGCCTTTGCCTTCTGAGTGCTGGGATCAAGGTGTGCAGCACCACTGCTTGGCCGTTTGTTTTTATTTTATGTGCACTGGTGTTTTGCCTGCATGCATTTCTGTGTGAAGGTGTTAGATCCCCTGGAACTGGAATTGCAGACAGCTGTGAACTGCCATATGGGTTCTGGGAATTGAACTCTGGCCCTCTGGAAGACCCACCTGTGCTCTTAACTCCTGAACCATCTCTCCAGCCCAGGGATAGCTCTATTAAGACATATTTTTAAAATCTATTCTATGAAATTTTATTTCACCAATAAAGTTGGGGCTAAAAAACAGATTCCAAACTTGAAAGCTACATTTGTGGTGCAATTTTCCCATTGGACTGGGAAACTGAGAATCAGAGTAGGTCTGAGGTCACAAAACTGGGTCCTCAGGTAAGTATCCCATTGTGTTCAGGCTCAGAATCAACCTCTGCTTTTTGGGTGTGCCAAGACCAGAATGTCTCTCTGACCTTGTTTTGTTTTCTTTAGCTGTAAACCAGGGAGAGAGTAGTTCAATTTTTTGCTACAGGGTTTCATGTATCCCAGGTTGACCTAGAACACACTATATAACAGAGGATAACTTTGCACTTCTGATCCTCCTGCATCCATTTCTCAAATATTCAGATTAATTACACATCTGGTTTATGTGGTGCTGGGGATCAAACCTGGGACTTCATGTGTGCTAGGCTACTGACTAAGCCATATTCCCCTCTGCAGGGGTAGCTCTGCCTTAGACTCTTGCTCACCAGCAAAGCTCCTGCTGGTTACATGCTTACATTTTAGTATCAGGCCAGATTATTGTTCCCCAGGAGACTGGGGCCCACTGGAAAGGAAGTGCCTGGCCTTGATTTCCATAGTCTCTGGCATTCAGGGCTCTGAAAGTAGAGGCTCTGGTTAGACCTCGCCAGGGTCTGAGCCCCTGGTATTTGCATACTCAAAGGAGCTCTGACCTGGGTCTCTCTACCAGGCTCAACCCTAGATTCAGTTGCAAACTCCCTCAACTCCCACAGGGCTGTACCCACATCCCTTTCACCTGTGTCACACTCTAGCTCTGGCTGACCAGGCTCACCCTCTCTGTTGCCTTTTTGGCCTTTTGAACAGGCTGTTTCTTTTTGTCTAGAACTCCTTCCCTAATCCTCTGCATGTGTCTTAATTTCTAATCCCCAGGCTCCTTGAACTAGAGACCTTGTCCTCAGTGAAGCCTTCTCTGGTGCTGTCCTCCAGGTTCCTCCCAGAGAGCAGAGCAGAGAGCAGAGAGCAGGAGACAGAGTTAGAGGAAACCGGCTGTTCTGTTCGTGGAATGTGGCCTTGAGGCTACAGGGCAGGTGAGAGAGAATGTTAACTGGTTTTGTACAGAATTGGGAATAGAACTCAGAGTGTGTGCACCCAGGAAAGCTCTGGATCCCCGAAGCATTCTTGTTTTGCTTGTTTATCTTAAATTGGGGCTTTAAGATGTGTCCCTAAAGCTTATATAGCCCTTCTCTTTGCTGAATTCTTGCTCTTTAGACTCTGAGTTGGGGCTACAAGGGTGGTGGGCCTTTAAGAGAGCTCATTGTTTAATGCCTGTGGTCTCATCCACAAGTGAACTTCGTTGTTTGCTATTGTTATCATTGTGGCAACCACCCCTTCCCCTCTAATCAGCCCTGCAGTTAGGCCGGCTGCATAGCCTCCCTGGGCTTCAGTTTACTCATCTGAACTTATTTTTATTTATTTATTTATTTATTTATTTATTTATTTATTTATTTATTT
>JANHMN010000002.1:213973711-214002515 GCA_030674055.1 Rhabdomys pumilio | reverse complement strand
TTTATTTATTTATTTATTTATTTATTTATTTATTTATTTATTTATTTATTTATTTATTTTTAAGACATACTCTGTAGCTCAAGTCTAGCCTGGCCCTCCTGATCTTCCCTCTGCCTCCGGAGTGTTAAGATTACAGTCATTCACCATTGTGCCAAATTTGCACTTAAATTCTTCACATCTCAGTTTTCGGGTCTGTAAGATGGGATGATAGTTACCTTCCTGTGACCAGACTCCTACATTTGCCTGCCAGGTCTCTGGGCTTGGGTGCTGTGACTGGTTTTGGCCAATAGGATATTGACAAGTCAATGCAAACAGAGGCTTACCCACTGCCTACTCTTGGACAAATTCCTCTTGGAGCTCTGATACTGGGCTGTAAAAAAATACTGAGGGCCTAGAGGCCACATGGGGAGAAATTGTAAGGATGAACGTTACCTTGGACAATGCTCCTCAGGTCACCTAGTTCATAGAGTGATCCACCTAGCCTGCTACAGTCAGTCCAGAGAATCATGGGAAATATTCAGTGATATCATTTCAGGCTACTAAGCCTTTATTTGTTACATAAGAATGGATGACTTACATGGCTGGTGATGCAGCTCAAATGTAGAATCCTTTTCTGGCATGTGCAAGGCCCCAGGTTCCAGTTCTCACACCAAAAACCAACCAAAAATGATCCCAGGCTCTGGAGAGATGGCTCAGTGGTTCAGAGCACTGGTTGCTCTTCCAGCGATCCTGGATTCAGTCCCAGCACCCACATGGTGGCTCACAACCATCTGTAACTACAGTTCTAGAGATCCCCAGAGGCTCAGTTCAAGGCTCAGGGAAGAATCTATGGCAAACTAAAAGAAGAGAATTTCTTCGGTCCCAAGGAGGAAGTAAAGCTAGAGACCCACACACGGGTGCCAGCTTCAGCAGCTGGCCGGGTCATTGGCAAAGGCGGCAAAACAGTGAATGAGCTGCAGAACTTGACCATAGCTGAGGTGGTAGTGCCAAGAGACCAGACCCCGGACGAGAACGACCAAGTCATTGTTAAGATCATCGGACATTTCTATGCCAGCCAGATGGCTCAGCGGAAAATCCGAGACATCCTGGCTCAAGTTAAACAACATCACCAGAAGGGACAGAGCAACCAGGCCCAGGCACGGAGGAAGTGACCCTGCCCTTTCCTGTCCCATTGGCTCCAGATCAGCAGACGGAACACAGAACTGGAGGGCGGGTGGAGGGCCAGTGTGCTCTTCCCAGCAGAATGGGAGTCAGGGCATTGGGCCTGGCTGGAGATCAGGTTTGCACACTGTCTTGAGGAAACTGTTCCAGTGAGGATTCCTGACCTCTCGCCCCCAATTCAGCCAGCTGGCCACAGCCCACCCCCTGGAATATCACCATTGCAACTGTAGCTTGGGTTGCTTTTAAACATGGATTGTCTGAGGAAGTTCTCCAGCCTCCACCAGAAGGATGGGTCAGATCCCAGTGGGGAAGAGAAATAAAATTTCCTTCAGGGTTTATAAAACCTCAAAAAAAAAAAAAAAAAAAAGAATCTGACACCCTCTTCTGACATCTGAGGGCACCAAACTTTCATGTAGCACAGACTTATATGCAGGCAAAAGACCTATATAATAAAATAATTAATCTTTTATTAAAAAAATTCCTAGTTTTTATGTCAGCACTGTCTGAGTTGGTTCCCATGAGAACAGCTCATATTTGTGGGTTCTGCATCTGCAGAGTCAACCAACGGCACATCAAGAATACTCTAAAAACAATTGCATCTATATTCAGTGTCTACAGAGCTTAAACGATTATTGTCCCTTATACAATACAAAATAATAACTATTTACATAGCAGTTATGTTGGATTCCATAAGCCACCTAGAGATGATTTAAGCAGTATACGGGGAGTGTGCCTAGGCTATCTGAAAATATACTATTTTCTATAAGGGACTATAGCATATGTAAATTTTTGAGTACTTGGAGTACTGTGACTAGTCCTTGTGTATGTGGCAAGGATGAGTATTCACACAAAAGATACAGAGCACACAAATGACATCACCTTTCCTATCACCTCTCCTGACTGTCGCTGGCACAGCTCACCTGGGCTGAGAAGTCAATGAGTTTTGGCAATGGCTGCTTGCTGCCCTCTTCACTCTTGAGAAAGTCCAACAGGCTTCCTGCAGAGGGAAGCAAGAAGAAACATGGACTACTACTTCTTAGGTGAGGAATAAGTAACATTTTTTTCATAGCAATAGAGATTTTTTCCTCTTTGCAGTACAGGGATTGAACCCAGAGCCTAACACATGCTAGGCAAGCACTCTACCGCTGAGCGACATCTCCAGGCAATAATCACCTCCTCCTCCTCCTCCTCCTCCTCCTCCTCCTCCTCCTCCTCTTCCTCCTCCTTTTCTTCTCCTCCTCCTCCTCCTCTTCCTCCTCCTCCTTCTTTTCTTCTCCTCCTCCTCCTCCTCCTCCTTCTCCTCCTCCTCCTCCTCCTCCTCCTCCTCCTCCTTCTCCTTCTCCTTCTCCTTCTCCTTCTCTTCCCCTCTTCCTCTTCCTTCTTCTCCTTCTCTTTCTTCTCCTTTTCCTTCTTCTTTTCTTCTTCTTCCTCTTCCTCCTCCTCTTCCTCCTCCTCTTCTCCCTCTCCTCCTCCTTCTTCTCCTCCCCTTCTCCCTTTCCCTCTCTCTCCTTCTCCTTCTTCTCTTCTTTTTTGAGACAAGGCTTCTCTGTGTTGTCTTGGCTGACCTGGAACTCAATTTGTAGACCAGCCTGGCCAGTCTCTAACTCACAGAGACTGCCTGTCTCTGCCTCCCAAGTGCTGGGATTAAAGGCAAGCCGGGTATGACTTTCTTCTTGAGATAGTGTCTTGTTATGTTACTCATGCTGGTCTCTAATTCCTGGGCTTCAGCTATTTTACCATTTCAAGTGTGGAATAGTCTTGACTACCAGCATTCATCACTGCCCAGCCTTAGTGCTAGTTAAAGATATCTACTTAGTGGTCCTAGTATCTGAGTGCTAGAGCCTGTATTTTTATGAATGGACTTTTTAGTTGCTTACTAACTCTTTGACTGATGCAGCCTCATGAAACTGGGTGCTCAGGGCTTGGCTTTAGAAAGCTGGCTGGTGGTAGATTTGTAAACTTGAAAAGTAGAAAAAGTTTTGAGTTTTCAAGTCACATTGGATGATATTGTGTGAGATGTTTATCCAGAAATGACCAGGGACAAAAAATGACTATAAATCAGCTTTCCTAAAACAAACAAAACAAAACAAAACAAACTCTGAGAAGCCAGGTGTGGAGACACACATCTGTAATCCCAGCACTTGAGAGGTTGAGGCAGGACAGCTGTGAGATTGAGGCTAGCCTGAGCTACATAATAAGTGCCAGGACAGCCTGGGCTACAGAGTGAAATCCTTTCTCAAACATTCCTGAGATATGCTGAATAATCATAGGGTAGGGTGGCCCAAAGCTGAGTAGCCTGAAGTGACATGAACATTGTCATCATGATTCAGTGGGTTGATCATAACAGGGTAGGTAGACCTGTGAAGGGAGGTGACACAGGTGGAACATTCAAGACAGGGTTTCTCTGTGTAGCTCTGGCTGTCCTGGAACTCACTTTGTAGACCAGGCTGGCCTCAAACTCAGAAATCCGTCTGCCTCTGCCTCCCAAGTGCTGGGATTAAAGGCGTGTGCCACCACTGCCTGGCATCCATGTGGCTTCTTGTCCCGTAGTACTTGAAGCAGGACTTCTTTACAGCCCAGCACCAAGGTTCTCAGGTACAAATCACAAGGAAGCCACGTGGTTCCTCTGTCATCCAGAGGCTCTGCAGCACCTGCCCTTCCTCTCCACAGAGCTCCCTTCACATGATTTTACTCTGCGTGCCAGGAGGCTGGAGTGTTGGAGCTCTATGAGGACTTGTTGGATGTGCCCAAAGAGCCACGTCAAGGTCATCTTTGAGACTGAAAGAAATCAGCTTGGACCATAGTCTATCCTAGCCCACGTACCTTTGGCCATGAACTCTGTGACAATAAAGATGGGCTCCTGAGAGACCACGGCGTGCAGCTTCACCAGCTTGTCGTGCTGCAGCGTCTTCATCAAGTTGGCCTCTGCCAGGAAGGCCTCCACCGACATGCTCCCTGGCTTCATTGTCTTCACGGCCACTTTGGTGTGCTTGTTGTAGGTGGCTGGAGAAAGCATGAAACATGGAGGGTGGTTAGGACCCAGCAGCCCTGGAGCCCTCCCTGCCCATTTTAGGCCTTTAAGAGAGAGAGGGGGCATCACTTCGGCCCCAGCTGTGGGCTGGAGACTGGTTCCCCACCCAGCTGAGTACAACTGAAACACCTATGTTCTCTGGGCTGTTTTCCTCACCTGCTAAGTGGAAGTGATAAGCACTCACTCTGAAGGGCTGTTTGCAAGAGTGCAAAAACCTCCTGTCTGGGCTTGGAGCACATGCCTATCATTCTAGGTCTCTTAAGCTACTGAGGTAGGAGGACTAGAGGTTCCAGGCCAGCCAACTCAAAAGACAAGGGTTGAGGCTGGAGCTCAGTGGCACAGCACTTGCTTAGCACATACATACAGGGTACTGAGTTTGGTCCCCAGCACTATAACAGTAATAATAATGGAAGTAACCCTTAAGCCACCAGTTAGATTGTCACACAAGTCTGCACAAACAGTGGGTAAGCTTAACGCTGCCTTGAAATAAATACCAGATTCATTATGTCCATAGGCTCTGCTTGGCCTGATCATGCTTACTTCTCTGTCCTTGTCATCCACCAAGGTCACCTCCGACACGTGCTCAAACTAGAGACTGAACCAGGGTCTCATACTAGGAAAATGTTCTACCACTGAGCTATATCCCCAGCCCTGTTTTCACAGTTTATTTTGAAATGGTCTTACTAAGTTGTTCAGGTTGGCCTTGAACTTGAGTCCTCCTGTCTCAATATAGTAGCTGGGATGGTAGGCATATATCACTAGGCCTGGCTCAATAAATTCACTCTTGCTTTCTTTAAAATTTCTCTCTCTCTGTATGTGTGTGTATGAGTATGTGAGTGTGTGTATGTGTATGAGTGTATATGTGTGTGTGTAAGTGTGTATGTATATGTGTGTGTATATGTGTGTATATGTGTGTGTATGTGTGCATATGTGTGTATGTGTGTATATATGTGTGTATGTGTGTGAGTGTATATGTGTGTGTATATGTGTGTATGTATATGTGTGTGTATTATGTGTGTGTATATGTGTGAGTGAGTGTATATGTGTGTATGTGTGTATGTATGTGTGTGTATGTATATGTGTGTGTGTATATGTGTGTATGTGTGTGTGTAGGTCAGAGGACCTTTTTGCCTCTTTGCCAGCAGTTCCCTCTTTTCGGTGTGGGTTCTGGGGTTTGAACTAAAATCATCAGGTTTTGCAGCAAGCCCTTTTACCCAGTGAGCCATCTCACTGGTTTCACTCTGGCTTTTATGCACCTTGCATATACCTGTCCCTCAAGTACTCAGATGCAGGGACTTGCCATACACTGTTCTCTTGCTCCATCCCACCCTGCTTCATTTGGTGGCTCGTGTCTTTTTTTTCTTTTTAAATTATTTATTTTATGTGTATGAGTACAATATAGCTGTCTTCAGAGACACCAGAAGAGGGCATCAGATCCCATTACAGATGGTTGTGAGCCACCATGTGGTTGCTGGGAATTGAACTCAGGACCTCTGGAAGAGCAGTCAGTGCTCTTAACTGCTGAGCCATCTCTCCAGCCCCTGGTGGCTCTTGTCTTATACATGCTTTTCTTTCTCTGTGTGCCTTGGATGCCAGGAAGCTCAAATCCAGATCTGTGGTTTGTTTGTAGTGAGAACATAGGGTCTCATGGGACAGTTCTTTCTTTTTTTATTAGCCCCAACTTTGCTACTCAGATCTGTCTTTCCTCCTTACACTTCCTTATGGCTTCATTTGTTCAGCACCTGGCATATAGTAGGCTCTTGGTAAATGTAGTTGAGACACAGGCTTTTAAAACTTCCTTCCTCTAGCTGAGTGTCTGCATCTCTACAAGCCACTTCTTTTCCATCTGCCACACAGAGGAGTGTTATCACAGTGAACCAAGCATTGTGACCATCTAACTCCCCACAAAACAGGAATTGCTGTTCTCAAGGTACTGAGGCAAGGACCACAGAGGTGTGCAAGGCCTTTTTGGTGTCCCATCATGTCTGGAATGTCACTGGGCATTGTGGCTCATGATCTGAACAGCTTAGTCTTTGGTTACCAGCATTGGACTCACCTGAAAACCCAAGCCCTTTCCCCTCACTATGAATTTTCACCATCTCAAGAGACCCTGAGTATACCAGCCCCACAAGGGAGGCTGTTCCTAACTCCACACAACAGAGGGACTTCCCCATCCTGGACTTGGGCAGTTCTTTGACCTTCAAGCCTGGCCACAAAGGGAAACTAGTGATTTCCCAGTAGACAATTTGGTTTGCTATCTGAGGAGTGGCCTTCTGTGGTTATTATTTGAATTCCCCACTGCTGGGTGATATCCCTATACCCTCAAGGGCCTCCCAGCACTGGCTTTGTGGACTCTGGCCCTGGCTCCTTACCCATCCACACTTCTCCAAACTGCCCCGCTCCGAGTCTCTTCTCCATCTGAAGGGATTCTCGAGGGATCTCCCAGGCATCTTTCTCCCATGGCTTCTGGGGTTTGGGAGACACACAGGGCACTGACAGCTTCTGGCAGAGCCCATCCTTTCCCTCTGAAACAGAGTGCCCAGTCAGCAGGCGGGACATTTCCCAAATCGCAGCATATGACAAAAACGATAACCTGTATACCTTCACCTGCATGTCTAACCTAAACCTTCAAGAGTACCCAGAGTGATTGCCTGGCAAGACCAGGAAACCTGAGTGCAGAATTTCATGCCACCGGGAATCTGAGAGACAGGCCCCTCTCAGTGGGGGCTAGTGGTATGATACAGTACTTGCCTAGCAAGCACTAGACTCTGGCTCCTTCCCCAGAGCCAAACAACCATTGAAAAGCAAAGGCAAGGTGCTGAGGACTAAAGGCTGTGGCTGGTGACAGTGTCACAGCCAGGCCACACGACTTAGGGACTGCAGTCAAATGTGGAGGCATGGCCTTGAGCAAGACTCACTCTTGTAGTGAACCACAAGTTCCTGCAGGCTGCTGAAGGTGCTCCTCGGAGAGATGTAGAAGCCTCCACTGTCCAGTGTCCGGATCTTGTAATGCTTCACCGTGTCTCCGTGCTGGGGGTCATAGTCTCGAACAGACAGTGAGTAGCTCCCTGCATTGGTCCAAGAGAAGCCCCTCAGAATGGCACCTCAGAGGCCTGGCTACCTGATGTCAGTACCCTGACACCCTTATGATATCTGGCGAGGCATCTGCTGGCAGCACCTGGGCATGTGCACAGCTGGGCAGAAGCTCATTTCATTAAGAGTGGGCTGAGGCATTAGACTGCCTGGGTTCACAGCCCAGCTCTGCAAGTCTCAGCTGTGAGCTCTTGGGCTAATGACCACTGGGCTTTTTATGCCTCAGTCCCCTCGCCTGTAAAATAAGAGTTGCTATGCCTTTCCATCTCATCAGTTTGCTCCATGATTAGCAGAGGTAATACTTATAAGTGACTTGGGAAGTAAGCTGGCTGTCACAATTGCTTCATTATTTCTGATCTATCATCTATCCATCTATCTTTCTGTCTGTCTGTCTGTCTGTATCTATCTATCTATCTATCTATCTATCTATCTATCTATCTATCTATCTATCATCTATACCATCTATCTGTTTGTATTTATTTAGTGAAGAAAAAGCCAAGATACTATACTAATTTGGGTGAGAGAGAGAGAGAGAGAAAGAGAGAGAGAGAGAGAGAGAAACAGAAACATACAAATAAATAAAAAGAAAGAACAAAGAAAATCTGGTCTGATTACTAAAATGTGAAAATAGGCACTGTGGTCAGCTGCATAATGTCCATGATGGCCTTATGTGAACACCTGCACCTAGGAACATGTGACCTTACACAACACAGAGTACCCAGGGGGTTCCCAGGGAATTCAGAGGGGTCTTTAAGGGAGGCAGTTAGTGAATGTGATGCTGGACATGGGTGTTGGAGAGGAAGAGCCATAAGCCAAGCAACACTTGTGGCCTTTCAAAACCCAAAACAACAGAAAATGAAATGGAGCCCCTCGGCCCCCGAAAGCCTCCAAAATGAGCCAGCCCCACAGACACCTTGACCAGAGCCCAGCAAGCCCAGACTCTTGGCTTCCAGAACTGAGAGATAATACAGATGTGTAGCTCTAAACTGTCCAGCTTGCAGTAAGCTATGACTTGGCTTGTCACACAGACCAGAGACACTCACATCTTCCAGTCTGTGAGTGCAGTTCATCGTGTATGAGCTGTGCTAACTAGCGTCTCTGCCGTTCAATTTTCCTCCTTTTTGTAATAGCACAATGTCATTGAGGGAAGTTTAGATTGTTGAATGACAGCTGACAACATGCCGAGCTGTTCTAAGCATGCTGGCCAAGTGGACACTGAATGGCTTTGAACACTGTCCATTTTAATCAATTAAAATTACATGAGTCATATTATTCATCATAGTGAATAGTCTCGTGAGGTAGAAGCTTTATAGAATTATCAGCCACATTTTATATGTGACATAACTCGCTTTAAGCTGGCAAGTGGCACATTGGGTTTTAAGCCTGTCCAGTTGGCTCCAGGGTCCCTTCTTAGCCACCCTATTCCAGTCAAGGGGAGCCTGGTGTACTTGGGGCTAGACAGGGTGTACAGGATCTGGAAAGCAGCCAAGTGCTTGGGACCTTGTTTTAAATCAGTCAGATGCTCAGCCTTCCTTCACCTCCAAGGGGCTGTGGAAGTGAGTTCAGCCCACTCTCCTGTGCACAAGTCTGCCACAGGGCTTTTGGTTTCTTTGCTTCTCTGTAGAACTAGACAGAACAATCTCCAAGCTTCTCTAGGCACAGCAGGAGACAAGAAGCTGGGCCTCCCTGCAGCCTAAATGCTCACAGACCTCAGACAGAGACCAAATGACTGATTCCAGACTCACAGATGCCTTTGATGTCCTCCAAACTATGTGCCTTATAGTACCAACCAGGTCACACTTTACACAGCTGACTTGACCTGTTCAACTCAAGTGGCTCTGAGTGTGAACAGCAGAAGGCTCACTGTGCACGTGGAATCTGACCTCATACACACACAGCATGTATGTGATCTCATACACACTGCTGCCCCAGGGAAAGTCACCCAGGGGAGTGCCAGTCAGAACCAGTCTATGTGGTTAGAGGTGATTTTATTCTCAAGATAGTGTTTCTATATGTAGTACTGGCTGTCCTGGAACTCACTCTGTAGACCAGGCTGGCCTCAAACTCAGAAATCCACCTGCCTCTACAGTGTTTTCATTTTATTTTATTTTAAAACTTTGGTCACCTACTCCAGATGACTCCTTTCCAACATAGAAATTTTGGGACAAGACTCCTGACACCAATGACATCTTCCCATCCACATGCCCACAAAAGAGTTTCCTTGCTTACATTGTATGGGGTAGGGTACATGCTTGTCATTGTCATGCTTGTAGAGGTCAGAGGAAAATCTTAAGCTGCTGGTTCTTCCCTTTTACTGTGTAGGTCTGGGGGATGGAACTCACCTTGTCCAATGACCTCTGGCATCTCCAGTTAAGCCACATCACTTACCCTCCCCCCACCGAGAGAGTGAGTCCCAGAGGCACAGGGACAGGGCCTGTTTTGGGTTAAGTTCTATCTCTCCCAGCACTGTTTCCTCACCTGGGAGGAATGGAACTTCCTCCCAGGTATGGGAGGACAAAGTAGTGTGGCTATTTAAAATATTAGACTGGGATCTAGTTGGGACCAAGTGTCAGCTTGGTGTTTGTTTGCTTTTGGGACTCAAGCCACTTCTGTTGATCTAAGCCTGCATCTTCTAGAACTGAGAAGAAGCCACCTAGTGCAGACCCATAACCCTCTTCTTGCTCAGGGCAGCAAATGACAGATGAAAACTTGGCAGTATGGCCACTTGACAGAGCTATTCAACCCTCCTCAGAGAATTTCCCTAGGGTTGGAGAGGCACCTTGCCTGGGCACAGGAAGAGGGAAGGCTGGCATCACCTTTGGTGGTCTCACTGTCCCGGATCATGAAGGAGCCTAGCATGTTGCCAGGAGCCAGGAGGTGGCGCTCTGCATCCTTCCGGCTGATTCCCTTGAAGAACCACCTGTCGGGAGTGAATGAGGACAGTGTGAGACTCAGGATGGACCAGCCTGCCCTGCTCAGGAGATGTTCCTGGCCATACAGAGCACAACCCACTCAGAAGTCGGGCCCCAACTTCCTGACCTCAAGAAGCATTGTTTTTCTTACTTTTGGGTGGTTGGGTCAGTGGGAAACTGCCATTCTTTTTTTTCTTTGCATTTTGGGTACTTTTGGAAACGTTAGTGTTGTAGCAGCTGAAGTTATTTTTATCTTCACGAGAATAAGGAGCAGTTTGTGTACACAATGGGGAGAGAGTCCTGAACAGATATCAGCATGCCTGACGCTGCTGCAAGTCTGCCAGGTGACTTTCGTTCTATGGGTCTCTGTTGCCTCAGTGATCATCAAGAGAGAAAGATAGCTAACATTCATCATTCTCCCCTCCCCCACCCCCATACAGTGTCTTATTATATAGCTCTGCTGTCCTGGAACTCACTATGTAGACTAGGCTAGCCTTGAACTCACAGAGATCCATCTGCCTCTGCCTTCAGAGTGTTGGTATTAAAGAATTGTGCTACTAAGCTTAGCTCATTTGTCAATAAAAATTATTAATTCTCTCTCTCTCTCTCTCTCTCTCTCATAAGTGTGTGTGTGTGTGTGTGTGTGTGTGTGTGTGTGCACGCACGCACTTGAGTTGGTACCCATGGAGGCCAGGAGAGTGTCAGATCCTCTAGAGCTGGAGTTACAGGCAGTTGTGAATCTCCATGTTCGTGTTGGGAACTGAACTGGCATGTTCCAGAAGGGCAGCCAGTGTTCTTAACAAACGAGCTTCCAGTCCCAACTCATCAAGAGATTATTGTGCACCTAGCTGTACGTGATTGTCACCTTTATTATTCTTATTTTATAGCACTCAAAGCAGAGAACCAAGAGGACAAGAGGCTTGTCTGGGGCTACTCAGCTTGGCAGTAGAAGAGTCGGGATTAGAACCTAGGCAGTCTAACCCCAGGGCCCAGGTGTGAGAGCTCAGTACTCAAGAAGGAGGCAGACAGGGCATGTGCAATAAAAACAAAAAACAAAAACAAACAAACAAACAAACAAACAAAATCTCTTTTTGCCAGTGGGATATGTTCAGAAGGAAGTAAAAACACCTCTCTGAGAGTCACAGAAGGGACCATTTTGGACAGGTCTGAGAGACCTGAGGCATGGGAGTGAACCAGCTAAGCCAAGAGCCCTGGGAAGAGGGTGCCAGACAGGGGAGAAAGTGCGTGCAGAGATGCTGGGGTGTAGCAGGCCAGTTTTTCCCAGGCAGCCTTCTGGAACACTTACTCCTCGGTCTCCAAAGAGTTAACTCGAGCCACATAGTTACTTGGGATGTAGCCTTCCTTCCGGGAAGCCAGGGAACGTGCTTTCCACCACTCCCCAGACCTAAGGAGGGGGAAGAGAAGGGTCAGCAGGCACAGGAATCTTCTTCAGTCTGCCTAGAAGCCCCCTTCCCACACTCAGGAAGCCAGGAGGTGAGGGGCAGGGTACCTAGCATGTGCTGAGGACTAGGGTAGAGGTGTGATAGTTTCCACAGGAGTCTGGAGCAAAGCCACAGCCTGGGTCTTTGGATCCATTCTTTTTCCTGGACTTGTGTCCTTGGCTAGATTAACTTGACCCAGTCCAGGACCTGTGTCCTGGAAGCACTCACATTGGCTTAGCTGCAGCCCAGAGGAGAAGGCCGTGGGCTCAAGGGTTTGACTACACATGACCAGGTCTCATTCTCAGATCTCAGTACAATCTGAATTCTTGTAACAGTCCCTTATGGTGAAGACTGTGACTATCATAGTTGGGGGGCTCAGAGACCCTGGGATTTCTGGAGGGTCCAGGCCCACAGGACAGCCTGGAGTCCAGACACTTAGGCCCCCATTCCTTAGGAAGGCTTTGTGGAGAGCCTGCTGGGGAGGACATAGTTTCCATCTCTGGTTTTGTTACTAAGAGGTAGGTCCTCTCCTCTATGGTGTGTAGTCAGATTCTCATTTACTCCCAGAATTAGGCTGTTGGGCTCTTTAAGGATGCAAAACAGAAATATAGCTAAGCCCTGCAGGTGGGTGTGTCTCAAGGGGGACCAGGCTAGAACTCACTCTTCCAGAACCACCATCTGGTCTCCCTTCTGGAAGCTGAGGTCTTCACGGTGAATGGCCTCATAGTCATACAGTGCGACTACAATGGTGTCCTCAGAACCTGTCAGGAAGGGAGATGCCAGGATGGATCCACATGTCATCCCCCAGTACCCGACTCCTTTGCAACAGAGCAGCCTCCTGTGCTGGGCCCTGTGCTGGTTAAAGCCTTCAGGGCTTTGTTTACATCACCAGATGTCATTCTAGAATGACAATAGCCCAGGCAAGGAACTTGGGTAATTTAGAGGCTATTCAAAGATGCTAGTTAGTTCTTGTCTCCTTGTCACAAACTAGAGTCACCTGGGAAGAGGGAACCTCAAAGATAGAGTATGCCAATCAGAATGGCCAGTGGAAAAGTCTGCAGGGAATCTTTTTTTCTAGTTGGTGATTATTGTGGAGAGATTGGCAGTTGGCCACTATGGACGGTGCTTCCCCTGAACAGCTACTGAAAAGAAAGCAGGTTGAGCAAGCCAGGAAGCACCTTTTCTCTGCTTCAGTTCCTGTCTCTAGCTTCCTGCCGAGTTCCTGTTCTGACACTCTGATTTCCCTCAGTGATGGACTGTGACCCACGAACTGTAAGATGAAATAAACCCTTTCCTCCTGCTTTTGGTTATGGTGTTTTATCACAGCATCACAAAACCCAAGCGAATACAGATGTTTTTGACTTTTTCCCACCAGTTACAACTCAGAACCTAAGCTAATAGATAGATGTACCTGATGCCGAGACCCCTGCTTTCAGTTACTCACCCTCCACAAGCCCTGGGGGCATGCTGTTGCTGTTGTTTGGTCCCTGCAGGAAGAAACAGGAAAAGGACATGGGTCTGAAAGTATGAGGAGCCTGTGTTGAAAAGGCCACCACCCTTTTCAACCTACCTGGGTCCTGGTAGTAGAGAATTAAAGACATAGGCAGGGTCACACAGCATAATAAAGTACAGAGTCTGCACACGGATGGAGATATCTTAACTTGTGATCTGGACCCTTGCCTTGAAATACTGGGAAAGACTGGGTTGATCGTCCTACCCAGTGAGGGAGCTGTTCCAGATCTGTGTTGTTTAAAGGTGTCTGAAAGGTACTTTGGGTCTGCCAGGTTTCTCATGGACAGACTCCATCATGTGCATGGAGCAATCTGAGTGTCTGATCAAAGGGGCATTGCCATCAGGACCACAGGTCTCAGAGCATCACTTAGATGGCATCACACAAGTTTCTGTGTGAAAACAGCTACTTCTGCTGAGCATCGAATTATTGAAGCTGAGCGGTGCACACATGTAATGCCAACATTGGGGAACCAAGCAGGATTGCTGTGAGTGCCAAGCAGCCTGGACTAGATAGTGAGAGCCTGTCTTCCAAAGCAAGCACATAAACAACTCATTGTCTATAGAAAGCAAGGAAACATATTTCCTGTGGACACATATTTGGTAGTGTGGTGGCAAATCCACGGGAAAGGATTTCTATGTGTCCACAGCAAACTGATAGTGATTGTTGCTTTTAGGGGATGTGGCACTTGCAGGGCTTCATAGTTCATGACTTCTTATCTTCAATAAGACAGAGCCTCATGTCACACATGTGACATTTCTTTGAGGAAGCACTGAGGGATACTTGTTTTTTGTTTTGTTTTGAAAGATTCTCAAAGGTTCTGAGATGTCCTATAGGATGCCTGTGTTATCCTGGGTTTCTCAAACCGATTTGGCCTGCGAACACCTTCTCTGAGAAATGCTTTCTTAACTTATCTCTGGGCCAGCACTGCACAGGAGGGAATACTTATGCTGACAACTGCAACCCTTCATCTTCTCCCAGGAAGGACAGCCAAAGCTGTCCTCAGAATCAGACTGAACACGTTAGGAGAAGACCCAGGAATGGCTTAGGGCAACAGTCTGTACCCAGATCAGGATACCAGCAGTGTGAGAAGTTTGTGTAGTCACAGGCTGTGCTAACAGAGGCCAAGTGAAAAGAGAGAGGTGACCATTGTATTCTCCTCCCTTTCCCAGGCAGAGTCCTGTTCTGAGCCTCATGTTTAGAGACCATGGACTTGTAGGACAGAATTCTAGGCCTCCTGTCCTGAAAAAGAGGGCTTAGAAGGGCTGGACCTGGGTATGGTTTTGCCTTTATGGGCTGTCACCAGGTAAAGAGACTGGATGTGTTTGGGGCAGGCTTGGGATAAAGAAATGAGAGGGTTATGCATAACTGACCTCCTTTTAACATAAGGAAGAACTTAAAAAACCATCATATGTGTTCTGGGAGCGCACGATGTATAAGTGTGGATGCTGTTGTCATAGTGCCCATGTGCCTGTCAGAAGGGAACTGTGGAGTCGTTTCTCTCCTTCCACCTTTATGTGAGTTCTGGGGTTTAACTCAGGCTGTCCAGCTTGCAATGCAAGCGCCTTTACCCCTGCTCCATCTTTCTTACTTACTTACTGTTTTATGTGCATTGGTTTTTTGTCTGTGTGAGCATGTTGGATCTTAGAGTAACAGACAGTAGTGAATTACCATGTGAGTCCTCTGGAAGAACAGTCAGTGCTCTTAACCTCTGAGCCATCTCTCCAGTCCCCAGGGATAACTTCCTGTGATTGAAGGAGTGCACTCCACTTTGGGAAGCACTAAGAATGATGGTCTCCCCTTACTTGCAAATGAAGGAAAGAATCAGGGGCTGCACAGTAGCCATGGCGCCAGGTTTGGAGTCGAAAGACCCTGTACTTGATGGTTTCCCAGATACCTGATCTCCTCACTCCAGAACCACCGAGACTCTTTGAATCGTGATGGCAAGCAGCATCCTCCTGCTTCCCAGGTTCACATAAAGATTCTCAGGGACACACCTGCTCCTTGTGCCCAGAACAGAGTGGGAGTCTGGAGAAGATGCTGACAATTACACCTGCGAGCTGGGCAGCGGTGGTGCACGCCTTTAATCCCAGCACTTGGGAGGCAGAGGCAGGCAGATTTCTGAGTTTGCGGCCAGCCTGGTCTATACAGAGTGAGTTCCAAGACAGCCAAGGCTACACAGAGAAACCCTGACTCAAACAACAAAACAAAAAATGAAAAACAAACAAACAAAATATCAAGACAATTACACCTGCTATGCAGCTGTGAGTACAGCCATGGCCATTGCTCCTGTCATTTCCTGTTGTAGCGTTCTCAGTGGCTGTGTGGGACAAGACACCTGCTGTGGCTGCCACCACTATTACCCTATGATCACCTCAACCACAACACCTGGTGTGGGCCTTCACCTCTGCCACAGCGACTTTCACTGTTATGTTCCTGCTCACCACGTGGTCTTTGTTAGGCCATTCTTCCTCCAGAGCCATCTACTTGTTTTGTTTTTTGAGACAAGATCTCTTTTTGGAAGAACATCCTCTGATTAGGTTAGGCTGTTTGACCAGCATGCCCAGGAATCTGCTTGCCTCTGCCTCTCCACTGCTGGGATTATAAGCATGTACCACCATATCTGGCCTTTCTTTCTTTCTTTCTTTCTTTCTTTCTTTCTTTCTTTCTTTCTTTCTTCCTTCCTTCTTTCCTTCCTTCCTTCCTTCCTTTCTCTCTCTTCCTCCCCTTTCTCTCTCTCTCTCTCTTTCTTTCTTTCTTTCTCCTTCTCCTCTTCCTTCTCCTCCTCCTCCTTCTCCTCCTCTTCCTCTTCTTCTTCCTCCTTCTTTTCCTTCTTCTCTCTCTCCCCTTTCCTCCTTCCATCCCTGACCCTCCTTCCCTCCCTCCCTTTCTTTCTTTCTCTCCTCCTCCTCCTCTTCCTCCTCTTCCTGCTCCTTCTTCTTCTTCTCCTCTCTCTCTCCTTTTCTCCCTCCCTCCCTGACCCACCCGCCCTTCCTTCCTTTTTTACACATGAGTTCCAGTGATGGATTCTTATGCTTGTGTGGAAAGCCGTGTATGGACTGAGCTCCTTCTTCTCTTAAGGCATTACATCTCTTTTATTGTCTGTTCTCACTGTTGCTCTTATCACCACTGTGGTGGTCCACATAGGCTCAAACATTTGAACATGTTGTCCCCAACTGATGGTACAGTTTGGGAGGCTTAGGAAGTGTGGGCTTGCTGAAGGAAGCATGTCACTGGGGCGGGGGCTGGGTTTTGAGAATTAAAATATTCATTTCTGATTCCTTCTCTATGGTTCAAGATGTTAGATAGGGCTCGACAGCTGCTCTGGCTACCATGCTGCCACATGTTGCCTCTGCTTCACCATCATGGACTCTAACCCTCTAGAAGCGTGAGCCCAAATAAACTCCTTCTTCTACAAGCCACTTTGGACCTGGTATTTTATCACAGTAATAGAAAAGTAACTAAAATAGCCACTATTGATGATTTATTTGCATGTATGTGTGCTCGCATGTGTGTGAATGCACATCTGTTTACAGGTATGTATCTACATGGGTACATGCATGTGTGGAGCTCCCGAAGTTGATGCTTTCCTTCATCATTTGTCTTATATATTGAGGCAGGATGTCTCATTTGGACAGTCTTTCTGCCAGCTTACTCTGGAGATGCTGGGTCTCTGCCTGTGAGTGCTGGGATTATAGGCCCTGCTGGGGATCCAAACCCTGGTCATCACCCTTGAGCAGTAGTCCTTTATCCATTGAGCCATCCCTCAGCTACTGCTGCCACTCTCCTTGCTGATTGCCATTGCTAGGCAGATGGACAGCCACACTACCGCTGTCATCATGGGTCTGCTTTGCATCCTGCTGCTGCTGCAGGGCCCAAATTTCACTTTGGGGAAGAAAGGGTTTAAAGTCCCTGTGGCAGGTGCTGCACAGCTCCCTGGGATGCTCTACTCACCAGCTTGTTGGAGGACGTGGGATCCGGCACATACATGGGGCCCTTTTGATTGGCACTTGGCTCTGTTTTTGAGGCCTTGCTTCCATCTCGGAGGAATCTGGACTTCACACATCCCATCCTGTAGCCAAAAGAAGGGAAGACAGGAGGAGCTGAGGCTGGGAAGAATCCCACAGGGGCCTTCACATTCCCACTTTGCCTCCCAGACCTGAGTGAAACTGCTTGGGTCCTTGGCTTCTCCCTGACTCTTCTGCCATGGTGCTTGGCCAGAGCCCACATGGTTCTAGTCCTGGGCTCCGAGGATCACCAGGATAGGGAATCTATTAAGGAAAATTGTGAGAATAATGGAGACGGCAGATCTGTGGAGCAGAGTGGGTGGTGGATACTGTTGGCCTTGGGTCAGGAAACTGAGCTGATTCCTGCCCCCCGCACCCCACTGCACCTCGTCAATCATCCCACCTAACGAGTTCCCTACTGCAGAGCACTCCAAGCTTGTGGCAATGACACGAGATAATACTACATTGTCACCATGTGTCCCAGCAATGAAGATGAGTAGCCTGGCTCCAATAATCCAGACTAATACCTGGGCATCATCTTCCTTGCATTAAGATTGATTTATAACTCCATCCTCCCACCCTTTTTCTTTCTCATTTCTTCCTCCTCTTTCTAGTAGGCTTATCTGTTCATTCATTCATTCATTCATTCAGGTTGCACTTTTTTTTAGAGGGTTTCCAACACCTCTGTGTAGCAGAGAATGACCTTGAGCTTCTGATCCTCCTGTCTCCACCTCCCAAGTGCTGGAATTACAAGCATGCAGCATCATGAAGAGTTTATGTAGTATTGTGGATGGAACCCAGGGCTTTGTGCATTCTAGATAACCAATCTTCCAGCCTTTCTTTGACCAACATTTATGTTATTTTTTTTCTAAACCATGAATAAGACAGACCAGCTCATGTCCTATGGAGCTTAACTGGGGACAAGCAGGGGACACAGGTAACAAACTAGCGAATAGGAAAACAACATGACAAATTTAGTGAAAAGTGTGAAGGCAGCAAGAGATGATGCCAGTTGAAATAGCTGGGCGAGGCTCTGGGGACTGACAGATGGGAAAGGCTGGGCGGGGCCCTGGGCATGGACAGATGGGAAATGCCTTTCTTGGATGAACTTAGCGCAGGTTTCTGAGTGACACAACTGACTCTGAAGGTAGAATGTGCTAGGCAGGAGGACCAGCAAGTGCAAAGGCACTGAAGTTGGGATGTCCACGGAGATGTGGAGCTCTCCAAGCAAGAAAAGTCTGTGACAAGGCCACCACATCTCACAGGCCTGGGGGGAGGGTGCAAACTGTGTAGACTTTGTGGTTCAATTTTTGCTTTTCGACTTCACTTTACTTTTATTTTCCAGGTTGACCATTGAGCATACCGACCGCATTGAGCTATATCTCTAGTGCGTCAATCTGCACTTTAAGCTGAACCATTGGTTGCTGGGTGAAGTACAGGGGGCTCTGGAAGCAGGCCATGGGCCCTGTGGGAGATTGCTATGATTGTCCTGCCGTGGGTGACAGCAGTTCTGGGTCCTGAGGTCCCATCTTTTGGGGGTATATCTCTCAGAATTTGCTGTCATATTAACTTAAGAGGAAACACATTCACCTGTTTGTTTTGAGACAGTCTTGCTACGTAGCCCAGGCTAGCTTCAAAATCACATTTTTCATGCCTCAGTCTCTTAGTGGCAGGATTACAGCTGTGTGTTACCACACCCAGGTGCTGACCTAGTAATTAGAGACAACGCTTAACTGTAAGGAGCTCAGGGCATAGTTTTGTGGTAGAGGGGCAACGTAGCCTGTGTGAGATCCTGGAACTGAGACCCAGGCTGGGCTGGACCCCAGCATGGCATACACAAAAACTTCACTGTAAACATTGCTAAAGTGCTTTTCTCTACATAGGCCCATGTGTTTGCAGAGAAAACTGCAAGCCACTCTAGGAGGAAGTGCAGGCTTCTCAAGTCAGTTCTGAGGTGTTGAGAACTTGGTTCTATTATGACCATAGCACCTGCACACACTGCATCTCATCTGACTGAGGAAGCTGGAAGGCTTGGGCCTGGGTAGTACTTGTATGAGAAAACTCATTTATACTTAAGTTGTTAGAGCCAGCCTGGGCTACATGAGACCCCATCTCAAAACAAACAGAAGCAAAAAGCCACCATGATTTCTTGTATTTACCACTATTTGTCTATCCTAGGAAAGAATGCACTTGGTTTCTTGGAATGCTATATCGTTAATTTGAAATTTTATCACAATGGATCAACTGCCTTATCATTTAAATCTGAAATCAGCACCTCTGATTTGTGACAGAAGTTCTAGGAAATTAAACAGCATCGTGTGTGTGTGTGTGTGTGTGTGTGTGTGTGTGTGTGTGTTTACACTGCACCAGATCACAGAACATTTGGTACGCTTTGATCAGCTGGAGGAACTCGCTGTGTGAGACAGGGCAGCTCCATCCCCCTGCATGGGCAGTGACAGATTGCAGCTGTGAGCATTGCAGCAAAGAATCCCTAGGCTCAATCATAGAGTGCATCATTTACATGGCTGATTTACATATTCATGAAGACCGAACTCCAGACCCTTCTCAGGAAAGGACGGAAGGATGGTTCCCTCCCACCTCTGTCTATCTCTCTCTTCCTTTCTTGGTGCTGTGGATGAAATCCAGGACAGCATGAATGTCTAGCAAGAATCCTACCACTGAGCTGTGTCCTCAGCCTGCATGGGGGAGGGGTGCTTTGTCTCACGGGTGGGGGTTGTCTAAGGGAGCTGAGAGAAGTGAAAGTGTGGGCTCAGGGAGCCCCACAGAAACCTCACCCTAATATTTCCATTTATGAGCATACTGCCACCAGGTGGGGGTGCATGGCGGGAGGTGTGACTCAGTGGCTTAGCACCTGCTGGGCAGCAAGGGGCCTTGGGTTCAAGCCACACCCCCTAACAGATAGCAAAGGAACAAGTGGTAAAGATGCAAGGGTAGTCTGCAGATCCTCCCGTTCAGAGCTACAGCCACTACACACAGGGGGAACGTTTGAAACAGGAAATTCCTATCACTTTGGAGCAGGTAGCCCGTGTGCCGTGGCGAGTATGTAGGAGTTTCAGAGGACAGCTTTGGCTGCTGGCCTTCCCCTTCCTCTGTGTTTTGAAATGGTCTTAGGAAGAAGAATTCCTGGAAAGGAGCTATATCTGCAAAACCTGATTGACTGATTATATCTCCACTGATGCAGAAAGGCTACGATGTTGCAGGGGTCCAGAGCCTAATTACAGGCTACCTTGACTCTCCTAGATAGCCAGTCCTTGGCCACCTGTAACATTCAGTGACTTAACAGATATAAGCCTTCTGGAAGACTTAACTAGCCCCTATTTTCCATCATTCAAAGGGCTAAGAAAGCAGTCAGACAGCGTCTGAAGCCTATAGCAGAGATTCTCCTGCTTTGCTGTAACCACCTAACTCACATGCCCACTGATGGATTTGAAAAGCGTCATGATTTATAATTCTCTTTGACTTGTTACTATAAGAACTTTATGGGACTACCTCCATGTTGGACCATGGAATTTGGGGTGACCTAAATCTGCATTTCTGACTATAGTCACTCAGCTCCAGAATGAACTCTAATTCCTTTGTGTCTATTGTCTCTGATTCACCCATTGCCTATGCCAGGCTAGGTGGCTTGAGAGCTTCTGGTGACTCATTCTCCTGCCTCCACCTCCCATCTTCCATGGGGGGCACTGGGATTAAACACGCACATGACTGTGTCCAGCTTTATGTAGTTCTGTGGATCCAAACAGGTTGTCAGGCTTGTGGCTCGCCCTTGACTGCTGAGGCATCTTCCAGCGACTGGTCACCAGCTCAGATAACCTTGTTCTTTACATATGGCTTTTGCTCCACGGATCAAGTTGAGAAGTGAAACTTGAATGCACAGGATCACATCTCAAAGCCACACACACACAGAGAGACGCCATTGTTAGAAATAGATTGGTGATGGCCTGGAGCAGGGTGAGGGGTGTTTTATTGAACGGAGGCATCTTCAGTCTTAGAAGATGATGGGGGTTATTAAGGTGAATGATGACAATGGTGTCACATTATGAATGTATTTAAATGCCACTGAACTACACACTTAAAATGTTAAGGTGAGAGACTTTGTGTCATATGCATTTACTACAAGCGGCTTCTACATCACATACATCCTCCCTCCTCCCTCCTCCCTGTAGGCCTCCCTCTTTCTCCCCCCGCCCACCACACACCATACATGTATATGCAAACTTATATCTAGGTGGGGCTTTTGATAGCTAGATGGTATTTGTCTTCCCAAGCCTGGCTTATTCTACCTATCCCAATGGATTTTAGTTTCCTCCTCTTTTGTAAAAACTGTATAATCTTATTCCTCTCTACAGATGAGTGACACTCCATTGTGTATATGTATTTCACTTTCCTTATCCACTCAGCTGATGACAGATCTCTAGGCTGGTTCCACTTCCTGATTACTGCGACTAGTTCAGCAATAAACAAGGATGTGTAGCTGTGTTGGCTTACAACCCTACTGGTATATACCCAGAAGTGGTACAGCTGGGTCACATGGTAGCCCTAGCTTTAGGGTTTTTGAAGAACCTTCATATTGATTTCCATGGTGGCTGCACTAGCCACTCCCCTCAGCATCCACTTTCCTCACTAGCATTTGCCATTGTCCTTTTGCTTTTTGTTTGTTAAGGGTTCACTATGTAGCCCAGGCTAACCTAAAATTCATGACAATCCCCCTGCCTCAGCCTCATTTGTTTTCTTGATGATAGCCATTCTGACTGGGTGAGATAAAAGTACAACATAGTTTTATTGTACAGTTCCCTGTTGTCTAAAGATGTCAAACATTTTTTTCCCCAAATGCTATTGGCCATGTATTTTTTTCTCTGAGAACCGTGGCATACTTAGTTCATATCCCACATATTGATTAGCTTCTTGTCGTTTAGCTCTTGCAGTTTTTTAATATTGTCATTATTAATCACTTCTCTGACTTATAATTAGAAAGTTGGGCGCCAAGTGTCGGGGACTGCTCTGCCAAGTGTTGGAACCCGCACTGCCACAAGCTTGGGGGCCAAAATTGTTAGAGCCCACACTGCTGCTCTGGTCCGCCAGTCAGGGTTCAGCAAGAGAGAGAGTGAGGACGGGCATGAAGAATGGAGACCAGAGAGAGTGTGATTCAGTCCTGTTTATTCTCCTGTCTCTCTCTCCTCCAGTCTCTCTTCTCTCTTTCCAAGTCTCAAGTTCTAAGATCCTTGTTCCAAGTCTTCTTCCAAGTCCCAAGTACCTAGTCCCAAGTTCCAAGTCTCTTTCCAAGTTCCCTTCATTGCTCATTCCAAGTCTCTAGTTCCTAGTTCTAGTTGCTAGTCTCTTTCCCAGTTCCAAGTTCCAAGTTACCTTCCAAATGCTCTAGTCCAAGTGTCCTCTTCTGTCTGCCTCTCACCTTTTATATGTCTCACTTCTAAGTCACGCCTTTAAGTCACACCCTTAAGTCTTGTCTCTAGATCACACCTTTAAGTCACACCCTTAAGTCTCACACTTTTAAGTCTCACACACCCAAGGGAAGATTCTGGGTATCTAAAACAAGATGTTGTCAGAGTGTGCTCAGCTGTTGTAGGCTGTTGTAAACAAGTCTCTTGTCAAGGTATATGGCTCAAGATTGCTGTAAGGATGATAGCTGCCTTCTGTCGGCTCCCCACATCCTTTTCCATTCCATGAACTGTAGAGCCTTTTAATTTCACACAAGTCTGTCCATAACTCTTGGAGTCCTTTATGGGAAGTCCTTGCCTGTGCCTCTATTGAAGGGCTTTACCTCTGCCTTTCCTGGCAAGTTCAGGTCTTGCAGGAGGGCCCATTTTGAGATGATTTTTGTACAGAGTGGGATCTGTGGATCGAGTTCCTTTCTTTTACATTTGCATGCTCAGTTTATCAACTGCGAGTTTCTGCATTAACCATTATGCCTTGAGCAAAGAAACTTCTCTGACAAGACCTAAAAGTGGCACTCATCTCGGTGTAATGCTTATTATTAGCAAAGTAATAGCAGTGTGTTCACATCTGGGGCCTATGAGCTCCCCCAACTGTAGGTTCTTGGCCAGATTTAAAAAAACAAAAAACTAAAATGACATGAGTTGGTTCCTTCCTGCCGTGCAGGCCTTAAATCCAATCATAAAGTTCTTGGTTATTTTTCTACCTTGATACTACTATTGCACCCAGGGTTGTTACTGTCACCCAGACCCTAAAAACCAGATGTCAAATTCTCTCACTCACATGTGGGTCCTAGCCCAGAATCTTTAGATTTGTGTGTTTAACCTGAAGTTCTTGTAAAATCTGGGAAACTAGAAAGAACTCGTTGATGGGAAGGGGAAAAGGGTTTTTCTTCCTAATTCTGTGAAGAATGCCATTGGGGTTTTGATGGGGATTATACTGAAACTGTGTATTTCTTTTGGTAACATAGCTATTGTCACAGTATGGAGTCTGCTAATCCATGAACATGGAAGCTCTCTCTCTCCCTCTTCTCATATCTCCTTCAATTTTTTTCTTTGGTGTCTTGAAGTTTTCACTATGTATGTGTTTTACTTCCTTAGTCATATTTATTTCTGGGTATTTTTAAAAAAGCTGTTGTGAATAGGATTTTTTTTTCTGATTTAGTTTTCAACAAGTTTATTATTCAGATATAGCAAATCTACTGGTTTTCAATGTTGACCTTTTACGTTGCTACTTGGCTGGAAGTGTTTATTAGGGCTAAGAGTTTTCTGGTGGAAACTATAGAGGCTTTTAGGTGTAGAATCATAAACCAACAGCTTACAACTGGCACTTGAGAGGTTGAGGTAGGAGGATCACCATGAGTTCGAGGCTAGCTTGAGCTACATAGAGAGTCCAAGGCCAGCCTGGCACCACAGAGAGATCCTGTTTCAGAAAATGCACAAAACAAACCAAATCACAACAAACAAACCCAAGAGTACAGATCATGTAATATTCGAATGGGGGTGATCTGACTTCTTCCTTTTCTATTTGTATTCCTTTTTCTGTCTTATTGCTCCGTATAAGACTTCAAGCACTACATTGAATAAGAGTGGATAGAGTAGATACCCTTATTCCTGATTTGGGAGGAAATGCTTTCGGTTTTTCCCCTCTTAATATTGCGTTGGCTGTCAATCTGTGGTATAAAGCCTCTATTGTGTTGAGGACTATTCCTTCTATTCCTAGTTTCTTCAGGGCTTCTCTTTTTATCAGAGATGTTAAACTTCATTGAAGGTACTTTCTGAATCCATTGAGATAATTGTGTGACTTCTGTCCCTAATTCTATCTACGTGTTATGTTACATGTACTGATTTGTGAATGTTGAGTCGTGCTTGCATCCCTGGAGTGAAACCAACATGGATGAAGTGTATGGTTTAAGTGTGTTCTTGTTTGCAAGTGTTTTACTGAGTGTGTGTGTATGTGTGTGTGTGTGTGTGTGTGTGTGTGTGTGTGTGTGTGCAACTATGTTTGTCAGGGACGTGGCTGGGTGTGTTTTTGCATCTGGGTGAAGCTAGCTTTGTACTTTGAGATTGGTTCTCTTCTGTTGCCATTTTGTGGGGCAGTTGGAGGAGACACTAAAATCTGAGATCCCCCAATGTAGTGAGGGTGAACTGGGAGTTTGGGTCCTGAGGTTCTGCCACTGTTGGCTGTGAGACAAGACAAGCCGCCTTCCCTCTTGGTTTTATTTTCCTGTCTGTAATTAGGAAGCACTTGCTTCTCAGGCTTGACTTGAGGTCTCCTGAGACAAAGGCTGTGGCAACTGTTCAAAACTTGCACACGAACATTGCTTGTCAAACGTAGTTCCCAATCAGGCCCTGGGAGCAGAAGTAGCCTCCAGTTGCACACTGACTCAAAGCTGTTGACCACGTCTAGGAAAATCACAGTCCCCCTCTACCTTTCCCCGCCCCCCTGCAAATTCTTCAGCTGTGTAGGTGATACATGGAAGAGATAAAAGCCAGTTAGCCTGGCTGGCTGTTTCCCAGGACTGTCATGCTGGCTGCAGATCCTCTCAGATGCTAAGACAAGGAGGAGGCTGGGCCTGCTTGAGCATCGATGGCTTGGGCAGGGTTCTGAAATCATTTATACTCTATCCTCACCTTTGCCAAAAGCTCACTGTGTGACTTAGGCAAGCCTCCGCTTCTCCAGAAGTGAACCAGACCTACCCTGAGGGAGAGAGCTGAAGTGTCTTCCTATGTGACATCTGTTTGCCTCTGTTAGCAGCAGCTCCCCCAGCTTTCCTCTGTGGACCCCTCCCTCAGGACTCATGGACTGAGGTAGACTTAGTTTCAGTCTCCTGCAGGATTAGGTCTGTGACCAATCAGAGCTGTAGTCAAAGAAGACAAGCAGGCTGTGACTCAGTTCTGACCAAGGAGCAAGGAGCATCAGTCTATGGCCTCTGTCTGGGAAACATGTTTTCAGTAGCCACAAAGAACTGAGAAATAGAGACATCTAGATTCCCAAACTCAAATGCAGCCTGGCCTGAAGTTAGAGTCCTGTGGAGTTGCCAATAATTTCCTCTGCTGCTTGGGCCAATTTGAATTAGATTTTTGCCCCTTAATACCACACAGAGAGTTCTTCCCAGAATACAGGAGATTCTTAGGAGGAGGTTGCAATTCACACTCAAGGGTAAATGGCTGATTAGCAAAAACTTCTCTGATAGCACGTCTTGGTACTAGGGAAGTTAAGCTACGAGGTAGGTCCACAAAGGGTGAGGATGGAGATTATGGATCTTGTGAAGCTGGTGGCACTGAAGCCATGACTACCTAATAAGTGTCTGACATATGAGGGTCTCTCCATCTAGGTTTGAGGTGTGAGCACATTGTGTTCTTTTACCACATATAGGTATAAACCAGAATTAGGAGTCCATTCTTCAGATGGGAAAATGAAGCCCCAAAGAAGAAATTCCTGTGGAAAGGAGCAGTGATAGGGAGAATGAGTTCTCCTTCCTGTTGTTCCCCCTGGGGTCAACAACAGATGATATTAGCCAAGGTCTGGGGGAGTGAGAAGCCCAAAAAGGAAGCTCCTGGAGGTGGCAGCCACTGTGGGGGCCTGTGGCTTACAACTGTCTGTTTAGAGGAACTTTCTGTTCTTAGAACAGCTCAGCCACAGGCCTGGTGCATCTTTCTAATCAGTTCCTTCCTAAAGCAGTTTTTAGGGTACAGAGTCCCTGCAGGAGCCCTGGTTGCCTTCTGAGAGAACCATGCTTACGCTGTACAACTTGTCTCTGGTGGACTCTTCATGTGCTTTCTCTTGAAGACTTGACTTCCTCTGGCCGAGCCCTGATTTCTGTGCACACAAAGTCTTAAAGGACCAGCCCTTCATTTTCAGGTGGAGTAAAAGTTCCAGAGAGGATCCACAGTGGGCCCTGGATCACCCAAAAGCAAGGGACCCCACCATCTTGAGAAAGACTTTGGCTTCTGCTCCCACGTATGGCTCAGTTACAAAGTTGGTATGAGACGCTTGAGCCCCAGTGGCTAGTTCAACTGCCAATCAAAATCTTAGGACTTTACTCTTGTGCCATTTTGGTCAGCTCCAGAAATCTGCAGCATCTGTGAACTTTCTGGGACGGTTTTTTTTTTTTAACACATTTTATTTGCCTTGAGGCCAGCAATTTGAAAAGTACAAGATGAGACTTGAAATCACCTGGGGTAGAATTCCGATTCTTTCTCTTAAAAATACAAGAGTTCTTTAAAATGTAACCCAGGGGGCTGAGAAGAAGGCTCAGTGGGCAGAAAATCTTGCTATCCAAGCGTGAGAACCTGGGATCCCCATCCCTAGCATCCAGGTGTGACAATATGTATCTATTACCGCCCCCCCCCCCCCGTGTTTGGGGAGACAAGAGGATCTCTGGGGCACACTGGCTGTCAGTCTAGCTCCAGTTTCGGTGAGAAACCCTGGCTCAAGGGAATAAGGGGGGAGAATGTGGAAAAAAGAGGACACAGTGAACCTAACAAACTCCTGTGGCATCAGTGACACGGGCCTCCTTAACATCCAGGGTTCTCAGAAGCAGTTACAGAGGAGAGGAGGATGGTCCAGTTTGCTCAGTCTTCCTCGACAAAATCAGGTGCTCCTTGGCTGGAGCAGACTATGCCCTTTACACAGGGCATGGTGGTTGGCTTGGTGGCTTTTACTCTCACCTGCTGTTATTCTCAAGTCAGACACCCCAATCGTATCTCATAGATGCAAGCCTCAAAGCCACTAGAACGTGGACTGGAGATGTGTCTCAGTTGGTAGTGTTCAGCTTGCACAAACAGAGCCCCGAGTTCCAACCCCAGTGCCACATCAGCCAAGAGTTGCTGCAAGAACCCATGATCTCAGCATTTAAAGGTGGAGGGAAGAAGGGTCAAAAGTTCAAGGCCATCCTCATTTTAAGAAAGAGAGAGAGAGAAAGAAGAGAGAGGAGAGAGAGAGAGGAAAGAGGAGAGAGAAGAGTGTGTATGTGTTGGGGAGATGGCTCAATGGGTAAAGCTCTTACTGTTTAATCAGGAGGATCAGAGTTTGATCCCCAGAACCTTCGGAGGTGCTGGGTGGGCATGCTGGCCTGTCTGTAATCTAGCCTCAGAAGCTGGAACAGGGAGACTACTATACTGGTAAACTCTGGGATTGACTGAGAGACCCTGGCATCAACCTCTAACCTCCTCACCTTACACCACATGGGCGCACGCGCGCACACGCGCATACACACACACACACACACATATATAATGTACTTTCATTCTATGGAGTGCACATGCTTGGTTTTAAAAGTTAGGGCTGGTGAGATGGCTGAGGGCAAAGGTACCTCTGCCAAGTCTGATGACCTGTGTTTGATCCCTGAGACCCACAGGGTGGAAAGAGAGAACTGGTTCTCACAAGCTGTCCTCTGGTTCCACACACATACACCCACATGCATGTATATATCCACACAGAGATACATAAATGTAATGAAACTTGTTGGTTGTCACCGAATGAAACATTAGCACACTTGTTAAAGGTGTAAACATCACAAGTGACTCTCAGGTTCCTTTGGGTGACTCCTTTTACTCCCTTCAAGGCCGTCCTCCCCTCCCTGACTTGGGATAACCTCTGCTAACATCTGGCCTTGGCCTTATTGAGCATGCATATGTGTAAGCAGGTGCTGTGCATGCCTTGTCTTCATCCCTCAGCACTGAGCCATCTTGGAACATTCCAGCTGGACTTCCACCTGCTGGCACCAGCACCTCTGTGCCATGGAGACTTCTCTGCGGCCACAAGTATCTGCTCTGTCTGACAGCCTCACAAGCTGACACATCAGCAAAGCACAACACCTGTAGGAGCAGCTTTCAACCAAACAGGAAGCCAACATCCCATTTCTTTCCTCAGAACCAGTTTGTGCTGCATCCCGCCCGTCAGCCTATGTGATAAAGTTTGGGGGCCACAGTGGGAGCTGTCAGGTTGCCCTTCTATTATTGCTCCCTCTTCCCTGTGATTCTATCAAGGGTTCTGGAATCAACTCTGGAGTAAACTATTTGCAGTTGAAATGTTGTCTGAAGTCTGCTTCTGGGAAAATGTATGTTAAGGCCTGTTTACTTATTGACATCATGAGAGTGTGTATGCATGTGCATGTGTGCATTCGTGTGTGTGTGTGTGTGTGTGTGTGTGTGTGTGTGTGTGTGTGTGTG
>JANHMN010000002.1:213959764-213972266 GCA_030674055.1 Rhabdomys pumilio | reverse complement strand
CACACACACACACACACACACACACACACACACACACACACACACACGATGGTTCCAGCAATACCATAGTAACATTGGCGGCAACCTGACTATCTGTCAGTGGGTGAGTGGGAAGAAATGTGGAGACTTCACCAGCCAGGGTGAATATTCTACAGCTAGCAGGAGGAATTAGACCTCAAGCGCTCAACCCTGATGGATCCCAATCTGATGATGAGTAGGGAGAAAACAAACTGCAAGTGAGCCTTGTAGTTAGATCAGTACTGGTGTAGAGTACTTCCCATACCGTCGGGTCAGAGGTTGCAGTTTCAGACCCAGGGTGAACCGCAGCCTGAAACTAGCACATGGGAAATTCCAGAAATAAGCAACCCTAAGATTTAAGCCACACGCCCTTCTGGGTAGAGTGATGAACTCTCACGGTGTATTCCTGTCCTCTCCAAGATGGAATCACCCTACTATCCAGTGGATCCATGCAGTATGCACTACCCACCTGGTAGTTACTGTGCTTGTGTTCAGGCAATGCTTGCTGTTTAAATCATAACCCTAGGCACAGGACTAGTGATGCCATCAATTCAGAGTTACCAAAGAAAAGCCTTCATATATATGCAAAGATATACAGGAAGCTTAGTATTATCTACAGTTCTGGCATCTGCCAGGATCTTGGGATGCATCCCTTATTGACCAAAATGAATAGATCTAGATTGTTTTATTTTGTTACAGACAGGGTCTTATAGCCCAGGCTAGCCCCCAAATTCTTGCTTTAGCCAAAGATGACCTTGAATTTCTGCTCCTCCTGCCTCTACTCCCAAGTTCTGGGATTGCAAGTGTGCTACTACACAGGGCTCTGCTCTAATCTTTACAGCACAGAGGACATGTTTACATATTGTTTATCGAGTATTGGCTTTCGACAGTGGAGTCTCCCATAGAGGGAGAAAGAGAACTGAGAGGGATCCAAAGCAGGGACTTTGATTTTACCCATTACACTTAGCCATTTTAGTGTTTAAGGTCTGAAGCAAACATGGCTACACACTGACAATTCTGAGTGGTGGGTTCCTGGGACACGGGCATATATTCCTTTGCACTCTTCCTCCTCCAGAGAAAGGGCATGGTGAGAAGGGTACTAGAGAGCAATTGATCTCTTGTGAGGTCTCTCTGGGTCAGCCTAGGCTTGGGCAGTGATTCTCAAAGTGTGATTTCTGGGCAGCATCAGCAGCCTGGAGATCGCAGGTCTTCAGTATCTTGCCCCAGCATTCCTCTGGGGGTTGCCCTAGCAATGTGCATTTTCACATGCTTTCCTGGTGATGATGGCATGAGAATTGCTTGGGCTGAATGGGAGGAGTGGGAAGAACACCTATAATAGTGTGCACCAAGAGCTTTCCTTCAGCTATCTCTTCTCTGTCCTCTCTCTCAGATTGTGTGTGTGTGTGTGTGTGTGTGTGTGTGTGTGTGTGTGTGTGAGACGGGGGTCCAGGGGGAGGGAGGCCACATGTGTTCAGGTGCCTACAAGGCCAAAAGAAGGCATGGGATTCCCTGGAGCTAGAGTAACAGGCACCTATGAGGCAGTTCTGCTGTTGTGATTGATTGGTGAGAACTTGGCTAGAGTCCTCTGAAAGAGCAGCAAGTGCTCTGAACTGCAGAGCCACCTCTTGGGCCCCCTTTCCTTCAGTTCTTAATTTCATCTTCAAAAGGGAGGGAGCATCCCCAACCCTAAATCTGAAATGCTCTAAAATCTGAGACATCTTGGTCACCGACAGGTGGTGTCCAAGTGGGAAAGTCCACACCTGATCTGAGGCTATCAGTTGAAGTAAAAATGGGGGAGCCATTCAAATGTGTCACTAGTTATCTCTGAGGGATGAGAATGAAATGTAAAAATCACAGGCCAGGAAGATAGCTCAATTAGTAAAGTGAGTATCTTGCAAACAGGGGGAACTGAGTTACAACCCCAGGACTTATGGAAAAAAAAGCCAGCCAGGAGGGGAGGGGACAAGTGGACCCTTGTAATCCACTACCCAGCCGGCCTCACCTATGCAGCAAAAGCCCCAGGCCAACAAGAGACTCTGTCTCCAAAAGCAAGGTGGCCTTTCCTTGAAGAACAACATAGAGTCCTCTGGCCTCCATGTGCCCACGAACACCAGAGTACACACCAACCTGTACACCCACACAGAAGCATGTGTAACATACACAAATATCCTTTGAAGACTTAGGTTCCATCCCCAAGATGCCTCACTGTGCACTTATTACACAGAATTCTGCCACACTCGGAAACTCCAAACACTTCTGATGTGGAGTAGTTTGGGTAGGGAACACTCAACCTGTCTTCTTACCATCCTCATCCTGAAACTATGGAAACAGAGGCACAGACAAGCCAGCCTCCCTGTCCAGTGTCCAGCAGCCTTGCTCCTCTTCTCTGGACAACTCAGCTTCAGAGGAAAACTTAAAACAACCCACTTTACAGAGGAGGAAGCTGGAATCCAGAGAGTAGCCAGTGTCATCTCCGGGTGTCACAAAGTGGAGGTGGTGGTAGATTGTGGCCTTTGTGTAAGAGGTTCTGGAGTTGGGTCTACACCTGTTAGGGGGTCAGCCAGGAGGGCAGGGGAAGAAGTAACAGAGGGGACTCAGATGTACAGCTGCAGCCAGGCCTGGGTGTGGCAGGCGTGGGCTTGTCTTGGTCCAGCTGCTCCTTTAGCCCTGCCCGCTGCCTACCCGGCGTGACCTGCTACCCACCCACCACCAATGGGAACTGAACGGGCCTTCCCCTCCCCTCTAGCTTCTTCTTAGTGTGTATGTGTGGGGGGAGGGGGGTGCAGAAGGGGAACCTGGTCGGACAGAGAAGCGTCAGCTCAGCACTGTCATTCCCCTGCCTGAGCTTCCTCTATCTAGAGCTATCCCAGGGTCGCCTGTGGTGGCAGCAATTCACTTCACCTGGCCACCTGGGTGCCCTCCACCTTCTGTGGACGACGCATTCTGCCACCGATAGGTTGCCCCTAGGACGTTCCTTCTTTCCTCGCCACCCCCAGAGCTAGCCCAGGATCTCAGCTTCCTAGCGCCCGAGGTCTGTGCGTTCTCGGGGTCCCATTCCCGCCGCCCCTTCCCCCGCACTTACCTGGGCGCCCGCCCTTCGCCGCGCGGGCAGCCCGGATCCTCGCAGCTCGAACGACCCCCCAGCGCCTCAGCCTCTGGTGGCCCCGAACTCGAGAGCCCGGAGCAAACGACGAAGACTTGCGGGCCACGGAGCTGCGTTGGCGCTCGGAGCTGATCAGAGCCGCCTTTACCGGCGACTTTGGTTCCCTCCCACTGGTCTGAGAGCCGCCTCGGTGAGTGCAAGCTGGAAGCCGCTACTTAGTGGTGCTCACTGGCCATCTGGGTGCCTTAGCCGCGCCCTGGGTGATGCAAACCCCGCCTCAAAATGCCCCGACTCCGCCCTCTAAGAGCCTAACTCCCACTTCGGCTAGCTCTCATTTACTGTTTTTAATTCACCTCCAAAGAACTCCAACATTTCTTTGCTAACCCTGCCCTCAAGGGCTCTAACAAGTCCCTGACGGACTAAGTCAGACCCCAAGGCTTGACTCATCCTCCAAAGATTACCAGTCCACCTCTCCCCCAATGCATTTAAGCCCTGTCTGATGGAATGAGCCGGTCCAAAGGATTCTAAACACTATCCCCAGGGAATTTGGACCCCCTACCCAAGAGACCCAATACCTTTGCGGCCCCTAAAGAATTGTAATATTTTACATTGATTGATTGATTGATTGATTGATTGTGTATGGGTAGAGGTTAGAGAACAATTTGAAGGACCAGGGTCTCACCTTCCACCTCCTGAGTTGCGGGGATTGAACTCAGGCAGCCAAGCTTGGTGGCAGGCGTCTTTACCTGCTAAATCATCTGCCTCCTCCTGGCGGAAGGATTTTTAATCTCACTTTCTATTTTGCTGCTAGTCTTAACCCTGGTTCTTTAGATTTGTAATCAACTTTTCTGAAAGGGTTTTAATCTCGAGGGCGCGCGCAGGTGTTCCAGAGGCTGGAATCCAGCGCCTCGCTCCTTCCCCCCTACCCCCCTACAGTCACCAGCCGCCTAGGTCTCCTAATCCCATAGATCCCAAATCGTGCACTTGAGCAGTCAACGGACCCTACCCTTCACTCCGAAGATTCAAAACCAGCCACAGAAGGAATGTAGCTGCCTGTAAGTCTAAGCACGCCCTCCAGGATTCTGGTGGGTCTCCACAGCCCTTCGGTCCCTCCCACGTGCAGCGGTTTGCCCTCCATCCGCCTACCCACAGCGTATTCAAACTCCATGCAAAGTTTGGCGCCCGCGGGAATTCTCTGTCTTCTGGGCAGAATATGGGACTGCTTAGAGGACCTCCCAAGTTGAAGGGAGAGGAAGTCTGACTGGCAAACCACTGAGTCCCTGTTTGCATGACATTCCACTCAGCTTGAGAGAAGGGTAGAGAACATCATTCAAAACGACACGGATCAACACTCTAAATTGTGATACACACCTGCAGAAACGTACAGGAGTCCTCCTCTAGCCAGGCCAGACCACCAGCGTCTCTCATTCATTCGTTTACGTGTAGGCATGCATTTAGCAGTACTGAGTATTGGGTATGAATTCTTCTGAGCGCGACTCAGTGTTAGCAGCATCCAGAGCGGCTTCATACACAGCCTGGCCATCTACTTCCCACCCCAAGAAATCCCGACTGAGAAAGACAGTCACCCCACACTAATGTGTTTGCTATGTGTTTTAATATATACATGGCCTATTTATAAAAATAGACTGAGTTTTGAACGGGTTTGATTGACTTGGACACAGAAATGAAATTAGTCTTTGTAGAAGTAAGCACTCTTGATATCTATCGAGTGAAGAAGACTGATGTGGGAAGGAAGTCAATGACTGCATCATCAAAGAACTAGCTGGCTACCGGTACCTGTAACTGTCCGGTTGGGACAGGAGGCAGTGTATTGTACACACACATTATCACCCCTTCTTCCCCTCCCCCCATTGTTCACCTTGAGACAAAGGCCAGGCATTTAAACACTCACTTCTGTGGGATATTAGGTGAGGGACGGATGCTCAGAGGGCCTTAGGGCCAGCACTCAGGTCTACCCCAACCATGCTTCCAGGGCCTCCAGGAAGAGGAAGGTAGGTCCTGGGACAGGCCCAGGGGAATTTAGAAGGATATGACCAGCGTCCCTTACATCTCTGTTGACAAGGTGCCATTTGATGGCAGGGGGCCACAAAGAACCAAAACTTTCCCTTTTTCAAGTCATTTCCCAAAAGCTTTCGCTAGACTAGTATTGCCGTAAAAACTCACGTTCATGTTCCCAAAGTTCCTATGACATTTACTGTGGCGTAATTAAAACTATTTTTGTTAGGCTAGGTATATACCGATAACCTCAGCAGAGGTCAAAGAAGCAGAAGCAGGCGGATCTCTGCAAATTCCATGTCAGCCCGGTCTACACAGCAAGTTCCAGGCCAGTCAGGGTTAAACAATGATGTGACTCTGTTTCAAAAATAGTTTTCGAGTTTTATTCTTACTGTGTGTGTGGTGTGCATGTGAATATGGGTGCGCCATGGCCTCTGTGTTGAGAACCTTTGGGAGTCTGTTCTCTCATTCTACTGAAGGATCCGGGGATCAAACTCCGGTGGTCAGGTTTGTATGGCAAGGGATTTAACCTATTGAACCATCTCTCTGGTCTAGACAATTGTGTGTGTGTGTGTGTGTGTGTGTGTGTGTGTGTGTGTATGTGTGTGTGTGTGTGTGTATGTGTGTGTGTGCTCACACATGTGTGCACTGGCATGTGTATGCCAGTGTATATGTGGAGGTCAGAAGACAACTGTGGAACTTTTTCTCTCCTTATATCGTTATGTGGGTTCCAGAGGCTGAGCTGAGGTCACAGGCTGCACAGTACACCTTTACCCACTGAGCCCTCTCACCAACCCTTGTGTGACATCATTTTTATAAACAAAAGGCATGATTAGACCTGGTAAGGCAACTCAGTAGGTTCCTGCACTTGCTGCCAAGCCTGATGATCTGAGTTGGATCCAGAGAGAGAGAGAGAGAGAGAGAGAGAGAGAGAGAGAGAGCAGATGCCCACAAGTTGTCTTCCGGGCACTACATACTTGTGGGTGTCACGCGAACATCCACACACATCCATACCCAATAAATAAATGTGACTAAAAAAGTTTAAGGTAAATTATAAATATTAAGTTTGGTAAATCTACGCAGATAATACTTGCCTGTAGAACCATTCCCTGACTCAGAATATAGAGTATTTTGGGCTGGGGTTATAGTTCAGTTGTCAGAGGGCTTGCCTAAGCATGCACAAGAACTGTGTCTGATCACCAGTACTGAATAAATGGGGCACAGTGACAGACACTTGTAACCCCTGCACTTGGGAAATGGAGCAGAAATCTAAGTTTATTTTCAGCTATGTGGTGAGTCTGAGACCAACCTGAGTTACATTCTGAGATCCTGCCTCAAAAGAAAACAAATGGAAGACATAAGAGACATTTCTGTGGTCCCAAAAATTTCCAGAAGTTCTATTCCATTCAATTCTCTCAGCTCTTAGGTAACTCAAGGAAACTAGCAGTAGATTTTGTTTTTTGAGACAGGATCCCATGTAGCTTTGGACTCTGCTTGTAGCTGAGGATGACCTTGAACTCTTGTCCTCTTGACCCCACCTCCCAAGTGCTTACAGGTGAGCTTCAGTATTCTGGGTTCATTGGATGCTGGAGATCAGAACCAGGCATTTATCCAGGCTAGACCAGTACTCTACTACTCTACGGACAGAGCTCTCACCCAAGTCCCCACTAACTCTCTCTCTCTCTCTCTCTCTCTCTCTCTCTCTCTCTCTCCCTCCCTCCCTCCCTCTCCCTCTCCTTCTCCCTTCTTCTCCCTGTCCCTGTCCCTCTCCCTGTCCCTCTCTTCTCCCTCCCCCTCCCCTCCCCTCCCCCTCCCCCTCCCCTCCCCCTCCCTCTCCCTCTCCCTTTTCCTCCCTGTCCCTGTCCCTGTCCCTGTCCCTGTCCCTCTCCCTCTCCCTCTCCCTTTCCCTCTCCCTCTCCCCCCTCTCTAAAATCATTATAGACTAGCTTTGTCCTTCCCATAGTTTCGCATAAATATGTGGTATTTTCTTCTGTTCTGTCTGCATGGTATGCATCTTCTGTTTCTCTTCTCTCTGCTGATTTCCTGCTTTATTAAGAATTTTCCATATTGTTACATGTTCTAGTTTGTCCTTTTTCTCAGCTGAGTAGTATTCTACAGTGTGGACCTGCCGCTGTTCATCCACTTGCTTGCTAATAGGATTTGGGTTGTCTTTAGTTCTTTTGTTGTATGAATAAAGGTATAGGCACCATGTTCAAGTCCTTGGGAGAGGGCCTTCTTTCATTCATCTTGAGTGACTTAAAACTGGACTCTCTGGATCTGGAGCCAGGTGCTTTTTTAACTGCACCACAGACTGTTGAGCTGACAATGTGTCTCTGTGACTTGTGTTTCCATGTGAACTTTCATCGCTTCACATCCTTGCCACATCACATTGTCATCTTTTAATTTATAACAAAGTCCCCAGGCTGGAGAGAGAGTGCAGAAACTAAGAGTGCTGGCTGCTCTTTTAGAGGACCAGGGTTCCATGCTCGGCGTTTACAAGGTAGCTCACAACTGTTTGTAACTCCAGTCCCAGGGAATCACATACACTCTTTTGGCATCCATGGGCACTAGGCTCACACATGGTGCATAGACATATATGCAGGCAAAACATAAATAATAATGGTAACAACAACAGTAATTTCAGGATAATCTAATATATTTTTTTTTAAATCCTATTTAGGGCTGTTGGCTCGATAGGTAAAATGCTTGCTGCAAGCCGGACAGACCCAGTTTGACTTCCAGGATCTGTAGTGGAAGGAGAGAAATAACTCTTATTAAGTTGTCTTCTCATCTCCATGTGCTCTGTGGTACACACACACACAGTGTAATCAAACCAGTGTGCAACCAGTTTTTAAAGTAGCAAATCTTGTTATCCATCCATCCATCCATCCATCCATCCATCCATCCATCCATCCGCCATTATAATGGACAACCTAGGCAACCTAGGTGCTGGCTACAGGAAGAATGAGAGAAGCTCAGTCTTAGCATTGGCACTTGCCCATTGGCTTCTGTAAAAATCAGCCTCTCTGGGCCTCAGTCTCCTCATGCTAAGTGGGAATGAATATAGGTCACAGCAAGAGTCAGACATAGGTAAAGCTTGGCTGATTTCTATATTTGCCTGTATTGCAGAGACCTGGAACTGACTGAACTCTGAATGGAGCAGCGCTGGGAGTCAGTGCTGACCCACCTGCTTTGTTCCAAAGACAAGAGAAGTGGTGGGCAGTTTAAAAGGAACTATCTCCAGGAGGAGGATGGGCCCTGTGACTATAGGCTATGAGAATTCTGTAAAGACTTTTGCTGCCATTGAAGACTGATGCCTGAGCAGAACCTGGGAAAGGAAGCCATCCTGGCTGGGAGTGTCTAAACTCAGATTCTAGTGTCCCTTTTGTCTCGAGAAGTAACCCCGAGTGTGCCATTCAATGTCTCCAATTAATTTCATCAGCACCCTTTTGTGGAGTGCCCACCAAAGGAGGAAAGCCTAGCTGGTTGCTAAGGAAATCAAAGGACAAAGAAGCTCCCAGCCTGAGCCTCAGGGACTTCGACTTAATGCAGGACACTAAGTAGACACATAAACATGGGCAGGTTAGAACTGTTACCTGCTGCAGAAGATGAGAATCCAATCAGAGATTCACAGGGGAAGTCAGGGAAGACTTCCCAGAGTAAGCAACATGTAAGCAGAGACAAGAGACTGAATGGGAGCCAAAGAGGCAAAGAAGCAGGCTACAGGAGCCGTGGGTATGTGGTGTCCACTCTCCAAGAGTTCCCCCTTGGCATTCAGGTCTTTGGTGGATCAGACCCTTAGAAGACAGCTGAACTGTGTCACTGAGACATGAAGAAAGGTTAGGTTATGGTTTCTACAGCTAGGTTATGTCAGTAGCAAAGGGTGTGGGCCATAGATTCCCCAGGAGCAGCCCAGCTGCTTTATAGAGCCCTCCCATCAGGTACAGGCGACCTGGCCACAGAGTGGGTTAGCTGGAAGCAGAGTAGAGTCTACCATTATTAACAAGGGAGAGGCTAGGACACCCTCAAGTGTGGATGGGGTGGCCCAAGAGAATTGCACGTGAGTACCTCAACAGTTGGCATCTCTCAAACTACATTTTAGAAGATGGCTTGCCATGCCTGGGGCAAGACTGTGTCTGATGAAGTAAACTGTTGGCCACAGGCTCACTGAAGGGGAGTCAGACTTACCTTCTACTGTAGATGGAATTTCTTATCTTGTTTCCTAGAAAAGTCCATGTTTACAGCTGGGGAGGAAGACCATACTTGAGGTCTTACACACTTAGGCCTCACACATGGCTCATTAATGTTTGATTCCCTGAGATGCCTGTGTATGGTCTCTGTGTAGGTGGCTTTCATGTCCAGTTTTGTGTGTTAGGCTGGAATTCTTGACTGTCAAGTGGGGAGAAACTTTATCCAGAATCCAAGGCATGAGGCCTTGTTCCCTTCCTGAATCTCCATGATTTTCTCATTATCTTCCTTCCTTCCTTCCTTCCTGCCTTCCTTCTTCCTTCCTTCCTCTGTGGTATGATGTGCAGGTGCTCACTTGTGTGAGAGGTGAGAAGATAAGTGTGGGTACGGAGGCCGGAGGTTGAGTAGGGCTTCATTCCTTAACTGCTGTCTATTTTTGTTTTTAGAGACAAAATTTCTCACAGAACCCTGAAACTCACTTATTTGACTAGGCTTGCTGGCCAAGAAGCTTCAGGGATCCATTCAGCTCTCCTCTGCACCCCTAACCCCACTTTCACCAGCTCCCAATTGCTGGGATGGCAGGGCACACACATGCTCACCTTTTGGTGTTGGTGTTGGGGTCTGAAATCAGGTCCTCATGCTTGCACGGAAGCACTCACCTACTGAGCCACATTCACAGCTCTTTCTCCCATTGTTCTTCCTCATCCCCTCTCTCTTCCTTTTTTAAAAAAGCAGAGTCCATTGAGTGCTCTCTAGGGAGGAGTAAGTTAGATTGACTGCTAGCATTGTTCCTGTCCCTTTATGTGACCTCAGTAAGCCATGTGGCTTTTGTCTGGCTTTCTCTTGGGTTGTTTCCTCTGGGGGACGCCAGCCACCCTACTGTGCACAGAATTCCACACAGCTGTGCAGGAGTGAGGCCTCCCACTGATAGCCCCAACCACACTGGCTGAACTGCTTAGCAAGCAGATCCTGCCATGGCGCTTTGAAGGGATGTGGTTTGGGCAACTCCTTGACTAAAGCCTCAGCAGAGACCCAGAAGCCTATGGTAGCCACCCTGGTTCATGAGCCACAGAAGTTGGGTAAGATGGTATGTTCTTACTTTGGGGGTAATTTGTTGTACGACATTGAGAACTAATGTGCCAGTCAGTCTTCAAGGTAGGAGGGTGCTTTGTGTGTCTGAAGAACTGCAGTATGACGGTTAGAGGCCTGAGGTAAAGACAATCCACAGAATGGCTGTGCAATTAGGACCTGGCAGAGCTCTGCAGGGAGGCGAGAGTTTAGTAAGATCCACAGGAAGCCCTTAGGTTGCTACCCACAAGATCGGCAGGATCACTCATTCATTGACCAGTTTGTGAAGTACCTACCACGCGCCGCACTCCATGTTGGATGGCGTGGATACAATGATGAGGAAAACCAATGTCTGTGCTCTCGTAACTGCCATTCTGGAGGGGAAGATGGCCAGGAACAAGAGACTGCTACACGTCTTCTGGCTGGGGATGATATAGGTTATAACAAAACACGAGGTGAAAGGAAGAGGCCACAGGCTTTGAGATGTGAAGTCAGGGAAGACTTCTCGGAGGCTGCAGCGTGAGAGCAAGACCTGCTGAAGTGGGGAAGTGGAGCGGGCAGGGGCCAGTGGAGTCCCATGAAGCAACAGGATTAACAGATTCCGGAAGAATCGCAGCCCTTGGTGTATTCACTGAGCACAATGGGTCAGTGTGATCGGAGTGCAGGGGACAAGGGACAATAGAGAGGTACCGTGATAGAGGCAGTCAGCTGGATTGTGATGAATGGTATCCATATTAACTTTTAGCTGATAGAGAAGGGAGATCTGGTAGGGTTTTGAGCAGGGAAATGAACTAACTAGGCTCATTTTGAGTAGGAGCCATCGGGCTGCAAGAGGGTGACCGGGCTGAGGTAGTCAGCCAAGGGCAAGATAGTGGTGGCTTGTGATTGAGTGCTTGCAACTGAACAATCCTGACGGCTCAGAGAGAGGCTTAAGAGGTCTCATGGGCTGTACTGAGGGAACCATAGAAATTTGGAAATGACCCAAATGTCTATAATTTAGGGCCTGGGAGATTAAAGGTCAGCACAGTAATGGAATACTAAGCAGTTGTCAAAAACAACATGAAGTTGTAGGAACCTGAGTGTTTCTATGCACTAACTTGAAGAATCTGCAAGAGAGGTTAAGACACTGCTTAGTCTTTCCCAGTCAGTGAGCACCAGGATCACAGAGAGACTGTCTCAAAAAAATAAAGTGGAGAGTGACTGAGAAGACACCCATGTCTACTCTTGTTACCACACACACACACAGACCCCTTACCCTTCATATGTACAACACACTCATGTGCACACAACACACACACACAAATTTAAAATGCCATTTTCCTATTACTGATCCTAGTTTCTTATTAAAAAAAAAAATCACTTCTCCCATTCTGTGGTAATCTTTTTCTTCTCTCTCTCTCTCTCTCTCTCTCTCTCTCTCTCTCTCTCTTTCTCTCTCTCTCTTTTCAAGACATGGTTTCTCTGTGGTGTAGTACTGGCTGTCCTAGAACTCCCTCAGTAGACCAGGCTAGTCTCAAATTCACAAAGATACACTTGCCTCTGCCTCCAGAGTGCTGGGATTGAGGTAAGAGTCACCAAGCTTGTCTTTGTTTTCCTGATTGTATTATTCACAGCACAAGTTACTTATTTATTGATTGATTGATTGATTGATAGATTAATTGAAGGTGGTAGGGAAGGAGACAGTGTCTCATCATGTGGCTAGACTAGCCTAAAATCCTTAATCTTCATGCATTTGTCTCCTTAGCACTAGGATTACAGGAATGTGCAACCATGCCCAGAGCCAAAAGGTGACATAATTTTAAAATGGGCAAAAGATATAAACAGACAATTCCCTGAAGATGTTATACAAATGACCAATAAACACATGAAAAGATACAGACCAAAACCACAACAATGCTACAGTCAAAAAATAGACAGAAGCCTGTGAGAGGGCTGAGAGGGTAAAGGTGCTTGCTGCCAAGTTTAAGGGCTTGAGTTCATTTCCCAAGACCCGCAGGGTAGAGGAGAGCGCTGGCTCCTTCAAGTTATCCTCTGACCTACATACACACACACACCATAGCATACACACACACACACACACACACACACACACACACACACACACACACA
>JANHMN010000002.1:213877446-213952738 GCA_030674055.1 Rhabdomys pumilio | reverse complement strand
TCTTCTTCTTCTTCTTCTTCTTCTTCTTCTTCTTCTTCTTCTTCTTCATCAACAACAACAACAACAAACCCGTAGCCTAGGCTGGCTTCAAATTCATGATCCTCCTCCACCAGCCTCTCAGATGATGAACTTACTTACAATAATGTGCCACCACACCCAGCTTGTGTTGAGACCTCTCCCTTCAGATTACATGTCCCACTCCACCCACTCACACCCACCCACATTCACCCCAACCCACCCACACCCCCATACACCCACCCATACCCATTCACACACACAAACACCCACTCACACCCACCCACTCACACCACCCACTCACTCACACCCACAACCACTCACACACCCACACACTCACACCCACTCACACCACCCACTCACTCACACCCACACCCACTCACGCACCCACACACTCACTCACACCCACACCCACTCACGCACCCACACACTCACACCCACTCACACCCACCCACACACCCACACCCACTCACACTCACCCACTCATACCCACACCCAGGAGCTATGTTGGCAGGAAATGTGCTTTGTCTTCCTCTGGTGTCTAGCACAAAACGGGGCACAGAGTGGGTATTCTCTAAATGCTTGAGGACTGAATGGCAGGGGCCTCATCCCCATCACACAAATGGAAATTCCCAGAAGCCATCTAGGAGTCTCTAGCTGGAAAGAAGCAGAGGAACAGGAGGAAGTTGCAGGTGAGGTCTCCATCTAGGGGACAGTTTCACTAATGTTACCACACATCTTTGCCACCTGGATAATCTTTACCCCCCGAGGAGCCAGCTGGGGATGAAGTTTCACACTTGCACCATCCCCAGAGGTCTCTTGGAGCCAGCTGTCCTACCCTAGGGGACTTCCCCATCTTTCGATGCCAGGAACTGAACCATGATAGGAAGTGACCCTGGCAGGATGTAGCATGACACAGGAGGAAGTGTGGCCAGAGTCCCTAGGCTCATTGCCTAGGCCACCCCAGCCAGGTCCACAGGACATCTAACAGCAAGTGGTCACATCACTGTCTTACACTATGATTGTTCTAGGACAAGTGTGGACTTCCCTGACTATGAGGGAAATTGCCCCATCCTCAGGTCTATGGGGCAAGTACCATCCTTGTACCTCTCACAGCCCCGCCATGGTATCCTGGCTACGACTGTAAGCAAGAATCTGAGTTCTTAAAGGCTCAAGGTCTTTAAGAGGGGCTGCCTCCCTCAGCAAGTCCCTAAGACTCCTGGGGCCTCAGGTCCCAGTGTGACCTAACATTGCCACATCCCTTAGGGCAGGGCAAGGCAGGACGGAGGCTGAAAAGAAGAACTTTGTTATATTCACATTGCAGATCACTGTGCAACAAGGCTTCCTGACTTCCCCTCCTTGAGAACCAGGCCACTTACTCACAAGCTGAGGAAAGACACCTGATAACATCAAAGGCGGTGAGTGAGCTCAGTAGAATGAGCAAATTTGTTCAACAGAAGGCACCAGGGACTAGCTGCTTCCTACATGAGTTCCCCAGATCTGCTAGCAGCACTAAAGTTCTTGTTGTCAGAGTAAACTTTGGGCCCCACCTCTACCCTCCCGAGCCAGGAACTCTGGGTATGTGGCTCAACAGTCTGTTCTAGCAAGCCTTCCTGGAGGCTCCATCATTCACTGAAGTTAGTCAGTCGACGCTAGAAGCTTAGCAGATGGGCAACATATTGGGAGAAGGTATGTGGAACACCAACATCAAACAAGGGAGTCGGATCTACAATGTGATGACTATTCTTGCAAATGAATGTAAAAAAAAAAAAAACATGGGAAACCAAATGGAAGTGAGCAAAGGGTACAAAGGAGCAGTCCATACATAGAGGGGAAGCCCGAGGTCCAATCCGCACAGGAGGAGGCTCCAGAGCCCAGGATTAGGCTGGAAGTACTTAGGCGATGCTCACTGGAGTTCATGATACTCAGCGTTCCATGAGCGAGGCACGCAGCAGATCTCATCTTTGATCATAGAACTGAGGAGGATGGAAGTTTGAAAGCAGCCTGGGCTACACGAGACAGTATCGCAACAGTAACAACAACTACAGCAAAAAACACAACTACAACAACAGAGAGCTCACAATTAACACAGAATTGCAAGAATGTGTGGTATATATGTATTTGTCTGGTGTGTGTGTGTGTGTGTGTGTGTGTGTGTGTGTGTGTGTGTATTTGAGACCAAGTCCTGCTCGGTTACTACATCCAAACTGATGACCATGACTAGAGACAGGCTTTATAGAAACTGATGAATGCACGAGACAACAGCATTGCTCGCAAGCTGTGGATGGGCCATTCTAGTAGGGGTCTGTGAACTTCAAACACATGTATCTGGGGTCTACTAATTCCACTCCTGGCAGAGCCCAAAGGAATCTTCACGTGGGGCCACAAGGGCTAGCGACAAAGGTGTTCATCTCAGCCGTGTTTGTGGTAAGAGAGAATTGAAAGCAAACTGGGCTTCCATCACTGGGATCGGATGAATAGAAGCAATGCTTAAATGCTTCAGAGAGCTGGCGGCTGTTGAATGCATTGAGCTAGGTTTCCCACAATAATATGGCTGAGTCTGATCCAGGCATGATGCAGCACACCTGAAATCAAGCACTCAAGTGCTGAGGCAGGAGGATCTTGAGTTGGGTGCAGCGTTTGTTATATAACAACATGGTCACATCAAAAATAGAACAAAACATGATACCACACCACTGACCATCCCAAATGGCAAAACACCAAATATTATGAAAGGAAGAAGAAGAAGGAGAAGGAGGAGGGGGAGGAGGAGGAGGAGGAGGAGGAGGAGGAGGAGGAGGAGGAGGAAGAGGAGGAGGAGGAAGAGGAGGAGGAGAAGGAGAAGGAGAAGGAGAAGGAGAAGAAGAAGAAGAAGAAGAAGAAGAAGAAGAAGAAGAAGAAGAAGAAGAAGAACCCATTCCAATACCACTTATGCTGTGTTCATATGCACATGGCATTGCATAGTGTGTGTATGTGCATGTGTGTGTTGGCAGGTGGAAGGCTGCGTGCATGTGGAGGTCAGAGGTTAGTCTTCTTAGATCTCTCTGTTACCTTACCTGTTAAGACACAGTCTCTTTTTTTTTTAGTTAAAATTACTATTATTAGTGTATGTGCCTGTGCATGTGCAGAGTGGTGGCAATGCCACCGTGCTCATGGGTTGGGGGTCAGAGGATAGCGCTGTGAGTTGTTTTTCTCCTTCCACCTTTATATGGGTCTGGGGGGTTGAATTCAGGTGGCCAGGGGCATGCAGCAAGTGCTTTATAAACTGAGCCATCTCACCGGGCTGAGTGCCCCTCACTCACACTTACTGTTAGCTGGCCACTCTCTCTGTACCTCACACCCCTACTAGTGCTCCAGACATATGACCACACTGGTTTTTTACATGGGTACTAGGGATTTGAACCCAGGCCACCATGCTTGAGTGGTAGGTACCTTACCCACTCACTGAACTATCTTGCAGCCTAGTGTTGTGTATTTTTATGTACACAGACAAGTTTTGGCATGCTGGGGCTAGGATCAAGGTGTAGAGAAGAGTCTGTAGACAAGCAAGGAATGAAGCAGAGCACCAGGAGAACCTTCCATGGACCAGTGACTGGGGGTGGTCGTCTGCCACCGTCCCAGTGGGAATCTGGAACTCTTAAGTCCCAGTGATCACATGATTTGAAAATGTTTGGCTGTGGAAGGCTTAGCAAGGTTTTGAAGACACATTTACTCTCTCATAGCTTACACTCTGCCTGCATAGCTCTTTGAGTAGCCCCAGGCCGTCTGTCTGCAGAGTCCTGTGTGTGCTTTGTTTGGGACTTGGGCACAGAGCCAGGCTAAAAGACCATAGTGAAGGCCAGTCCTGTTTCTTCTTCTCAGCTGTAAACTCCTCTAGTATTTATAACATCTCAATCCACACACTGCTCCAGGAACGACAGGTACATTGAGTCAGAAAACAGCCCAAGCGGAGAGAAACAGCATTTATTGAGCATCTACAACATGCTAGGTCCAACACTAAGGTCTTGCCCTCCATTCATCCATGACCACCTGTGAGGTGGGTGGAGCTGAAATTATCATAGCGATGTGGAAATTGGTATCGATATTCAAGGACCTGGCGATCCCTCATATCCGTTCCCTTAAAAACAAACAAACAAATCCCCCCAAAGAGAGTGGTCTCTTGGTTCTGGAAATGTTTCTGGTTTGGGGTTGGGCAGGGTTGCATAAAGTGAGGCGTGAATTGAAAAATCTTTTCTGTCGGCCAGTAGGTGGAGCGATTCTTTATCTAGAAGAACACTCTAGAGTCTGGCTCTCCCGCCCTCTGCAGGATTTTCTCGGTATTGCAGGGACTGAAGCCCTGCGAACCCATTTGCAGGGAAAGAAGCCCAGAAGGCACAGATGGGAACCCAGGAGCCTAGGCACCCTGGAGATGGTGTCATACGGGCAAGTGTGCCGCTGAGCTACAGGTAGTTGTCTTCAACCTGGTCGCCCCCGCTTGGGGAGACATCCTCATAGACGTCGTCATCATCAGGGGCCAGTGCCTCTATGTCATGCGTGATGTCGGCCAGCAGCTGGTGGAAGGTCTGCACCTCGGGCCTCTGGGCCGCCCCGTCGTAACTGCGCACGGCAGAGGCAGACGTGGAGCTCATGCTGCGCTTGATGCGGCCAAAGCTGTCGGTGAGGATTCCGCCCTCGCGGATACCCATACTCTCCAGGAAGCCCTCGAAGTAGCCGATGTCCTGATCTGGGATGAAGGGCCGCATCCCTAGAGGGGAAGGGCAAGATGACTCCAGCATCCAGCCAGCCTGCTACAGAATGCCTTCTCTGGAAGTCTAAGTTCAAGTCCCATCTCTGGCAGTATGACTTTACCCAAGATCTTTTTTACCTCTCAAAACAGCAGATGACACAAGACTCCCCACGTGTTTGCTAGCTTAGTATATTCTTAAGGATATACTCCCATTTACGGGCTACACAACCTTAGTTAAATAACCACTCAGTCCTCACTTTTCTCGCCTGCACAGCAGATTGTTGCCTGATTGGGTGCAACTGTACTAACTTCCCACGCCGAGCCCCGTAATCGTTAGATTGACTTGCGTCCCTTTCTGGATCTTTGACGTTCTTACTTTGTTACTCTGATCTTCAGACTCTCCACATGCAAGTGGGGACGAGACAGCACTATTTACTTCTCAGGAGTGGGGTCAGTCTATGAGATCATGCTTGGATCACGACAACTACAAACACATACATGCTCCTGTGCTATCAGTGTTATTCCTACGGTGCTTGGCAACCCTCTTCAGTGGTGTGTGTGTGTGTGTGTGTGTGTGTGTGTGTGTGTGTGTGTGTGTGTGTGTGTGATCACATCCTGACCAGCTTTGCTGCCCTAGGGCTTTGCTCATACCAGCTGTTTCCTGGCATTTCCTTTCCCTTTTCTGCATTCTTTCTTGCTCTTCTCAGGTCCAGGTTCTTAAAGTCTTGGGCCTTAGGGGCTCAAAGAACAAAGTGCTCCCAGGTGGTGCCAGGTTGGGAATGCCTGGAGTCAAGGGGGAGCGGGGCTTACCAATGAGAAGGAACTTCCGACGGTCCCCATAGAGTTTCTGGAGGCCAGCACAGTAGTCCTGGATAGGCAGCCCCAGGCGATAGTCTCGTAGCAGCAACGCAAACTGCTGGATCTCAGGAGGACCCAGCTTACTCCGCAGCTGTGAGAGTAAGGGATACCCTTGGAGACCAGATCCAGACTGCAACAATGCCCCACTTCTGCTAAAAATGCTGGGCTTCTCTCTGGCAGGCTGTCAGGCCCAGCCTATCTGCAAAATCTTCCACTGCTCACTAGAGGGGACAATATCTGCCCTTTTGCATCTCAGAATGGTGTGGTGGTTTGTATATGCCTGGCTCAGGGAGTGGCACTATTTGGAGGTGTGGCCTTGTTGGAATAGGTGTGTCACTGTGGGCATGGGCTTTAAGATCCTCATCCTAGCTGCCTGGAAGCCAGTATTCTGCTAGCAGTCTTCAGATGAAGATGGAGAACTCTCAGCTCCTTCTGCACCATGCCTGCCTGGATGCTGCCATGTTCCCGCCTTGATGATAATAGACTGAACCTCTGAACCTGTAAGCCAGCCCCAATTAAACGTTGTCCTTATAAGAGTTGCCTTGGTCATGGTGTCTGTTCATAGCAGTAAAACTCTAACTAAGACAAATGGGATATGGGTCCAGCTTCCTGAGCCCCAATCCTTTGGTGACCTCCTCTGTGGTGGCAGGAGGTCATTATCTCTCTGACTCTTGCTTTCTTTCACCATACTTGGGGTGAGGAAGAAGACTCTCTCTTGAGGTTGCTGAAGAGATGGAAGACAAGATGCAGGAGAGGTGCTCAGAACATTCAGAACAGGCTGACGCCAGTCAAGGCTTCTCTAAGCTGGCCTCTCCTAATCGAATCTCCTTCCCTGGCCTCTGAGCAGTGCTTGCTTGAGCCAAGCCATGCTCTGCTTGCCACAGAGCTCTGCCGCTCGCTCACACTCACCGTGACCATGTAATCCTGTAGCTGCTCAAAGGCCCAGTTGCTATGGTCGATACTGCTGCAGCGGGAGCCGTGGAAAGACGGCGTGGATGCACCACTGTAGCACGCTTCAAATGTGTCCTGGGAGCCATTGCTGCAGAGAAAAGAGGAAAGTAGCCTCACCAACCTCTGTTCCTTTCCCTAGGTAGGCTAAATGTGGATGGGCCAATATACCAGCGCTCAAGGCCCTGTCCTCGTCTTGCCCATCAAAGCCCAGTAACCTTTCTTACCCAACCCCGGGCCTTTGCACATGCTGTTCCCTCTGCCTGGAATTCTCGCTTCTCTACTGTCTCTCTCACATATAATGTCATAGCCACAGGACCTCCTACCTGGTTATTCTGAATTCTTGCTGTTCCCTCTGCATGGAATAACCTGTCCCTTTTATCGTTAGCTCAACTGTTATCAGGAAGCCTTCCTGGTTCTTTGATAAGGCAGAGTCCCCTTTCTGACTCTCCCATAGCCCAGGAAGCTTTTTTTCAGTGTGGTATCATCACTGCTAGCTGCCACCTGTGCTGAATCGTGTGGCCCTTCCTTTCTCCTTGCTGAATTCTTTTTATAAACTAGGCTGCCCGGTTAATTGCGGAAGGTCTTGTTTGTGACAGGGTCTCGTATACACTAGAATGGCCTTAAACTCTTTATGTAGTGGAGACTAGCCTTAAACTTTCGATCCTTCTGCTTCCAACCTCCCAAAGGCTGGGGTTGTAGGCATGAACCATCAAGCCAAATTTATGCAGTGATGGGTTGGAATTAAAGCCTCTGATATCCTAGGCAATCAGTCTCTCATCTCTGATTCACCCCCAGCCCAATGTAGGAAGTTCTCATTATTAACTGCTTTTAAAATAAGATGACCACACTAGGCTTGGACTTTGACCTTTTGACACTCTGGCTTCTGCCTCCAGCAGGCTGGGACCACAGACCCAGCAAGGATGGAGACTCCTGAGTTCACATTCTTGTGCTCACAGGCCAGGTCTATGTTATTCACTGTGTTTGACCCCTGGGATGCTAAACTTTGTTTCCCTAGTCTTCTGCACTGGTACAATGGGATGATGAAGATTGGTGTCACTGTGAAAATGACAGGAACTAGCATTTGTAAAGCACTTCAGACTATAGACCTCATGTAACAGAAAACTGGCCGAATACATAGCAACTAGCAAAATCCAGTAATGTACAATGCAAGCACGCTCAGCAAATGTGTCATTAGTGTCATTTTGCTCTCCTCAGCCAAATCAGGTTGGTTATGGAGTAGTTTATGCACACATGGGTTCAGGAAGCCAAATGTAGTGCCAACATTAACATTAGTGTGGTAGGGCATAGGCCACTGGCAGGGGCCACTACTTGCCCACACCAGAATCCTTACAGGAACAGGATATCTTAATACCACAGGTCTACCAAGGGCTTTATTGGATTTAAACTGAAAATCTCTTATCTTGGGAAACTCCTCAATCCTGAGAAAACTGAGATGGGCAATGTTTCTAACAGAATTCTTTAAAAGAAAATTTTGAGGCAGGTTTCATATATCCCAGGTTTGTCTTGAACTCACTATGTAGACAAGAGTGACCTTCTGGTCCTCTTGTCATGCTTTTGCCTTCTGAGTGCAGAGATGACAGGGTGTGTCAGGGTATGCTGTGCTGGGGGTTGAGCCAGGGCTTTGTGTGTGGCCAGGGAAGTGCTCTACCAGTGGAGCCACACGCAGCCTCTCAAATGCTGCTTTAGCCTACATATGCCCAGCCTTGCTTGCAGCTAGTGCTGACCGAGCAGCCAAATTTTGACTACAAAGGTGTAAGCTTGATGGTGTGTGTGTGTGTGTGTGTGTGTGTGTGTGTGTATACACGCATGTGCTGTAGGGATGGAACCCAGGGCTTTTCTTATATGGTGATTCTATGGTATTCCCTGGTTTCCATCCTCTCTAAAGTCTTTCAAGAGGCCATTGGTGTGCTGTTGCATGGTTGGACCATGAGGTCACTCTGAGGATGGTGAAGAGGAAGGTGTAACAGGAAGAGAGGCCCAAGGTCCGTAGGACCAGGAAGCCCCAAACTCTTGTATTTTGCATAAGGAGACAAGATAACCAATTCTGCCTTTGTAAACCTACCCTCCCCCGGATTTTCTATTATACCAACATAGCTTCCAGCATTAGGTGTGACTTTGGACTCTGCAGGCCACTAAACCTAGGAGACTTGAAGATCTCTATGCTTCCAGGTCTCTAGGTCTCCCAGGGTTTAGCCTGGAGCTCTGTTTACTTCCCATCCTCAACACAGATCATGCTTGGGTCCCTGTCCCCCATGCACTCTAGAGGAGTTCGGGTGGTGGTGAGGAGGGAGGAGTAGCATCCCAGACAAAGCTGATACTCACAAGGAACTGCAGCAGCTCAAGTCGGCATCATAGGCAAATGTCCCGTCTGTGTGGCAGCTCTCACCTGGGACCAGCAGATGGAAGAACTGTCAGAGATGACAAGCAGGCACCAATATCTCAGGCTCCCTGAACCCCCAACCTTGGCAGCACCCTGGGTCTAGTTCTGGTCCAGCCCTGATACATAGCTAACCTCAGGCAACTGACCTCCCCAATCCTTGTCTTCCCCAGTGCCCAGGTCCATAGCATCTGCCTATCTGATGGGACACAGGGAATGACAAATGAGAACGAGTGGGAGAGCGCTGACAAATGCGTGTCTAGATGAAACAGGAAGATGTTGCAAGGAGGAAGAGGGTCAGAAGCTTGAAAGGGAAGCAGCATCGCTTGTGGAGAATGTGGCTCCTCCGCAGCCTGGTCCCTCATCTGTCCAGGAAGGGCCTTCTAGGGTCAGCTCAGGGGGTCACTATGTCACTCCGGCGTCTCAGAGGTAAGTTCCTCATTACAGGCTCTCATAATACCATGGTTAGACATTTATCTCTGTGACTATTTATTCCATGCAAGTTGCAGGAAGGCAAGGCCATGCCTCAGTTTGCCTACCGTCAAGATATCTTACAGATTACGGCTGGGCCTGAGGCAGTAAGCACTCAGTCGATATTGATTGAATGAACGGACTCTCTCATTTGATTGCCTAGCATCCTGGTGGAGCCAACAAGTCACCAGCAGAGGCTTCCCAACAGGCACAGCTCCTGCAGGCAGCAAGGTCTCCACAAGGCCAGTGCCTGAGCTGCTGGAGCTGTGCAAACAGAGACCACTCCACAGCAGGCTGTGGAGGAGAGAATTCATGTAATGGCTGTGAGAGGAGCAGGGGGGTGGAAGAAAGAGAGAGAGAGACAGAGAGAGAGAGAGAGACAGAGAGACAGAGAGAGACAGAGACAGAGAGAGACAGAGACAGAGACAGAGAGAGACAGAGAGAGAGCTGCAGACGGAAGCTTTGGACCTAGACACACTAGGTTTGGATTCTGACTTTGACCTACTGTGTGACCTGTGACTATTTATTGACTACTCTGAGCCTCAATGATTATTATCTGTAAAACTGGATTCACAGGGCCTCAGAGAGGCTCCTCTACCCCTTGCCCCCTTTTCTCTATGTAGCCCTGGCTAGACTGGAACTTGCAGTGGACCAGGCTGGTATTGACCTCAGAGATCTTTCTGCCTCCGCTTCCCAAGTGCTGATCGGAAAGATGTGCATCACCACCATGCTTAGATATTTCTTCTTCTTCTTTTTTTTTTTTAAAGATAAAGTTTCTCCATTGTAGCTCAGACTGACCTTAAACTTGGATCCTTCAGCCTCAGTGTCCCAAAAGCTCAAGACTATTATTAGCTAACGTGCTTGGGACTGAGTTTGTATATGCCATGGTGTCCATGTGGAAGTCGGAGGAAAACTTTTGAAACTCAGTTTCTCCTTCCACCCTGTGAGTCCCGAGGACCGAGCTCAGGTTGTCAAGGTTGGCAGCAGGCACCTTTCCCCGCCGAGCCAGCTCACCAGCCCAGGGACTGAGAAGTTTTCATTTATCTGAAGACTACCTCTCTAGCATCTGTGGAGTGTCTACTTCTGTGCCAAGTGAACAAGACAGGTAGGCTGGCATAAAGACTCGGGAAGTCTTGGCACCTGGCTATTGTGCTTGGCACATAATTGGCACTCCATACATGCCCTTGTTAGTCTCACTTTAATTCCAACCCTTGACTGCATACATGGACTAATCTGGAAATTCCCGCCCTAGGAATCTCATGGGGTAAGATGGCTCAGTTAGCCGACAGTACACACGATGAACTTTCTGCAAAGCAGGGACACTCGAAACAAGAGAGAAGTCCAAGTGCCCAAGCTCAAACTCATCCTAAGCTTGACAGCCTGATCATCTCTGAAGAGGTCACCAAGAAGAATGACATTCTATCAAGTGGACCCCTAGGACCGGGGTCCAGCTCAGAACTCCTATAGGCCTTCATCAGCCCTGACTATCAGGACATCCAGCCTCTCCCAGTGCTTTGTGGGAGCTTGGATACGCACTGCAGCTGGAGAGCCACGGCCGCTTTGGTGTGGATCTGTAGTGGTAGCCAGCCCGGTCTACACACTCGATGCTCTGGTCCCCGTAGATGATCTGGAAGACTTGGCAGATGAGTGCGCAGGATTCCTCAGCAGCATCCTGGTCCAGGGGCAGGAAGAGATCTCAGGCTCTCACCCACCCCCAGGGCACCCCCATGACCTCAGATGCAGTGTGAGCCAGTGCTGACACGCACACCATAAGCCGATTCCAAAGACACTTCCCCACAAAATTATATGGCTCCTCTCTTGTTCTTATGGCCCTTTTATAGAGTCTAGAGGCGACTCAAAGTTCTCTGCCCTGAAAGTACATTCCAGGTTTCCAGGAGATTCATGGCCTATCATGAAATTTATCAAACATAAGGCCCCGTTTAACTAAATGTACAGGCACAGAAGCTGAAGCCCATTGTGGAGACGGGGGCAGTAGGAGGAGGGACACTTCAGAGAGTCAAACTTGTAGGCTCAGTACTGTCACTACTACTACTGGACACAGGATATGGCAAGCGGCTGCCCCATGCCCAATGCAATGGTGGAAGCAAAACAATAACAGAGTCCCTGGTAGAATGAAGAGGGGCTCGGGCAAAGCTTTGGAGTTTGCACATTTGAGGAGGAATCCACCTCTTCAAGTGAAAGACACAGAAAACAGTAACTGATTGACAAAGGCCATGCTTATGGAGATCCTGCCTTTTGGCACCTTTAAAAATCCTGAGGTAAACGTTAAACTGTAACTCAGGATGGGTATCTGTGTCATCGCAGGTACCACTATTTAAACCAGGATCAAACCTTACCCTAGAGTAGACAGGGCAGAGAGGAGCCTCATGTTATAACTGAATGCTCAGAGGCTTAATGGGGTTGTGTGATCTGTCTGGATTCACCACAGGCCCAAGGCTCTAATTGTAATGCTGGCATTGGGGTTTTAACTTTGACCATTGTGTGTGGGATCACTCTGCCTCAGACAGGAGACCAGAGGCTCAGACACTTGGAAAGTAACTCATTTACTTATTCATTCTACCACCAGGCCAGGACCAACGTAACCCCACAGCTGAGTGAGAGCCAAGGCACAGTGTCGCCTCTGTCTGATTTTCAGGCTCTTGGATCTATCCTCTCTTCAGTTTAAACAATACAAACTAGTTTTTCCTGTTAAAACTGGGTCTCTTCCTCCATCCCCTGACACACAACTCACTCACCTCTACCAGAGCCAGCACAACCCATGTGATCCTAGCCTTTCTGCACACCTGCACGCCCCCTTTTCCTTTCCTCATCGTCCTAGTCAAGTTTCCAGGATGAGGCTGTATTGGATGAGGCAGTGGAGTACAAAGTGTAAGGAAGGGCTGAGCCAATGGGGTGGGGCGTGGCAACGTTATTTATGCAGAGAGACCATGGAGCTGGGTATGGACAGTGAACAGTATGAGCAGAGGGTTTGAATATATTTAAAAATAAGACCAATGAATTTATTGACAGAGTAGACAGACAAAGAAAGAGAGAGAAAGACTGGGGGTGGGGAGAGACAGACACCAAGAACCACTGCAAGGTTTCAGCCTGAGTCACCAAGGCTGGAGCTGCCATTCAATGAAACATGCAGATGAAGACACTTCAGGTTTGAGAGGAGATTGGGGGCTCAGCTTGGAACAAATTCATTCATAATGAGAAGACCCTGGAAAAGACAGGAGGAGCAGAGATCTGGTTAGAATGAAATTCAGAGTGTTCTCCAGATTTTAGAAGGCAGCTGAGTAGAAGTCTCCTAGAAACAAGTGTGGGTAAAGGAGAAAGATTGAGGATGACGCCTGGACCACCCTGACTTTAAGAAGCTAAGAAAGAAAGAAGGTACCAGCTTCTAAGAAGGAGCGCAGGGTGAGAGTGGGGGAACAGGAAAAGAGGGCTGGGTGGTAACTCAGGGTGGGATTGTAAGCCACTGAGCTGCATTTCCTGGGATTGACCTCCTCTCCCTGTAGACAGGCACACTCATTATTCAGAAAGAGCCCTGGAACCCAGAGCAGAGGAAACGCTGGGAAGGCTCAAGGCTAGAAGCTGGGAAGGCTCAAGGCTAGAAACTACCGGCTAGCCTGGGTGCTCCTTAAGGGAGGACGCCAAACGGCTCGCTCATCTCCTCACCCACAGCATCTAGCCCAATGTGTGGCACACAACTGGCACTCAATAAATACCATCACTCCAGGCATGGTGGTGTAGACCTTTAATCCCAGCACTCAGGAGGCAGAGGCAGGTGGATCTCTGAGTTGGAAGTCAGCCTGATCTACAGAGTGAGTTCCAGGACAGCCAGGGCCACACAGAGAAACCCTATTTCGAAAGACTACAACAAAAACTATATTATCATCATCAAGTGAGCAAGGACAAGGGTGAATGAGGACAGGAAGGTGACAGGCAGGTAGGACAGGCAAGACTGATGGCAAAGCTTTTTCCTTAGTTGGTTACCAAGAGAAAGGCTTTGAACTTTCTGGGTTTGAATCTTGAAAGCCACCTGCTTTCCGCAGGACTTTTAGTTACCTAAACTTTGAGCCTGCTTCCCTTCCTAAGGACTGGGACTAGATGTCATACTCGCCCTAGGGGATGCTGTGGGGATTAAGTGTAAATGTTGTCCTCTGTCTCTCTAGGGACGGTGCTTCACCTGGTGTGATTAGTGCTATAGTGACTGTCGCGGCGGTGGTGCCAACACTGCCTGGCGCTCACCCTGTTTGCCACAGCCAGGATGACCAGGTTGCAGTAGGCGTCTGGGCTGTGGTTCTGGGGATCCAGTGGGTTGGGGCCGGGGTGGCGTCGCTCCCAGCTGCCGCCGACGCCGCCACTCGCCTGCCGCCGCTCCCAGCTGCCACCCGGCTTGCCCGCGCCGCCGCCCGCGTGCCGCCGCTCCCAGCTGCCGCTGAAGGTCTGTCGCCGCTCCCAGCTACCCGACGCCCTCGCTCCGGCGCGCTGCCGCTCCAGGCTGCCGCCGCCTCCTGCCGCCCGGGCCTCGGCGCCCGCGCCCCCGCCCCACGCCACGCGCCAGTCCAGGCTGCAGATGGTGTGGCGTCGCTCGGCTGTGCCCACCCGTCGTTTCTCGGGCACGGCGCCCGGAGGGCCGGAATCCCGACCCGTTGAACCTCCCGGGCTGCCGTCCATGCCCGCCGGCACCGGGTCCACGCCCAGACCTTGGGAAGGACGGGGTTTGGGGGTTCAGCAGCAGGAGATCGCGGCTTTCCGGGGCCACTCGGAAGGCCACCTCGCAGCTCCGAGGTTCCCTGAGCTAAGGCCCACCAGCACTAAGCTCCCTGGTGGTTCTGCTAGCTCTGGAACTTTTGGGTCCCAACCCAAGCCTATGACTCCGCCTCTGGCTTTGGCTCCGCCCCAGACCTCCAGGTGGCAGCCACAGAGTCTCCACTCTCCCCAACACACCCTAATGCGCTTCTCCTCAAACTTGCTTGAGAGTGGTAGTCAATTTGTCCCCTTTCTCCGTACCCTTCATTTGAACGGTGACCTTGATCTAAGCATCCCACCTTCCAGTAGGACTTTCCCTGCTATCTTCAGTCCCATCTCCAGATTGCTGACCTGAAACCTCCCACAAGACCCGACTCCTCCCCTAGCCAGGGCGCCCCCTACTGTCAGATCAAAGTCAAGCGGTTATGTTTTTTAACCACCTCCCATAACCTTTAACGTTGAACTGTACTAAGGTTGAACTCTTGACTCCAACAGCTCTGCCCTACCCAACCGTCGCTATCCGGTCAGGATGCCTACCCCTCATCTTAAATCCCCAGCTCTCTGGTCTTACCTGGGGTTTCTTCTGCCTACCCTTAGTCTTAGAATAGTGCGCTCAGATTTTCTCTCATCCCTTTCCCAGACTCGGATCCCTTCCTGGTGCCCTCACGCAATGGTCCCAGCACTGCAGGTTGGCCTCCCACCCCGTCTCCCCAGCACCGCACCAGTCTTAAGCACTAGCAGATGCAGAGCGTCGTCCTGCAGGTAGGAGGCAGCAGCAATCTCGTGCGTGGGGATGCGCAGGATGAGCTCCTCGTTGTCGCGCCAGGTGAGCAGCAGGCAGCGCGCAGACAGGCTCAGGATGCTGTCCTGCTCCGGCGTGGTCTTCAGAGGCAACTCCTTCAGCTGCTGCGGGGTGGGTCAGATCACCTGAGTCCCCCGAGAAATCCGAGTAGGAGAGGGGAAAGGGAGAGTGACCCCACCAACCTTACCCTGGCGGTGTCCAGCAGCTGCAGGAGCTCGTCTCGGCTGGAGGGGTTCAGTGAGGAAGTCACCCAGGTGAGGTGACCCAGAAACTGAATGAGAAATGGGAGATTCTAGCCTCCGAGTTACTGCAGGACAGGCTGAAATACATTAATAATAATCTGTATGATGGCTAATTTTGGTTGTTAACTTGTCAAACCTAGGCAGCTGGCACACGGGTGAAGGATTCTCTTCACTGGATGATCATTTGAAGTGAGAGACCCACTTTAAATCTGAGCCACACCTTCTGGTGGCAGCCCACTTAGAGGGACATGGAAGGAGGAAGCTCTCACCTTTTGCCTACTTTCCCTCGATCTTACTGGCAAATTCCTCTGTTCTGCTGCTGAGATTTTCCTTCAATGATACTAGATCCTAATTCTTCCGGATTTCCACAAAGACTGAAGACCAGCTGAGACATAGTCTCACAGACTGAACAATTATCAGATCCTTCACCTTTCTGTTAGAAGACTGCCTGTGTTGGACTGGCTGGATCACAGCCTGTAAGCCTCTCAGACCCCGCCCCCCATCAATTCTGTTCCCCTAAAGAACCCTGACTAACAACAACAATAAACACACACACACACACACACACACACACACACACACACACACACACCTCCCGTGTGATTTTCAGAGGTAACTTCTTCAGCTGCTTCGGGGTGGATCAGATCACCTGAGTCCTCGGGAATTTGGGATAAGAGAGGGAAATACATACTTTCCCATCCACTCACGTTTACTTTAAGGATTAAAAGGCTCAGAGAGGTATAGCTAACTGAAAACCTGGCCCAGGATTATAGCTAGAAAGGGCACGGCTGGGCAAGTTGTGGTGGAGCATGCTTGTAATCCAGCACTTGGGAGGTGGAAGTAGGAAGTTTAGAATCCAGGGTCAGCCATGGCAGTGGTGCCGGTATCAATGAACTCTTTGAATCCCAGCACTTGGGAGGTAGAGGCAGGTAAATCTGAGTTTGAGGCCAGCTTGGTCTACAGATTGAGTTCCAGGACAGCTAGGGCTACACAGAGAATCCCGTACTGGAAAATGGGATGCTTAGACCAAGGTCACCGTTCAAACAAACAAGCAAACAAAGAGTCCAAAGCTACATAGCAAATTTAAGACCTCCCTGGGCTACATCAGACTCTTGTAAGGTAGGGAGAAAGTTTGAATGCATGCGCTAGAGCCCACATTTCCAGCAGTTAGCTTATACACACTAACACATGGCCACCTCATTTTATAGGGCTTTGCAGGAAAGTAAAAGTCACTAATATAGTGCTTCCTTCCCCTACCCACTGCCATGTTGAAGGTCAGATTTAGAGCCTCTTTGCATGCTAAGTCAGACTCTATCATTGTGTGTGTGTGTGTGTGTGTGTGTGTGTGTGTGTGTTCCTGTGAGTGCAGGCATATGCTATAGCACCTGTGTGGCAGTCAGGGGCTGAGCTCCTGCCTTCCACATTGCCTGAATCAGAGCCTCTTGTGCCAGACTCAGATTCCTGAGCTTCCAGGGCTTCTCCTATCTCCACCTCCCATCTCCGTGGGGTTTTCAGAACCATGGGTGTATGCTTTGCATGTACCGGGCTTTACAAGGGTTTGGGGGATAGAAACTCTGGTCCTCAAATTTACCAGCAAGCACTTTATCCGTCAAACCATTCCGGTCTCCATGCCTGCCCCAGGCCAAGATCTACTATTAAAGCTTGAAGGATCCCTGGGCTTTCCTTACCCAGTGCCTCTCCCCACCTTCTGCATTATTAATCCTTTTAACAACCTCATTGCAGATTAGTCGGAAAGAAGCATTGAATTAATACATCATTAAAAAGACATTCTCAATCAATATTCGAGTTCCCATGCATTCTCAGTTATAATAACATTATCATTTAATTGTTATTCAGTTTGAGAATGAACTTTTTATTGCTTTAATCGCAAAATTCTGGGTGAATTTCTCACTCACATCTTTTTATTCTGTAAACTTTTAAAGCTCGTGGGTTTTAAACATATTCTTTTTCTAGCTTTTCTTTATTTATAGAGTTGCCAGATAAAATACAAGATGTCAGTTAAACAATAATTTTGTCCTTAGGAATTTTTTTTGGTACCTATTTAGTTCTATTTAACATTTGGAGCATATTTATGCTAAAGAAATAATCACTGCTGATCTGCAATTCAAATCTGACCAAGCAGCCTGTTTGTTCAATACCTTAATCCCACTTCACACCAATCTTTGGCTGATGAAGACCTGGTAACCTACCAATGCTCCTTCACGGTGAGTGAAAAAGTCCATTATGGCGTCTACCTATCTCCACCCTCCATGCCCCAGACCTGCCTCCTGTGTTGGATTTGCAGCCTAGGGCTTCCAGAATCCCAGGGGGTGCCAGGCGAATGCTCTAGCACCAAGCCACAAACCCAGCCTCTCGCTTGCTCTTAACTTGGGCACTAAATAAACAGGGAGCCTTCAGACAGAAATCTCATGAGTAGGTTGAGCTTTTGGGAACACAGCACAGTTCCCCACTCAGTCTCCTGTGGGGGTGGCTTCTGAGCCCCATGTTGGGGCAGAAATTTTGGAGCTCACTGGGTGGGTGTGACCTTCCTGCTGAGGGTTTGCAGCCTGTGGCAGTAAGGCAGGAGGCTTCCCTCATGTGACACAGGGTGTGCAGACTTGGTGTGCCTCTAAGCCCACTTCTACCCTTTGTCCCAGGCTCACCTTGACCTCTTTCTCCAGGTAGTCACACAGCAGGATGTGGGGGTCGATGAGGTAGTCAGGGGGATACAGAGGCATAGAGTGCAGGGGCCTGCGGCTGACATTGGTTTTGAAGGCAGCCTGACGTGCAGCCTTGGGGAACACCAGCCTTCGGATGGGAGACACAAAGCCCTGGTGGAGACAGGAAAGTCCCAATAACTACAGCACTGGCTCTCTGAGTTCAGTTTTACTTCCACAACCTAAGTTTATCCTCCTAAAAACTGTGGGAGGTGCAGCCCTGTGCACTCCCCTTTCTCAGATGGAGAAGCAAAGAAGCTCCAGACTGAGAGCTAGAAAGAACAGTAGCAGGTGGGACGTTCCAGTCCCCAAACCTGCATTTGAAGTACCCAGCCAGATTCAAAGAATGACCAAGGCCCCGGGGCTAAGTGGAGGATGCCTGGGCATGAAGCTATTGCCTGTTTGTGAGTTAGAAATACGCAATAAATAAATGTAAGTATAATCCAGAGACACCAATATAAAAGCACCCAGGATGGATCAAGGGAATTTGAGAGAAATGCTGTTTCTTGGATCTCATCCTAGACCAACGGAATCTGAAGCCCTGGGGGCAGCAATCCAGTGTCCCCAGTGACATTCTAGAACGACGTTGGCTGTTTCTAAAGCAAACCATAAATTCTGGTGGCACATGTGGTATGCTACTTAGCTTCATGGAAAAACAGGTACAAACAGGATGGGCTGCCATCTAGGAGAGCATCTATCAAATGGACCTCACTGGGTGATTCTAGCACTCAGGAGGCTGAAACAGGAGAATTGCTGTGAGTTTGAGGCCAGCCTGAGCTACATAGTAAGTTTTCAAGATCAGCCCAGGTTACATGGTGAGACCTTGTCCCCTAAATAAACACTTAGACCCATAAGAGCATGTGCATGTCGTGTGCATGTCCGCCCCAGTGAGTCACATGGGGCACATTTTTGTGTGTCAGTACTGGGGATTTTATCCAGAGCCTCACACAAATACCTCTGAGCTGTATGCCTCCAGCCCTCTTTGCACTTAAAATTCTTATTATCAGTTTGCAGTTTAGGGTATCAAATCTGTGACCTAGCACGCTAGATAAGTGTTCTTCCAAGGAACAAGACCCACCCAGCCCACTTAAAAAAAATGGATCCTTCCTTCTCTTGCTCCAGCCCTGCTCGATCATATGAGGGCATCAGGTCTCATTCCAGATGGTTGTGAGCTACCATGTGGTTGCTGGGATTTGAACTCATGACCTCCAGAAAAGCAGTCAATGCTCTTAACTACAGAGCCATCTCACCAGCCACTCCACCCAGCCCAGTTTTACAATTTTGAGACAGGTTCTCAATAAATAACCCACACTAACTTTAAATTTGTAATCCTCCTGCCTCAGCCTCCAGAATAGCTAGGATTATAGACCAGTACTGAACTCATGTGAGTACCTTATAAAACATTTTGAACCTCATTTCTTAGGTGGAGAGAGCTTTGTGTGGTTGAGGGTGCAATGGGAGCTGGGTTAGTATTAAGTGGGAAAACCTCTCAAATTCAGAAAAGGAGGAAGGCAGAGAGAGGACTTGGGATCGCTTAAGCTGAGGTCTCAGAAGTGAGGTTTTTTGTTTGTTTGTTTGTTTGTTTTGTTTTGTTTTTCACAAAAGTGGGGAGGGCAGGTGTAGCTTGGGAGGCAGCAGGCAGGGAACAGGTAGGAGGCCCCAGCCTGGATGGGCAATCTGCCAACCTATAAACACATTGGCTGGGTGAGCAGGGAGGGAAGGTGTCTGCTGGGTGTCTACCTGTCCCTTTGTCTGAGAGGCTGCAGGAAATTACCACTAAAATGTCTAAGAAGCAGATTTCCCAGGAAAACCCTGTCATCTCAGCACAAGTATGACAGAGGCCACTAAGACTGAAGCTTAGGCCAGTTTCCATCTGCGCCTGGAGCTGACTCTGTGCCACAGTTCTTCACACCCAAGTCCCACCAGGAGAGATCTGGTCTCCAAGGAGTGCTGACACACCTGAGAGCACAGGTGAGACCCCCACTTCTGCTCAAATTCCTGACCCAAGAGGGACCGGCCCAGAGTCATCAGGACACAGGAACCAAGAAACAGCTGGGACAGGAACCTTCCAGTTTCCATCTGCACCCCGGAGCTGACCCTGTGCCACAGCTCTCCACACCAAATTCCTTCTGGAGAGAACTGGTCTCTCAAGAGTACTGACACACAGGCTTACAGAGGCGACAAGCCACAGTCAGAGACAGCAAGACCAGCTAACACCAGAGATAACCAGATGACGGGAGACAAGAGTAAGAACACAAACAACAGAAACCAAAGCTATTTGGCATCATCAGAACCCAGTTCTCCCACCACAGCGAGCCCTGGATATCCCAACACACCAGAAAAGCAAGACTCTAATTTAAAAATCACATCTCATGATGATGATAGAGGACTTTAAGAAGGACATAATAACTCCCTTAAAGAAATACAGGAGAACACAAGTAAACACAAAAACCTCTTAAAGAATTATAGGAAAACACAACCAAACAGGTGAGGAATTGAATCTAAAATCTAAAAATGATCTAAAAATGGAAATAGAAACAATAAAGAAATCACAAAGAGAGACAACTCTGGAGATAGAAAACCTAGGAAAGAAATCAAGAGTCATCACCAACAGAATACAAGAGATAGAAGAGAGAATCTCAGATGCAGAAGATACCATGGAAAACATTGACACAACTGTCAAAGAAAATGCAAAATGCAAAAAGCTCCTAACCCAAAACATCCAGGAAATCCAGGACACAATGAGAAAATGAAACCCAAGAAAAATAGGTATGGATGAGAGTGAAGATTCCCAATTTAAAGGACCAGTAAATATCTTCAACAAAATTATAGAAGAAAACTTCCCTAACTTAAAGAAAGAGATGCCCATAAACATACAAGACGCCTACAGAACTCCAAATAGAATAGACCAGAAAAGAAATACCTCCCATCACATAATAGTCAAGACACCAAATGCACAAAACAAAGAAAGAATATTAAAAGCAGTAAGGGGAAAAGGTCAAGTAATGTATAAAGGCAGACCTATCAGAATTATACCAGACTTCTCAACAAAGATTATGAAAGCTAGAAGATCCTGGGCAGATGTCACACAGATCCTAAGAGAGCACAAATGCCAGCCCAGGCTACTATATCCAGCAAAACTCTCAATTACCATAGATGGAGAAACCAAGATGTTCCAGGACAAAACCAAATTTATACAATATCTTTCTACAAATCCAGCCCTACAAAGAATAATAGATGGAAAACTTCAACACAAGAAGGGAAACTACATCCTTAAAAAAAAAGCAAGAAAGTAATCTTCTTTCAACAAACCCAAAAGAAGATAGCCACACAAATATAATTCCACCTCTAATAACAAAAATAACAGGAAGCAACAATCACTGTTCCTTGATATCTCTTAACATCAATGGACTCAATTCCCCAATAAAAAGACATAGACTAACAGATTGGATCCATAAACAGCACCCAGCATTTTGCTGCATACAGGAAATACACCTTGGTGAAGATCAAAACCTCAGGTGACAGCAGATTCTGGCAAGGATGTGGGAAAAGAGGAACACTCCTCCAATGTTGGTGGGATTGCAAGCTGGTACAATCACTCTGGAAATCAGTCTGGCGGTTCCTCAGAAAATAGGACATAGCATTACCTGAGGACCCAGCTATACCACTCCTGGGCATATACCCAGAAGATGCTCCAACATATAACAAGGACATATGCTCCACTATGTTCATAGCAGCCTTATTTATAATAGCCAGAAGCTGGAAAGAACCCAGATGTCCTTCAACAGAGGAATGGATACAGAAAATGTGATACATTTACACAATGGAACGACTTCATGAAATTTGCAGGCAAATGGATGGATCTAGAAAATATCATCCTGTGTAAGGAAACTCAGTCACAAAAGAACACACATGGTATGTATTCACTGATAATTGGATATCAGACAAAGATCATGGAATACCCACGATAGAACTCATAAATCACATGAAGCTCAAGAGTAAGGAAGACCAAAGAGTGGATGCTTCAGTCCTGCTTAGAAGGGGGAACAAAATAATCAAGGGAAGTGGAAGGTGGGAGGGACTTGGGAGGAAGAGAAGAGGGGGAGGGGAAAGAGGGGAAGGATCAGGTATGGGAGGAGATGTACAGAGGGTCAGGAAATTGAACAGAGGTAGCAATGGGGGATGGGGAACTGGGGGTAGCAACCAGAAAGTCCCAGATGCCAGGAAAGCAAGAGCCTTTCAGGACCCCACGGGAGTGACATTAGCTGAAATACCCCACGAAGGGGAGGAAGAACCTGTCCAGACCATATTCAGAGGTTAAGCATGGCCCTTCTGTTGAGGGATGGGGCCATCTCCAAAATTTTAACCCAGAATTGCTCCTGTCTAAAGGAAATACAGTGACAGAATGGAGCAGAGATTGAAGGAAAGGCTATTTAGAGACTGCCCCACCTGGGGATCCGTCCCACATGCAGACACCAAACCCAGATACCATTGCTGATGCCAAGAAATGTTTGCTAACAGGAACCAAATACAGCTGTCTCTTGGGAGGCTCTGCCAGATCCTGACCAATACAGATGTGGATGCTTACAGCCAACCACTGGACTGAGCACAAGGACCACAACAGAGGAGTTAGGGGAAGGACTGAAGGAGCTGAAGGGGCCTTATCCGGCATCAATGAGAGGGGAGGCCCTTGATCCTGTGAAGGCTTGATGCTCCAGTGTAGAGGAATACTAGTTCAGTGAGGCGAGAGTGGGTGGGTAGGTAGGTGGGGGAGCACCCTCATAGAAGCAAGAGGAGAGGAGATGGAATAGGGGATTTGCAGAGGGGAAAGTGGGAAAGGTTATAACATTTGAAATGTACATAAATAAAATATCCATTAAAAAAAAAAAAAGAACTAGGAAAAAACAAGACTGAAACTTAGACGAGAACCCAGATGTCTGACTGTCAGGGACAGACAGAAACTTCCTTCCAAAGGAGAAGGAAGGCCCCGTCCTGTGTGCTGTTTGCTAACTGCATGTCCCTCACCTCTCTACTCCACCTTCAGAGACATTTCTCAAGCCTGGCCCTCTCAAACTCCCACTTACCTTCTTCCCTTTCTTGGCTTCATATTCCATGGTGAAACTGCTCCTCAGCTCCTGCCACCCTCCTCTCCACGCCCTCCAGACCCCCCCCTCCATTTCCTTTTGTTCTTTTTCCTGCCTGGTCGGAAACTCCACCAGTACCAGAGTTCCTGCCCCTCCCATCTGATGATGGGGGTGGGGCAGATGGAGAACACTGCCTTGGAACCCTGTAACTGAAAGGGTGGGAGCCAAACATGATGTCCAAGGGGCTGACTGAGGAAGGGTCCTCGAGTTGGAGATCACATTTGGGTCATTCCCTATGTCTGCCACCAACTTTGATGGATGACTTTGGGCAAGGTAAGACAGTAAAAGCCTCTTTCAAAACCTGCTGCCTGTTTCTCTGTGTACACCAGGAGGAACCCCAGTCTTTCCCCGAGAAATGAATGAGAGAGTGGGTGGAAAGTGCTTCAGACTATGTCCAGACAAGTTAAGATAATAGTAACAGTAACAGTAACAGTAATTGTAGTAATAGTAATAAATAGTAATAGTAATAGTAATTGTAGTAATAGTAATAAATAGTAATAGTAATTGTAGTAATAGTAATAAATAGTAATTGTAGTAATAGTAATAAATAGTAATAGTAATTGTAGTAATAGTAATTGTAGTAATAGTAATTGTAGTAATAGTAATAAATAGTAATAGTAATTGTAGCAATAGTAGTAACACTAAGTCCTTACTTTTCAGAGATGGTATATGAGGGCCTCTGGGACTGCCTGCCTGCTACTTACTTAACCACATGTGCCTCAGTTTCCACATTCAGCCTGACCTCATAGTAGTCTGACTAGGATTAAATACGCTTAGAAGAGCCCCTGGAACATGTGAAGTCCTCAACACATATCAATTATTAGAGCTGCTTGGTAGTAGAGCACTTATCTAGCAGCCTGCAGGCCCAGAGTTCTGTCCTTAGCACTGCAAGTGAATACATAAAAAACCAAATTCTATTTCCTTATCTATGGCTCCCGGACTGCCTGTCTTTTTGGCATATTTTATCTCCCTTACTCCTCTCTATATCTGCAACCATGATTTCAGTTGCATACATTTTAAAAAATACAGTCTGGAGTGCAGATTCTGTCAAGGTCACACGAGGGGTGTGCTCGGTAAGCATTCTGCATTGGGGATGGGGGTTCATGTCATACAACGAGGATAAGAACATGAAGCTTCCAGGCTCGCTGGTCCTGAAGTCTAGCGTCCGGTGTTGCTGGGCTCTAGCCTCCTGCGAGCCTTATCAGGCACACTTGGGGATGTTCTGAGTGGCCCATGAACACCTCGCACAGCACCTGGGTTCTGGATGCCAGAACTCTAAAACTGCTTTGCTGCTGTCCCTGACTGCAGTGAATGTTCTAAGCTCTGGACTTCGACTTTCCATCCTTCCCAGTGGAAAGGTGTTCTCCAAAGTCCTCCCTTGCTAGTGCTCCTCTATGGTATGGAAGACACGAGGCCACAGATTGTAAACATCAGGTGCCAGGGCTTGGGACTCTTTGCATGGTAGTTTTGAAAGGGTGGGTATACCACATCTGGACTCTCATCACTCTTGGGTGTGGGAGTTACAGAACCCCCAGCTCTAGCTATTCCTATCTCTCGCCATGCATCAGAAAGGAAATGGTCCAGGCAATTTGGTGCCAGACTTAGAGCCTCTTCCTCTTTAGGCCCTGCATCCTGCCAGTCATGTCTGAGCACTGAAACATGAGACCTCCACTCTGCCTGTTGGGCCAATGAAAAGAGACCAGGATATGCCAGCCAATCCCTGACTCTGCTCTGAGCATCAAAATTGTTAATTACCCCTTGAGCCAGTCTAGAGTTCTAGCCTTGCCATTATAGTAGGTTGTGACTGTGATCTCTGGTGCTTCCGTAACTGGCTGTTGCAACCCCTTTCCTGTCTCTGGGCCTCAGCCTTCTTGGTTATAAATTTGGACCTTATTTTATTCTAAGGATCACTAAGAGAACCAATGTCACTGCTTGGAATCTCAACTAGGACAAGAAGATGACTAGAAAGAGAAAATGACCTCTGTGTTGCCTGCTGAACCCACCCCAGAGCCATGATCTGATCAAGTGCTTAGTGTCAGTAAATCATTCGGAGACAGACTCTAGGATTCAATCATGAATGACCTTGAGCAATTTGCATCATGTCTTAGAGCCTCAGAGTCCTCATGTGTTAAACGCAGGATAATAAAGGTGCTTTCCTCAGAAAGCTGTTCTCAGGACAAAACAGAACAGCAACATAATGATAACACACATTACTAAAATCAGTCATCGAATCAAAAATAAGATAAGCAGAGCCAGAAAACGACATGCTGTCAGCATCATCAGTGCAGCAGCCGAGCTTCAGCCCCAGTTAAGTCAGCTGGCCAGACTCGGTGGAGCAGATTATAAAGATCACCTCTCCACCTGCAGAAGAGGTTATTGTCAATGGCAGTCCTAGGCAGAGAGGGGGAAATGTAATAGTTGCAACTTACCTAGAAGAACTCTGCTACACAGCAAGCAGCCTGTGTGAGGAGGGCATTCCTGCTCAGCCTGAAAGGATGAATGCAGTCTAGCTTACCTACTCTAAGCAGAAGGAGCAGCTTGAGCAAACACGTGGTGCTGAGTTGTGCTGCTCTGACTGCAACAAACAGCCAGTTCCGACCCCAGGTGGCTCGGCAGAAGTCTGAGAGTATTTTCAGGGCTGGTTAGCTGAGCAGCTCAACAAAGGCACTAACGTGCTTATACCTGTCTACTTTGTTGTTTGCTGAGATAAGTTGTACGCGCCACTAGGCTTGCATATTGAAGCATCAACCCCTGGTTCTTCAAAATATAACAGTACTTGGATATAGAGCTTTTAATTCAAGTATTTATTTATTCATTCACTATGTATGTATGTATGTATGTATGTACGTACGTATGTCAGGGCTTCATGTAACTCAGGCTGGCTTTGAATTCACTATGCAAACAAAAGTGACTTTGTAAGTTCTGATCCTCCTGCTTGCTTGCATCTCCCTAGTGCAGGGGTTACGTTTTGTACAGTGCTGGGGACAGAACCCAGGGCCTTTGTGCATGCCAGGCAAACATACTACCAACCGACCCACAGCCTCAGTCCTGTGATATGTCCCCTAAAGCAATAATTGAGTTGGGCTAGAATGCAGCTCAATGTTAGACCATTTGCCTTGCCTGCAAGGAGCCCTAGGTTCTATGTGAAGTAATGTAAAAACAAACAAGAGTTAGAGAGATGGTTCAGGGGTTAAGAGCACTGCCTGTTCTTCCAGAGATCCTGAGTTCAATACCCAGCAACCACGTGGTGGCTCACAACCATCTATATTGCAGTCTGATGCTCTTTTCTGGCATGCAGGTGTACATGCAGATGAATCACTCATATACATAAAAAATCTTTTAAAAACACAAACAAATACAGTTTTGTTTTTGAGACAAGGATTCTCTGTGTAGCCCTGACTGTCTTGGAACTTGCTCTATAGACCGACAAGCTGGCTTTGAACTTACAAAGATTCATCTGCCTTTGCTTCCCAAGTTCGGGATTAAAGGTGTGCACCACTATGTCCAGCCAAGAATTTTTTAATTAGAAGAAACAATTAAGTTGAAATACCACTGTTATGAGGATCTATACAAGCAAAGGAAGATATCTGACACATATAAAAAGATGCTAGGGACATTCGTACACACAGACTCCTCCTAAGAATGCAGTGGGACTCTGGATCTGCAAGCCAAGGTAAGGGGCCTCAGGAGAAACCAGCCCAGTTCTGCCTCCAAAACAATGTTTTCCCATCATGTTCTCCTGTCCGTGGATCACGCCATGAGCACCCTAGCAAGCAATATAATTGGCAAGATGGCTTTAGACTAGCATAGCCGTAAAGCCCATCAGTCAGGGGGCACCAAGCGCTTCTCCTCTTGTCTTTTATTCTGGAAGAAGACATTTCTAGTGAGTTTTCAAAATATTTTCTTTAGGGGCTGGAGAGATATCAGTCATTAAGGACACTTGATGGATCCAAGTTCATTTCCCAGCACCCATGTAGGAGACTCACAACCACTTGAAACTCTAGTTCCACGAGATCTGATGAGGCCTCTTCAGACCTCTGGACACCAGGCACACACATGGTACACAGACATACATGCAGGGAAATACATTCGTAAAAACAAAAAACAGACAAAAACCTGCCCTTAGGTGCCAGTAGTCCAGACACACCAACCAGGATCCATTTGGCTATAACTGAGAGCTACATAGCAGTGGCCTCAATGTGATAATTTATCTCTTATCCTAACAGTCAAGGCCTACAGTCTAGACAGGAATAGCAGTAATGTGTGTTGGGACCCAGCACATCCTGTCTTGCTGCCTTTGCTCCATACGGTGGTTCCTCTCTCCACTGTAAAATGTCTATATTCAGCCAGTGTCATAAGCTGAGAGCAGACTGCCATGCCCTCCTTCAAAGGGATGCCCTTAAGTAGCACTAAGTTCTAAGTTCTACCACTCACACTGTGTGGGCCAGAGCTTGGTTTGTTTGGAAAGCACATCTGGTGGCAGCTAGCTGAGGTCCAACCACAAATGAACAGGAAACACCAGACTCAACTCCTGCAAGCACACTTCTGGGTTTGTCTGTGAACTCCATTCCTGTGGTATTCATACTGAGGGAGAAGACAGCCCTGAATACAGATGGCAGTGCCCAACGGCTGGGAGCTCAGGAGGAGCAGAAGCCAAAGAGGAGGAAACCGGCTCCTTATCTCTTTAAGCCTCTGGTCTGCCATGAGGCAAGCCACTGTACTCTTACCAGAGACTTCCTGCCATGATACTCTGCATCAGCACACACCGGCCCTGAGACAAATGGAACCCAGTGGCCATGGACATGGTGAGCCGAAATAAACCTTTTTTCCATTTAGGTTGTGTTTTGGGAGCTTCTGGCTTGTTTGTCACAGTGCTGGGTGCCACTAGCTCATACCTCAAATGGTGTTTAGGGTTTCTCTTCTACAAAGTTGGCATCAGCTAAAAAGGTTGATTTTGTTCTGAAGGCACGAGAGGTTCATCCCAAGAAAAGACCACCACCGAGCTTACAGGAGGACATAAAGCAGTGGTCCTCATAGTGAGGCCTTCAGACGCCCTCACACCAGAAGCTCCCAGACATCTTTTTGTTCTGGAGTCAGGAGCTCATGTAGCCTGAGCCGCCTTGAATGTCTGATTTTTCTGTTTCCACCTCCCACGCACTGGGATTCCACCACGGTCTACCACCATGCCTGGCTGAGACCTTTTGAGATACAGAAGCCTGTATTTGAAATGAACCACTTTATCGCTTCTCAACCTTTTGGCTAAGATCACGTGGTTCTCATACTCTGAATTTTGGGAAGTGTTATGCTAGAGTCGAACCCTGGGTTGGGTGCAGATCAGTGGTAGCATGTCCCCCCAACTGTGTGCATTTTACCCAATCCCCAGCAGAGAGGGAGTAGAAACCCTGATAGGAAGGCATTTCTTCTACCAAGGCCCCCAAGGTCAGCTCTGGAGCGTGGGTCACAGTGCATAGAATATTTCCTTGGCACACACATCATAAACATATTTCAATTGAGTTGGGAGCTGAGTCTGGCTTTTGTAAGAATTCTTTCTTTGACCTTGGAACAGTACATTTCCACCTCCTATCTTTTCTCCTTCTCTGTAAAATGGACTTGGAGAAAAGCTCTCGGAATATTCAGGCTGAGAGTCTGGTTGATTGATTGGAGGTCTAGCCAACCAACAAGGAGGATAATATTCCAATCTTTCCCACTCATGTGCCTTTAAAGGATCCTGATGGAAAGTGGTTCTTCTTTCTCTTGTCCTGGCCCTGGCCCACAATAACCAAACAGGACACACGCAGAATGTACTGAAATGACTTTTAATATCTCATGTTGCAGCAAAATTAAAAATATACAAAAAGTCTGTGGTGTACAAAAGTCTCAGTACAGAAGCCCCAGCGTGGCCCCTTCCCTGCCCAGGGAAAGCTCGAAAGGGCAAGTTGGGCTGCGGGGCTGGGAATGGCACAGATGTAGTAAATACCAGGAAGTGGGCCGGGGAGTAGGCTAAGAAGCGGGTGGAAGTTTGGACTGACCACAGAGGGGAAGGAGAACATGGGGAAGAGTCACCTGGAGTTGTGCTGACAGGGAAGTCAGGCCCTTAGGCATGGCTAGCGGTTCCTGTGGACATGTGGCAGGTATCAGAGGTGAAGGTATTCTGGTGGGATCCCCCTCCCAAGGGACCTTGGCTCTAGTCCTAGACTACCACCAGCTTGCTGTGTGAGCTTGGGCAGGTTGCCTCCCATTTCTGGGCCTGCCCCTTCTGTAAACTAAGAAGTGACTGGGTATTAAGCCACTGATGCCAAATTTGGGGGTTCTAGGCCCCACCCAAGGGTCTACAGTGGCAAAGCATCCGTGAGTATTCTGCATTAAGCCATCCAATATCGAATGCAGAAGTCCTTCACACTTGAGTCCTGGAAGCTGACGTGAGTCCTCACTAGGACGCATCTGTAATCTGCTCAGCTTGCTAATCTACGGTGGTGAAATTAATGCTTTATTAAGGTGGCCTTTGTTGTTGTTATTGGGGGAGGGGAAAAGTTCTCAAGCCACAAAATCCTCAGGGAATCCTGAGGGCTCTGGGGATATTTCGGACCCTTTCTTATGTCTGGTTTAGAACCGAGACAGGAGAGGGGCAGGGAAAGAGTCCTGTTAGGTCTGTCTGGATGTGGCTCCCATCTGTGGCTACCCTCACCCCCTCTTTGTTTCCAAGACTCCCTCCACTTGAACGTTATTGCAGGTATCCTGAGCTTCCACCATCCGGCTTGGCCTGGGGACTCTTAGAGAGTTGTGCATAGAAAAATGGCCAGAGATGCTGAGCACGGGTTGGCCTTTGTGTGAGGTTACAGTGGAAGGGGCCTAGCTCGGAGACAGTTCTGCATCCTGGAGACTCTGCTGCCAGGAGTCAGACCTGGATGGAGTGGTCCTTCCTTACCCCATCTCCTGCAGATTCCTGATATGGTTCTTCCTCTCCTGCATCTACTGGTGGCAAGCTAGAACTCAGTGTCCCAACCAGAATGGCACACATGTCCTGTTTCCTAAGCCTCGGAAGTGTGCTTGACTCGAAAGGGGACCCAGGCCCCTACCTCATGCTTCCTGTGGGAATTGGCAGTCACCCTGTTCTTCCATTGGGCCACCACAAAACACTTGCCTAGAGATTTCATCTCCCCTCCTGCAGCCTCATCTGGCTTAGTCTGGAAGGAGGCAGAAGCCAGAACTGTAAGGCCGCAGAGGATGGGATTGGGGCTCTTGGCATTAAGCTAGAAACCTGTGCCTAGATTCTCCCTCTACTTGGAGAGAGTCCCTCTGAATCAGGAGCTCCCAAACCAGAAATGGACTCCAGATCCTAGGCAGCCGACCCCTTAGCATTTGCTAGGGACAGTCAGGGACCTGGAGTCCTCCAGACAACCAGAGTGACATTTAGGGTTAGATACAACCAAGTCCTAGAGGCTTCTGACATCCCTGGAGGGGAAGATGCATCAGAAGCCTCAAACTGGTAGCCAGCATGTTGCTTTCCAAAGCCTAAACCTTATTGCCTAATTGGCACAGAACACCCTCCTGCCTGTCTCCACAGTTCTGCTTTCTCAAACCTCCACCCACCCCACTTTCCTCTCTGGCCGTATCTGAGTTTATGCTCATGCACCCTATCCCAGGGAACCTTCCTCCCACTGTCAGGCCTTTAAAGAGCCCAAACCCAGGCAAGCTGCAAGGGCAGGGGTCTATAGAACCTTGGTCTTCAGAGGAGTGTTTGTGAATGACTGTCCCAAGCCTCTCTGGTTCTCTTCTGGGAATCTGCACATTCTCAGTCTTGCCCCTCCTGGGTCTCTGTTTCTCTAGCCCTCGAGGTGACAAACTTCAGGGAGACACAGGTGCAGGAGGAATATGGCTGAGAATAAGGCAGATTTGGGGATAATGGGAGGAAGGGACCAAGCCCATATCTTTAGGCTGTTCCTGCAGGGGAGGGTGGAGGCCCAAGCTGGGGTGACCGTTGCAAGGCACATGGTACAATTGGTGAGTGGAGGTGCAGTTAGGGATGCATGGTGCCTGGGGAGGTCTGAGGAGCACAGCTGGAGTTGGTTTGAGGGTAGAAGTTCATGGAATAGGAGGCATGCTTAGGAAAGGAAGGACTCAGAATTAGATATTAGTCCAGGGCCTGCCTAGTATTTCTGTTCCCAAGATGCCCTATTATCTGCTGCTCCTGAAGAAGACAGAACTAACTTTTATTGATGCTCAGGAGAACCATATGGGTCCATTTACTTGCTGTGTGATCTTGAGCACATGTGTGGCCCTCCCTGTTTCTCCTATATAATAGACATGAAGAACAACTGATTTTGGAGCCCTCTCCTTTAAGGTTGTGGTTCTAAAGTCCTCTCTCACTGAAAGAACCTTATAGGGATCAAGGGAAGAACTAAGAATTCAGGTTTGGTTGATGGTCTGAGAACAGGAGTGGCAGACCCCAGAGGTCCACTTGTGACAGGGGAAAGAGACCAACTGAGGTAGATTGTGTCAGAGAAAGGAACCAAAAAACAGCTCCAAAAAGATGGGACCTTCCTCAACTCGGATTCTTCTGCCCTAGTGAAGCAAAAACACCGGCCAATAACAAGAGGCCTCAAGCCAGGAAGGATGGAGTCCTGAGCTCAGGGGTGTGTGTGTGGTGGTAACAGTAGGGTAAGTGAGCTCTGTCCAGATAATGAGAGAGGTGAGGACCTCTGTCCATGGCCTTCCCTGGTGCCCAGATCTTCTTGCAGGCAGGGTCCTGGGAAAAGCTCTGCGAGATTAGAATGATAAATGTGGCCATGGCTTCCCAGTGGTCTCAAGCCATGCCTAGCTCTGCTCATCCTGGTCCCTTGCCTGCCCTGGCCTCCTGCAGCAACCAGCCAGGGGATATGAAACCTTTCCTTCTAGGCTGCTGGAGAATGGAGCATCCACAGGGCTATTATTCCTGGGGGCAGGGTATAAAATAACTTGGATAGGTGTATAGCTCTTGTTGGGGTGTCACACACAGAGGAAGAGTGTCAGGTAAATAATGGGATGACAATTCCTGGCACCATGAGCCCTGCAGAAACAAGCGGCTTGGGTTTGGGCCCATCCTCGATGCTCTGTCTCACAGATTGTGACATGTGTATAGCTGGCCCTGGACTTTGTCTCCAAAGCTAGCCCTGGCTAGAGGGAAAAGAGAGTGGATGACTCCTTCAGAGCAGGCCTGGGTCAGGATAGGGCTACCTGTCACTCTGGAGGCCTCTCATGGCTTCTGGGAGGCAGGAGAAAAAAAAAAAGCATTCTGCACTGACAGAACAGATGTAGCTCTCCATGGTGCCAGGCATGATGGCTCGTATGCTGGGTATGATGTGTGCCCTCTCAGCCTCACTGAGACTGAATGTGGAACCCTCCCTGTGTCCTCAGCATATCAACCATTGCCACTTCAGCACTGATGGGACCTTATGAGAGTAGCTGCCACCCTGAGCCTCCAAGAAAAGCTGAGCCAGGGAGTGCTAAATACTTATTTGCATAGTCTAGGATTCTCATGTCCCACCATACTTCCAGCCCTATCTCCACTTGTCCCTAAAGTTCCAGGCTGTCCCCTTCCAGTGATCTTATCTCACTTGGTGTAGGAGAGTGACAAGGGACTCCAGGCTCTGCCTAGAACTCCATCTTCTATTTCACAAAACTCTGTGCTCCTCTGTCATCTTTCATCCCAGTCAAGATTGGTTGTCCCAGCCCAGGATGAGTGGTCCTTTGTGCAGATGTCTGGACCATGGCATCAATGTCTCCCAGATATTGTCCCAGAGAACCTCACTGCAGCGTGGCAGGAAGCCAAAATTTATGTCATATCCCCAAAGATATTTTTTTCCCAGCTGAGAACCACTTGGCAGCAGAAATGTCTCAAGTGTCCTGAGGACAATTTCCTTTTAGAGAAGATAGAGCTGGGGCCATAGAAAGGGATCTAGAACTCCCAGAAGCCCTGGCAGCCTAGAATTAGAGCACCCATTCTAGAACATCCCAGGTGACTCATGCTTCCCCTCCCCCACCACCCACAGTAGACGCTAGACTCTTCCACGTCAGAGCATCAGGGCTCTGGGTCCTTGATCCTTATAAAAGATCAGCAGCTCCATAGGACATGTTATCAAGAGGTATTCTAGAACCTAGATGTCTCCCCAACAGGTCCGCTCTCAGTGCGAGAGAGTGAGGTTATATGGCCTCATCTATAGTTGAGCTGGACAGAATCTCCCTGGACATTTTATCTGCTGTGCTTAAGACCTTCCTCTAGAGGGCACATCCCATATGCACATCTAGAACAAATGGCACCTTGTGACCTTTCACTTGAGGGGTCTAGACTTCATCCATAATAGAACTCCTCCCAAGTGCACCTCCCAAGCAGAGGCACCCACCCTTCATATTGCTGTCAGCCCTCATTCCTCAGGGTTCTCTATTCTGCCAACACCTGTGCTGTCAGATCCCCAAGTCCCCTCCCCCACTCTCTGCTCTAATTCTCCTTCTGTCCAGCTCCGCTTCCTACAGGAACTGTGTCAACCCTGTCCAGAGATTCCCCCCAACTTATCCCACACCCCCAACAGCCTTCTCCATCCTTCTCTCAGAGATCCCCTCCCATCACAAGGCAGCCCTTCCCTCATACTCCCTGAGGGGTACTTGGGCCCCAGGCAGTGCCTCCTCTCTTGCAGGCTCACCAGGGATGATGTGGGATTAATCTAGGCCAGGGAGCGTTAAGACCCCTGTGCCAAGCATTATATGGCATCCCCAAGAGAGTGGGGTAGTCCATGAGGGGTAGCACCAGTTGATGCCCTGTGCCCTGGTCTGAGGGAACTTAGAGAATGGGCCACAGGGCTTAAAATGAGGCCTAGGGCCTCTACAGGGTTGCCCTCTACCCTAAGGGATCCTAATGGTGGGACCATTCTTGGATCCAAAGATCTACTCCCACTTAGCCTGGTGGCCCTGAAAAATCCAGACTCAACACTGTGGTCAATGTGGCCAAGCCTGTCCCTTTTGGGAGGCTGACTGTGCCTATACTGTGGTCTCATACTCCAGCAGCTCCTGGGAGGTGCCCATGCTCCGGTACTGCAACCGGGGCGTGGCAGGTGAGGAATACTCCAGTGCCAGGATGGTCTTCCGGAGCCGGCGGTCAATAAAATGAGCATCCCATGCTGGGTACTTTTTCCTAGGCAAGTCAATCCGAATGACAGGCCCCTCTGTCCGCAGGGGGCGAGCCACTGGCGTGGGAGGCAAACCAGGTCGCACCTGGAAGACAGGTGGTGTAGGGGTCCCTGCTCGCTCACCTCCCCCTGCAGCCCCATCCCGCTCAGTGCCTGTAGTCCTCGGCAGAGACCTTGGCGGACTTGTGATGGCATCAGCTGGAGGGCCACAAGGCCCTGGGGCCTCAGGGAAGATGCAACCAGGTGCCTGGGGACCCAGCATGGGGCCATTGGGGTGCAGGAGACAGTAATAGACACACATGAAGAATATGCCCAACGCAAAACTGGAGGCCACCACACAGACCAGGATGAGTGAGTAGAAGTCTGTGGAGAAGTTGCGGCTGGAGTACCAGAAGCCAGTGAGCGCTGCGTTCTCTAGCAGCACAATGCAGTAGTAGAGGGTCACCCGGCGGCGGCTGCGGCCCTCCTTGACGTTGAACCAGCAGAAGATGTAGATGATACCCACCACCATATTGTAGATGATCTCCTCCCACTTGGACATGCAGAAGTCTGTCTCACCCTGGATAACCCAGAAGGTCATGATGCACCAGTGGGCTACAATGAAGATGCCAAAGTAGAGCTTGTAGACACTGGCAAAGAGAGCAAAGGCCAGGGTTCGGGCTGCAATGGTGAACAGGTGCCACAGCACTTGGACCACAGCACCCTTGTAGGACAGAGGCCGCTTGTCATCTCTTGAGTCTCTCAGCACCTTCTGGTAGGATGCCAGTGTCCAGGCCAGGGACACAAGGGAGGCAGAGATGGAGAGAGCTGTGGAGACAGGGTAGGGGTGGGGTGGGCTGGGTTAGGGGTGGGTCCAGGTTGGGGTCTGGAGAGGAGGAGGTGCTGGGTCAGGACCTGGGTTCTGAGCAGGTGTGAAGGTCTGTGGATCAGGTGTGAGGGAGGTCTGGTTGGGGGGGTCCTCAAGGGCAAGGATATGGGGGTGGGGTGGGGGAATGGGCTGGATACTTCCCTGGGTGTGGGAGCATAAAGGGAGAACTTGATGTTCATAGGCATCAAGTCTAGGATTCTAGTATGGGGTGTAGACAGGATTCAGGGGTCTTGGTAGAGGGTGGGAAATGGGGGTCCAGGACTCTGGGAGTAGAAGAGGAGGTCAAGAAGGGATCATTAGGTCACAGAGGAGTCAGGACACCATTAGAAGATATGAGGCTGGGTATGGAGGGGCAAGTAAAGCTAGGCAGAACTAAGGAGGTAAATCCCACGTGGGTCTCTGCATTCTGGACTGGAGAGAGGGCAGAAGGCATCCCCGAGGGGCCTGGAGCTAGTGATGGAGTCTTGAGACACTGAGGATGGGTTAAGGAGCCTGTGGGTGGGAAGCCCACCCATGAGCTGCGTTAGAGATAGGTGATGTGGCTTTCTGTGACACTGACTGTCTGGGACTGGAGTGTTTCAGAAGGGGCAGTGTTGGTATGAACGGGACCTGCTACAAGAGAGGAGACCAGGACATCCAGGGTAGATAGATTCTCTGGAAATTGATGGTGACTGTGAAGCAGGGTGTCCCCAGAGGATGCAGGCTGGGACGCAAACACTTTGTAGAACATAGTCGGTAGAGGGCTCCCTCAGGGGGCCTAAGTTTTGTTGGAGGGAGTGAAGAGCAGAGGCAGGTCTGCCCTGGAAATAGGGAAGAGAAAGAGAGGAGTCCAAGGCATCTAAGGGGTGGTGTCAGAGTGGAAGAGACAAGTCAGGCGGGATGGGAGGTATGGAGAGGCCTAGAGGGTGGTGAGGGCAGTGTGGTTCCCTAAACTCTGGGTAAGCATCTCTGCCTTGGGAGCCAGGCGCAGGGTATCCCTAGGCGCCAGCGGGTGGTGGGTGGGGCTCACCCGTCAGCAGTTCCGGCTCTCGGCCGCGGTGGACCAGCAGGCTGAGCTGCAGCACCAGCTGCGGCGCGCTGCGCAGGAAGGTCTCCAGCAGACGCAGCATGCTCACGTCCGCGCTCTCGAACAGCATCCGCCAGTAGAAGTGGCGCCGCAGCCGTTCCCCGCGCCAGCGGCTCTGCAACCCCAGGTACAGAGCGCGCAGGTACCTGCAAGGGAGGTGGTACTCGGGTCTAGGCTCCTCTGGCTTTGTGTTTTCCCTACCCCAGCCTCCCGCCTGCGCCGGGGCAAGTCCTCCACTTCCAGGATCTACACCGTGGCAGTAAAGTAGGCTCTGGTTGCAGTAGGCGTGGTTGCACAGCACTGAGTGCACCCATTAGCTTCTGCCTAGTCCTGTCCTCATCTCCAGTTTAGAGGAAGGAACTGGGAGCCAGAGACCATAGCATTTGCCCAAGGTCACACAGGGGAATCAGAACTCAATTCTAGGTAGTGACGAACAGACCACATCGCTTCTTACTGGAAACTTTGAAGAGATTCCTTTATGGTTTTCCTGTATGAATCACAGATGGTGCCAGGCCCGAGTCCTGACCCACTCAGGGAAGCTGCTCACCCAACAAACTTCATAGTTGCTTGGCACAAGCCACGGACATTTAATGGTCCTTCTCACCACCTGGCTTTTACACTTGTGCTGTTCCTTTTACCTGGAACAGCCCGCCCCCACTCTGTTCCCATCTCATTCCCAAACCTGGGTTAGTCTTACTCTTGTTTCAAATATTAGGGCTTCTACTGACCATGTGCGGGAGTTAGGAGCCTCCCTCAGCCTAGGCCCGCTCTCACCCTCTTCTGCTACAGCCCTCCACACTCCAGGTTGAACTTCTAGCTAGACACGCATCTCTCCCAGCTGTGAGCTCCAGGCCAGTAATTACAATCACCTGCTAAGTACAGCACACTCGGCTCTTACCACGTATAAGAATACGTGGTGCTCAGTCCACGTAGTCACAGATGAATGGATGCATAGTTGTAAGTTGGTTGACTTTAATGGCTCCAACAAAGTTGGAGCAGGAAGGGAAGGATCTAAGGTCTGAGTTCAATTACCGACTCTATTTCTAACTTACTCTATTGAGTCCTCATTCCTTCTGAAGTAGCAGAGAGAGTGGATGATAAAGAGCGGTGTCCACGGGGTTTGAGGAACTGAGTTACCCCACTGGGACCATAGAACCAATCTCTCCCAGTCCAGGAAAAACTTTGATGCATATGGCAGGTTATGCTCTTTGTCCAAACCACAGTGAAATTCTCTAAAAGTGACCTCCCCAGAAAACAGACAGAGAGTGTCCGACACAGATCCAGTGACCTATTGCCTGATCTTCGAACGGAGTCACTAGGGATAGGAAAGTGCTTGCATTTCTAGGACACTGGAACCAGGGAACCAACTCTATACATGCTGTGCTGACAGCCCGAGGAAGGAGCCATGGCACTATAAGGCCTCCAGATGATAATGAGAGGGGTGGGCTTGGTGGTTCTGACTCCTCAGAGCTAGTGTTCTAAGTCCCTGGGATCTGTTCCCCTAAGTGTGGCCAAGAACATGAAATTTGCGATCCACTTGGCTCCAATTAATGCTGCTGACACATCCCCAATATGACACCTGGTAACCAGCAGGGGAAAGGAGCTATTCGCTTGGCTGCTGAGCGGCCCTAGGACTGGACTGTGTTTCTCCTGATGAGTCATGGTAAGTCATCTCCCTGTGTCACCCATTTTTCTGAGTATCCTGCCCCCCCCCCACACACATATAGGATTCCTGCAGCCAGCGTCGTTCAGACATATAGCAGGCAAGCTTCAATCTAGCTCTGTATTCGGCTTATGTCCCTACATATCTCACCCTTCCATGAGAGCGAGATAAAAAGCTTTGTTGAGGAAGAGGGGCAGTCATGGGAAGGTTTCCTGCAAGAAATAATTTCTCCCTCCCTTCACCCTCTCTCTTCTTCTTTCTTTCCTGACAGTATCTGTGGTAGCCCAGGCTGGGCTAGAACTAAGTAGCTAAGGATGTCTTTGAACTCCCAGTCCGATTGCCTCTGCTTTCTGAGTGCTGGCTTTACAGGCATGTGACACCATGCTAATTTTCTATTTGTTTTGTTTGTTTTTAAGGTAGATTCTCATGTAACCCAGGCTGACCTCAAATTCCTTACTTAGCTCAGGTCTTGAATTCCTAATCCCTCTGCCTCCACTGCCTACCCCTCTTCCTATAGGCATCACTGTGCCTGGTTTTGATTTCAGTTTTAAAGTACACATTGTTTGTAATCCCAATACTTGGGAGGAGGTTGAGTCTGGAGGACCACAAGTTCAAGGCCAGCTTGGGCTGTGAAAAGAGACTTTGTCTGGGAAAAAAAAGTCAAATAAAATAGTGAAAAAACTAGTGGTCATGGGAAGCTGGAGAGACAGCTCGTTGGTCATAAGCACTGGCTTTTTTTCCAGAAAACCTGGGTTCTATCCCCAGCACCCATATAGCAGCTTGCAACTGTCTGTGCCTTCATTTTCAGGGGATCAAGTGCTTTCTTCTGTGGGTACTGCACAAACATACATGCAGACAATACACCCATGTAGATGAAATGCAAGTAAGTAAATCACCCCCCCTCACACACACACACACACACACACACACACACACACACACACTCACACACAGGACAGCAAAGGGGGAGGGCATTCAGGAGAATGGACAGATGTAATGTACAGAGGCCATGAGAGCCCATGCCCTTCCAGGGGAATAGGCTGAGGTTTGCTGGGCTGGACCCAGACAGGAGGCTTCCAATGAGACAGGGGCCCCAGGAAGACCAGACTTTTCATAATTCATCACATTTCGAAAGTTCATCAAATTCTGCAACCAGTTCCCGGCTGCAGGGCTAGTGGTCTACTCGGTAGTGGGGTACATGTTTAGCCTACACAAGGCCCTGGGTTCCATCTCTGAAAAAAGAATCTGGATTGGAGAATATAGACTTAATTTTTAATCGGAATCCCAGAATTGGAGATGATAAGATCAGCTCAGAGCTTCCAAAGCCCACTCTGAGGGTGGGCTTGGAGGAAAGCCAAGGAGAGGCTGAGGCTGATCCTCCAGGCTAAGCAGTGGCAGAACTGAGCTAAGGGAATGGTGCACCACCAGGGAAGAGAACAGATCCGGAAGTGGCCAGTGATGAGGTCTATGGGGGGCAGGTGGTCCCAGGGTTTCTGGGGCTCCAGAACACAGATCTTCATTCTAGGCCTCCACTTTTCCTGCCCTCCTCATTCCTGTGGCTCTGACTTCGAACAGGAAGGAGAGGCCAGCTGGTCCAATGTGCAGGGGCCTGGGGAGCTGGGGAAAGAGCAATACCCTGGAAGTTTCTCTGAAGCTAGAAGACCATCTGTTTCCGCCCAGGTTAGGATGAGGGAGGTGCCAGCCCCGCCAGCATCCGTCACCACCTGGCAGGCCTCCTGCTACCTCCCCGCCCACTCCTGCTCTCTCCTCTGCCAGCTTCCAGCTAACCGCAGACAAAGGGCTCACATCGTCCAGGCCTGGGATGGGGAGGGGTAAAAAGGATGTTTCTGCCGCCTGTCCATGGAGCTTGGGGGTATAAGAGTAGCACAGAAACCACTGCAGCTTAGGGACAAAAGGCCTAGCCTTCTTGAGCCCAGCCCTACTCTTGTCCTTTTGGCAACGGACCAAAGCAGTGGTTGTTCCTTCCAGCCAGCACTAACTGCTCGCTGCCAGGGGCCTGTGAAATGTTCATGGGCTTAGGAGAGTGTTTGAGGCTTGTGGGGAAAATTGGCTTTTAAAACACGAGGAAAAAATTGCAGAATCAAAATTAATAAATGTTTAATTAAATGTCTGCAAAACAGAACATGATGTCAGCTAGTCATTTGCAATTTTGGTTTTATTTGGTTAGCTATAATTTGCATTTGATAATTTGATGTGGCTGTATTTTAATGTGCTCGATAGATGTTAAGCCACTGAGGCCTTAAAACTGCACTGTCTAGAACATGCAACCTTATTTCCCTGGCCTCAGTTTCCCTTCCTCTGGAACAGGGCTGTGCACTCTAGTGCACCACAGTCACCAGAATGAAGATCCCAGAGGCAAGATGGCTGAATACTGGCTGTGTGGGTTTGTGTCCCAGCCCTGCCCTGGACCCTGCTTTGTGGCCTTGGGTAGTTTCAGCTTTCCTGAACCTTTCTTCCTCATTGTTAAGTATTAAGTGATAAAGAGTTAAGAGTAATTTACAAACTGTAGAGGGATGTGGGCATAGTGTCGGTGAAGAGAAGAGGAACATATATTGTGTGGAGGTCTCTGACTCCTTGTGGCCACCCAGCAACTGCTCTTGAAGCCTCCTGCAGGAATCCCACTGCACTCTACACCCTGCTCCATTTGAAAGTTGAAAGAAGCAGATGTCACCATGGATGGGGCTGATAACACCCACACAGGACACCCACCCTAAGGCAAGGAAACCAGATTTGTTTTTCCTCCAACATGCATCCAGTGCCACTCCCAACCACCTCTTGGGTGGGCGCCACCAGTTGGTACAAGCCATCATCTCTTGCCAGGACAGCTACATGAACCTTCCCTTCTCAGTGGGTCTCCTCCATCCGCTCCTGCCCCCTACAGTTCGTTCTCCAAATAGCAACCAGCGGGGAATTCTTAAAGACCTACAGATCTGGTCACTCACTTTCTGGAAGCCTTACACAGGCCTCTTACCATACTTGGAACGAAACTCAAGCTTCTCCCAACCATCTGGCCTGCTCATCTTCTCACTGTATCTCAAACCACTGTCTGCTTGTTCTCCACACCCCAGCTGCAGTAGGAGTTCCCTGCCAGACTCGCTCCAGTCTCAGGACTTCTGCACTTGCTGTGTGCTTCCTCAGATCCTGCTCTGCCTGGTTCCTCATCAGCTCCCTAACACATTCCTAGAGGAGCCCACCCACCCCACATTGGCACCTCCCACCTCCAAGGTTCATTCTAGTCCATCCCATCCCTGCCTTCCTTCTGGTCCTCCAGTCTTCATCTCCCGGGTGCTGGGATTGCAGGTGTGAGACATCCTGTTTATGAAGCACTGGGATCAGTCCCAGGGCTTCTTGGATGCTATGCAAGCATTCTGCTAGCTGAGGTCCACCCTTAGCCCCTAGACATTTTCTTTCTACTCTGTCATTGGTGTTCCATGAGGCAGAGGCCTTGTTTGTAACGGTCACCAGAGTGTCCTCTGCTTTTTCGAAGGTAGAAGGCAGGTATAAATGTTGAATGAACTGATAGGTGAGTCTCATGTGTGTCTCCTTCCTGGTCTTACCAGGCCCTGGGCTTCTCTGTCTCAGTCTGCACAAAGCTAGAACACCTCCCAGAACCCCACTTCTTATTTATTCTGCTGTTCTTCCTCCAGAAGTCTTCCCTGGTGCCTTTTTGTGGTTATCAGATGTCAGTGGCCTGAAGCCCCGGGATGAGTGGCACTGCAGCCAGTGCTTTTAACCTACAGGCCACCGTAGGCTGTGTCCTCACTTTACAGGGGGGGATGGAGACAACTTTTGGGACTGAATTTCTGGTTCCTAGTCTTCATTTTTTTTTTTTTTTTTTTTTTTTTTGAGATAGGGTCTTGCTATATAACTCTGCCTGGCCTTGGATTTGCTAAATAATCCAGGATGGCCTCAAATTCATGAGATTGTTCCTGCTTTATCCTCCCAAGAGTTAGGATTGCAGGTGTGAATCCTGTTGTGTCATTTCTGACTTCCTGTCTCTAAACCAAACAAAATATTATTGAATTTTTGTTTATTGTGTGTGTGTTGGGATGTGTGTGCCATGTGTGGAGGTTGGTATGTGTGTGTGTGTATGCATGTAGGCATGGGTGTGCCATGTATGGAGGTTGGTGTATGTGTATGTATGTGCATGTGTGTCAGCATGTGTGTGTCATGTATGGAGGTAGGGGGACACCTGTGGGAGTCAGCTCTTTCCTTCTCACATGTGAGACCCAGGGATCAAAATCAAGTGGTCAGGCCTGGTAGTGTTTTTGCCTTCTGAGCCATCTTGCCAGCCTTCACCTCACTGTCTCATGCTAAGAGAAGAAGCTTGCTCTAGAAGAAAAAGCTGAGGAACCAGTAAGCACAAACAGGTGGAGCTGGGAGCAAAAAAGGCCTGGCCTGAGAAGTGGAGAGGCCAACAATTAGTGTTGGAGTCCACCTGCTCCGGATCCATGGCTCCCTCAGGACCCTATGACCGCTGTGAATGGGCAGCAGGGTCAGCAGATGGACAGAATTCACTCTTCTTCCCCTATCAGGTCACTCCTGTGACCCAGCATATTCCAGAGCCCAAGGGGTTTGCTTTAATGGAGAGAAGGAGGGGGTCACTGTTCCTGAGAAGCTTCTGAGTTCAGACCCCAGCTTACCCCACCTCTCTCCTGTGAGGTGAAATTTCTATTATTGGTTTTAGTCTCCACTTAGACAGGCAAATGTGGCCTCAGAAAACAGATCACTGTCTGTTGGTGGTGTTTCCACTTGAACGTCAGTCATTTCTCTCTATCCCTTTACCATGGTCAGTCAACCTGTGGCCTCTGACTGGGATCCTGCACCATCCCACTGGTTTATGCTGTACCATCCTGTTCTTCAGATACTACATTCATCTGACAGTCTGACCTGTGCTCTGGGACCAGCCTGTCTGCCCTGTGGACACAAGCTTAGTTTTTTCTTCTTGTGGGTCTCTCTGCCTGGGGCTTCCAGTCCTTCACTGACTGGTCCATCTGCCGGCCTGCTGCTCAGCTCGTGGCTCGGCATGACTGCCCGTTTTCCAGCCATCTTCTCCTGCTTGATTCTCTTCTTCCTGATTCTGGGTTCTTCTCTTGTCTGTCTGTGTCTCTCACATCCTCAGCTCTCCCATCTGTCGGTCTCTGAGTTTCTGAGCCTGTGTTCTCGCCCCTCCCCACTCCCCCTCAGGGCTCTGGGCCAAAACCACAACAGCTTCCAGAGGCTCCCCCTGCTCTGCTTGTTCCATTGGGGAAGCAGCCTGCAGGCCTGCTAAAGACCCATCTCCAAGACACCTGCAGCCCTGAGACACCTGCAGGCTGAGGGTGGGGCTGGGGAGGCAATAGGACTCCCACCCTCCAAGTCCGTCACCTCTTTGTAGGATGACAGGGGACAGATATCAACCCACATTAAGCACTGACCTTCCAGCACAACTGGGAAAACAGAAAGTGGTAATGTGGTAGCAGCTAGACACTTACCCAAGTCAAGTCATTTTGAAGGCATTGTCTGCTCAGAGACTTTGTCAGGAAAGAACTTGGTACTTTGTAGCTAGGCACGAGCATGCTTGCCTGTAAGCCTCCTCATGGGAAACTGAAGCAGGAGGATTGCTGGTCTGAGGCCAGCCTAGATTATATAGAGTGAGACCCTATCTCAAACTTCAAGACAAGTAAGCTGAGGCAGGAGGACTCCTGTGAATCCAATTCCAACCTGTGCTACATGATAACTTCCAAGTTAGTCTGTGCTACATAGTGAGACTCTTGTTTCAAAACAAAACAAAAAGTCAGAATTGCTAAATAAATAAAGGAGGTTGGTACTTTCTGGCAAACTTGGCTTTCCCACTGAAGCTGCCCCTAAGATCAGAGAGCCAGAGAAGATCTGACTGGGCAAGCTCAGTGGGCAGTTTCTTTTCTGGGGGGGTCTCTACCCACTGCAGAAAATAACTGCCATTCATCAATATATTCTGTTTTGTACCTTGCTAAAATCTTTACTACAGTTACGTGACTTCTGTGACTAAGAGCCCATCTTCTGATGGAGAAACTAAATATCATCAAAAGAAAGGTTCATTTGCTGTGTGTGTGTGTGTGTGTGTGTGTGTGTGTGTGGGTGTGTGTGTGTAGGGGTGGGGTGGGGGGTGTGGCCGGGGTGGGGTGGGGTGGGGCACAGGTGTTGGGGATTGAGCCCAGGGCCCTGCGGATGCTAAGTGTGTGCTCTGTTGTTGAACTATCTTCTTAGCCCCACTTGACACTTATTTCCCAAGCACTTCTGGGTATCTCCTATGTGCCAAGAACTGTGGTAGACGCAGGGGTGGGCAAGAGAGATCCAGCCCATTTGTAGGAACTATTTTTAATAATGAAGGTCTGGGCACTGATTAAATCATCATGTGAATGGGATAAAAACATGTTCCGTAGGCTCCAGTCATGGCCCAGACAAAGTCTTGTGCTACAGTATAGCGCATACCAGTGGGAGTGGAGGAGGCTCTAAGTCAAGAAAGATTCTCTGGAAGTTGTGATTGATGTGGAGTCTGAAGTAGGTACAGGAGCTAAGCAGGTGGAGGGGGGGGGAATTTTGGTAGAGGAAACAGCTTGAGTAAAGGTCTTTGTCTCATGACTCAGGAATGTTTAAAAGAGAGTAGTAGTTTTAGAGGTAACAGTGGAGAACTCACTATATGGTGACAAGAGTGGAGGGTAGGTCAGCTGCCAGATCAGAGAAAAGGATGGGCTTTTATCAAAAAAAAAAAAAAAAAAAAAAAAAAAAAAAAAAAAAAAAAAGGAGACAGTTATCAGACATTTGGAGGAGGGACTCGGCCCAACTCCAACATCTGGAAAGCAATGGAGCTGTGTCTCAGGACACAGAGATGTCCCTCATTTCACCAGCGAGTGGATCAAGCTGAGTGGAGGAACCCAGACCCCACCTGTGGGTTTTGCAGGATAGCCCAGGGAGAGTGGCCTCAACATCCCCTCCCATTGGTTTATGCCTCAATTCTGAACACTCTTGCAAGGATGTGAAAATAGGCCCTTCCTGGGGTTGGCAGCCAAAAGAATCCTAAATGTCAGTAAAGAATGTGATTTCTCACGTTTGGCTCCCATTTCACGTGGTGCTGGGAGCCAGGCTGCCTCCCTTCTCCTTCACAGCCCCTGAAGAGTCACAGCCCTCTTCTTGGCTGGCAGCAGGCCAAACACTTCCGGCCACTGATTTTAGGTCTTAGCTGAAAACCTGTGGCTTTCTCCCATCCCACCTTCTCTCACCAGCTCCCAGCCATCGTCAATATTCTTGCTTAGTAGAAAAACCAAAAGCTGCTTTTGAAATATGAAATGTGAATATGAACAACATATTTGGGACTAGGCTTCTCACATCCCTCCTTTGGACCTCAGCTTTGCCAGCTATGTTATGGGTTGATGATGTTCAAGAGAGACTAAAGCTCAGAGCCCTGTGCTCTGAAGGTTCTAGATGTCCTTTGCTCTGCCCCAAACCCCATGTCCCATCCTGTCCCCTGGGTGGGTCTAGGATGCCAAGAGACAGTGGGGAGGGGCCTTGATTCCAATCTCCTGGTGACATTTGAAGGTATATGAAAACTAATGCAGATAGAAAAAAGAGGCAGCCTGATTCAACTCTAACCACACACCCTAGGAGAAGATACAGTTCAAGGACAGAGGCTTCACTTTGTTTTTCCTTCTAATTTTTCCAAGCTCAGCCAGAAATTTGGGTATTAATGCAAAAAAGGAAAGTCCCAAGTTGGAAATGAAGGCGACTAGTTAATGAGATATCACAAGATATTAAAAGAAAACCCTTCTGTGCTCTCATGAGTTCATATGCACGGCATGCTTGGCAGTTAAGAGCACTTGTTGCTCTTCCAGAAGACCCGGCTTTGGTTCTCAGCACGTATAAGGTGACGCACAGCCGTCTGCAACTCCAGTTCCAGGGGATCCAATGCTCTCTTCTGACCTCTACAGACACCAGGCACACACATGGTGCATAAATATACATGCATGCAAAACACTCCTATACGTTGGGAGGGCGGGGAGGCCAGGCATGGTAGAACACACCTGCAAGCCCAGTGATGATAGCAGACTGGGAATCTAAGACAGGCTGGTCCCTGGAAGTTTACTCGCCAGCTAGTCTGGTTTTCTTGGCAAAGTTCCAAGCGAATGAGAGACTCCTGTCTCAAACAAGAGGTGGGAGACACCTGAGAAATGACTCTGGAGAGTGTCTTCTGACACATATACACATGCACACACATGCACATACGCACCTGCACATGGTACACACATATATCTACAGGCAAAGCACTCATACACATAAAAATAAATTTAAAAGAATTAAACTCACTTAAAAATGTGTTCATCCATCCATCCCTCTGCTCCCATTTCAAAGGCTCAATGGCTGTTGGTGGCTGGGGGTTCCCACATTAGACAGCGCAGACCCAGAACACAGCTGAGCCCACAGAGTCATCAGATGGCACTGGACTCTACAAAACCAGGTTCGCCAGGAATCAATGACGTTAACGATACACCGTGAAGCCCATCAGCCTAGACATTCTGCTCCTGTGTATGTTTGGGATTTAACGTGCTAAAAACTAAAATGCTGCTTTAAAGGACAGGCGACACAAGGGATGTAGCTCAGCGGGAGAGCGCTTGCCTGTCATGTGTGAGGCACTGGATTTGATCCCCGCACCGCAAAAAACAGGTGAACTAAAATTAAAAATCGAATACATAAAAAGAAAGCAATAGAGAGCAGGTGAGGTGAGATTATGGGGAACAAACACATCCCAGGCTGGGTCTCCCCTAATGTCACCGCCTGCAGAGCAACAGTCCAGCAGCATGGAACTCAGTATTACGAGACCCCAAGTCAGGGCTGTGAATTTAAACCATAAAGGTGTTAGTTACAGTCATCTCATGTGTCCTTTAAAATGAAGCAACAGAAATCCCCACCTACAGCATCTCCAGCCAGCTTCTCTCCACCCTCTGCTGCTGGGTGTCTGTGCCCTCGAGAGAACTGTGAGCTCGTCTTGCTTTTATGAAAAAGACCCCATTCCCCTTTAACTTCAGATCCTCGGTGTGCACACTGCATTGGAGCCACGGAACAGGATCTTCCTCCGTGGGGCTCCATAGGTAAGGGTCACTGAGAATGGGGCTCTTCTCCATCCCTTTGCCTTTAACGATAGGGTGGATTAGCCCATAAGGGTAGCAACACTCAGTGCTTTCTAAGGATGTTCTCTATGACAAGTTCTGATGTCTCTAAAGGAACCCAGTGGTAGAAACATCATCTTTCTCCCATCTTATGGACAGCCTCTGGCTGATGAAGCAACTGTGTCCAGGATCACACAGCTCCAAAGTGATGAGATCCTGACCTGCCCAGGGTCTAGAGTGCTCCAATCCTCTGTTTTTTTTTTTTCCCAAGCCCTGGGAAAACTCAGGCCAAAACCCTCAAACCCTCATCTAAACTTTACATACAGAGGAAATGACTTGCCCAGAACTCTGATCTCAAAGTTCCTCTATTCAATTCACATCAGCAGTATTAAGCACCCACTTCTGACAAGGAATTTTACTTCTTCTGTGTCCTAAGTCAGTTATGCCTTTTTCCTCTGGGGAACTGGACTCAACAGGTTTCATGTTGACTCTTACCCTCAGCCCACTGACACCTGAAGGCTGGAGTCTTAGCAAACCTCACTGCTGTGCCCAAGCTGCAGGCTTTTGCACTGTCCTAGCTCTGATGCCACAGCCATGAAGCCAAAACCAGTGCCAGCAGGCTCCTCATTCAAGAGCTGGCTGGGTGTAAAGCCACCAAAGGTAACAAGGACACAGCCAGGCCTCCCCAGGGTTGTGATCTGTGGGGAAACCAGCCAGATGGGCTGACAGGAATGAGTGATGAGCCCAGGGCATAGCTGAGGAAGAGCCTGGAATGTTAGCAGCAGGTACATTACTTTATATTAAAATAAAACATGTTAGATGCTTTTCTGGTTTTTTTTTTTCTTCTCATTCTCAAAATAATACCTGATTGATCAGTCTAATAGGAAACATTAACCAGGCTAGGGGGATGGGTCAGTGCATAAAGAACTTGTGCAAGTGGGGAGACTAGCATTTGGATCCCCTGAACCCATGTAAAGTGTGTGTGTGTGTGTGTGTGTGTGTGCACTCACGCGTGCACACTTGTAATCCCAGCACTCCCTTGGTGAGATGAGAAGCGGAAACAGGAGAATCCCCAGAAATTGGTGGGCCAGCTAGCCTGGTATATACAAATGCAAAGCAACAAGAAACCCTGTCTCAAAGTGTAAGGCTAGGACTGACTACCCAAAGTTGTCCTTTGACCTCTATACATGCTGATAGTATATACCCTCTTGCACTCACATATGAAGGCACAAACACACTCTCACACAAAATTATATATATATATATATAACATATGCATATGTTTTATATATATATATATATATATATATATATATATATATATATATATGATACACACACACACACATATAGTCAAACCTGGAAAGATGGCTCAGCAGTTAAAAGTACTTTCTGCTCTTACAGAGGATCTGAGTCTAGTTCCCAACACCCATATTGCACAGCTCTTAACTGCCTGTAATGTAAGGCAGAATTAAGTGACTTCTACACTAGCTTCTGAGGGCAACTGCACTCACATGTATACAAATAATTAAAATATTTTTTACTAAAGTACACACTTAGCTTGCAGAAGGCAAAATGGCTTAGAACTCACACAGGTGGGCTCGGGATTTTCAGTCCTGGTTTTGCTATCAACTGGGAGCCTAGTTCTTTCTGTTACTCAGTTTCACATCTGTAAAATGGGTCAACAATACTAGCCAACATGGAGCACTGCTATGCGCTGAACAATACTTAATAATGTATACAACATGTTCCATGTATCCATTCAGTTCGCAGCACACAGGGCCAACAGACCTACACACAGGGACTGTTGTCCCTTCCTCAAAGATGAGAAGAAACCAAGGCTTAGAGAGGTGAAGTGGCTCATTGAAAACCTTAGACTCCATCCGTACCCAGCACCACATAAATCAGGGTGCCATGCTACATGCCCTGCAATCCTAGCTCTGAGGGAATTAGAAGTTCAAGGTCACCTGTGGCAACTTAGTGGCCATCGGTAAGACCTGTCTCAAAACACAAGCAAACCCAAAATCTAATTAGCAAGTGGAAATCTCCCTTAATCGCACCCCTTCTCAATGAGATGCTTTTGGGTGGCTGGAATGCATAACTCTTCCATAAACAAAACTGCCAAGAAAATTTCACTTTAGGAAAACATAAAGATGGGTTTTGCCCGGTTGAATAAGCAGAAGATGGTGTGAGGGGCTGAAGGTGGTGCTGGGTTTAGAACGTTCTCAGAAAGAGGCAACATAGAAGTGTGGCCTTCAAAGGCGACTTAGTTAGGGTTTCTATTGCTGCAATGAAACATCATGACCAAAAAGTTTGGGACAAAAGGCTTTATTTGGCTTACGCGTCTATATTGCTCTTTCACATTACCAAAGGAAGTCAGCTCGGGAACTCAAACAGGGCAGGGACCTGGAGGCAGCCGCTGATGCAGAGGCCACGGAAGGGTGCTTGTTCCCTAGCTCCTCCTCAGGCCTTGTTCAGCCTGCTTTCTTATAGAACCCAGGACCACCAGCCCAGGGATGGAACCACCCACCATGGGCTGGTCCCTCCTCCAATGATCATTGTTAAGAAAATGCCTTACAGCTGGATCATATGGAGGCATTTTCTCAGTTGAGACTCCTTCCCCTCTGATGACTCTAGCTTGTGTTAAATTGACTTAAAAACAGCCAGGACAAAGGGCGAGTATAGGTTCCCTGGTGGGAAGGAGAGATGATATAGATGGAAGAGGCAGGCCCTGGGTATCAGTGGAGCCAAATGTTCTGTAGGGTTGAGGAGAGGGGAGCCAGGGGTGTCCTGAGGCTCCTGAGTATCAAATCCATGATTCCCAATTGCCTCTGGTTGCGAGCAGGGAGGGTGATGTGGAAGAGACATGGTGGAGGAGACTCATAGTATTTTTGGGTGCAAGAATTTGAACACCTTCACAAAGGCAGGGTGGCAAATGGAAAGGCCAGAGTAGGTCTCAAATGGACTCCTCCCCTCCCCAGGGACCTTTGCCCCAGCTGCTGGGGTTCAAAGCCATTTCCTTGCAGCCCTCCCTCCTCCTGGGTCCCCAGGGTTTCTCTCCTGTGTGGTCTTTATAGATCAGAGGACAGGGCCTAAGTGCAGCCTCTATGTCTGTTAGGAGTGGCTCTGGTGGACTGTGGCTGCCCTGAGGCAGGGGAAGGAAGGGCGGAGTTCAGAAAGCATCAGGGAGGGTCTCCCTGGAGGAGGGTGGGGAGGCCACACTGGAACAACCCTGCGAAGTCAGCACAGGGAGGACCATTTGTGAAGGGGCTGTAGCCAAGTCCAAGTGGTTGTAAACATGTTTCAGATGTGGGTGTGATGATTCAAAATCCTAGACTCATAACCAACACAAGAGAAACCGGTACCCGGGTTGAAAGGATGAAGAGAGAGGATCAAGACACTGTTTGGAAAGACTGCGACTTGGGACTGACGTTACACTACATGTGTAAACAGCAAGGGCTAATTCCAATTAGCTGCTTCTGTGTTCCAGGCAAGGTGCCGAACATGGTACTACATATATTGTTTAGCTCATGACACCCCAGGCCACATGACGGTGCTATTGTTAACAAGACACAGGTTAAGCTGTGACCTTTGCCCAAAGTCACAGAAAGTGGAAGATGTAAGGGTATTGCTGATTCTAGAGAGAGGGTTATGGACATTACCCCTATGAATGAGGAAACTGAGGCAGGGTCAGCGAAAGACAGAGATCCTGTTGGCCCAGGCCTGTTTCCCTTTGCCTGCATTTCCCTTCCTAAGACCACCCCTCTGCCCCTCACTAGCCCAGTCATCACCCACATGCCACCTCTGTGGTGACGCTCCCCTCCCCAGGTCATCTACCCTGCCGCTCGCTAGCTCCTTACTCTGTTTCAGCTTTGTGTGTGTGGTGTATGTACCTGTGTGCATGTGCAGGTGTGCACACGGAAACCACTGAAGGGTACTGGGTATCCTGTTGTTTCACTCTTTGCCTTATTTCTTGAGACATGGTCTTTTACTGAATGTGGAGTGAGACTATTGGCCAACAAGTCCCAGCCACCTTCCTGTCTCCACCCCTCCACCAGCACTTGGGTTACAGACACATGGGGCTTTTTCTGTGGGTACCAGGTACCAGAGCTCAGCTCCTCATGCCTGTGCAACATGGCCTTCCCCCACTGAACCATCTACCAGACCCTACTTCATCTTCTCACATAGTATACTACCATGTGACCCACTGTTGTCCACGCTGCCATCTTAATCACTTTTTTATCCTTGACACTTAGAACAGTTCCAGGTATACAGCAGGTGCTCCATAAATATCTGCAGAACTAGTAACTGCAGATTAAACCCATGAGTGCCAAATCACTGTGGCTCACAGCCTCCTCTCATCATGGGCTACTATTCACAGAACATCGATGTTGCTAACTTCTGCTACCAGGTTTTTTTTTTTTAATTACATTTAAATTTTTAATTCTTTGTGCACCGGTATAGGGGTGGCATATGTGTGCCACATCTCACATGTGAAACTCAAGGGTTCTGTCCTTCCACCATGTGAGTCGCTTGGGTTGATCTCAGGTTATCAAGCTTTGTAGCATTCTCCTTTACCTGTCAAGACATCCCACTTGTCCAGACGCCAGGTTTTGAAGACTTAAATGACTGGAGCAACCCTGGCTAAGTCCTTGGGATGTGTTACCTCATTAAGCCCAAAACAACACAAGAAGCAGATAGGCGCAATTATGTTCTCTCCTTTGGAAGGCATGGGGATTAGGTGGCTTGGTAGAGTAGTGGGTGCAGGATTTGGCTGGAGACCCTGAATAAAGAGTTCACACTCTTCACATTACACCAAAGATGGAGCTCCTCAGAAGGGACCAAGAGCTTGATTTCTCAGCTGTGCTGACTCGCTGCAGAAGTTCTCTGGCATGTGGAGCTCACTGGCACACACAGGCAGCAACAGTACAGCTGGACTTAGGGAGCTGTAAGAGGGAGGCCCCAGAAGCTCACTGCCACCTCCTCCTCCCCACCTCAGGGTGCCCAGATTCTGACAGCCGGGGAGGAATCCCATGCCAGGTCTCCTCACACTAATTGGCTTAGGAAGCCATGCTTATCTGGGCAAAGCTGGGGCCCATGAGTTCAAGATTAGGGAGAGCAGGATTCATGGCTTACTGCTTTGCTGCCTACAGGGTCAGAGGAGGCAGAGTTGGGACTTTAATTGGCTTAACAGCCCTTGGTGGCTTAACGGCTCAGAGGGCTGGGGGTGGGAGGTAATAAGGACAGGCCGGTGTCCAGGCCACAGCCAGATTCATGCCCCACCAAAGGATCTGTTTGATGCTTTCCCAGGGTCTCAGTCTGTTACTGCTTCAAGGCATTTTCTTAGGATCTGTGCCAGGGATGGTGTTGGGTCTGAGGATTAGACGAAGCTGGGGAGAAGCCTCCCCTCCCCCCACCCACTCCTGTAACCTCAATCAAGTTCCATGACCTCTGAGTTTTGCTTCCTTGTCTGATGAATGGATGTTTCACTAACCACAGAGGGAAGGTTTTAATACAAGATGCCTGGGACCTCTCACACAGTCCTTGCTACAACATGGCGGGTGGGCGGTGTCTATCAACTCCTTCCTGTTATTTTGTCTTCTGACTAAAGGACCTTATATCTCTCTGGAAGTGTTTGCCCGAAGTTATATAAAGAACACCCAACTCCAACGTTTCCTTTGGCTGATGCTATTTTTTTAAGTTGTGTGTGAGTGTGTGGCTGAGTGTGCATGTGTGTGCCACTGCACAGGTGTGTAGAGGTCAGAGAACAACTTGTTTGGGTCAGTCTCTCCGACCACATGGGTCTTGGAGAGTGAACTCAGGTTATCTGGCAGGCTTGGTGGCAGGCACCTTTACTCACAGATCCATCTCATTGGCCCTCACTGACACTATTTTTTTATAAAAATCTTAGAATTTGATTTTCCAATTTCCCATTGCCCTTGAAAAAATCAAGACCTGGCAATGTTGGACCCATGATTTCTCATGGCACCATTAGAGAGTGACTAGGTGGTACCTTTATCTTGTCTAGGACACTTGTCTACCATAATACCCCCCTTGTCTGACACCCCATGCACCCTTGTCTATGTGATCCCTGAATTTTGAAGGCACTGTACAGACTTGAAAAGTTGAAATTATCTCTATGAGTGAAATTCAGAACTCGGGTGTGGGATCAGGAAGAGAATAGTCAGCATTCTCTCGGGTGTCACCCTGGAGGGCTCAGTTTTCTCTGGTTGCCCCAGCCTCACCGCTCAGAACATCTTCTGGAGCACCTTATGTGGTAAACCAACATGTTGTGCCAACACCATTTAATTTCTAGGCATGCCAGACTGCATGGCTTCTCTCTCTACTTCCTCTAAATGCTCCTATTTATCCAGGCCCCTGGCAGTTTAAGAATCCAAAGCTTGTGGGACAAGGGTCCACAATATTCAGTGATAGCAAACCCAGAGTCAGTTCTGTAGCCTGGTTAATATGGCCTGGTGGGCATGTCTCATTCCCCATAGCCATTTCTATGAGATATTTCCTAATTGACTGCAGAGTCTGAATTTACTGAACAGTCAAGCTGGCAGTAATTGCTTTTTAGCTCTCTATAGACCCCAATCTCATGCATGGAACTAAGTACCCAGCAGGTGACCAATTCATTTCAGAACCTGTCCAAAGGGCAGGAGTATTAGGAGGCAGAGGAGACAGTACTACAACCTAGATATAGAAAGGGTGTTGGGGGAGGACCCCAAGTTGACCTTGATGACCTTAAGCTGTTCTGGACTGTACCACATCATTAAGGATCATGAGAACAATATCGCATCTTAGGATCCCCACATCTAATTATGGCATTTCACACACAGGACAACTGAGGCTCAGAAATGGAAAGAGCCTGGCCCAAGGTCACTCTCAAACCAAGATGCAAATGTAAGTCCTCTGAAAGTCCACCCTCCCCAAATCCAGCATTTCCCCACAGTACACAGTTTCCTCATCGTTACCCACTCGGTTTGACTGCCTCCCTCTCTTCACTTTCTTATCTCCATGCAACAGAAGCCGGACTTTCTATCGCCGTGCAATCTCACAATCTCAGACTCATAATTCTTCAAGCTTTGGGGAACACTTTGGTGGCAGAATTGCAAGGTGGATAAATTGAACTTGGGTTTTGAAGATGCAGAATCTTGAGTTCCAAAGCTGCCGGTTGATCACTATGTGACCTTGGGCAAGGGTGCCCCCCTTTCTCAGCCTCCCTTCCCTCGTCTGCCAAGCAAAAATTATAATACTAACCGCAGGCTAGAATTATTAAAGAAGACATAGGGTAGAATGAAGGTTTTGAAAAAGGCAATCAGTAGGCTTGGCAGAAACTGCATGCTTAATAAATTAATTACAATAGCATTGTAAATTAGGGTTTGAGTGCCTAAGTAAATGTTTATAAAAATGTGATCAAGAGGAAGAATTCAAAAACTAGGACCATGCAAACCGTAAAATCTAAGATTTGTACAGGCTTGACAGTATTACAGTCAATTTTTTTCTTTTGTACCCCCCCCCCCAGAGAGATTCTGAGTTTTAAAAATACTATGTAGTGGATACAAATGGCTTCCCCAGGTCAGGCTCCCCAGGTCAGGCTCTCCCACCCTTGTATGACTGTTCTCCCTTTCAAGTCATCTCATACTAACTCTCACTTTCCCAGTGTAGAACAGTGGAAATATCGGAGAGAGTTATTTGTACTCAGAACCATGGAGTTCAGTGGACCTCATCCACATCATTCCCAGCCACTGCCCCTGCCCGTCTATGGTCAGTTCTTCTCCCTGTTGGAGGAAAACTCAGTCTCTGCTCAAGGAAGAAGATTACTATTAGCCTCCTGTATGTGGATTCTGAATGGGGAGAGGGTGGCCTGTGAGTTGTGGGGCAGCTGGCCCACTTTAGGCTAAAGGGAAAGGGGAGTGAAGCTTTGGCTACCCAGAATAGGAAGTTACCATTTCAGAATCTAAAAATAACTCACCATCTGTCCACTTGGGCACAGAATGGTAAATGCAGATTAGTTCCTGGATGTAGACATGAATATTTTTGTGTGTCAAGCTAATAATAATAAGACCACGAAGAGTGTTTTCCCCTTCCCCTACTCTGGGGCAAGAGAAGTGGAATACACGCATCATCTTGGCTGAGGAGGATGGGGAAGCTAAGGCAGAAAGAGAGCCAACAGAATAACAAGGGTGACACACAGCAAGTGAGCAGCTGGGGCGAACACCAGGGGTCCAGTGTCCAGTGCTCAGCTTAGAACAATGTCTTCTGACTTAGGCAGAATAATTCAAATGCAACGGATTAATAACCATCTTCTGTATCTGAAGAGTGGTTTTCCCCATACTTTCCACACCTCTGTTATAATCTAGGCAATCCCTGGCATTCCCAAAATATGTTCCAGTCTCCAGAGTCCCCACACAGACCTCCTCTTGCCTGCTCATCCCAACAGGTTAAAAAACCAGCGAGATGAGAAGAGTAGAGATTCCCCTCATTTCACAGGTGAAACAGACTTGGAGGGAGGAGGTGTGCCTATGATCACACAGTAAGCAACCCCATTTTGTCACTGCAGAGTACAGCCCAAGGAACTAGAGTAATTCTGATTTGAGAGGAGCTGTGATTTAGAATTCCCCCTCTCTCCAATTAACTCAGCCCAGCAGGCACCCTACTTGCTGGCAAAGGATGAGCCTGGAAGTGAACAGTTTGAATGAAGCCCCAGAGTTGTTTTCCGGGCTGAGGACTAAGGGGCAGCCAGTAGCCATCTAATGTCAGAGTCAAGATTCCAAATCTCCTTGGTCCCTTTTAGGGGATGGGAGGGCACTGTGGAGCTCCGTAGGAAGCAGAAGCCAGCGAGTGCTGAACTGGGTTCACCTCAGGCCCTCTCTCTACAAACCCAGGAAGTTTGGGCGGGATAGTCATTTAGCTGCCTTTCCCAGGATGTTGGGGTGGGCTGCAAGTCTGAACTGAGTGCCTGTGAGAGGTAGGGAGGACTTCTGAGCAGTTTCCTAAGTCGACACTTGGTACCTGGACATGGAGGAAGGGTCAGGACTGGAAGGATCCCTGTGGTCCTGTCCAAGTAACACTTGTCCCCAAACACTTGTCCCTGACTACACCTTGCTCACACATCACTAAGGATCTCTGGCCCCATCTTGCCCCATTAGCGAGATCAAAGCTATGGATCTGGGGTCCAACAGAGTTTGGCAGAGGTGAGGAGCTGACTGAGAAGAAATCGGAGCTGCAATGGAGTGGGTCGGGTGAGGGTCAAGACAGGAGCAGGACGGGCTAGAAAGGCCAGAGCAGATCTGGGGCGGCATCCCACTCCCAGGACTCAAGCTTCCTTCACCTGCTCTTTTCCTACCTCCAGACCTGACCGAGTTGCAGGAGGTGAACGAGGGTCTGCAGTAGCCAGACGCAGAGGCGGCAGCAGCGGCGGCGGTAGGTGCCGGCCGAGGATGGTGCCGGCCGGGGGACCAGCTCCGGGCTACCTTCTTTGGTCCGGAAGGCGACAGCACTGTCCTTGGTGCTGATGGCGGCTCCGACTATGTCGCTGTCCTTGGTGCTGACGGCGGGTCCCGGGGTCCCCGCGGGCTCCGAGTAGTCGTAGACGAACCAGCGGAAGCTGAGCAGCTGCACGACCAGCGAGGGCAGCAGCACGAAGAGCAAGGTGAGGCCGAAGTAGGTGCTCTGACCCTGCAGGTAGTAGGAGGCCGCCAGCCACAGGTCGGTGGCGCCGTCGGAGAAGAACACGAGCAGCGCGCACAGCACCCAGCAGCAGTCCCGCAGCTCGTAGCGTGGCCCCGGGCACCCCGCCTCCACCGGTCCCGGGCCCGCTATCCCTGCCGCAGCCTCCCCGCGCCCTCCCGCCCCGCCTCGATCTGCTCCCGCCGGCCCCTCGGGCCCCGGGCCGGCCACGGCCGCCGCTCCATCCGACTTCGCGGCCATGTTGGCGGAGCAGGAGGCGGGGAGCGACTTCCGGGCGGCGGAGCGGGTGGGGTGCGGAGTGGGGAGGACCCTGCGCGGGCGGCTCCCGCCTCCTGCTCTTCCTCCGCCGCTCCTCTTCCTCCTCCCCTCTACCTCAATTATTCATCCTTGCCGGCGCCGCCCCGCCCGGGCTCCGGCCTGGATGTGAGCCGCCCCCTGGGAAGGGAGGGGGCCGGGGAGGGGAGAGCATCCCAGGTCACCCTCGCTAGGCTTCCTCGGAGGCGTGGAGCCCAACCACATGCTTTCTGCCTCTGGCCTCCCCCTTTGATGGCCCCCGCCCTATCCTCTCCTTTTCCATTGATCTCCTGCGGTACCTCCGGTGGTTTGGGTCTTGCAATGTCCCAGGAGGGTGGGAGGCCGGGGTCTGAGAATAAAAAGACAGGGGTGGGGGCAGCTGCTTGGGCACCTGCCATAACCCGTTAGCCGTCACTCCTTCCAACGCCACTTCCTAGTTCCCCCGTGTTCACTTATTGTTTCATCCCCTCCTTTGATCTTGAGAGATCTCTTTTCTCATTGTCCTTTTCAAGCTGAGAAACTGCAGTTCTGAGTTGCGGTCTCTCGCTCACCCTTCTTTCAGAAACCGCGTTCATCTGGCCACTAGCCTGATTAGGGAAGGCAGAGGAAAGGGATGGGAGGGAACCCCTTGGGGAGGAAAGAGCAAGTGCAAACAGCTTCTCCCACCACCACTGGAGGCCACGTTTCCTAGGATGTCCTGATGAGGGTGGGGGTGCGGAACGATAGAACTGGCGATTTCTGATAGATAGGACCCTGAAGGGCCAGAAGGTGGCAACGGGGGCACCTGCTGCAAAATATCAGCTGAGGAGTTAGGTGGCTAGGTCAGGATTTAGCAAGAAGACTTGGCAGCCAAGGTGGAGCAGGGATCACAAAGCAGCAACCTGGAACTGGAGAGACCAGAGGGTCTGTATAAACACACTCCATGGGAGGAGGTAGGGGGTCTCTCATGTGCCTGAGTACTCACACCCAACTACACACCTTGGCTTGGATGGGATATCCTAGGACACTGAACCATTTCTTTGTTATTTTTCTAAGCAATGAGGAATCACTAATCATTTTAGTCTCAATTTATAGGGTCTATATTGTTCTGCCCATTTTATTGATGAGGAAACAGAGTCAAAGAAATACATTTAGTGGCTTAAAACCACATAGGAAGCGTTAGAAACGAATTCAAACGTGGATCTTGAATAGGCTTTGGAAGCTCAAGGAACAGGGAGGAGGGGAGGAAGTGAGGTGGAAGGACCACCCTGCTTCGGAGTGACAGGGAAGATAGAGGAGACAGCTGTCCTGGGCTGGGTGGAGCAGCCATCTGCTGTCCTGCAGCCTGGCTTCCCTTTCATGTCCAGGGACCGTTTTGGTCTCAGTGATGCTTGGGAGGTTGGGGTACCAGCTGTTGCCTAAAGCTAAAAGCAGAGGGGAGGTGTTAAGGACTAAGGGAGTTTTCCAAGCTGGATTTGAGGCCAGCAGCCCATGTTTAGACTGACAGGAAGCTAGGGGTCTGAGTCAGAAAGACCCATCACTTGGTTTTTTTTTTTTTTTTTTTTTTTGTCTCCTACATAGAAACCAGTCTAATATATAGAACCCTAAGTGGGGTCAGAAGAGTCAGTCTGGCTCCTGCCACCCTATTGCCAGTCCTTAGTGATCTGTATCACTGCCTTCACAGGTGCTTGGGACTGGCAAACATAGGGTCCCACTTTGGGTCCTACCCAAATGGAAGCCTCCATATATCCCATAAACAGTTTGACCAGTCCAGTAGCAGAAATCAGGTTTGTACAGTCTGATGCCAGAAAATCTGTGTTGAACACCCACAGGCCTTGCATGATTCCATAGCTTTGAGTAAACCACTCCGTTTTTCTTGGCTTCATAGAACAACGAAATAGAGGATACTCCATGCCTTCCTGCTAGGACAACAGTGAGGACAATTATTAATGGGACTTTTAAGAGGGTCTTCCCACAGGAGCCCTCTGACCCTCAGGAATGTCTCCCCAATACTCTGGTTATCACTGCCACAGCACCCTGGCCTCTCCCTTCTTCACACTAACACACCAGCAAGCAGTTTATCTTCTCGTGTGTGTCTGTTTAGTGATGCCTGGGATCTTCCTGAGGGAAATTCACCTACTTTCCCTGACCCTGAGACTTTCTAGTTCTTGGTGCTAGGCCTGGTACTCAGTCAGTAGCCTATGAAAATATGAAGATAGCCTGATATAACTCTAGATAATAATATTTTAAAATAAAGAAAATAAAAACTGGACAGTAGTGAGGCACGCCTTCAACCCCAGCACTTGGGAGGCAGAAGCAGATAGATCTCTATGAGTTTATGACCAGCCTGGTCTACAGAGCAAATTTCAGAACAACCAAGGTTACAGGAGAAACCCTGCTTCAAAACAACAACAAAGAAAAACAAAAATAAAAAATAAGAAAAAAAAAACCCAACCAAACATCATCCAATGAGACCCAGACATTGTGACAAGCACATGTAATTTTGGTACTCAGGGTACAGTAGGGGTGAAAGCAAGAGAATTGTTGTGAATCCAAAGGCTATTCTGGGGTTCATAGTGAGCAGCAGACCAGTCTGGGCTTCATAGCATGACCCTGTGTCAAAAACAAACAAACAAACAGCTTTAAGCCCCCCTCCCTAGAACATTGGACAACTTAATTAATGAGTGATCGATGAACTCAGAGACACAGTGACCCTTTTCTCCCCAGTTATAAAGGTGACTCACTCACAGAAGCAATGGCTTGAGAGGCAGTGGCTTGTAAACCAGCAGTGGCTTGTGAGCTCCACAGTGTTGGTGGCTCTAAGTAACAACATTGCTGCTAGTTGGGATTTACAAACTAGCTACAAACTGTTATTTAGAAACTGAGAAACCACCAAGAAATGGTGCCTCGAGGCCATTTTTTTAGGAAGTAGCAACTTTGGCACTCAAGAGCCCTGTGCAGTTTGAGTGACTAGACCAGATGAAATGACACAGAGGAAGAAATTTCTGGGGGATCTGAAGCATGGATCTGGTGTGGGGTTAACCTACCTATCAAGGGTGCTGTAGAGGGGATTCTGTCTGTCAGGGAGGGTTATACTGCTGTGTTCAGATGGCAGCATGTTGAGTTTCAGAACCCAGAAACAAGATACTATGTTTCAGAGGCATCTGGGTGGGGCTGCAGAGAGTTTAGGCAAAGACTATACAATGGGGCTGAGTCTGGCTGGTGTGGAAGGAGGTGGAGCACAGCAGGTCAGAGCTGGATCGGCCCATTGAGAGCTCACCCACTTCCCTAGGCCTCTCTCACCTCACAGACGGAAACCCTGGGGCCCAGAGAGATAACCTAAGTTAGCCAGTGGCAAAAGTAAATCTGGAGCCTTTCCGTAGCCCCCAGAGACATGATGGTCTCTAAGCTATGTGGGGACTTGCTCTTAGGAATCATCCTCGCCACCTTTCATTACTTGGGCTTGGATGCCACAAAATAAATAAATTGTAATAATTTTTTTAAAAGAAATTTTGCCAGGCAGTGGTGGCTCACACTTTTAATCCCAGCACTTGGGAGGCAGAGGCAGGTGGATTTCTTAGTTCAAGGCCAGTCTTGTCTAAAGAGTGAGTTCCAGGACAGCCAAGGCTATACAGAGAAACCCTGTCTCGAAAAACCAAAAAAAGAAAAAAAAAAAAAAAAAGAAAAGAAAGAAAAAGAAACTTTGGAATTACATAATAAAGATTTTTTTAAGAGGACACTGGGAATTGGGCATAAGGATGGAAGGGGAAATTCATTATCTGTTGTGTATATATTTTTGTAGTCATGTGAATGTATTTGCTTATTAATAAAATAAAATTATAATGGTACAGCTGCTATGTAAATCTGGCTGGATGTTATAACACAGGAATGGGCATAAGTATGATCAGATTTTCTAGTTATTCAAGAGAACACAGAAACCTCAGTTTTACTGTAAAATTTCCTGAATTTTAGACATCAGCTCTAGGTTTCTTCAAACACTTCTCTGCTTAGTAAATTAGCCAGTGGGGCAGATGTGGCCAATATTCTGTCTCAGCCCTGATGACTTCCTGCCCCTGGCCTGGAGCACTCAGCACTCCAGGTTTTTCTTCTTATGTGGGCAGCTGCAGGATGAAAATTGGCTCCTTCTGCCTCTCTTTTGACACCCTTCAATCCCTGCCCCTTGGGGCTGTAACACTAAGGGCTTTTAACTCAAGCTCTAGAAGGCAGAGAGAGGCTGTGAAGTCTCAGATTATTCTCTCCCCTGGGAGGCTGTAGGCATCAAGACCCACTTGCCTCCTGCTGTACACCCATCTGTCCCTTGGAAGTGGGGACAGGAGTGAGGCTGGCAGGTGATGGAACGGGCTCACACCATAGGGCTCTGGTCAACCTTGTGAGGATCGGATCCAAGGGGGGAAACCTAAGAGACTGTCAGAAAAGAAGAGCCAGCCATACACAGTTGCTGAATGTTGAGGTAACTCACCAAATTCCAAATCCTGGGGTAACCAAGTTCCAGTCCCAGAAAGACCTTTAAGGACCATCTCCTTCAGCACCTTTGGATAGACGAGGAGACAAACGGCTCCCAGCTCCATCCCCCATCTCAAGACCTTGTTACATTTTTCCTGGCTGACTGGCTGACCCAGCCTCCTCCCTGGGCTCTCTGTACATCTCTTGCATATATTCCTGAGGTCCAGTCTCTACCCTGAGCCTGAAAAAGCCCTTAATAGTGAAATGTGATCAGGCCTCATGTCCACTGAATGCCTTCCGACTCTTCCCTACCTCACTGGGGCCAGTCCTCACCCTTGTGAACATCTCTGCCCTGTTCATCTCTCCTCTCCCTCATCAGCTTCATCTCTTATCATCTTCTTCTTATTCCCCCTGTTCCAGCCACACAGGCTGCTTGCTGTTCCGATTATTTCATCTTAATCGTTTTTCTATTTAGTGCTGAATATCGAACGCAAGCCTCATGAATGCTAGGTGGGTTAGGTACCCCTGAGCCACTCCCCAGAGTTCCTGGTTCTTAACAAACCTGTCTTCTCCCTTTCCTGGGCTTTTGTTACAAGCCTTTGACTTTCCCTGCACTCAGCCGCAACCTTCCCAGTGCTGGGATTATAGACGTGCACCATCATGCCTGGCTTCACGGGACATTTTGTTGTTTACCCTACTCATACACCAGTCCCTTCTCCACCTTATTTTTTCATTCATTGCTTTTGTTACTACCTGACTATGGTACACATAAAATTGTCCCTGGTACATACTGGAATGCCTGCATGCTTGGGTTATTGTGTATGGAGTCCTTAAGACTTAGGGGAATCAGCGGGCTCAGCTGCAGCAGGAAAGGGGGAAGACCTGTCATTATGGTGACAGCCTGTTCCTCAGTTTAACCATCTTAGGGTGTCTTCCTCACTTCAGTGTCTTGCTCTTCTTTGTAGGATCTGAGAGTCACTTAAATAAACACAAGAGTATTCATTTATTCATTGAATTCTTAGTATGTCTGCATGGTCAAACCCCAAAAGACACAAAGGGGTGCATTGGAAAAGGTTTCTCCTGCCCTGTTCTCCAGCCGTCAGCTCCCTTCCAGAGGCAACCAACAGAACAAGAGTATTTTGTTTTTGACAAGGTCTGATGTAGCCCAGGCTAGCCTGAGACTCACTCTATAGGATATTCTTCAACTTCTGTTCCTCCTGCATCCACCTCTTAAGTTCTGAGGATTGACCCCAGGGTCTCCTGCATGCTAGGCAAGCACTCTGCTGACTGAGCTCCATCCAGTTTACCTTCCCCTTTTAGAGACAAGGTTTCACTATGCAACTCTGGCTGGCTTGGAACTGGCTAGGTAGACCAGACTGGCCTTGATACCACAAAGATCCACTTTCATCTGCCTCCCCAGGGTTGAGATTAAAGTTTTGCAGTTTGGTCTTTAAGTGTTTATCTACCTTCCTCTGTAGCCACCTACACCTTTTAAAAACAAAGACACTGAACATATCCAGTCCCATGCCTTGCATTTCCTCAGTGACAGCGTTTTCAGAGCTCTGTTCCATTGCATAGAGAGCGCAGCATTCTCTCTCCTAGTGTCCAGAATTCCACTGGATGCCCTGTAACCTACATCATCCATCTCTTAAATGATGGACAATTGAGTGACCTCCAGCCTGTGACAATATGCCAGAAACTTGATGGGCACAGCATCTTGGATATCTATTAGAATACATTACTAGTTATAGGTCTGTTGGTTGAATGATACGAATGGTTATGAGTTTGATAAATGCTCTCCTTGGGGACTGCTCCAGTCTATCCTCCAGACAACAACATTAAAGAAGTTGCTTGTAAAAGGCACTTTATAAGGGATTGCACTGAGTCTTCCTGTAACACTGCTGCAGGGAGCCTCAAAGAGTGGACCCTGGTGGGGAGAAAGTTCTCTAGGAGACCCCTTGCTGAGAAAGAAACCCTGGTCCCAGCACAGAGCGATTGCACACAGCTGACACCCAGCTAACCCTCCAGGTAGACCAGGCTAGCCTTGAATTCATGCTGAGCCTCCCACCTCTACCTCCCAAGCACCAAGATTACAGCCATGTGACTGCACCCACTTCCCTCATCATCCTTTGTTTTCCGTTTTCCTTCAGTATGGTGGCTGGGAGTGGACCATGGACCTTGGGACTTGGGTAACCCTTCAGAATCCTTGTGGATGGACAGATGCTCCACTGTGCTGGGTCTCAGCTTCCACTTCAATCGCAAGGGTCCCCCCTTTATCTGGTTGTAAGGACCCAAGGACATGGTAATGCAAAGAGCTCAGCAGGGCTCCCAACACAGCGGGGTTCCCTGAGTCCTCATCTGCTTGATGTACACCCTAGGGAGCTCTTGTCAGGCACTTACCTGTCTTGGCTGGTGATATGGCACTAAACTAAATTTAACTGCTAAACTAAACTAAATTCAGTAAGTATTTGCTCAGTGAGTATGTCCACTTGCTAATTCCTCTGTCCACCAGGTCCTTCACTGTGGCCTAGCCCCTGACTGACCCTTCAGTCTCTCCTACCCCATTGTCTCTAGCCACACTAGCCCCATCCAAGTTCCCTTCTGACATAATACCTTGCTTGTTACTGTTTTCTTTTGCCGCCACCTCAACCCATAACCTCTCTGTTATAAGTGTGCTTTGTCAGAGGCATAGGTGGACATGTGTACATGTCTTTCCACGATGTCAGAATTTATTGACTAACAATAAATTTGCCAGCTATGTTGGTAGATTTGACTGCCATTTACCAGGTCATCCCAATTTTCCTTGCTATCTGTCAACCATAGATTCTTTTATTCTGATCTTAATAATTACTATTAATTCTCAGGACACATAGTCCATGTCATACACAGGTTACAGAATGGCTACAAAGGGGTTAAACTGGGATGCAGAGTTCAAAGAGATCTCTCTGGAGGCAAAGGAGTGAGCAGATATTATTGAAGGTGACTAGGCAAGACAGCAGAGCAGCTGGGAGGAGCACTGGTGGTGGCATGCAGAACTCCAGCACACTTGAGAAGAAGCACATGACCACTACGGATGGCTGGACTTTCAAATGTTAGAAAGTTGTGTAAATGGACAGGAGGAGGCCAGTTCTAGTGGAATCAAACAACAGGAACCACTGTGTTCAACTGAAGCCCAGTAACAGTTGGGACTCTCTGCCTGTTGGCCCCTACACACACACACACACACACACACACACACACAGAGAGAGAGAGAGAGAGAGAGAGAGAGAGAGAGAGAGACAGAGACAGAGACAGAGACAGAGACAGACAGAGACAAGACAGACGCACACACAAGCGTGCGTGCATACAAAGAGAAAGACACACAGAGAGAGACAGACAGACAGACACAGACAGACACAGACAGACAGACACACACACACACACACACACACACACACACCATGTAATCAGATAACAGGTAGGTGGAAGGGCGTTAGATGTCCTTTTCTTTATGGGGTCCAGTGAGTGTGCTGCATCTGTCATCTTCAGTATATTCAGTAAGTCCTCAGGCCTGGTTTGTCTGATATGGTTTTGATACACCCACATGCCCATATGTTCTCAGTCTACTCTGTAAGGTTTTAGGTGACACCTCTTTCTTTGAAGGAGTACTTTCCCAGTCTGAGCATCCTGGCTGGTGCTTCACAGTGATGAGGTCTGTTCCTCAGGTATGGTGCCTCACAGCAGTGGGGGCTGAGCCTCATGCCTGGTGCTACACAGTGGTGGTGTCTGTGTCAATAACCAAGATGCAGAGTCCTCTGCACTGAAGTCAAGTGAAGCCAAATGCTATTTGTAAAATGGAGTCTCCCAGGCCAAGCTGCAGCCTGAACGAGCCACAGTCTGAACAAGCTGCAGCCTGAACCCGTTCACACGGCTTTGAGAATCATGCAGCCTCATCTCCACACTTTCCCTTTGCCTAGTTTATTTCTAGTTATCCTAAGATCTCAGCTTAAATGTCACTTTCTCAAGAAGCCTTACTCCACCCCTAGATTTAATTTAGGACCCTCTACGCAATCTCACTGGACCGTGAGATTTTGAGCATTATCACAATTAGGAAATGGCACATGGATAAATGTCAACCAGATGATGCTCATGGCTGGAAGCCCCCCAAGCTGAGCGCTATCTTGTCTCACATGGCACTGGGCCTCCTCGTCCTAGCACAGTGTCAATACTCACTGCCATTGTCGTTAACACCAACACACATTTCACAGAGGGTTGATCCACCCATTCCCACCTTGGCCCCTACATTCTATCCTCCCCACTTCCAGTGGAAGGAAGGCTACCTGTGAGAGTAAAGGGGTAGGAGAGGAAAAGGAAGAGAAGAAGGAAAGAGAGCGAGAGAAAACCCTGGATCCTGGGGCTGAGGGTATAGCTCAGCTCATTTGTCAGACTACTTCTCTACCATGCAAAAGCCTTGGGCTCAATCCCCAGCACTCTGAAAAACAAGCATACCTGTAATCTCTGCGGATGAAGGCAAGATCAGAAGTTCAAGGTTATACTCAGCTATATATCAAGTTTGAGGCTAGCTTAGGCTACATGAGACCCTATCCCAACACAAAACAACCAGCTGGGTCCTTAACTCCCTTCAGGATGTTTAGATTAGCTCAGCCAATTAACAGACCTTTCTGGAGCCCACTCTGAGGTCCTTGACCCATGAGAGGAAGACCCTGGAATCCATGTCTTATATGGCTTCTGTCCTGGTGAGAATACCAACTACATGAGGGGAAAAAGACCTTGTCTAAAACAGGGAGACCTAAACCTGCTGAGGGTTGATCTGGTAGCTCACTCAATGTGTGTGTGTGTGAGTGTGTGTGTGTGTGTGTGTGTGTGTGTGTGTGTGTGTGTGTATGCATGTGCACCCAAGGGGGAGAGTAAACACCATTGGATAAGAAAAGCATTATAATCACAGAATTTAACAGAATAAATTTAGGATTGAGTTCATAGTAAAGATTTGCTCTCAGAGGCCTGCAATTTGTTCTGGACTTACACTCTTTTGGGGTCATTTAAGATGTTTCAAGTCAAGCCACAGAGCCATCTGTTGCCTGGTGAAAATCTAGGCAGGGGGAATTGGAGACATGCCCCCACCTGGTGTCTCCATCTGGCTGCATGACCTCAGGAGGATCCCACCCCTTTTCCTGGCCTTAATGTCCTCATCTGCCCAATGGGAATCATATTTCTGCATTATCCAGGGACGTGGGAGGATGAAGCAAAGGCACAGGAGAATCACATGAATGAGAGGGATTATGTTCTGGGTCATGGGAGGAGAGGAAGGGAGGCCTCTCTCCCACCTGCCAAACCCACAGAGGAAGTAGAGGGGGGAGCTGGGGACCACCCAGGCCAACAACCCACATTCAGGGCAAGAGCAGGGGTGTGGGCACCTGGACTAGCCATGAACACAAGCTGGTGAGGCAGCCACCCAAGCTGTCTGGAGCGTTTGGATGCTGATACAGAGCTCTGCTGTGCTCTCCACCCCTGATGCAGCTGCAGCTGGTCACTTCTTCAAGGGTTAGGCATCAACCACCCACCCCAACAATACACCCATCACAGTCCAGATGACTGCTTGCCCCCCTCAGCCTATCATCCCACCACAGTCAGGAGGTTTCTCCCAGGTTGACCCCATCATGTCCATGGTTGCTTAAAACCCTCCATAGTTTCTCGCCCATCATTCCCTTCATCAAAAGCACCTGGTAAGCTGTGCCTCTTCTGTTCCCAACCTTAGCATCTCAGCACAGGGTTAGAAGCCTCATGAAGAAGCTGCCTTGGTTACAGTTCTGGATTGTCACCTCGCCCATTCACCAGAATCATTGCTGAGCACTTACCCTGAGCCATACACTATTCTGGGACTTATCAGTGGTTCACGGCTTCACAAAATCTCCTTCATGGCTCAGGGAAATTGACAGGGGACACCCTAAGTAAAGTAGAGCACACAGGACAAAAGAGTAGAGAAAGCTGTCCAGGAGTACTAGGAAGAATGTGGTGTCTCCCCCTAACCTCACCTTCTCTGTATCCTAGACTAGCCTTGAATTCTTCACGATCCTGCCTCAACCTCCTGAATGTTGGGACTATATGAGCCATTTTCAAAAACAAACCAAAACCTCTTAACTTCTCTGTTACTGTGGTGGTAGATGAGTCATCTAGGGTAGGCTAGAGGGTGAATGATAGTCATGGAGGGTTTTAAAGCATGAAGGAATCAGGGAGACAGAAGTTCATTATGGCTGTGATCTCAGCCAGAAGCACAGATGGCAGCTTCATCTGCCTGCTGCTCAGGGGACTTCATCTGTAAACTAGACATGAATGCACTGACCCCCCCACCCTTCACCTCAATCAAAAGGACAGGCCTCCAAGTTCCACACTGATGGCCTTAGCTAGGAAAGCAGGTTCATCGTCAGAAAGGCTGCAGTAGCCCAAGGACCATACTTCCCGAGAAGAGTTGTGGATGCTATCATTGAACATACAGAGAGTCCAGGGGATGGGCAGAGCACTGCTGCTATTGGCTGCAGTCCACAAACACCAAGACCAAAGAGCCATACTCCTAAATTGATGTGGTTCAAACTGGAGGTAGACCCAAGTGTGACCAAAAGAAGGTCGGATGATGGTGGTGCACACCTTTAATCCAGCATTTGGGAGGCAGAGGCAGACAGGTCTCTGAGCTTGAGGCCAGAGCAAGTTCCAGGACAGACAGGGCTACACAGAGAAACCCTGTCTCCAATCAAAACAAGAAGGAGGAACATAAAGTCACCCTTCTAGAGCTTTAACCCCCTCTACAATATATTAGCCATGTGGCCACCCAGTCTGGACTTACCAGCTGGTCCCCTGGGCTAGCAAGCTAGTTACCTTGAGCTGGCTCTGTTCATCTTTCATGTTCCAGGGTTTAGAAAGTCCACTCTCACATTTATCCCATAATCACTGACTGCGCATGGCTGCGCCAAGCTCATTCTTGGTCTAGAGATACAGCAGTGAACTGGACAGCCAAGGTCCTGTCAGGGCAAACCTCACTGTCACCTCAAAGGAAATAAGAAAATTTATTCTGAGCCACCAAATATGAGAGCCCATTGCTCCAAACACAGACTCAGCTTACCTCAGATGACTGCTCCATTGTGGACAAAAGTTACGCGAGTTATTCTGCTGTTGTTTGCTTGTTTCTGAGACAGGGTCTCACTGTATGGACCTGGCTGGCCCAGAAAACTCTGTGCTTTCTAGGATAGCTTTGCGCTCACAGAGTGCTGAAATTACAGGCATGAACCACCAAGCTCAGCCCAAGTTACATGAGCTCTTATTAGACATAGAACAAAACAAAGGCAAAATTCAACCCATTTGTTAAATACATTGGTAGGACTGCAGTTAGACAAGGAACGGCAAAATGGGGGAAGCTGTTACAGGTTTTAGATACTGCTGACATCCTTAGCAGTTGAGTGGTGTGGGAGCTATTGGTCTACTTAAAATATATTACAAAGGTTTTTACATGATAGCAAAAAAAAAAAAAAGTCACAGAGGTGGGCAAGGAATGACTAGAAAGGAGAATAAAGACAGCACACGATAATTCAGTTCTGAATCTGCAACATTCCAACTCTACAATCACAAAGTTTGAACCAGTCAATCAATTTTTAAAGTAGGTGTGAGTGACTTCTCCCTGGTAACTTCCATTCACAAACTCCATCTCAAGAAGCTAATGCTCAGAAAGAGAGAGGGGGTGGGGGAGAGAGAGAGAGAAGTGTAGAGGTGGGGACACACAGCACAGAGGGGGGCCGTCACAAGTGGATACACATCATGACTACAGTAGTAAAGAGACTGAAAGAAAATCAAACCAGGCTGAGGGCAAGTGTGTGCAAATGTCCTGAGAATCCCCATGGCCCCTTGGTCCCGTGACCCTTCTCTTTTGTGGAGGATCATCACTGGCAACCCTGTAGAGAAGTAAAGATGAGGTCATCCCTCCCTCCTCTTCCTAGGATTTCATTCCACTGCCAACCTACCTGGTACTTGTCACTCACCTTGCCTCAGTGAACAGAGACAGGCCACAGGTGTGGGCAGCGAGGACTGCAGGTGATGCCCTAGGAGGGTCTTAAGGATCGGAATATGGCATTAACATCTCTCTTTCTCCAGGTATTTATACCCAGTGGCTCCTTTGCCTCATCTCCCACCTTTCTCCCTCACCCATCCTATTACATGTGCATCAGCTTCACTGTTGATGCCCTCAGGGTCATCGCGCTGGCTGCATCCTCTACCTGCAATGCTGTCTCACCCCACCCAGATACCCTCATGGCTCACTCTGTCACCTCCTCCTCACTTCTGTTCCAATGCCACCTCTTTAGAGAAGCCCTCCCTAACTACCTTATCCCAAACTGCTCTGGCCTCTCTCTCTGTCCATCTTGCATCACTGGGGAACCTGACAACACTTATCTACACTTGACTCTAGGAACGTTATATGCATTTGGTTATATCCCTGTCAATGGTCCACTCCCCTGCCTCCCCAGCCTGAAGGCAGGCATCCCACCTGGCTTTGCTCCCAGTAAACTCAGGAATCTCTGAGCCAGGGAAATTGCTACATTTTTATGACATGAATAGTTAGGTGATATCAGAGATGTCCCAGAGTCAACAATCTGTTCATTTTGACTCTTGGGAATGAGTGTGACCTTCTCTGCAATATCCAGTGACCAGATGTGGTCCCCCGAGGGTCAGCTGGAGCCAAAAAATTTACCATGGAACCTTCCTTAACCTCTCTCCATGCAGGCCCACCCAGCAGGGGTCAGAGGTGTCAGTTTTTCCAGCCATCTTTGGCCCTAAGGTGAAGAGACGACGCAGGACTAGGGTCCAGGCCCCAGGGATTCCTGGAAGACTCATTTTTCCTTTGGCAAATACCCCCACTTCCTTCACAGGGCTTGTGCCTGCATTTCTGAACCAGAAGGTGTTTACACAAAACATCCTGGGTTTGGCGACAAATTCACCCTCTATGAGGAATCCTTAATGAAGCTTCCTCCATCCCCACACCACGCAGCTGCAGAGAAAACTGTCTCAGTCTCTAGGAATTGAAGGCAGCCCATAGCCAGACAAGAAGGAGGTGTTTCCAGGCTTCAGGAGGCACAGTTTGTCAATGTCCATAGACAGTTGTGAGATGGAGGCCAGCATCCTCGGCCCCGGGGATCTGTGTATAGTTAGCCATTCTCCCAGCCTCAGCCCACAGCTATAAAAGTAAACAGTCATAATCCTGTCTACACAAAAGCAGCTGTGGAATTCAACTGAGGCAAAGAATATGAATGGGCTAAGTTACCCAGAGTCAAAAAAAGGAGACTAAAAATGAGCCTTAGGGCCTCAGTGAGTGAAGAGTATCCACTTTACAAGAATGAGGATCTGAGTTTGAATCCCAAGCACCTATGGAAAAATCCAGACATGGTTATGTGGGCCTGTTACCTCAGCATTGGGGAACAAACAGCAACAGACAGATCCAGAGAGCTCAATGTTTAGCAAGCCAACCCAAAAGTGAGCTTCTGTTCCAACGAGGGGCCCTATTTCAAGACAATAAGGTGGAGAATGCCAGAGGGAGACACCTGACACCCTACTCTGGCCTCTGCTTGTGTCTGCAGGGGCACAGAGCACTCTCACATACACTCACACAAAAGAAAATCGATGAGATAGCTCAGTGGTAGAGCGTAATGTTTGGGAGGAACTGGGGTAATTCCAGTTCCACACGTGAAAAAAACGAGAGGATGGGTGAGGCAGAAACACCCAGGCCCCACGTCTGAGCCTCCAGATTTGCAACTGTACAGTAAGACTTTGGGGGATCCCTCCGGTTCTATCAGGCTGTCATCAGCACGACCCCTCCCCACACACACACACACACACCTCCTCTGGGAAGTCCTGGATCACTCTTATTGACACTTGATTGCTCACCTTGGACAGTTTCCAGCTCCTTCTGTGAGTCTCGGCTTGCTACTATGGACATTAGATTCAACAAATGCTGCGGCCAGATGCAATTTAAAATGATTACTGTTTTCTTTTCGTCTTCCAGAGAGAAAGAGAGAGAGAGAGAGAGAGAGAGAGAGAGAGAGAGAGAGAGAGAGAGGAGAAGAGAAGAGAAAGGGAGGGGGATTTCTATCACTCATTATTTAAAAACTGGAAGCTGAAAGCGTCGCAGGTTAAAATATGAGTCTTTCTGCCATACTCAGTTTCTTGGCGTCGTTAAACAGGACCTTATGATCTCTGTGTCTCCAAAGCCCTTATCGCTACCTTCCATAATGTGTAATTACTTTGCCATCAGAGTTCGCTGTTTCCCAATGGAATAACGTTTCTAGAGTCGGGATGTTTTATTTGCAGCCGCGTTCCTGACACCCAACCTGGTAAGATGCCCGGGAACCCTTTGAAGGGAGGGAAAAGGACACCGCGTTGGGTTGCTCCTTCCGAGCCTGCAGGGGGCGCACCTGCCCTGCTCCCAAAGCCTGTCCCGCCCTTCTGGATCATGCTCTTTTCACTGCGCAGGCGTGCCGGAAGTCTCAGCACGGCGCGTGCGCGGAAGGAGCGGAGGCGAAGTGGCAGTGCGAGAATGTCAGAAGGGGTTTGTGGCACCATGCAGTCCTCCGAAGCGGAGCGGGTTCTCCGGTACCTGGTGGAAGTGGAGGAGCTGGCAGAGGCGGTGCTGTCAGACAAGCGGCAGGTGAGAGACACACATCCACGAGCGCCCTCCGCAACTCTGCCGGGTCGCAGGAAGTTCACCCGGCCTCCCGGCGGCACTGCTCCTAGCGGCCTGGCGCGGAGGAAGCGCCAGTTCTGTTGGGCAGTCGCCTTCCTTTCACCCTGCCCCATCATTGCTGGTCCTCCGGATCCTTACCTTCTGCGACTTCCCTGACACCACTTTCCAAACGCAGTCCCAGGCCCATCGTGTATCAGGTTGCTGAAACATGGGCAGCATATGTCTGGGCAGCACGGTGACGTGCATGGTGGGGAAGGGGAAGGGGCGGGGGCGGGGGGCAGGATTGAGGGCCTAGTAGATCCGAAAGGGGTGCTTGGTTCTGGTTCTGTGGTAAGTGCTTAGTCCCTAAAGGGAGTTCGTCCTGGGGATGTTATCATTGAATTGTGATTGACTGATAGACGGTTGGTTTAGAGGGTCTCATGTATCTTCCACTGGTCTCGAACACACTGTGTCATCTAGAATAGCCTTGAATAATCCGTGGTCTATCCACCTCAGTCTCTTGAGTTCTGGGATTATAGGTGTGCGTTTAGATTTTAAAAGGCGCTCTCTGGCTGCTTCCTAGAGTACTAGGAACAATTTAGGTGATTCAGATAGTCTGCATTTAGACCAGATGGTAGTGGTGAGTGAGACATACATATGGTCTTCAAAAGCTGTCTTAATGACTCTTTGTGGTCTATATTTGAGGAGGCTTGGTGGTTCACTAGCTGCAGCCTCAGAAAAGTCACCTCTTGAATAGTTGTCATAGTGGTACCTTGCCACAGTTGCTCCAGTCCAGTGTGGTTGAGTGTCTAGTGAGACTGTCAAGAGTTACCTAACAAGAGCTTGTCAAAAATCACTGTCTAGAGGAGACACTCAGCCAACTCCCTGGTGACCCTGGTGACTCTTGTTTGATTGGATGACACAAAATGATTCAGTCTGCAAACATTTTCCTAGCACTTTCTCTGGAGGAAGAAGCTCCTTTATAAACAGAGGAGATGGAAGCTGAGCAGATTCACACCTGAGTCCTCCATGTTAGGCAAGACATTGGAACTTAGCCAGGATGATACCCTGCCTCTTCAGACTGGGGCAGGAGGCAGCTGAGTTCCTATCTGCTTCTGTTTCCAGATTGTAGACCTGGACACCAAGAGGAATCAGAACCGAGAGGGCCTGAGGGCCCTACAGAAGAACCCGAATGTCTCTGGTAAGTTGTGACATCCTTACTGAAGCCCTGGGAGCTGGTTCAGTTGTCTTCTGAAGGACTTCATTATCCCTGGTAAAGACCAGGCAGGAGGCTGGGACTGTGTGACTCACCCTCGTGGGAAACTAGGACAGCTTGTGGAGAAGAGCGAGCAAGCAATGCAGGTCAGACATATGCTGTGACTCAGAATTTTAGCTGCTCACTTCAGTGATGGGCCATTAGCTCATCGCTCACTGATGGCAGATACGGAGAGTGCTCACCGCACATAAAAGCGAGGGTTCTTCCCTTATGTTCCACATGAGGAAAAGCAGCATAAACATAAGTAAAAATTGTGAGAAAAGCTAAAGATGAGCTGGGCATGGGTGGCTGTTGAAACTGTCTGGGGGGAGGAGATGGGGCTCAGTAGATAAGCCAGGTGGCTATCGTTGGTCGTGTGAGCAAGAAGGGGATGACATGAAGCAGTTCTGGAAAGGTGGGCAGCATTCAGGCCACAGTGAAAGGCACTGACATGTAGGGCACACACTTATCTCACCTGAGTGAGACCCAGAGCTGCCCTGTGAAATTCCACATGTCCAGCCCCACACACCCCATTGTATTAGCGTGACTCTCCCACGTACTCACTTGTCCCTTGGTTGTCTGCCTGGCTTTGTTGTCCCACATGTCGGTAGATGAGGGTTCCTCCCTTTCCTCAGTTCTCTGCTTGGGTGTCACATCTGCTTAGATGTCTCATACCAACTTTGAATATCTCTGTCCTCTGACCCTTCCCAGTACTTTAAACAACTTTAATCTTTTAGGAACTGGTCCTTTTGTTACTCTGTGGGTTCTTCTGTCTTCTACCCTTTTTCTTTTACTTTCTCAACCTCCTAACACTAGATAAGAGAGAGAAAAGGATAGAAGGAAAGGAAAAAGCCCCTTGAATAAAGTCAGGGGTCAGAAGTGGGCAGCAAAGCCCCCTGAATAAAGTCAGGGGTCGGAAGCAGGCAGCGTTATCATTAGACTGCTTCCTGCTGATTAGGGACATCGAGTTCCTTGGGGCAAGTTTGATCTTCACCTTCAGGATATCTAATTTCTTCTTGTTTTTTCTTTGCATATGATTACTCAAAAACCTGTGACTATCAACCCTGCCTTTCAGGGCCCTAGCAATATTTTACCCTCTCAGAAGTCCTCAGAATTCCAAAAATTACACACTCGAAGAATCTATCTGCAGCTGGCAAAATCACGCCAGAGCAGGAAGCAAACCCTAGTCAGCTGCTGAGGCAGTCTAAGGCAGTCCCGTATCCCACCTAGTCAGCTGCTGGGACAGTCTGAGACAGCTCCATATCCCACCTAGTCAGCAGCTGAGACAGTTTGAAGCAACCCCGTATCCCACACCTGGAATTATAACGAAAACATAGTCTTACAGTTTAAAGAAACAAAAATACCAAAATTGTCAATATAATTTTTTATACTTGTTCTTAGTGGTATGTGAAAAAACAGCTTTGTTCGTTCCCCATCGTTTGCTATGATGTGAGTTCCACAAGTGCATGAACTGCCTTGTTCTGCTGTGTTGTAGCACAAACGTGCCTGTCAGATAATAGGTGCTTCAGAAAGAAAAAATCAAACCTGATGAAGAAATGTTTGCTGTTTCAGAAGATGTGATGGTTTGCTTTGGGAACATGTTCATCAGAATGCCTCACCCTAAGACAAAGGAAATGATCCAGAAAGGTAAGGTGTCCTGGGGCTGGGCCAGGGACATGGCTACCTTCCCCACTAGCCTGGGTCATAATCCAGCACTGAGAACCAAAAATGTGGATCAGGCTGGGGAAAGACAAAGGACATTTTTTCATACAAGGCCTTTGCTCTCTGAAAATAAGGTCACTCTCCGCCAAAATCTCATTGGTCAAAGCTGTCTATAGCTGTAAAGAGTCCTGGATAAGTAAAAGCTTTGCATGAGTCTGTGTGTGTGTGTGTGTGTGTGTGTGTGTGTGTGTGTGTGTGTGTGTGT
>JANHMN010000002.1:213864454-213877436 GCA_030674055.1 Rhabdomys pumilio | reverse complement strand
TGTGTGTGTGTGTGTGTGTGTGTGTGTGTGTGTGTGTGTGTGTGTGTTGCAATGGGTATGTACATGCGGAGGTCAGAATAGGATGTCAGGTGTCCTCCTTAAGTGTTTTCCACCCTACTTCCTACCTTGAAGTGGAGTCTCTCAACCTCTTCCACCTCTTTGGCCACCTTGGTTGGCCAGCAAGCTCTCTGCATCTGCCTATCTCTGTCCCCTAGTGGTGGGATTATAGGTACACTCAACCATGTGTGCTTTTACCTGGGTACTGGGGATTCCGTCCTCACACTTGCAGGGCAAGCACTCTTACTGACTGAGCCAGTACCCAAGTGAGCTTTATTTTCCTTGTCCCCTGCAGCTGAGACTGTGCTGAAAGTGGAGGTGTGACTGGGGATGTAGCCTAGTGGTAGAGCATTTTCCTAGCCTGTGTAGGGCCTTGGGTTTAATTCCCAGCACTGTAAGAAAATGGAGTTTAGGAGGAGCGAGCCTCTATCGTCTGTACAGCTTGTGCAAGCAAAGTATTGCTCAGGTCTCCAAAACCACGAGCAACTTCTCCTTGGGGAAGCTCTGTAAAGACAAGGCTGCAGGTGGGTCCTTGCCTGGGAAAAGACACGATTACACTTGTTTTCTCTTTCACATCCTTAAAAACATGTGGATCAAAGGGACCAGTAAGACTGCTTTTCCTGAAGACAGGATATCTTTATACTTTTTGGAACTAGAGCAAACGTGCAGAAATTTCAGCTATTCTATTAAGGTAGTAGGGTTAAAATGAAGGGTTGGGTTGGAGAGATGGCTCATATTAAGCGTACTGACTGCTCTTCCAGAAGACCAGGGTTCAGTTTCAATCACCACATAGTGACTCACAACTGGTGTCACTTCAACTCCAGGGGATCCAACACCCTTTCCCGGTCTCTATGGGCACCAGGCATGCCATGGTGTGCAAACATACATGCAGGCAAAACACCCAGACACACAATAATACATTTTAAAAATTATTTTTAAATTAAGGCTCAATGTGCTGGGGTAATGAATGGGCCAGAGACTGTACACCTGAAAACTTAGGGGTCACTATCTGAGTTCAGGATTTGATATTATGTCCTGCTACCCCACAGATGTTGTCTAATCTCTTATCTATGCGGGTTCTAGTTTTTTCCCAAGTCAATATAGGGTGAACAAGTTCATAAACAGTTTCTTATTTATAGAGAAATAAGTCCATTACCAAAGCATGGCTGGTTGGGGCTTTTCTTCATTAGGAAGTGAGAGCAGGCCAGCAGCTGATGGCCAGTGGAATGTCCCTCACAGCAGTTGGTTGATAAGGGTACCTGTGTCTTTGTGCCAGCACTCTTCAGTGTAGTCTATGGTGATGCTAGGCTGGTCCTTCCTATCCACCGTGACAGACTAGGTTATGCTAAACCGCAGGCTCTCCCATTGGCTACTTAGGCCACATTTTCACAGGTCCTTGACGGGACTTGGGTTTGTAAAGTTCCTTAACCATCCAGCAGCCAGCTACCCAGCATTCTTTGAATAACTGAGTGATAGGCCTTGTTCTGGGCCAGCTCAGGGACTTGGGCAGGTAGTGTCTCTAGTGGTTAGCCTTGCCTCTGCTGGTCTCTGAGGTCACCTTTTCCTTCCTGTGTGCTACAAGCCTTGACCCTCAAGGGTGTTAGGTGGAAACTGAGGTCCCTCTCTGTAACATAACCTTGTCTGTCTGCCTGCTGCACTTTTTTACAGATCAGGAGCACCTGGATAAAGAAATAGAAAGGCTCCGGAGTCAGCTGAAAGTGAAAGTTAACCGCCTCTTTGAAGCCCAAGGTATTGGCCTGGTGGGGCTGGAGGTGGGAAGGAGGAACCCCTTGAGAGAATGTTAGAGAGTGGGTGTGCAAAGCCATTCAGGTGGGCAGTGGGAAACGAACAGCTATTGTCTGTAGCTGCTCAGAGATAGGACATCGAGGCTTGTGAAGCTTATTCTTGTCACAGTTCCTGTCCCAGGCACTGAGAGCTGCCTGGGATGATCTAGCATGGTACGGGTACTAGGTTAGCTAGGACAGGAGGAACTCAGAGCTTCTGAGTAAACCAGCACATTGGATCCCAGGTCTGATTGGAACCTGGAGGTCTGGGCAGCAGCCAGGACTATGCAGGTTTGGTCCAGGAGCAGTGCTGGTCTGCATCAGCCTGTGCAGTGCAGAATCTGAGGCCCAGCCTGCACCTCTCAGTCTGAGCTGGCAGTATAAATGCAGTGTTAGCCACTTTGCTGGGCCTGGCTCCAGAGCCAGCAGTAGGTTGGGCAGCAGGGGGCCCAACTTGATCAAGACTTTCTACTCCTTGCAGGAAAACCAGAGCTGAAGGGTTTTAACCTGAACCCCCTCAACCAGGATGAGCTTAAAGCCCTTAAGGTCATCTTGAAAGGATGAAACTCACAGCAGGATGGGGGACCTGTGACTAGTACCCTCCCCAGCCTTGAGACCTGCAAGGACAGGATTGTCTATTTAAGGAGACAGGCATCAGGAATGTGGCTTTTGTACAAACTTTTTTCTGTAGTGCTTGCTGCTTTGTGACAAGAGAGAACCCTTAGTCTGTTCTGTGGGCTTGGCCTGGCCATCAGAGGTTGGACACAAGAGCAATTGACAGACGCTGGCAGCTGTCAGTAGGTGTGTGGGTGTGTGAGAATGTCTGCAGCTGACACTTCTCAACAGTAGCCTGCTGTTCAGATGAGCCTGGCCAGGGATGGAGGGAGAGGGCGGACCCAGAGCTTCATTCCAGTTTTCTGCATGGCAAGGCATTTTTAGGCAGTGTGTGTGGCAACTGGAATAAAGCAGGAGACTGACCATTCACTTCTGTGTGAAGCAGGCCTAGTGCTTCTCACCAGCTGCAGAGTAGACATTCGTTTCTCCACTGCTCCAGTTCTGTCCTTTTTCCTGCTGGCTTCTGTAGTAAGTGCTGCCAGTCACCCTCTGTGGATGCTCTTGAGGTAGGAATCCTTACCAAGTTCTGGCCCAGGGCTGGCAAGCAGTATCCTTCCTGATGTGACTCAACATGGAGCATCCTCCCGACCTCTGAGAGCAGGGCCTGCCTGGCTGGCTCAAGATCATGGTGTGAGTGTGGTATGAGATCACAGTGTGAGTGTGATATGAGTGAGATCATGGTGATTGTGGTGTGAGTGGTACGAGATCACGGTGTGAGTGTGGTATGAGAGCACAACTGGCCTCCTTTCTCTGCGGCTCAATAAACATTAATTGAACAAACCACAGCTCTGAGTTGTCACCTCATTCTGTCCTTCACCAAGGGCCCCACCCTTCTATTAGAGTGCTACCTAAGAAATGGGGGTGGCTTTTGCCTTAAAGTGTGTGACATCAGGAATAGACAGATTACTGTCTGTTACCCTCACTACATTTGGCTTATAGTTACACCGAAAACAAGCTGATGCAACTGTATTGTAAGTTTCTTGAAAAAAAAAAAAAAGGTTGGAGAGGTGGCTCTGGGGTTAAGAGCACTTGCCATTTTCAGAGGACAAAGTTAAGTTCCCAGCCCCACAAAGTATCTTACAACCATCCATAACTCCAGTTCTAGGGAGCTGATGCCTTCTAATCTCTACAGGCATACACAGTACGTGTACACACATGCAGAACACCCATACAAAGCTTTAAAAATGAACTAGTCAGATACGGTGGTACACACCTTTAATCCCAGCACTTGGGAGGCAGTGGTAGGTAGAAATTTCTATTTCCAATTGTCATACACACTGCTTGAGTTCAAGGCCAGCCTTGTTTACAGAGGAAGTTCCAGGACAGACCCTGTCTTAAAAAATAGGAAAGGAACTAGAAATTAGAAATAAGCCAAATATTTTGAATATTGCTGATGCCTCCAGGAATATTTTAAAATGTATGTTGATTAAGAAAAACAAATGTAAGGCAAATTTGGTCCATGCCTGAAGGTTGTTTTCTTGGGTTTTATAGGCATCCCTGTGGTCGACCCAGACCAGGCCACATGTCTGCACTGAGCTCTAATTAGAAGACCATAGTTTCAGAGGAAGGCAGCAGCTTAGCTCAGGCCGAAGGAGGTGCTTGAACCCTGAGGTGGGACCAACACAGTGTGACCTACTGATTGTAGGTAGAGGCTATGTGGTCTCTGAGAGACAAACTGTAGGGCGAAAGGGGAGATGATACTGTCTACCCAACTCTTTTATAAAAAGTTTTTAACTTCCAAACTATATGAATGAAATGCAAACCCAACAAATTCACTTTGATGGAGCTACCTGGTAGGTCTGCCTGGTACGTAATTTCACCACTGGAATAGTGCTTCTGCCTGCGAAGATGCTAAGCCAAAGAGCACATCAATCCTGTATTCTGGAAGAACCTCAAATCTATACTTGGGGGTTGTGGGTTTAGGAAACCTCTGGGCTCTAGGAGCAGATCCAGAATGGCTTAGCTACTAGCCTCCCACAGTCAGTTGGTTTACTTCTTAATTTGCTGGTGATTCTTTCCCAGACTTTCCTTTGTGCTTACTTTAATGTAGCCAGGTTTGCACTTCCTGACAAAGACTGCCCAAAAGGTAGGTGTTTCTGCTTGGGCACCCTGAAGGCCCCTTCTCCATGGGGTAAGTTGCCTTCTAGCCCAAGCTTACTGCCACCTTTTAGACCAGGAGAGGAGGCCTCTGACAGGATGTAGAAAGGCATCTTACTCCCAATGTGATCTTGCCTGTCAACTGGAGCCTTACTTTCTGGTTTTAAACTCAAAGCCCTAAATGAGAGGTAGGTTTTCCCAGGGACCCTAGCTAAGCAGTGCTGCCTTCCCAGTTCTCATTTCTGCCTGAAACCCAGGAGGCCCTAGCTCTGTAGTCTTGACATAGCATAGGATGGGGTACATTTGGGGCTTGGCACTATCCCAGACCTCCAGTGGACAATCTAAAGTAATTTACTTTGCTAGTATTGCTTAAAGACAAGTTTCTTAGTCTAGAGGACCCATGATTAAAGAGACATCAAAATGTCAGCGGTATCCTGAGCCAGGCCCAGTGCTGAGTGGCTCTAAGCCTGTGCTTTATTAGACATGCTCTCTGAGTGGTGGAACTTGCTGCTTGGCCTCTTTGGGCCCAGTTGCCAGTCTGTTAAGGGTGAGCCCACCCAGTTCCAAAGATTGACTGTTCCTGGTTCAAAGATGCACAGGCTGGAGTGGGGAGTCCAGGGAGTCTGGTCCAAGTAGCCAGCTGAGGCTGCCTGTCCAGTAAAACAGCTGCCAAGCTGGAGGGAGGAAAGACTGGTGCACTGTGCTGGAATCCCGCTGCCAGAGGCCAGGGCGGCACCTGCCAGGGCCTCATGTCTTCTGGCTGGGGGTCAGCTAGGGGTTTTCTTCTGCACTTGAAGGGATCGGAACAGCTGCCTCAGCTGCTCCTTCCGGTCATTGATGCAACCTAGAAAGAATATGAGGTGTTGGTTGCCGTGGCCTGTATACCCACTAGCTGGTACAAAGTGGTAGGCAGCAGGAATTGTGTGGCCATGGGTGGCCCACTCCTGTGCTGGGCTGGCCCTCACCTCACCTCTGAGTATCTGCTTTCTCAGGATGGCACCTTGCAGAGTGAGTTCAGAGGTCAGCAGATGCCTAAGCTAACTGGGAGTTCACCTGCTGTTTCAGGCACTGGCCCATACTGGCCCCAGATGAGCTTGTTGAGCCCTGTCAGTTCCATGTAGCCAGCAAACTCAGGGTACCATTTACCACAAGTTGCATGAGTAGCAGAACTGGTAGTTGATCCGAGGTTGTGCAGAGCCAGAGTCACATTCAGCTGCTTCTTCAGACGACATTGTCCTTGGCTTTGCTCAGTGAATACACACAAAAGCCAGCAGTGCCTGATGTCTACTAAGTGCTAACTTACATCTATACCAGCACGCCCAGTGTCTCCATGCCAAATGGCTGCCTCTGCCTGCACATTCACCAACCAACCTGTTCCCTGCTTGGTCTCAGTGCTGGTTCTTTAAGGCAACACCAGATTTACTCTTAGCCAGGCACATTTATGACACTCGTGAGTGCTACTGGAATGATCTCCTAGGTCAGACCTAACACATGTGTGGCCTGAGATTGGAATGACACTGTATGGCCACACGGATTGACTTGGAGATTCCTGCTTCCTTCTTAATAACCCCTATTCCATCCTTGTCTCCAAGGCTACCTCCAGCTGCTAAGGCCATTCTAACTCCATGCATCCTTGGCATTTTCCAAAGTGATTCCAGGGAAACTGCTTTACTGTTTTAGCTCACTCCTCATTGCCAAATCTTCAGGTCCAGTGCAAACCCCTTCTTGGAGTTCCAGATTCATCACTGGATTTTGTTTTTTGCTAACCTTTTACCCAGATACTCTGAACACATTTCTAACTTGTCCTCAATCATCATCGTTCTTCCCCTCCCTGCTCCCAAAACAGCTCCTCCCACTTACCACCAAACACAAAACCGGAAAACTTGAAAGCAATTCTAGAGATTTCAACAGAAGTGGTCCTCTCTCTGCCTATCTGAGTGGCTGCAAACCAGCCAGATCTTCATTCCCATATGCATCTACGTTTTTCAAAGTACAGTCTGCTGTTGGAGCAACCAGAAGACAATCTGAGCATTCAGCAGACCTGCTGAATATGGCGAGAAGGAGAGGGAAGGGTCACCCAGGCATCTCAAACTATTGTGTCAGTCTCCTAGGTCATACCTAACACATGTGTGGCCTGAGACACACCCCCACACCACACCAGAGTCTTATGAATATCAGGCAAGCACTCTAACTTTGAGACAGGGTTTCACTAAGTTAGACTGGCCTTGAACCCAGTTTGAAGTGCAGGCAGACCATGAACTTGTGACTCTTCTCCCTCAGCCTCCCTAGTGGCTGGATTTACAAGTCTGTGGTCCTCGGCCTAGCTAGGTCATCCCCATTCTATTTAAGTATTAGGGTTTGTTGTGTGCAGCCAAGCCTAGTCCTAACTCATACTAAACTCTTTAAAAGATATAAAATCGCTTGTAAAAGAAACAGGATTTTAACACCCAGGAGGCAGAAGCAGGTGGATCTCTGTGAGTTCAAAGCCAGACTGATCTATATAGTAAGCTCTAGGTCACCCAGAGCTACACAGTGAGACCCTGTGGCCCAAGAAAAATTTTAAAAGGAGCCACAGAAAAAAAAATTAAAAACAACTAATGAGAAACTTAGGAAAATGTTTACTGTACATTTGATGGATTGGATGGGACCGGGGCCATATCTTCAGCCATTAATGTGTCTTTTACAAATGTAGAAAAAATCTATAGGCGATCCAGAGAAAACCAGGTCCAGGCTGGGCATAACAGTGCACACCTTTAATCCCAGCATTGTGGAGGCAGAAATAGGTGGATCTCTGTGAATCTGAGGCCAGCCTAGGAGGCTACATAGTTCCAGGACATCCGGAGATACAGAGTGAGGCTTTGTCTCAAAAAGAAGAAAGGAAGGAAGGAAGGAAGGAAGGAAAGAAGGAAAGAAGGAAGGAAGGAAGACAGGTAGAGAGAAGAGGCCAGGGATGGTGGCACATGCCTACAATCCCAGCACTTTGTAGGCTGAGGCAGAAGGATTAGAAAGGACTTTAAGCCCAGCCTTAGCTCCATAGTGAATTGAAGGCCCCCTTGGGCTATGTGTGGTTCAGTTGGTGAAGTGTTTGCCTAACATGCATGAGGTGCTGGGTTCAAGTCCTAATAGCATGAAAACATGGCATGTTAGCACACACCTGTGGTCCTAGTGCTCAGGAAGTAGAAACAATGAATTTCTATAATCAGAAATTCAAGGCCACTCTGACTACACAGTGAGTTAAACAACAGCCTAGGCTACACAAAAACCTGTCTAAATTCCACCACTAAACCAACAAAAATGTAAATTCCCTGTGAGAACTTGGGTCATGTTTCTTTGTAAAGGTGATCTACTATTAAAAAGAGAAATCAGTCAAAAGCCAGAATGGCTTACAAAAAAGGAAATGCAAATTAAAAACTGAAGCCTCTTCAATAATTAATGGAATTAAAATAATAATAAATTCACTAAGGAGCGTGGATCTCTTTCTAGTAAGCCTATCCCTTTGGCTCAGTGACTCTACTTCCAGGGAGCTAGAAGAAAATAGCCAGTTTCAGTGGGTTTCATGGGAGAGGATGTTCACCACAGGGTTATTTAGAAAAATAAAAAAAGCCAGGCAGTGGTGGTGCACGCCTTTAATCCCAGCACTTGGGAGGCAGAGGCAGGCGGATTTCTGAGTTCGAGGCCAGCCTGGTCTACAGAGTGAGTTCCAGGACAGCCAGGGCTACACAGAAAAACCCTGTCTTGAAAAACCAAAAGAGAGAGAGAGAGAGAGAGAGAGAGAGAGAGAGAGAGAGAGATATCACACCAAATGCCCAAGGGTAAGAAATTGGCTTGCTAAATGCTGGCACTCATGTGGGCTGAAACACTCTGTAGCCTTGCTCTAACCACTCTGTAACTCTGTAACTCTTCTGAGAGGAGGCCAGAGTTCAGGGGTTAGGTAGGGTTCAGGCTGGCCCATCTCTAAGACAACAGCCTTTGGTGGTCTGTGCAGTTTTTGGAGACGATTTGGATTCATAGGATAATCACAGAAGATACCACATGATGTAGTAATGCACATAAACCGCCCTGGCTAACACATGTTTCCCACAGGAGAGCCTTCGGTGGGCCTTTGTACTCCTGAATGGAGAGAAGCCTCGTGGATGGAGAGAAGCCACTTGGAAAGTGGGACTCCAAACGCCAGTCTGGTGCCAGATTTACAAAAATATGAATATATGCATTTTTTAAAACTGGAAGGAAACACCAGATTGTTAATGATGGTTATGTCTGGATGTGTTTTAGATTTTCCTTCTTTAGTTTTCAAATACTCTACAATGAGTGTGAATTTCTATAATCAGGAATTTTTTCACATTTCACATACTACCTTGAAGAGTCCTACAGTCTTTAGCTTTTCTCATGATAATTTGTTCTCCACTCAGTCTTGAACTCCCCCTCCAGACAACTCAGAAATTTCTCACTATAATGGGCAGGGTCCTACCGAGAGCGTCCAACGATTTGATATTGTGAACAGACATTGTCATCTACAAAGTTCACACTTGAATAAAAAATCTCATAACTGTTTTAAGTAAGTACACAATTTTGTGTTGGGCCACATTCACTGCCACTCTTAGCTACATTCAGTCCCCAGGCTGCATTGGACATGACACCTATAAGACACTACTCATCTTTATGTTACAGATGAAGAACAGAGAAGTCAAGTTTCTCGCCCAAGTCACACAGCTGGTATGCTGCAGACTGGAGTTATACAATCTCACTGCTATGCCAAGTGGCCCCAGTCTCCCTCCACTTCCTATGACATTTCTCTCCCATTCACTTCCTGTCTGGCTCAGCGTACCTAGGTGAGTGTTGGTCACAAAGTTTCCCATCCCTGATAGGTCAGAAGGCCCCTCTTCTCTGCTGACGGGGCCATCATTCCACATGAGGTCAAAGCCCCCGACTCTCTTCTCCTTTCCCGTGAGCCTGGGGATGCAGAGGGTGAAATAACATGCAGTTGGCAAGGCTCTAAGACAGGACCTGTCCCATCACAACCAAGGGCCAGATCTGCAGTGGGGCCTAGTTCATCTCCTTCTACTCAGGAGGAGGTCCTTCTCATCCCGTTAGTAATGTGCTTCCAATTTGTAGTTGGTGGTTTAAAATCTGCCCTTCCCCCTCAAGGATTCACCCTCTCCTGAAACTGGCCCTGTATGTTTCCCAGGACTTGGTGTTAGAGGTAAGTAGCCTCTTAGTGGGTGTTGTGAGTCGGGTACTTAACAGTGCATCGGCTCAGTTTCTCCAGCACCCAGGGGAGTTAGGATGCTCCTTACTCTGCAGACCAGGAAACTGAAACGAACCTTAGAGAGGGAAGTGACCTGCTCAGGGTCCCAGTCAGGAAGCTTTGTGTACATCCAGCTAACACTGAGTTCTTGGGCCTATGGATATCTCAGTTTCTCCATCTATGAAATACAAATCTCAAGGTTCCAAGTCCTCTTTCCTTCCCAGGAGTCTGCCTGTCACATATAGGGTACGGACAGGACCCTACCTGGCCTCCATGTCCACCACATGCAGGGTATCTTCCAGCAGACAGGTCTTGAGTTCATAGTCCTCCTGGCTGCTGGCCGTCAGTGAAGGAGATGCATTGACTTCTAGGAGCCACCTGGGGAGGGCACGGGAGAACTAGGGGAGGGCTGTCAGAGGTCCTGTCTACCTTCCGCCAAAAGGTTTTCAGGAGGTAGTGCAAACCCAAGTGTCTTACAACTTAGAAAAACATCCAAAAGATGTGCAAACACACCCAAGGAAGGACAGAAATGAACCCAACACAAGATGCAAGGGCTCAGCACAGCTCTAAGCTCTGCGGTTGGATAACGATGATACCTAGCAAAGGGATACAGAAAACTCCTATGGCACCCATGTCTGTGAGCATTAATAGACAGCGGTGAACCAGCGGCAATGAAGTCACCCCGTGTGGGTGAAAACGATGCTCGGGACCGCTGTAAGATCAGTGAGTAAAGTTATAGTGCTGGGATGGGTTACATCCCTGAGTGGATGGCCAGGCTATACACTGCCATTGTTGCATGCCAGAACTAGACAATAAGACCGTTTTGCCGGGGACACTACACTCTGGTTGCAGGACATGGAGAAGTCAGACTGGGCCTGGAAGCTCCCTCTTGAAGGCTAGCACTGTGGAGCTGAAGGCACGGCTGGGCTGGTGGAGGGAGCTGTTAACAGTTTGCTCACCTGTAGCTATAAAACACTAGGGACATTAGCATACCACATAAGATGTGCCCACTGGCACAACAGTGGGCCCATGGGGCACAACTGTTTTCCAATTGGATCCAATGCCTGCTCCAAGGAGGGAACCTGGGTTTGATACTGCCAATCAGGACAAAACCCCATAGCTGGAAGGGCACAAGCCTATTGCTGCTGTTTTGATAACTGGACACAAGGCAAAGCCTCTGATTCTGCAGATGGCTGCAGTTACTGTGGAGACTCGTGGGTGCGAAGGAATAACAAGAATTACAGTAGCACTGCAGCCTGATGCTCAGCCCAGGGGGCAGGGGTGGGATGAAGGGAGGATGGAGGGAGGGGGAGTGCATATAATCAGGTCTCTCTCACTCCCTCTGAGGCTCAGGAAATGCTACAGAAAGGTAGACAGAAGATAAGAGCCAGAGCCACAGGAGGCTGTGAAATGCTGTCCCCCAGCAGGACATGGCTATCTGTTTCCAAGTCAGAGTGGCTGTTATTTCCTACAGGAGACCCTCACAAGACTGGGCTCACTCATAGTTCTTGTGAAAGGTGACAAGGGTTCACATGGCCTCCCCGTGGGATGAGAGATCTCTCTCTGCTGCCTGACGCCCATTCTCTTGAAACTGCTTAGCCATGCTCCTAAGAGCAAAGTAATCCCACTTAGCCTCTCTACCTGTGAATAAAAGTAGACTCTTTGAGAAAGGTCTTGCAACAGCGTTTCAGTTATAATTGGTAGAGATCCCTTTAGAAGAGGCTGCACCAATAAGATCTCATTTATCCTTTTAACAATCCATTAAGAACAGACACCCTGATCAAACCCAATTTACAGACTGGCAAACTGAGCCACAGAAAAAAAGGAAGCATGTCTGAATTTACACAGATAGGACACAGCAGAACTGGGATTCAAGCCCTGGTGGTCTGCCCTGAAGTGTGTAGCAGGTCATGACCCCCCACCCCACTCTGGCCCTCTGGGCCATTGTCCACTTACGGCTTGAGGTCCTGGTCAATGAGGATGTCATAGCCATAGAGCTCAAAGCAGTGCTTGTCGCTGATGATCACCTTCTGCACACTCTGCAGGCTCTTGATGAAGATGTTGTCCATGTCGCTGAAGAGCGTCTCCACGGCCTTGGGACCGTGCTTGGACGCCAGGTACTGCCGGAAGCGCTGAAGCATCCATTTGCAACCCTGGGGCCGGCAATTGGGTTGGGAATGGGGCCCAGTTCATCAGAGCCCACCGGATAGTCCTTGAATGGACCCATGCACAGCGTCCCCCTAGCCTGGCGGGAGGGCTCCACCTGAGCCCTGGGATTAGAAGTTTGGGTGTGCCCTGCTCTGGAGTGAGTGTCTCCATAGCTAAGACGACAGGCTGTGTCTCTGGCCCACGGCCTGTACAAGCGGCTTCCCCTGGCAGACTGCACTTGTAGCCTGTTAGGGCAGAAAGGCAACCAACAAGCTTCTGTTCCTAGGATTATGTGGTGTGAGATGAACCGAGGGAGGGAACAGGAAGTGTGAACTCATCCATGCCCCTGGCTTGGCCCTTAACTCTGAGAAGTGTGAGAAGTCTATAACTGTACTGACTTTCAGGCTGTCATATGGATTGATGATAAACAGATAAGTAGATAGATAAGTAGATAGATAGATAGATAGATAGATAAATAGATAGATAGATAGATAGAGGTAGATTGACAGTTGATAGGCAGGATATCTGTTTAATATACCAGCTGATGGATTGGTTGATTAGTAAGAGACACCTAAGATATAAAGATGGATTGTTTAGTAGATATGTTAATTTGATATTCAAATATTGAGGTTCATGACAAGTGGCTCCCCACTGTAGCCTTGCCCTAGCTCTGCAGATGGGAAAGGGTGATCCTGCCCTCTCTGGTAAATTGTGGTCTATCTTGGGTTCCATGTCACTCTGTTGTCCTTCCCACTTGACCCTTACCTTTTTGGGGTGGTAGTCGGGCGATGTCTTCTGCACGGCAACATTGGTGAGGTGAACATCTGGCAGAGGTTGGTGGTCAAGGGCTAGTGTGGACAGAGAGGGGCAGCTATAGCCCCTGCTGCCCCAAGGACGGAACTGAGACCATGGCAAAAAAAAAGAAAAAAGAAAAAAAAGAAAAGAAAGGAAGGAAGGGAGACAGAGAGAGAACAGGAGAGGAGAAGAGAGGAGAGGAGAGGAGAGGAGAGGAGAGGAGAGGAGAGGAGAGGAGAGG
>JANHMN010000002.1:213850224-213861291 GCA_030674055.1 Rhabdomys pumilio | reverse complement strand
AAAAAAAAAAAAAAAAAAAAAAAAAAAAAGAAAAAGAAAGAAAACCTATAGAGCTGGAGAGATGGCTCAGAGGTTAAGAGCACTGACTGCTCTTCCTAAGGTCCTGAATTCAATTCCCAGCAACCACATGGTGACTCACAACCACCTGAAATGAGATCTGATTCCTTCTTCTGGTGTATCTGCAGACAGCTACGGTGTACTCACATACATAAAATAAATAAAATCATTAAAAAAATAAGAAAATATATAGACATTGTTTGGTCCGAATAGGAGTATCCCTTTTGCTGTTGTAGCTTTTTTAAGAGACTGTTTTCCATCAGTATCTAAGGAAGTTCCAGCATTCCACTCAACAGCTGCATAGTATTCCACTGTACAAACGCTCCTCCTGTCGTGTTTCCTAGGTTTTGCTCTCATCAGGGGCACATCATATACAGTCTTTAAGCCTATTCCTTCCCATGGTGTGTGCATGCACACCAAAGGGGCTTGCTGGCACAGAGGGTAGGTGTGTCTGGCTTTTGGCAGCTATTCATCAGCTCCTTCAGAGGGTTATACCACTTTACACTCCTGCCGGTCACACATACATCATTCTCCGAAGCTTTGCCAGGACAGTGTAGTATCTGAGCTTTGGCTTCTGCCAGTTGGATGGTGAAGAAGAAACTGTATTTGAGTGAATGAGCACTGGGAAGATGCAGAAGGATGCAGAGGTTCTGCAAAGCTCAACCTGTCTGCTCCTATGAACATGGGTAAACCCAATACTGGATACCCATGAAGACCACCATCCAGCAGGGACATACGAGGGGTGCTACCCTGAGCAAAGCCATTTCCTGAGAGCCTGGGAACCCCCAGAGAGAAAGGACTGGGCTGGTCCTGCATAGGGGACCTGGCAAGTATCTGTCTGGTGGTGAAGTTTGGGGCAGGCTGGCTAGAGGAGGGGACTGAGGACCGGGAGGAGTAACACTGGGAGGATACAGTGGTCATCGATGCTATTCAGTGTGAATCGGGTGTTGGAGAACCGGGCGAAGCCATCACGGTACAGCCACGCCCGCAGAGGGATGTACTGTTAGGGATGAGGGAGAGAAAAGGGAAATGAAACTCAGAATATTTCCTTGGCACCATGCCTGCTCTCAATAGTGGCTTCATTCCCTCTACTCCCACCCTGTGACTCCACCCCTTCCTTCCCTAAGGATAGGTCTACTACCACACATGCTACCTCCAGCAGGACCTCAAGGTCCTGAAGGATGGGCTGAACCTGAGACAGTGTGGAGTGGAGTGTACACCAGGAAGCTTGGAACACATGCTGAGTGAGTGAATGAATGATAGATGGGTAAGAGGATACAGCAGCCTCTGGAGTTCAACTGGATTTGAATTCCAGTTTTTGCTGTGTGACCTTGGGCAAGTCTTTCAATCTCTCTGCATCTGTTTTTGCTTTTACTTTTTTGAGACAGTGTCTCCCTATGTAACGGGTGTGGAACTCACTATGGAGACCAAGCTGGCCGTAAGTGTGAGGTTCTCCTACTTCAGCCTCCCAAGCACTCTGGGTTAACCTCTATGCTTCCATTCTCATCTGTGAAATGGGGCTAATAATGGAGGACCTCACTAGATTGTTAGGATGGAGTGAGTGGGGCTGAGCACTGGAGCCTGGTGCTCAGTACATGTTTGCTATGGTTACCTGAGGGACTGAATGAGAGATGGGAGGAATACAGCTGTAGATCTGGGCAGCTAGGATGTAACACTGGGGACATGCCCCTCAACAGCCTTATCCCTCCATATCCCTGGGCTCACAGGAGGCCCAGCCTGAGACTCACCGACATCACTAGCACGTAGACGCGCAGGTCAAATTTGCGGCCTGCAGGAAAGAACTGGTTAGCGTAAAGAGCACTGACTGACTGGCTGTCAGACAGTAGGTAGGCTTCAGACCATATCAGGAGATGGTCAGACAGACAGATCTGCCTGTTTGAGGGTCCAAGAACAGCTACACAGGGCACAAAAAGATGATTGGGTGGGGCAGTGTTGGGACAAAGCTGGAGGCTTAGTAGCCAAGGAAGGCCCTGTGAGAGGTGGAGACTGACTGACAGACACATAGACAGGTGTAGGCCCAGGTAGGCTGGGTGAGGCCTTCTGGCTGGACCCAGACCAATATTGGCAAAGACTGTGGACCCAGGGGAGGGGAAAGAAAGGGAATCGAGGCAGGTGGCAGGTTCCAGGTCCTGTGCAGACGAGGACAGTAATGTAAGCAGGGCCAAGTCTCCAAGCAGTCTTTGGGGTTTGTTCTACAAACTATAAGAAGCCACTGGTAGGAGTCAATGCCCCTTGTGGTGCACCAGTAAGGCCATTACAGCCATCCAAGTGGGGAGACAGCAGCAGCTAGGAATGGGACGGAGAGAACAGAGGTGGCCAGACAGATAGCTTTAGAGCTGATTTGGTGACCATCAGTAGAAGTGGAGCTGGACAGATTGCTCAGGGGTTAGAGTGTGTACCACTCTCCCATAGGACCTGACTTCAGTATCAGCACACCCATCAGGTGGCTTACACCTCCTTTACATCCACCTCCAAGAGGTCAGATGCCTCTGCAGGCACCTGCGCATCCTCACGCACAGACGCAGGCACCTACACATAGTTAAAATAATAAATACAATTAAAAAAAAAAAAAAGAATGAAAGACAGCAGCCAGAAAGCACCAGATACATGTAGACACTTCCCAGACTCTGATGTAGCAGCCTGGGAGAGGACAGGCCATGGCTCAGGTGGAGAAGATGGAAGGTTAGCCAAACTGGGGAGCCATTTCAGTTCTGAGGCACACTGGTAGAGAGTTGCTAGGAGAGTCCCAAGAGACTTGGCTGGGGACACAGAATCGATGGGGGAGGGAAAAAGATAAGAGACCCAGAGGCAGCCCCCACAAAGGTCATTGCCAGGAGATGAGGAGAGCACTGGGGGGAAGACAAGTGGCATTAGCTCGGCTGCAGTAAGACTCCTTACGTGGCTTGCCTCTGCTTTCTCATATAGAGCACAAGCTCTTAGAATGGAGACCAGGACGGTGGCTGGCACCAAGGAGGCTCTCTGTAAATGTTTTATTGGATAAAAGCATGCATGAATGAACTGGCTTTCTGAGGAGAATTTTCCGGAGCCCAGTGAGAGTGGGAAGAGCAGGGTAAGCTGGGGGCATTGCAGAGTCACAGCTATAGGTAGGAGCATATAGGACAAGTCTCTGTTTCTGTTTCATTTCAGGCCTGATGACAGGCCAGGCCTTTGCTGACTACCATGCTGATTAGCTGCTCAGAGGGCAGGGGATAGACACACCCATCTCACCTCCTATTAAGTAGGGGTTTTCCACGTAACGCTGAGCCACGTAGTTCTCCACCGGAATGTCATCTTTCTGGTCATCAGAACTCCTTGTGTCCTGGTTGTGAGAACACCAAACACTAATGCACAGCACACCAAGAGTGCCCTGTGTCAGGGGTGCCAGGTCAGGCACTCTCCCTGGGGAATCTGATTGGATCTTTATGTCAAGGTAAGAACTAATGCAATTTTCATTTTCTACATGTGCACCTGAAGACAGAGAGGTGGAATGATTTGTCTGAAGTCACACAGCTGGCCAGAGGTTCAGCAGGGGTGTGGAGCCATATGTAGTTGGCTCCCAGAGCCTGTGTTACTCTTTAGACCTGGGACACCTCAAAACGCAGCTGATAGCCACATGTGCCCATTGACATTTATTTTCATATCGACACTACATGCTGTGACAAGAACAAAACCTGAAGCCAGTGGCTGCGTGAAATAAACCAGCAACTAAAGAAGCCACCACTCAGAGTCAGCAGCATAGTCCAAAGCCTAGCAGCAGAAAGCAGGATTGTGGAGGTCAGTATGAGATGCCTAGAGTTTTGATTTGAGGTGATGCAAACACTCAGGCCATGGGGTTTCCTAACAAGTACACAATATGAATGCTCCGAGTATTTCAGAACTGAACACTGAAAACTGGTCAAAGTGGGGCTCAGTCAGTGTATAGCTGGACACACAAGCATGGGGACCTGAGTTCAGATCCCCAGCACCCACATAAAAGCAGGCATGTAATCCCAGCACTGGGGAGGCAAAGATAAAAGGATCTGAAGGGCTCACTGGCCACCCAGTCTAGCTTCAGGTTCAGTGAGAGGCTCTGTCTCTAAAGTAACTGAGGAAAACTCCCAGTCTATGCCCCCCCACATGCATGCAAATAATTAAAATCCTGAATTTTGTGTTCTGTGCAGTTTAATCAATCCATTGGTGGAGGAGGTGGAGATGAAGGGGTGGTATTGCACGGACAGGCTGGCAGACTGCTGAGCCACGCCCTTTTGTGCCCTCAATTCTCAGAGGAAATGACATTTCAAAGGTTTAGCACTTTGGTGAGTTTAGTGGCAGTTCACTTGCCCTCCAATATGCAAGGCTCTGGGTCCTGTCACTATCACAGGACAAGGTGAAGGGAGAAGGGAGGGAGAAAGGGAGGGAGGGCTGCCTAGAGGACATCAGAGCAGGGCTGTCTCTTTTCCCTCCTGTCCAGCAGTTCAGGGGACAACAACAGTCACAGGCACAACCCTCCCTGTTACCCTTTGACTCCACCTCACTGACCTCATGAAAGCCAAGACCAAACCCCAGAGTCACATACACTCTGGGCTCCTAGCCACACAGTGGTCAGCGTTGGACTAGGAGCTTCTAGCCGTCATAGCAGAGCCCGCTCCTGCCCAGCCATGGCGCCCATCTGGTCAGCCAAGCCTCTCCTTCCTGGGCCCCTCCTCCCCACTTTTACTCACATGGCTGCCTGAGAGGTTCATGTTGGCACGAGCAGGCTGCGTCTCCACACTGGTGAGTTTTTTCCCTGCAGTGCCCTGATGGGTAGATGTAACAGATACATTGGGATGAGCATAAGGGAAGAGGCATTTAGTACACACTTGCTTGTCTCCCCTGGGAGTTCAGTCCTCCTGCTCCCCACACCCAGCTCTGCTGTCACCCCAAGGGTTCAGAAGGCCTTGGTCATATCTCTAAGAGCACAGCTGTTAATTGGGGTCCTGCTGATCAGCACATCAGATCCTCAGCAGGCAGTAAGAAGGGCAGGGTGAAGTCAGGATTTGAACCCAGAGCTGGTGCTTTTATGGGCAATCTTGAAAGGCAACCCTATGAGTTCTGGGGGAAGGAAGGAATGGCCTCCTCCTGGAGAGTGAGGCTTGTGAGGGGAAAGGTGGCCTCACCTTCCTCCAGTCCATGATGTCTTTCAGTCTCCGGAAGAGAAATATGCCCTTGCCCTGAGATCGCGCGACCTGGTGGTAGGTGGGGTTAGGAAAAAGGCAGAGCTCAGCTCAGGATCCCTCCCTGGCCCCCATCCCAGCTCATCTCTGTGTCCATGTCCCAGGGGGCCCCATCTCTGCCCAGAAGAATGGCCATTCAACCCCCATGGGGCTGGAGGAGGGAAGTGAGCTGGGCTTTGCTACAAAGACATACATTTGCGTGAATAATGCAGAAGGACAGACAATTAAGAAACCATCTCGGTCAGTCCTGGAACATATCATCCAATGCTTTTTTTGGAAATCAATTTGCCCTCTTAATTAGGTTTTGCTTCGGCTAATACTGGAATCAGTCTGCCTTTACTGCACCCTGCCATGAGTAATTCATGCCCTCCCAGAGGCAAGGAGGCTGGGGCAATCTTTGATATCCTGTGGTGTTTCTGCCTTCTAAGAGATGTTCACTATTCTTTCCACAGCCCATGGGCCACTGGTACTGCAGTCAAGCAATTACCAAAAAGTATATTGGCACGTGTGAATGTATGTGGTGTGTGTGTGTGTGTGTGTGTGTGTGTTGCTGAGAATCAAACTCAGGATCTCGCTTTTGCTAAGCAAGTACTCAGTGACTGAGCTACAGATCATCCCCTGGGTCTATGCTGTATCTATCACTTAGAAGTCTAATGTTTCCCAGTGGAACCTGTATAAAGCTAAGATCTGCTCTCTGGCCTGGCTTCTGTGGCCTCTGAGACCAACTCTGCCTTTCCTGTGCCAGTTTAGCCCTTTGGTTATCTGAGTACTGAGCAGGGCCCCCTGAGGCATCTTTTCTCTGGCACTCACCCAGTGAGTACAGAGCCTACTTCCCCCCTTTTCTCTGAGCAGTGGCCCACCAGGCAAGGTGCAGACTTGAGAAGGCCTGGCAGCAGGTGGCCTGCTCACATCTGGGCAGCACAGGAAGCAGAGCAAAGCAAATCCTTTCTTTTTCCCCTTCTATTTAGTCTGGGACCCCAGCCCATGGGAAGCCGCCATCTCTGTCCATGGTGGATCTTCTCCAGTCAATTAAACCTCTCTGGAAACACCCTCTGAGACACCCCTAAGGATGCACCTCATTAATTTTGTAGGTGTTTATTAGTCCAATCAAGCTAACAATGTGTTATCACAAGTCTAAGTGTTGCCAACTTGATATATAAACATATCACTTTAAACCACAACAGTCTGCCCCTGGACCCACAGGGTTATGGCTGTCCCATGTGAAATGCACGCATTCTGACTTCAACCCCCAATCCAACACCCAAAATTTCAATACTGTTCAAAAGTCTTATGTCCAATCCAGGCATAGTGGCTCACATTTATAAACTCCAGCCCACGGGAGACAGAGGCAGGCAAATCTCTGTGAGTTTAAGGCTGTCATATCCTGCTATACATAGTGAGTTCCAGGACACACAGAGCTACATAGAGACAGAGCATTCCAGTTTCAACAAAACAGAACAAAACAAAAGGTCCTAAATTCAGAGCCAAGCACAGTGGCGCACACCTCTAATCTCAGTACTCAGTAGGCAGAGGCAGGCTGATCTCTGAGCTTAAGTCCAGCCTGTTCTATATAGTAAGACCCTGTCTAAAACAAACAAACAAACGTCTTTAAGTCCAAGGTCTCTTCCAAGACTCAAGGCAATTTACTAACTATGAGCCTTTGTACACTAAAAACACAAGTTACATACCTCTAACACACAACGGCATAGAAAAATTATATTACCATTTCAAACGGGAACAATAGGGCACAGCAAGGAAGGTCCACAGTGAGACCAAAACAACAGGGACGGTTCCAACCCTGCGCTCAGGGCAGCATGCGGGGCTCATGATAGGATCCCACAAGCCCCAACAGCCTTGGGCAGCTCCGTCCCTCCCGCTCTGCTACCTGCTGCAAGTCTTTCTCTTGGAGCAGTTCCACTCCACGCTTGTGGCTCTCCCTGGCAGACATGCTATGGCCACAGCATCTCCAGTGCACGGGGTCTACCTTACATCGTGGGCTTCCCACCTTCACCCATGGCTTCTCAGGCTTTCTGCAGGGCATCCTACTCTGCCACACTCACGGATTTATATGACCTTCTGGAACCCTGATGAAAGCCTCCATGACTCCTTCTCACCCTTGGACTTCTCATGCAAAACCAGAGCTGTGTACATGCTGCTGCCAAGTTCTGCTGCCAGCTTGAGGTAGAGTCTGGTGCTGGGATTGAACCCATGGCCTTGGCATACTAGGCAAGCACCCTACTCATAGAATCACTTTGGAAGCCATTATAACTTTGGTGTTATACCAATGTGGCCCCTCTCAGTCCTTATTCCCTTACTATCCCTGCTCTGCCCCCAGTGACGTCATCTATCATGTGACATTCAGTGGTGTAGTGGTTTGAATATGCTTGCCCCAGGGAGTAGTACTATTAGGAGGTATGGCCTTGGTGGAGGAAGTGTGTCATTGTGGGCATGGGTGTGGGCTCGGGCTTTAAGACCCTCCTCCTAGCTGCCTGGAAGTCAGTCTACTACTAGCAGCCTTCAGATGAAGATGTAGGACTCTCAGCTCCTTCTGCATCATGCCCGCCTGGATGCTGTCATGTTCCTGCCTCAATGATAATGGACTGAACCTCTGAACCTGTAAGGTAGCCCCAATTAAATGTCTTTATAAGAGTTGTCTTGGTCATGGTGTCTCTTCACAGCAATGCAAACCCTAAGAGAACTGGCACCATTTGTGAGGTCTTGCAGTTGATAGATGGTCTCCCATGAAGTCTCTCCCACTTCACCCCACCCAGAAGACTGGGTCTGATCAACTCCTCCTGGAACTCTACCCTTGGCTGAGGTCTGAGTCCTGGTTGCTCCTTGCTAATCCACCATGTGATTGGCTCAGGCATTGGCCTTCAGGATGCCAAGGAGTCTGCTGCAGGGACTTCTGAGAGAAATCTGTCTTCTTCAGGAATGATACAAGGACATGGCATTCATTTATCTGGTGGCAGGTGGAGAGTGATGAGATAGAAGTGGAGCTGCAGCAGCCATGTTGTGAGCAGGAGGAGCAGCCTGTCTGCTGGCTGAGATACCCAATAAACTATCCTTGGCTTGACTGTTCTTATTAAAGAAAGTCACCAGGGCTTAGAAACTTCAATGAGAAAACTTTTTCATATTTAGTTTTATTAATATCTAAGCAGATTTTTGCATTTCCTTCTATAATGCGTGCTGATGGCCCATCTTGGGAATATTTGTCAAGTCTGTGACTTCACCATCAGAGAAAAAATCACAGCCTCTTTATAGTACATGGACATTTGTTGCATAGATGTCAGAAGAGTATTTGTGTATCTTATGACTCTCCAATTACCGCAGGGATGGAAGCTGCTGTCAGGTCCTTTAACCTGTTATGAGGAGGACAGAGGATGCTGGATAGTGTGTGAGCTGACTGTGGAGAGCACATGGGTCTCCCCAGCAGGAGAGTAAGTCACTGGGTCCAACAGCCCTAGCTGTCACCTACCCGCAGCCACTCTGGGGGGCAGTGCAGGGGCCCTGGGCCAGCTGCACACTCTGTAGCAGTAGGAATTTCTTCCCTCACACTTTCCCCCTCCGTCCCTTCTTCCCTCTCCCTCCCTCCCTCCCTCCCCTCCCTCCCTCCATGCCTTTCAGCTCCACCTGCTTGACCCTGTGCCCTTTTTCCAACAGCCATATTTAGTCTTTCTTGACATGTGTCTCCTGGAGGGCCTGGACTAACGTGGCTTTAATAACTGTTTTTCAACATAGCTGTTTTCTTTTGTAATTAAATTTACTTGATGCTTTGAAACGCCCAATCTTTATTGTGTCTTGATTTTGGCTTCATGAGATAATCTTGCTATGTAGCCTTGGCTAGGCACTGGTAGATGAGGCTGGAGTCCAACATTCAACAATCCTCCTGCCTCTGCTGCTTGAGTGCTAGGATTACAGATATGTGCCATCATCCCTGGCTGAGAGCCACTGTTCTGTCATTCCGGCTTCATGATGCTGTTCATTCTGACATACTTCTCTCTGGCTTCATGATGTTGTTCAGATCTCATATGTCAATCATATCTGGAAAAAAGTGGCTTTAAACACTATTCTGTGGCTCAGTTGGCTGGTGCATTTCCCCACATGCACATGGACAGACAGTACAGGAGTCCCATGCTCTTGCTTAAGTGCCTGGGAGATGGTTTTTCTGATATTCACTGGCCAAGCAGGTCAACTCTCAGGATTTTGTGACAGTTTTAGCATCTCCATTCAGACACAGAAGAGTAACAAAATGTCCTCAAGTGGGGAGCAGCTAAAGTTGTCCAAGATACCACAACCTGGGGTCTGGAGCAGCTTCCTGGACACAGAGACTGATGGAAAGGCACAGGCCTGACCCACACACTTGATTCCTTGCACTCTGAGAGAGACTGGGAGAGCTGCCGGTCCTGGGGTTTGGGCCCTGCCCAGTCCATCTGTCCCAGCAGGGGAGCTGGAGAGGAAAGGCAGATGGGAGAAACACTGGATGTCGTGATTTCTTTTACAGTAGACTAGATTTAAACTCTGTTTGGTTTTGTTTTAGTGTTTGTGGGACTGAGGGTTGAACCTGGGACCTCAGGCAGACTAGGCAAGTGCTTTACCACTGAGCTACATCCTCAGCCCTTAGACTGGTCTTTCCATGGCCAAACCCAAAGGCCTATTTATTTGTTTAGTTGATCATTTTTATTGTTATTCTTTGTGTGTGCACATTTACATGTGTTGGGGGCACAAACAAGTGCGTGGTTTCTGTACCTGTTATGTGCACATGTGTGTAGAAGGCAGAGGTCAGACTCAGATGTCATTCCTCAGGAACTGCTTGCCTTGTTTATTCATTCTGAGATAGGGTCCCTCTGTGTCACCCTGACTGGCCTAGAACTATTCAGACAAGGCTGGCTTCAAACTCACCTGGGATCAAAGGCGCAGGCTACTGCACCCAGCATGTCAACTTTTTTGAAAATAGAAGCTTTCACTGGTACCTGGGGCTCGGTGCAGGCTGGGCTGGCCAGCCAGAGAGCCCTAGGGACTAGGGACACTCCATCTCTAACTCCTGTGTGTTGTTGGCATGGGCCACCACATCTGGTTTCTACTTAGGTGCTAACAATAAAACTTAAACTCTCACTCTGTAGCCAAGGATGACTTTGGATTCCTGATCCTCCTGCCTCTACCTCCCAAGTGTGCTACTGTGCCTAGTGGACAAAGGCCTATTCTTATCCCTGAGAGAGTAAAGCTGAGAGCTGGATAGTCCCGGGGCCCCGAGAGTCTACAGACCGATACTTGGATGGGGGGTGGGGCGTCGCCAAAGCTCCCTTATATTTCCTGAGAGAATGCCTAAGGAAGAGGGTGAGGGTAGAGTGACAGGGCACAGCCTTCTGCAGGCAATTGAGGAGTGAGGCCTGGGATTGGTTCATGAAGATGTAGCCAGGTAGCACAGATGCTTGGAGGGGTATGGACTTGGGCAAGGCAGTCCAGAGGAAACACGCTGGTCCACAATGTCCCCCAGGAAGGCAGCGCCCAGGCTCGTGGTTTTCTCCCAGAGTCCCAAACAGGCTGGTGAGGCAATCTGGTAGCAGCAGGGAGGAGAAGCTGTGCGGAGAGCACAGGAAGCCCCAGCTGCATCAAGTGGCACTGTCTGCTAATTGGGAACCAGCAATTGCACATTAAGTCTCTTCCTTTCCCAGCCCACTGCCTTTGTTAGTGGTAACACCACGGACAGCTGTGATTAAGAGGCGGAACCTTGGCTCCGTGCGTAGTGCTGTGTGTGTGTGTGTGTGTGTGTGTGTGTGTGTGTGTGTGTGTGTGT
>JANHMN010000002.1:213829550-213850214 GCA_030674055.1 Rhabdomys pumilio | reverse complement strand
TGTGTGTGTGTGTGTGTGTGTGTGTGTGTGTGTGTGTGTGTGTGTGTTTGTTACAAATGAGGCATGCTGTCTGAGAAATGAGAAAAGGTGCTTGGGTTTTTTTATTTTCTTTCTCTTTTTTTGAGATAAGGTCTTGCTATGGCCCAAGCTGTCCTGGAACTCACTGTGTAGCTGGCCTTAAACTTGTAGTATTTCTCCTTCCTCGGCCCCTTAAGTGCCTGGATTCTAATTCTTTATCTGCCACCCGTGAGTTCTGTAGCCTTGAGTTAAGGCCCACCTGCTCCATCTGTAAGCTGGGACAGTACTGACCCAGGTCTGTCATGGGACTCAATTTCCCTGATGCTGTGCATGTACACAGGTTAGATGAAAGGCTTGGAGTTAGATGCTCTCTTATTGTTTCCAAGAGTTCAGGAAGCACCTTCCCTTCACACTGCTCCAGGAAGCTCTGGTCAGTTTCACAAACCTGCGAGGGCAGGGGGCTGTGCTACACACCTTTAATCTAGCACTCAGGAGGCAGAAGCAAATGGATTGCTCTGAATTTGAGGCCAGCCTGGTCTTCATAGTGAATTTCAAGACAGCTACAGAGAGAGCTACAAGACAGGAATACATAGAGAGACCCTGTCTCAAAAATCAAAAAATAAGCAAACCTGAGTGTGTGCATGCCTTACCCAGGAGTATGCTCAAGGGCAGTCACTGGGCAGATCGGGTAGGCCTGAGCAGTCTGGTCTAAGTCATGTGGGGATATCCTAAGGATATGAGCTGGAGAGATGGCTCAGTGGTTAAGAGCACAAGCTTCTCTTCCAGATGACCCAGGTTCAATTCCCAGCACCCACATGGCAGCTCACAACAGTCTGTAACTCCAGTTCCAGAGGATCTGACACCTTCTTCTGGCCTCTATGAGCAATGAAATATGTGCACAAACACTCATGCAGGCAAAGAACGCATACACATAAAATCAAAATAAATCTAAAATATTTCTTTAAAAATAAAAGGTTGAAAAGCAGTAAGTAGTTCCCAAACCCCATGCAGCTTGGAACTCTGCAGGAGAACCTGGAAGAAGACTCTCCAGATGTCCAGTTGTAGACCCCTGAGGGTCCTGGGAGGGTGCTTTCCTGAAGTGTCCTAGGATTCTCTATGGGAGAGGGAACTCGGGGTGTGTATATGGCAGGGGGCGGGTAGGTTGTGGGGAATGCCCCATACCAGGCTCTCTGCCCAGGAGCTCAAGCAGGACATGTATGGCATAGTTCCTACACAGAATTGCTTCGTTTTCATGAAACCTCCAAGGGACACTAGGGGTTCAGCTTTGACACCAGCCCTTCCTGGGACCCCAGACCTCAGCCCCGACTCTCCCTGCAGAAGCACTCACAGGCTTCATGATCCAGGTGATTCCAGGGTTCTTGCGAAACTCCTCCACAAACAGATGGTACTCGCAGGGCATCTCAAAGGTTTTGGGGAAGAAGTCACACTTGGCTGCTTCCGTCTTTCCTGCCTCACGCTCCAGCTGCTTCCGGAACCGCTTCAGATTCTTTACCATGTAGTTTTTCCTGGTAAGCTAGGCAACAGGGGAGGGCAGATGGTAACCCTCCTGCCCTGCCTTGCCCACCTCTATTTAGAAAAAAACATTGAATTCATTTATTTATGCAGAGAAAGGGCTAATATAAGAGAGAGGGGACATGATGACCCCCCCCTTCTGAGCTTTTGTCCTCAGCAGTGAGTTTTCCTCCTACACCACAGAAGGAAAAGAATGTTGGGGCCCGCTCTGACCCTAATCAACCAGCAAAGCCCTATTAACAGTCACTTCCTTACCCATGAGCCAAGGCCAGGGGTTCTATTTCAACCGTTCCTATGTTTGTGGATATAAACGACAATCTAATCCCCACAACAGAAATATGTGGACACCTTAAAACCAATAGAACACCTAGGCACTGTAGCCTATACCTTTATTCCCAGAGGCAGGTGGATCTTTGTGAGTTCGAAGCAAGCCTGGTCTACATGGTGAATTCTAGGACAGCCAGGGCTACATAGAGAGACTCTGTCTCAAAAATAAATAAATAAATAAATAAATAAACAAATAAATAAATAAATTAAATTAAAGACCAATGGAAGAGTAGGGAGTATTACCTGAGCCCTAGAAAAGCCCCAGACCCCCTTAAGAGTTAGCAATACCCAGCTCTGGGCCCCTCTCTGTCTCCAGAGTGCTAACATTTGCTGATAAGCCCAGCTTGTTCTGAGCCCTTTCCAGTATTGTGGGTATTTAATCAGTAGAGTCCACTGGTCAGAGGGCAACTTCTGAGAGTCAATCTCTCCTTCTACTATGTGAGTCTTGGGGATCAAACTCAGATCCTCAGGCTTGGATACGAAAGCCTTTATCTGCTGTGCCATCTTGCTGGCCCTCCTGCCCACCTCTTAGTACCAGTCTCCACTCTCAGACCCTTGGAGTAGCAGGAACGGTTCAAAGGACTCCAACAGATAGCCCAATGGCCCAGAACTATTCTCTCACTTCACAGGCCTGGAGGCTCACCTCATAGTGGTTCCGGAAGTGGCTGATTCGTACATGCTCATCCATGTAGGTGTGGTCGAAGTTCTCACGCAGCCAGCTGACGTCACACCAATAGAAATCCCATTCACCTTCACTGCAGTGAGAGAGACAAGGGTCAGACTTGAGAACTGAGGCGCTGCTGGGGTCTCACAGCACACAAGCATCTGAACATAAGTGAATGGAGGGGGAACCCTGGTCATGGTGGCTAGCTTCCCTGGGGCACCACCAGATGCTGCCACCCAGAGCCCAGAGTGCCTTCTGGTACTTCTAGACTGGTCACACCTGCTCTAGTCTCAGCCACTTCCTAAGGTGCAGGGTGCTCCCTGCTTACACATCCCAGCAGCCCCTCCATAGCTACTCACTGCTGCCTCTGCAGGCTGCATTGTAGGGTAGAATAGAGAATCCACTCTCCCTGCCCCTGCCTTGTTACTTTAATTTAAATTTTCATTGTCCTCCTAAAGCTGGGATATTTACAGTTTGGTCACCAGCCTGTGGCAATACTAGGAGATGGCAGAGCCTTTAAAGATGGGGCCCAGAAGAAGGATGTTAGCTCATTGAGGGGCGTGACCTGGAATGGGATATTGGCCAGGCCCTTAGCTCCTGGCTTTTGGCTTCTGGTTTTCCTTCCTGGCTACCATGAGGTACCAACATGCTGTCAGCCTCACTAAAGGCCTGAGATTAGAGGGCCAGCTGGTCATGGGCTAAGGCCTCCCCAACCAAATAAGCCTTCGGTTTCTGTTTGTTTGTTTGTTTGTTTGTTTGTTTCAAAACAGAGTCTCACTATATAGCCCTGGCTGGCCTTGAACCCACTTGCCTTCTCCCCACCTAGTGCTGGGATCAAAGGTGTGTGCCACTGCTCCTGGGACTCTTTCCAGTTTTTAAGTTAATTTATCTTAGAAGACATTTTGCCAAAACAATGGAAACTCAACTAAATAACACACACACCCCGCCAGCGCCCACCCCCCCACCCCCCTCACCCCCCACCCCCCGTCTTTCTCTTTTTTTTTCCTATGTGGTCAAGTACTGAGTTTTGAGAAACACTTTAAGGGATCTGAAGTAAACAAACTGTGATAAGGAGGTAGCTACCTGGAGTGATGAATGAACCAGGCCTGACTTCCTGAATGAACCAAGTCAGGAAGAACACCATGGTCTACTGCATGGTCTACTGTATTTCCCAACTGTCCCTTTCACCCCAGCAGCTGCAGGCTACAAGGACAGGGAGAAGCCATGAGAACCTTCTGTGGTAGGTGGCACACATGAGTTTTTAATGTGTGAGCAAAAATGACCGTAGCTGGCCGCTCACACGCACTAAATGACCGTAGCTGGCCGCTCACACGCACTGACCTTCACACGGATGCTTCCTGGCTGACACGCCAACATCACATGGACAAGTCACTCCGCTGTGGCTACTGCAAATCCTGACCTGCCTGCAGGAGCTGCTGGCTAAATCTCCAGGTGTCTAAGCGCTGAGATTTCAACAGCCAGCGAGGTCCACTGGGTATAAGAGTTTCCCAAAACTAAGGATTTAGATTATTTCTCAGCTCTTCTCAGCTGCTGGGTGTGCATTTCTCCTGGATGCCAACCATACACAGGAACTTGGCCTTCGGGGTGCAGTGTGGGGTTTGAGGAAAACCTTCGTCCCTTGCAGAGGACACTGTGTGGGAATGTCTCTGAGCATGTAGGCCCTGTTCTTCCACCAAGCTCCAAATGATATTTTCAAAGTTTAATAGCCACATCCCTGGCCAATCCCAAATAAATCACACTGGCTAGGATAGAATGGATGTGGGATGGAGTGGCACTGTCAGGAATCACCGGCTCCATAGGTCAAAAAAGAAAGGGATCTGCTTAGGGGAGGAGGGCCAGCAAGATGGAGAATCAAGACAAGGATTGAGGAAGTGACAAAGTACCCAGTGTGCATGAGGGGCAGAGGTAAGCCCAGGGCAGGGTAAGCCCAGGGCAGCGGTACACGAGGGGCAGCAGTACATGACAAAATGACCGCTGTGTGTGTGGGCACTAGTGTATGCTAGTTTTAAAACATTAAATAAAAAATTTCCACTTCCAAACTGTGTTCTGAGTTTCTGTTTAAGGCCAAGGGGTGTTATGAATGTTTCTGTAAAGATTTACACATGACCTACATGCACAGGAAAATATGTTGTCATTAATCACCCAAATAAGAAAAATCACAATGACATCCATGGTGGTTTGAAAATGCATGGCTCAGGGAGTGGCATTGTTAGGAGGTGTGGCCTTTTTGGAGGACGCGTGTCACTGTGGGGTTGGGCTTTGAGACCCTCCTCTTAGCTATGTAGGAGCCAGTCTTTTCTTGGCTGCAGTCAAATGAAGACACAGAACTCTCGGCTCCTCCCGCACCATGCCTGCCTGGACACTGTCATGCTCCTGCCCTGATGATAATGGACTGAACCTGTGAACCTATAAGCCAGTCCCAATTAAATGATGTCCTTTATAAGGCTTGCCTTGGTCATGGTGTCTCTTCACAGCAGTAAACCCTAACTAAGACAGCATCCCAGTGGACATGTACCTGGATGTCAATTCTTTTTTAATAGAAAATAATGAGCATTGATAAGGATATGGAAATACTGGGGTTACATATGCTGCTGCTGCTGCCGCTGCTGGAAACAAAATGGAGAAGCCACTTCAAAGGATTCTAATGCAAAGTTCCCACAAGACCCAACAATTCTATTTGTAGGTGTTTCTCCCAGGAGAAATAAAAGCATATCTACTCAAAACTTGTACGTGAATGTTTATAGACTTTATTTATAACAATCCTAGCGTGGAAAGAGTCCAGATGCCCATCTGCTAATGAATAGATAAGGAAAATGTGGTACATCCACGAAATGGAATATTACTCAGCCAGAAAAGTGGGAGGGACGTTAATGGCCTGATGTGCTGTCTAGAATGAAGGGGGTCCCAGGTTCCATCTCCAGCTGTGGAATGGGGAGCAAGGTACTGATACAAACAAATACATGCTCAACATGGCTGCACCTCTGGAACAAGTAGAAGACCACACAAACTTGGCAAGGTGGCTCTTACCTATAAATGCCAGCACTCAGGAGGACTGCTACAAGTTTGAGGTTAGCCTGGGCTACAGAGGCTAGCATGCCACGATGGGTTTATGCAGGGCTACTAGCAAGACTGACTCAGGAAGGAAAAGAGGGAGAGACAAAGAGGAAAAGAGGCAGGGAGGGAAGGAGGGGAAAGGGAGGGAGGGAGGGAGGGAGGGAGGGAGGGAGGGAGGGAAGAGAGGGAGGAAAAGGCAAGAAGGGGAGAAGATAGACAGAGGAAAGGCACATTGTCCAGCCCCATTTCTATGAGGTTGAGTAGAACAGACTAAAGGCCAGGATGGAAGCTGTGGGAAAGGACAGTGGGAAAGACTACACAGGGTTATCCTCGTCTACACAGTGAGGCTGAAGACAACCTGGGCTATGAGAAGGGAGAAAAAAAAGATGGAATTGGTTCTCATTGTTGTTGTTGTTTTGAGACAGGGTCTTACTAACTAGACCAGGCTGGCCTTAAACTCACAGAGCCCAGCTAGAGTTGAATTTTTTGAGAAAGGGTTTACCTTCTGGCAGATGAAATTACTTTTCAATAAGGGAGCAATAAAAGGGAGACGGCAAAGGGGGCCAGTAGACCTTTCTGTGTGGACTGTCTCTGCTGCGGCAGCTGCGCTGGGCTTGGGAACGTTCAGCTGTTCTAGAACTGTCTCTGGAGACTGCGTTCGCTAGAAGATAGCAGTGGGTTTCAGAAACATGAGGATGTGAACAGGCAGTGGCCAGAACTTCACTCCCAGCGCTCTCTGGGGTCTGTGTATTGACTGAGCGACAGGATGTGTGGAGGCTGTCTCAAGGGTGCCAGTGAGAGGCAGTTTGTGGGGAGTGAGATGACAAAACACCTGGCCAGATGTTGCCAACACTCCAGTAAGCTTGATCAACAACAAGCAAGATAGAGAAGTACTGTGAATTGCATTTTAGAGCAAAGCAGTCATGAGGTTGGGAGCTGAAGGACCTTTGAGTGACCCTCAGCTGAGGTCTGGAGGGTGAAGAGGGTGGCAGGGTCAGGGGCAGTGGGAGAGGGTTGGAGCAGGATGGGGCCCCTGGGTTGGAAATGGCACATTCAAGAATGTGAAGGAAGCCACAGAGAAAGCTGAGATGCAAGAGCTGAAGATGAAGAGCAAAGACTCGCAGAGCAGCACGGACTGGGATCTGTCCCGGGTCTGCAAATTCACTCATGCGCACACCATCCTCAGGTGCATTCCATGTGGCCACTCTTTAATTATGGAGGAAGACATTAAATGACTAAGCCAGGTCAGAGGTCCATCCACCTTCCCATTCTCATCCTTAAAGCATCCTGATGACTGCCCGGTTCCCTAGGCAACTCCTGCAACCCCAGTGGTCACACCGGCTTTCTCGGCAGGAAGCAGGGAAAGGGACATGTATGGTCATATGTGTTCTAAACTCTGACCTAAAAGGTCTCAGCCAAGACCTAATTCTGTTTGAAAACACAATTCTTCAAGGATGAGGCTTTGGGTTCATAGGGAATAAAGAGGTGGAGAGGCCCTGGTCTGTGAGCTTGTCCTGATTTGACAACTATTGAGTCAGCCAGTCAAACATGAAGCATTAAGGGTGACTCCCATAGTGTCAGCCTTAGATCCCCTGCTACCAGACTGAAAAGCAGAGGCTGGGAGAGGCAGGGAAGAACCCAAGGACACACAGCAGGGGGAAACAGTATCTTTTTCTCTGAACAGCCCCTCCAGCCCCTTCTCTAGCTTGTCCCCTAACCTCCTACCTCATCTTCCAGTGTCCAGCTCCAGGGAAGGAAAGGCTGTTCCCAGGATAATTGTGAGATGACCAGGGCAAACCAAGGCAGCTGCCACCATCAACCTCACTAGCACTGAATAATAATGAGAGGACCACCTGGATGCAGCACGTTTCCAAGGGGCTGATTCGGTTACAGTCCCTCTTCCTACTGGACTGAGGCTCTGTGGTCCAGAGCTGAGGCTCTGTGGTTCAGAGTGTTTGCTCATTCTCTTCCCTGCTCATGGAAAGGCTGCTAGGGGTGGGTGGGGACAAGCCAATTCTGCAGGCAGGCTCTAATCACACACCCTGCGTCATGGCTTCCTATGCAGAGCACTCTCAAGATGGTATTTCCATTATTACTCCATGCCCTGGTTTCCTATCACTGAGATGGGGATCACAATGGCACTTGCCTGGAAGATTTGTGGTGTGGCTAAGAGACGATGGTGTTAAGTGCTTCAGGGTGCCTAGGTGGCTTAGTAACTGGGACACAATGAATTGCTTGTTGGATGCCTTGGCATGGTTGGCTTATGGGGATAGGGATCCCTCAAATACATGCTCTTCTCGGAACCTGACCACGTAACTGTGACTGTTGCTTATAAGACCAGGCTGGCCTTGAACTCACTGAGAGCTGCCTGCCTCTGAAACCCAAGCACTGCAATTAAAGAAGTGCACTGTCACACCCAGCTAGAATTTCCTGAATTTACCTGGGCACATGTGGTGCACATTCTTCAGATTTCCTTGCAGTGAGTTATGTGGTGAATGGCTAAGTCCTGTCAAAGACACTGTGAGGGGCAGGATCACTTATTTCACCTCATCTTGCCACCACTATTTGAAAGCAACACTGAAGCACCACCTCAAGTCACAAGGATAAACGCTTTATTCATAAGAAAGCTGGATGGAGAGATGGAAGTGGGTGGGCTCCACATTGCAGGGGTTGGGGCAGAGGGCTCAACCGTCTGGATTTTTAGATCCAGAAATTTCCACCTGTCAAAGCCTCCTGTGGATTTCTGACATATATCCAAGCCTTAGCCCTCAGTGACTGCACCTAGTCATGTGCCAATGTATTATTGTCTCGGTCACTGTCCCTGAAGCCAAAAGACATGCAGGCCAAGCCAGTCAGGTCACTCTCTCTAGACCATAGACTAATTAGTGGCAGGGGAAGAACAGTCCCTTGGCCTGGCTGGTCCCTGGTGAGCTCCAGCCAGCAGGAAGCATTCCTTATTTCTGCTGAGAATGAGGAGACAATGAGTGGGCAGAAATCACCCAAAACCTGGATGGCATCCTACAGGCACACTTGCATGCTGTGTTAGTTTTCTTGTTGCTGTACCCAAAATATTGGACAAGCAACATAAGGAAGGAAGGAAGGAAGGAAGGAAGGAAGGAAGGAAGGAAGGAAGGAAGGGTGGGTGGGTGAATTCTGACTTACAGTTGGAGGGGATACAGTTGGAGTTGGTGTCCAGCTCTTTCTCCCTTTTAAATTCAACCTGGGACACTTCTGGCCCAGCCCATGGCCTGGCACTGCCTACTGTGAAGATGGGTCTTCCTACCTTGAATAACCTAATCTATAGACTCCCTCACAAACATACTGGTGACTTGTCCCTACGGAATCTATAGTATAGTTGACAGTTAATATAACCATCATACATGCCGTAGGGTCTCAACAATTGGCTCGCACCTGGAAAGGCATCACATCATACTAGATGCCTGCATGGTATAAATGCAATATTGATGATGTCAGAAATGCATGCAATACGCAGTGGTGTGAAACACCCCGCCCCCACCCCACCCCCCAAAAAAAAACCTCATATCTGCTTTAGGGCAAATTCCAGAAGCTAGCAAGGGGAACTGAAAGAAAAACAAAATGAGACCAAGACCTGAGAGACAAAGAGAAGAAGGGAGGAGCGGAGGGAGGGGAGGGACTGAGGCGGCAAGGGGGCTGGAGGGGGAGGAGAAGGGCATCTTACTCTTTTACTTCTACCCATCCCGGCCTGTGGCGCAGAACATCCATGAGAGTGTTCATGAGTGTGGTCTTGAACCGGATTAACGTTCTCTGCTCTCTGCAAGACAGGACAGCAAAATCTGTGCTCAGTGACTTTCCTAGGATGTCTTCAAGGATCAGGAAAAAAATGAAAAAAAAGAAAAGCCCAGCTCCACATGCAGACACCACAGTCAGAAATGCTGATTCTGAGAGCTCGTACTACCTCCTGCCAATACTTAGAGTAGTGAAACTCTTAGCATCTGTGAGGCAATGAAACATAGCAAACTATGCAGATACTGCATGCCTGTAATCCAGGAGGCTGAGGCAGGAGGAATGCCATGCTTCAAGGCCACGCAGATATCAGCCTAGACTACAAAGTGACTTGTCTCAAAACAACAATAACAGTATGGCTGGAGATACGTACGGCTCAGTGATTCAGAGCACCGGCTGCTCTTCTAGAGGACTGAGGTTTGACTCCTAGCACCCACATGGCAACTTACAATCATCTTTAACTCCTTTTCCTGGGGATTCTAGTGCCCTCTTCTGGCCTCTGTGGGTGCCAGGCATGCACAGGGTGCACAGATTTGCATGTGACAAAACATTTATTGTACATACAATAAATAATAAAAACAGTAAGTCAGGCATGGCGTTTCACACTTGTGATCCTAGTACGTGGGAGGCAGGAAGATGATAAAGCTAACATCTCTCCAGTCCCTACTATGTGCTAGGCAAGGTCTGGCTGCCTCACATGTGCTATGACTCAATTCTTGTATCACACGGTGTTTGCAGATCCCCTTCCCTGGCATGCGTCTGGGGAGACGGAACAGATGCACTTTTCCCTATTCCTCCTACTAATGCAACTAAAAACCCAAAACATTATGTATAAAACAAATGTAAGAAGCCTGAATGGTACACAAGGAAGCTAGCTAGAGATCCGGACCCAAGAGATAGCAGCTCTGACATTCCTGGTGCTCTTCCTGCTTCTCTGTGTCCCAGAGGTGGAAATAAAAGAGCCAGCCAATAGACATCCCAAGATGCTAATGGGCATGGACCCTAAACAAATCTTAAAAAGCAGCCTGCTTTCTCCAGTCTAGGGAAGCCCAAGACAGAACAGCCTTCCACAGCAGACTATATAGTAATGGCTCCACCATGGTGAAACCCCAAATGAACATCTGTTATGTACCTCCACGGGTACCAGTAAAGGTCAAGCAGGGTGCCTTCACTTCTCATGAGGCTGCATTAATGTATCCCGATACTGACTCTGTCACTGGATGGTGTGGAGGAATACAAAGCTGAGACCTTCATCTCCCTCGGGGGGTAAGGTGTTCCCTATCGTAGGAGGCCCAGGGTCAGGGAGCCTGAACTTTCCTATGTGTAGGAGTCGGGGGTATATGCTACTATATCCTATATCCCAATCTGGGCTGATGTTTAAGGCGGGCAATTGTCAACCAATACCACTGAAAACAACTGACAAAATCAATAACATGGAAGTGAAGAGGAACTTTGGAACACTTGCCCCTCCCCCCCCATGGGAGAGTCTAATTAACATTAGCCTCAGAGGACTTAGCTGGACAAACAGTCAGAGGAGAAAGTGAGAAGCTGATTAACATTCCTCAGACCACAGGGAAGGGAACCCACCTGCTGGTGGGGAAGGCCCAGAGCACATCGACACATTCCCAAGGACTGACTAACCCTTGCCACCTACAGACCAGGGAGGTCCTTGCCACCTCATTTCCTAAAAACCAGTCCGTTTAAAAAGTTGCTGTTCTGCCAATCACATTGTGCCAAATGGCTGCTGCCCTAAGAACTGTGTAAAAGCTCACTGAACAAGCAGCATGGGGTCGCCTCTCCTTTTGGGATGCAGGATGGCCCCAGCACGCTGGAACATTAAAAATCTTGCATTTCTCAGGGGGTCTCCAGTAAACTACGGCTCCGCTCGCTAGAGTCTTACGGGAAGTTCTTGAAAGACCAATGAAATTGACAACTCTATCAGCAATACCTACACAGAGAAGACACTATTACCACAGGTGGGACAAAATGGGGTGCCACTATAGATCCTGCAGACACCAAGACCACAGTAAGAGCATGCTAGCACCTCCACAAACTCAATCGTGACAGCTGAGAGGACACAGTTCTTGAAAAGTCCAGACTGCCACAGCTCTCTTGGTGTGATACACATTTGAGCAACTGTATTCCTGGAGAAATCAAATCTATTATATGAAAATACCCCCCAAAAGATGTACCTGGACCCATAGGGTTCCACTGGAGAGTTAATTCCCTGAGATGTCTGAGGAAGCCACCTCTGTTTTACACACTCTTTCCCAGAAAAAAACAGGGAGAAAGAGCTTCCAGCCTCATCTGTGATGCTAGTGTAATCTGATAGTGAAATTCAGTCAACGTAAAAACAAAGCTACAGGCTAGGGGCTGGGGTGTGGCTAGCGGCAAAACATTTGCTTAACATGTGTGAGAGCCTGGGAATATCTCCATCACCACACATACAGGCGCACACACATGTTCATAAATATACACTAGCAAAGGAAATGCAACAATACAAAAAATAATTACACTTCATAACCAAGTGGCGTACTTCCAGTAGGCAAAGCTGGCTCAGTGTTAGAAATCTAACTGATGTAATTTATCAAAGTAACAGATTCAAGAGGAAAAAAAAAATCACATGATCATATCATCTAAAGAAGAGAAGGCATTTCAGCTATTCAACCTCTAAATAACCAAATTAATATCAACACTAGACTTCCGGGATGAAAGTTCCACTTTGGGAGAACAGGGACAGATGGGCAGATAGTCAAACCATAACAGATGCAAATTTTGATCCCCTAGGGTTACAGGTCATGAGTCTGGGAGTTTCCAGGTCTGTTTCAGGGGACGTGGTTTTCCCTTTTTAAGCTACATATCTTTATGAAATAGATTTTCTTCTAATCCTTTAGCAGAACAACAGATTGAACTAAAAAAAATTTTTTTAGGCATACATAGTGGTGCATGCCTTTGATTCTTGCACTTGAGAGACAGAGGCTGAAAGAATCTCTGAGTTTGAGGCCAGCCTGGTCTATATAGCGAATTCCAGGACAGCCAGAGCTACATAGAGATACCCTGTCTTTAAAACAAAACAAAACTGTTTTTTGAAACAGGGTCTCAAGTAGATGAGGTTGGTCTTGAGAACCACTGTTCTAAAATAACTTTTTAAAAAATAGAATAAGAAGGTTTAGCTAAAAAGCAATGGAGACCAAGTAGAACATTACAAAGGGCTACTTAATCTTGAACAAAAAAGACAGCTTCAAAATCCATCAGATTGGGGAAAATATTAAGCAGAATATAACAAATCCACATGAACTCGGGATGGTCTGATAATTACTATATGGTGCTGATGGTGCTGTGGGTATCACCAGAGAAGAATGCTCAGACATGGGTTTAAACCAATAGAAATTCTTCACTACCCAGCCAGTGACAGGATCCCACTGTAGCACTGAACCTTTCTCAGAGTGATCTTTTAAGTACAGAAACCATGTTCTCGACTGACACACTTCAGCTAACAAGAACAGTTAGCCAGAAGCAGAAGTACAGAAGCCAAAAAGCAAGGTTAGAACATTTAGAGACTTTCCCAGAACTTTGCACTTGGATGGATTAGGTCTTTGTTTTCATTTTTGGCAGGTGGTGCTGTCTATGTGCTGAGTTTTACAGCCTGAGTGGCATTTCTAACATGGAGTCAGTTGTGCTAAGGCACTTGGCTTCTCTGAGTTTCCAGTTTTCTCCAACTGAACGGTGGACACTTTAGCAGGATCTACCTCAAGGATGGTAGTGGGGGGAAGTGGGGGGGGGGAAGGCCTGACTTGCAAACAGCCATTCAACACTGTTTCATAAGTTACAATCATAATTATTGAACTAAATAATGACACCTGGTCATCTCTCCCATTGTGAGTCCAAGGACAGCCTGGGTCACAAAGGGAGATAGAGAGAAGTGGGGGAGGAAAAGAGGGAGCGACAGAGAGCCAGTCCTGTTTGTATGGAGTGAGTGAGATCACACACCGCTCTTTTCCTTTTGACACTCCGTGGCCCTTGGAACTTTGATTCTGTAGGGAGAAAAGAAAAAATGAAGTAACTGATTTTGCACACCCGCGTACCTTCCCTGCTCAACCTTTTCAGTGAGTGAGTGAGCTACTCAAACCACCACACTCTATGGGTGGAGGTCCTCAGACACGAACGTCCAGCCTGGCTGGGTTCTCTCTCATCATCTCTGCCCAGGAATCAGGGCAGAACTTGCCTGCTTACCAAGGAATAAATTCTCCATCATTGAAGAATTACACCACAGGCAAGATCACTATATGAGGCCTGATGGCCAGTACTTCAAATATTAACTCAAAGCCCAGCTCGAGAGCTCCTCCAGCTCCCTAAGAAGAGCCTGGACTTGCCATTCTAACCTTGAGTGTTGATAGTTAAACAGGATCTAGGAAGGGACTGTGCCCATTTCTCAGATTTCTTCACATCGCCCACTACCACTCCTGACAAAGACCTACCCAATCCTCTAATGTTAAGGGTGTTGTTCGGCTCCAACCAAATTCTAAGGAGACTGCACCTCCCCCACCTCCTGCTAAGATCAATCCGTGAGGCATGAATAGAGAGCAAACTGTCCCTGCTCAGGACGACATCTTCTGGGTGGATGGGACTCTCTATTGTCCTTTAACACAGAACCACAGATGTAGTGGCTTGGAAGAGTATGCATTTATTATCATACTGTTTCTATGGGTGGAGAGTCTTACACAGTTTAACTGAACTGTCTGTATGCGTCTTACAAGGCCACATCAGGTGTCTCCCCAATGATTCTCTTCTAGAGTAAGGGGTTTCTTCCACTCTCAGTCACATTGTGGGTACAAGTCAGATGCTTCAAGTAGTAGGACAGAGGTCCCTGGCAACTTGTCAGCTGAGATTTGCTTCCAAGTATCTGTATCTCCACCCCACCCCCACCCTCTCTGGTTTTTCAAGAGAGACATGGTTTTTCTGTGGCTGTCCTGGACTAGCTTTGGATTGTAGATCAAGCTAGCCTCGAACTCGCAGAGATCCATCTGCCTCTGCCTCCCAAGTGCTGGGATTAAAGGCATGCTCTGCTACGCCGGTCTGCTCCAAAGTCTCTAGAGACATGGATGTCTTTTTGCACCTTAGATACTGCCAGAGCATTTGTGATTGCTTCTATTCCTTCCCCTCCGTGTCAGCTCTGATGGGTTTATATAATCTAACAGGATCACAGGGGAGCCTCACTGCCACATCAGGCTCTGCCCACACTCAGGAAGAAGGGGATATACACAGCAGGTACACCAAGGAATGGGAAGTTTAGCAGTCATCTAATTACCACTCAACCCTACCTCTCAAAGGGCCAGAAGGAGGGCACCACTTTGCCACACTAGTGAACCCCAAAAGCAATAGAAATTACAGTCCGGTCTCACCTCGATCCTTCCAACTCCCAAAAGCAAGGGAAATTACAGTCCGGTCTTACCCCGTCCCTCCAACTCATACAGTGCTTCTCAAGCTGTCCTGATGTTTGTTAAAATTGTTCTCTTACATTCTTCTTCTTGTTCTCTACTCTAGACTTTTCCTTGGGCAGTCAGTCCCTCCAGAGCCTTTGGCTGCAAAACTTTTCCTTTCTTTACTACCTTACATTAGCACACCTGTCAAACTTTAATCAATAGTGTGTGTGTGTGTGTGTGTGTGTGTGTGTGTGTGTGTGTTTTATAGGCATGTGTATGTGGGTGTGCTCATCCATACCTGTGTGAGAGTAAAGTCCTGAGATCAGTGTGCTGGGTGCCTCCCTCCACTTCCCCCACTCATATCTCCACCATCATTATTATTTAAGACAGTGTCTCTGAATGGACCTGGAGTTCACCATTTCTGATAGCCTGGCTAGCAGGAGAGCCCCTGGGGTCTGCCTGTCCCCCTACTTCCCAGAAATGGGGTTACAGACTTAGACACCATTCCCAACTTTTATTTTGTTTTGCCATTTCCAGGTGTGTGTATGTGTGTGTGTGTGTGTGTGTGTGTGTGTGTGTGTGTTATACAGGTGTTTGTGTGTTATGCATGTGTGTGAGCATGTGTTTGTATTAGTTGTGCATGTGTGTTAGAGGCTGTATGTCTGTGTGCATGTGGAGGCCTGAAGTTGATGTCAGGAACCATCCTTAATCATCCTTCTCCATTGTGCCACTGAGTCAGGGTCTCTCAGTCAAACCCAGAGCTTGCTACCATGGTTAGCATGGCTAGCCAGCATGCTCTGGGAATCCCATCTTGGCTTTTGTGAGTGGAGCTACAAGTGAGTCACCATGCCTACTGGGCATTTACATGAATTCTTAGGACTCCAACTTGGGTCTTCTTTAAGTGGCAGGCAACTGAACCACTAAGCCATTTTTGCAGCCCACAGCCAGATTTTACATAGATGCTAGAACTTCCGTGCTAGCCCAGCAAGAATTTCACCTACCAAGCATCTGTTCTGCTCTATTTACTTACATTTCGTCCTATGTCACTGCCACACTTTTTTAAGCAATCAGGAGTTGAATGCGGGGCTTGGCTAGCCCGAGCTGTTTGAGTTTGTTTGGACAGAGTCTCATACAGACCGGGCTAGCCTCAGACTCAAACTGTCTATGTAACTGAAGATGACACTGAACTTCTGAGCCTTCTGCTCCCCGCTCTCAGATTCTGGGATAAGAAGTATTTGGTGCTGGGGCTCAAACCCAGGGCCTTGTGTGTTCGGCAACCACTCTACAACTGAGCTACATTCCCAACCTTCTGCTCCAGCTTTTTTTTTATTTTGAGACAAAGTTACCCTTAAACTCACACTGTAGCATAAGAAGGCCTTGACTTTATGACCTGTCTTCCTTATCCCCCTCAGTGGCTACAACTACAGCTACCAGGGCTGGAGCACAGTGTCCTGAGGACGCTGGGTTTCTAGTAAATACTGAAGTCAAATGGCTAAGTCCTCCAGCTTTGGTTTTCTACCTTTGTTTATTTTTAGGTTGTCTCTGCAATGAGCAGTCTTCTGTACTGCATTGTAAACTTTACTTTTGATGCTAGGGCTGAATCGTGGGCCTTAGACACACGCTAAGCATATGCTCTGCTACTTAGCCACACCCCTACCTCGCCCCGTCCTATTAGCATAAAGGTTAGAATCTGCTTCACAGTTTTTATTTAAGGCAAGTTGGGATTTTTGTTAGGATTATACTGAGTAGACCATTCGTGAGAAGAGGTGATGATACAAAATGTAGATTCTTCTAATCCATGAACATGGTTTGTCTCTATAAATATGTCAATTTTATCTCTTACCAAATATTTTCTGGGTTTTTTTCTTGGTATAGAAGCCTTATAAATTTTAATTTAATTTTATTTGCAAGTAATTAATAGTGTGATGTTATTGTAAATATATTTTTGATGTACATGTACACATGAAGGAGCATAAGCAGGCATTTATGTATGCATGCATGTGAAGACCAGAGAGGTTAAAGTTGGGTGTCTTTCTCAGTCAGTCTCCCCTATTCTTTGAATCAGTCTCTCTTGATGAACCTAGGGCTCACCAATTTAGCTAGACTGAGTAGCCAGTGAGCCCCAGGGATCCTCCTGACTCTGCCTGCCCAGTGCTGGGATCACAAGAGCAGGCTGCTATGCCTAGCTTCTGTTTTTAGTTTTTTAAAGATTTATTTACTTTTATATATGTGAGCACACTGTCACTGTCTTCAGACACAGCAGAAGTGGCCATTAGATCCCATACAGATGGCTGTGAGCCACCATGTGGTTGCTGGGAATGAACTCAGGACCTCTGGAAGAGCAGTCAGCACTCTTAACTGCTGAGCCATCTCTCCCGCCCTGTTTTTGTTTTTTAACGTAGGGACTTGGAATCAAATCCAGGTCATTATGCTTTCATAACAAGGTTTTGCCAACTGAGCCATTTTTCTGACTTTTGTACGTGGATATCGAATTTTTAAATTATCTGATGATACTAACTTATGACAAGAAGAAAATACTACCCCAAAGACATCTGTGTCTAATCCCCAGGGCCTATAAACATTACCTCACAGGCAATAGAGAGATCATTCTGTTATCTGACATAATCACAATGGTTTGTAACTGTGGATGAAGGAAGTGGAAGTGTCAGAGTAACGGATGTGAGAAAGATGAGCTTTGACAGCCGCCACAGGGCACGGCTGCTTGGGGAGGCAAGATTCGGGGAGTTTGACTACGCTTACCCCCCCCCCAAGCTGGGGCAGGTGTGGGCTATAGGGTAGCACTGACACCACTTGGTGGTGGTGAGGATGGGGGGTTGGGGGATGAGGACTCACTGTCTGAGACATGGGAAAGCCCAAGCTAGCTCGGAAGACCCCAGGCATGCAATGAGGCAGGGGCCCTGGGATTTTTAGGCTCTTGGACATCCAGGAGCTGCTGGGAGTCTAGGAAGAGCTGAGAATGGAGTGGGGACCTGTGGGCTAGGTTTAGTCCAGGGCTGGGGTGGGGGTAGGGTGGGGGGAGCTCAGGCTAGTACCACAGGGAGAGTCCTTGGCTTGACAGGTGACAGGCTTGGTGGCAGTTGTGACTGGGAGTGCAGAGAAACCTTCCACAGGAGATTAAACAGCCATGGCTCCCCAGGTCAGATCTCTCATTGGCAATGCCCTCCAGGCCTCTAGGTACCTCATTAGCATGGAGATGGAGATCTCTGTCTGGAGCCTATATGACCACAGGTCATGTCCTTTTTCCTATTGTCTTAGATGATAGGGATGCCTCATCTACCTGTGAAAGGGCTTGGGGGCATTGCCCTTACATGACTGTTGGCCACAAATCTATGGGGGGGTGGTGACTGCAGCTACTGGACAGGAGGCCTGGTGCATGGGAGCAGATGAAGCTCCTACCATCCCTTCAGGGTCTCCAGGGCTTTAAACCTTTAGCTTAAGGACAACAAGGTGTCTCCGCACAAGGCCAGGGGCTTATCTCAGCGCTCAGTTCACAGAGGAAGGCAGCAAAGGATATGAAGTCATCGATCAGGGTCAAAGCTGCTTTACCTTTGGCAATTCCATCTTTAACCTTTTGCTATTCAGTGGCCAAAAGCCACTGGCTTCTAGTAATTTAACTTTCCCTGATAGTATGGGTGGGAGGGTGGGGAGGGTGGGGGGAGGATTAAGAAAAAAGGCTCTTTTTTTCTGGCTCAAGGGCCCCTCCCTGGTTAAGCAAGAGGCTCTGAGTTCATTAACTCTTCATGAGCCAATGAGAAATAAAAAGATAGAGAAAAAGTCATATATACACACAGACACACACAAACACATAGACACACACACCCACATACACACATCCATATACCTACATAGGTATATGCATACATACATATAGACAGACATGTAAGTATATACATTTGGTGGATGGGGCTGAGCCCCCCAAAAGCCATACATTATTTCTTCTCTCTGGCCTTCTCATACCTTCTTAGACAAAAGTTTCATATTAAGTTACCTCATAGATAAAATGTTCCATAGAAAGGGAGTTACAGGAGGATGTTGGTAGTAAGTTCAAAGCAGTGTTTCATAAGTTCAAAGCAACAGGTTTACACGGCTTTGCTTTATCAGTGCAGACCTGTGACTTCGTCCTTGGACCTGATCTAGAATGAATGCGTCTCCTTGATAACAAATCTGATCCAAGCCCATTTCTCTTCTTAGTGTAATTTATGAAAGTTCATTGTATTCCTTATTATGCAGTCTTTACTTACTATCCTATGAGGCAGGGGCACATTCTATTCTTGATTCTAACTTTATTACATCTTTCTAGCAAAATAACTAAAACCATCTCCTTAAATTTTTTTCCTAAAATTATTTTAATCAAATTAGGAATTCTATAATAGCATTAATTTATGAAAGCTAATCTTCATGTTGATCCACAGGACATTTGCCCAATAGGTTGGGCTGATGCCCAGGAGTCATTAGTCTATGTAATAGTGATAGGATATGTAATAGGAAAGGCATGTCAGCAGTGAGAAGCAATCCTGGGATGAAGTCTCTGGGGCTGTGCCTCTCCAGATTGCACCCATCACAGCATGCAGAACGGTGGGCCATCTCCAGGAAGCTCACATCCTGCCATAGCCTTTCCTAGAAGGCTTCTGTCAACTCAACACCTCATTTCATACTTCTGACCACCAGACCTCACTAGACTTAGGATAGTTTGCTCCATTGGAACTAAGTACAAGCAGAAGCAAAGCTGATTAATATGTAGTAACGCGCAGTCAGTACCCTTACTGAACTAACAATGCGAGAGCTTATAGATTCCTCATATCTCTATGTATATATCTATAAACAAAGGCAGATTTACTCTCTCCTTTTTGATATCTACTGTTTGGCTGGAACTCCTGTCCATCCACATAAACTGAGAAACCGCATCTGCCCTTACAAAGAAAACTCTGGGCTAACATGTCATCACTCTTCATATCTGCATTTCTGGAAACACACCCAAGAGTGCACACTCAGGGGCCTAGCTTTTGCCCATACATGGGCACAATCCCAGCTCTTGGCTGGCATGACACCACCCCTTGCCTAAGACTTATAAAACACCCCTTTCTTAGCCTAGGCACATGATTTCCCAAGCCATAGTCCTTGAGACCGGCGAATCTGCCCAGGAGTAGCATCTAATAAACCTGCCTTTATTTTTAATCTGGTCTAATCTAGCCTATACTGCATCCGCAAAAACCTATTATCTATGTCTTTTATTTACTTTTGTTGCTCAGCTGCAGTGTCTAAACCCTCACACAGTGCTGACTAAAAATCCTTAACTTGTGCCTGACCTTAAGGAACATTTCCTGTTTCAACTTTTAAAAATGATGTTGCTGAAGCCAGCGAGATGGCTCAGTGTGTAAAAGGTGCTTGCAACCAACCCTGACTATCTGAGTTCAACCCTGGAGACCCACATGGTGGACAGAGAAAATGGACTCCTGCAACTTGTCCTCTGACCTCCACACATTTATCATGGAGCATATTCACATAATTTATTATTTAAAAAGTAATAAAAAAATTTTAAGCAATGATGTTACTATAGGTTCTTAGACCAAAAGGAGTATATGGTCTGCTGTTCTCTAGTTTTTCGAGGATTTGCCATGAATAATATTCTCTTTAAACATATTTTACTTAAAGCATCTTTTCTTACATAGCTATGGAAACACTATGAAATTCACTGAAAACATCTTTCACTGATAATTATGGTATTCACCCATCACGGTCATCAGGTTCTAGTTCTTCAGAGATGAGTTACATTTATTTCTGCCTGACACCACAAAAACTCTGTGTGTGTGTGTGTGTGTGTGTGTGTGTGTGTGTGTG
>JANHMN010000002.1:213801524-213829450 GCA_030674055.1 Rhabdomys pumilio | reverse complement strand
AGAGGCAGAGGCAGAGAGGCAGAGGCAGAGGCAGAGAGGCAGAGGCAGAGAGGCAGAGGCAGAGGCAGAGGCAGAGACAGAAGCAGAGACAGAAGCAGAGACAGAAGCAGAGACAGAAGCAGAGAGAACATGGCCTTGCTACATATGTGGAGGTCACTGGACAGCCCTGACTATCAGTGCTTGCCTTCCATCTTGTTTGAGACAGGGTCTCTTTTGTTGTTCACTGCCCTGTATGGCAGGCAAGATGGCACTCAATCGTCCAGAGATTCCCCTGCCCATCTCTTCCTAGGAGGACTAGGCTTATAGAAGTGTGCTACCATACCCAGCTTTATCTTGGTTCTGGGCATTCTAACTGAGGTCCTCACTCTTTCGCAGAAAACATTCTACCCACTGAGCCATCTCCCCAGGTGTCTTAGGGTTTTGCTGCTGTGAATAGATACCATGACCAAGGCAACTCTTACAAGGACAACATTTAATTGAGGCTGGCTTACAGGTTCAGAGGTTCAGTCCATTATTATCAAGGTGGTAGCATGGCAGCATCTAGATAGGCATGGTGCAGGAGGAGCTGAGAGTTCTACATCTTCATCTGCAGGCCTCTAAGAGAAGACTCACTTCCAGGGAGCTAGGATGAGGGTATTTAAGTCCACACTCACAGTGACACACCTATTCTAACGAGTACACACCTCCTAATAGTGTCATTCCCTGGGCCAAGAATATACACACTCCCTGGCCTCTATAGGCTTGCTCAAACACAAGAGTCTATGGGGGGGGGGGGATACCTACCCATAGTATAGTAAAAAATACATTTGGTCCAACTTCAAAACTCCCCATAGTCTATAGCAGTCTCAACAATGTTAAAAGTCCAAAGTTTTTTTCTGAGATTCATTCAATCACTTACCTGTGATCTACTATAAAGTCAAAATCAAAAAGCAGATCACAAACTTCCAACATCATTCAGGATATACACTACCATTCCAAAATGTGATAGTAAATACTGAACCAAACAAGACCAAAAACCAGCTGGACAAACTCCAAACTCTGCATTTTTACGTGTGATGTCAAAGCACTCTTCAGATCTCCAACTCCTTTCATCTTTGCTGACTGAAGAACAACTCTCTTTGGCTGCTTCCATTCCTTGTGAGCAGCTTTACTCAGCAGATAGCCTCTGGTTCTGCTATCTTGAACATCTTGGGGTCTCCAAGGCAATGTGGGGCTGTGAGAGGCAGCTGGGTACCTGGTCGAGCAGGTTTTGAATCCTGGAGACCCTCAGGAATGGTAGGAGTTTGGCCTTGCTCCTGGGCTCCTGGCTCCTTTCACATAGATACAGCCCATCCCACAGAGAGGTCTGTAGCCATCAGTCATGTAGGAAACGCTACTACCAGCCCCTCCACAGGTAGAGGGCGTGACTACAGGCCACAGAGCCTCAAGACAGATCTCCATATTAATGAGATACCTAAAGGCCAGAGGCTGTAGCCAATTAAACATTCCTTCCCAGACACTCCTCCTTGCAAAAGATATTTAACCTCAGGCCCATATGGGGTATAGCTTCATCCATTTTCTGCCATGACAATAAATATCTTAAGACCATAGCCTATGACCATGGAATATCTCTCTTCTTTGGGGCCCTGCCATGGGGAACCACTGACAACCTCTCTACGCTTCAAGCCACAGAGATCACCAACTCAAGCAAGTGAGTCAAGCCAGCCATGACCCAGCCAAGCGAGTTGCTTCGACCAAGAATCTCACCCCTGAAGGACACAGCCAGAGCTTCTCTCCTCCCCACTTCGGCTGCGGGTCGATCCAGCCTGTATGACCCCATCTCGGCCCTTCTACAGCCTCTCAGTGGTGCCTGGAGAGCCCAAGGACCTGAGAACCAGTCGGTGCCCGGTGTGAGCTGAATAGTCAAATTCCCGAGGCTCTGCCTCTCTGAGTCAAGCCCTTGCAGCAGGTATGCTCTGAGACCTCCTTTGTCGATGCAATTAATTTGACAGGCTCTTCAGACAAGGGCAAAAAGCAGCTACATTCTTCACCAAAATAACACAAGAACAGTCTCTTGGCCACATACTAAAATTCTTTTCCTCTGAAACCTCTAGAGCCAGGGTGTCCACAGTTCAAATCACACTCAGCAACAAAGCCTACCATATTCCTACTAGGAGAGCCCATTGAACTCCACTTACAGCATTCCATGGCTTTCCAAATCCAAAGTCCCAAATCCACATTCTTCCAAACAAAAACATGGTCAGGCCTATCACAGCAATACACCAGTCCCTGGTACCAACTTCTGTCTCAGCTTAGGGTTGCCAATGCTGTGAAGAGACCATGATCAAGGCAACTCTTATAAAGAACACTTCATTAGAGCTAGCTTACAGGTTCAGAGGTTCAGTCCATTGTCATCAAGGCAGAAAGCATGGCAGCATCCAGGCAGTCATGGCTCTGGAGGAGCTAAGAGTTCTATATCTTATTCCAAAGTCAGACAGGAGAAGGTTGGCTCCCACATGCCTAGGAGGAAGGTCTCAAATCCCACCCCCACAGTGACACACTTCCTCCAACAAGGTCACTCCTCCTAATAGTGCCACTTCCAGGGCCAAGCACATTCAAACTACCACACCCACAAAGATCATAATTTTACCAAAGTTAGATGAGTGTGAAAGTAACCTTAAAACAGTCATTTCTGGAAGAGCATAGTAATTATTTTAGACAGAACATGCCAATTACTTTTTACTTATTTCTTTTCTAGTTATTTTAGTTTATTTTGTTTAATACAACTGGACCTTGTGAGAAGGCTAGGCTGATTCCATGACAGACTTCAAACTGGCAGTTAAGAAGACTAGCATGCCGGGCAGTGGTGGCGCACGCCTTTAATCCCAGCACTTGGAAGGCAGAGGCAGGTGGATTTCTGAGTTTGAGGCCAGCCTGATCTACAGAGTGGATTCCAGGACAGTCAGGACTACACAGAGAAACCCTGTCTCGAAAAAAGAAAAACAAACAAACAAACAAAAACAAAACAAAAGAACACTATGCATAATAACTGGACAAGTCCAGGCAGCCTTCATGCCCCAGGTTCCAGAATGCTTAGAGACAGAGTAAGACAAAGCTCCTCTACCCCAGAATTCCAATGAGCTTTAAATCTGTCCTGTAAGCTCACTTGATTGTCTCTCTATCTTGGTAACGGGAAACCCCAGCATGCTGGACTTCTGAAGAATAAAACACTCTTTGCATGTATATACTATTTGAGTCTGGGTGTCATCCACGGACCCTTACACATGGTCAAAGCCATGAAAATCTCAAATGTGTTGCCAAGACAGACATGGCCTCTGTGGGGGATGGCCTCAGAGGGCTGAGAACTGTCTAAGCAAACACAAAATGGAGTCAGAACAAGATGAGGTTGTCTTAGTCGTTCAGTATTCAGCGGAAACGGGCCGTATGGAAAGGCTAACTGCGGTAGATGGTGGTTTGGGTTTTGTTAATGACATTTAAATAGTGAGATGTCTCCCAGCCTGTGTATTGAAAGAATATTACTTCAATTAAGAAGAGAATCATGATGATTTAGCAAGTAGTAGTGGAAGTGGAGGGAATACGTTCAATATAAATTCACAAAGTTAAAAGAGAAGAATTTACTGATGAAGGCATTGAAACAGACGAGTCAGAGTAGTGCCTCGTTTTCTCTAACTTGATCAACAGCAGTCACCCACCCAATCGTGATAAGTGCGTGCCAGCTCTGTGCTTGGCACTGAGGTACAATACCAGGGAGCAAGTCAACCCTGGAGTCCAGAAGGAAAGACATTAGACGGAATAAGGAAGCCTAGTAAAAGGAGGTAATTCACGGTACTCTGCTGGTAGACTCGCATTCTGAAAAGTTGAAACATGAGATAAGAAGCAGGTTAGAGCCAGAACGTTGGGTTCTAAGAAGACTTCTTTAGATCTCATTTTCCCTGGTCTTAAAATCAGAGTTGGCCTGTCTGTTCCAGTCTCATTTGAAGTTCAGATAGCACTAGGATTGGAAAAGCCACTAAACGGATGGGTGGATGGATGGATGGATGTACGGAAGAACCGACGGACGGACAGGCAAACGGGGGATGAAAGAATCTCCAGTGGTTTCTGTACCTCAGGAAAGTATCCAGGAGCCACAGAAGCCGCTGGGTTCAATTTAGTATTTAGTAAATTCCCGCCAGCACAGGGCTCTCGCGGAGCCTACTTATGTGGCGCACAGCATGTCGGGAATTGCAGTCCTAAGAAAGTCCAGAGTGTTCTTTTTTGTTTTAATCCTCCTAATAACTGCACCCAAACTTCCCCTTCTGAATCCCTCCTCGGTTTCCTTTCCTCTAAGAACAATCGAAATCATCGGGTTGGTATTAGTCCTACCTTTTGTCGCGACATGACTTGGGCCCAAACCAAACCACCACTTGCGCCCTAGAAAGCTTGTGCGTCTCGTTGCTACGACAACAAAAGGAGGTGTCTGGATCCGCCGATCTGATTGGATGATAGCAATCTGTTTGGATGACTCGCCTTTAAGCCTTATTGGTTCCCTCTGACCCAAGGCTCTTGGAAGTGTTGCTCAGATCGGTCGACTGCCTCAACCTTTCTCTCGTGGCGCCACTTCCCTCCCAGCGTGGGGGTACACTTGGCTAGAGGCTGCCCGCCACAGCACTTACTATTCTGCTGTCCAGCTACACTCCCCCCACCCATCTAAAAGCACTGCATTTGAAAAATGGTCACGTTTCAAAAAAAAAAAAATCAGTCCTCTATCTGACTGAAGGAAGTTTCCTCACTAGGTCACCTGATTATTTGTTCCCCCATACCCGCGAAATCTCTCTCTCTCTCTCTCTTCCTCCCTCCCTTCCCCCCTCCCCCTCCCCCCGTCTCTCTCTTTTTCTTAATTTGGGTTTGGATTTGTTGTTTGAAACAGGATCGCAAGTTACTCAGGCAATTCTCAAACTTGCTTCACCAAGGATGGCTTCGAACTCCTATACCTTTGCCTCCACCACACCTCCACTTCTGGCTCCATCACTTTCTCTAACCTTTAAGCACCCGGGCAGAGTGGCATTTGGGGGAGGGGGGAAGTAAAGGCAGAAGGATTCAAAGGCATCCTTGGCTAGAAAGTGAGTTTAAGGGCAGCCAATATGGCATAAAACCCTTCCCCAAAAACAAACAAAAATCAGCTAGTTATTTATAATAAACCTGGTTTTGCGTCCGTGGTACTAGGGATTGAGCTACAGCCTCCTGTATAACAGGCAAGCACTGTACAACTGAGCTACAGCCCACACAGAAAATAATACTTAAAAAACAAAAAACAGTGTCTCATTGTGTAGCACTGGCTGTCCCGGAATGCACCATGTCAACCATGCTGGCCACAAACTCAGAGATCTTCCTGCCTCTGCCTCCACCTCCGGGGGTGGGGGTGGGGGTCTGGGATCAAAGGCATAGCCAGACAGTGGTAATAATTCTTAAGTACCAATCGTTTGCCAGAGCTAACCCCCACGCCTGCTGTAGCATCATGCTCTGGTGCCCGCCTCACACTGTTCCTCTCAAGTCACTCTTTGCCCGAGTACTTGGAACGCACGCACATCCCGCAATCTCCCTCCACCCTCACGGGCAGCCTTCCCAAGCTCATCCGACCCACTCTGTGACCCCGCTCTTCTCTTGTAGTCTCCAACCTGTTTCAGTTGATGGTTTGGCCGTTGCTTCCCATCCCCACTTTCTGAAGTCCACCCATCATAGGGTTCCCTTACTGATGGCTCTTCTCACCCCTCTGCCCTAACTTCAGCTTGTACTTTGTCTCAGAATATTTCTAGCTCTCTGTTGTTCCATTCTGAAAAAAAAAAAAATTCTTCTAAATCCTTAATATCTCCTCCCATAAGCACCTTTAAAAGAGAAAAAAAAGACTACTTATGTATTTTCTACTGTGCCTGGCATTTGGCAGCTGGCTAACAGTCTAGTGACTACATGAGTGAATGAGAAAATATCAGTTAAACAGATAGCTAGCAACTGAGAGAGAGCAGAATACAAAGACCCAGACTAAATATATGTCCAGGGTAATTGAGAACAAGTATGCAAATATTTATATATACATTTTCACAATAGCAAGATTCATAATGACCCCCAAGTGGAAACAATCTGAATGTCAAGAGACAAATTAGTTACAATAGATACATAAAACCAAACGTTACTCAGCCATAAAGAGGCACGGCAGACTGAGATACTCTGATGCTGATGTGTGAATGAACCCGAAAAGACATGCTAAGGGGAAGAAGACACACAGAAGGTCATAGAGTGTGTGTGTGTGTGTGTGTGTGTGTGTGTGTGTGTGTGTGTGTGTGTGTGTGTGTGTGAAACAAAGGTACTCAAACAACTCTCACCCTGGCTTCCACAAAAGAAAAATGTGCAAAAGATAACTCGTTAGTTGTTTTTGCTGCTGTGACTTAGGAAAGGAAGGATTTACTTCCTTTCTGCACCGAGGGCACCATGCCACATACTGGAGCAGCAGGGTTGGCAAGAGTGTGAGGCTCATTCCCTTCTTCACATACAGCCCTGGATAACAGTCCATGGAATGGATGGCACCACCTTTTTTTCAGATGAGTCTTAGTCAATTAACCCAATATAGAAAATTCCTCAAGGGTAACCCTAGTTTGTTTCCCTAGTGGTTCTAGGTCTTGTCAAGGAGACAATAGAACACATCAGAGACAGGAACAGGGGATTTTCCGCAGAAGAAACTCTAATGTACTGGAGATGGTGCTGTACACTGTGGGATCGGATCCTAGCACTTGAGGAGTAGAGACAGGAGGATTATTGCACACTTGAGTACCGCCTGGCTGTACACTGAATTCCAGGCTATCTGGGGCTACATATTGAGACCCGGTCTGGAAAAAAAAATGAGGAAAAGTGGGGAGATAAACAAGAGAGGAGGGAAAGGAGGGTAAAGGGATAGAAGAAGGAAGGAAAGACAAAAAATACTAAAAAAAATCTAGCTGCAAACAGTCTGAGAATTAACACAATTATGATTTAGGATTTTAAATATACGAGTTACATTTTTAAAAGCAGCTTTGGGTGTTGGCTCCTGAGATAACCCAAACTAAGAAGGAACCACTGTAAACCAATGGCTTCATTCACTGGATCCTGTGCACACTCAAGGTCAAGGCCACTAAAGAAATGTGTGCTTTGGAGATTAACTGAGGCTGCGGTTCTCAGGGGCATTTCCGAAGCAAGAGACGCTTTTGTACTGCCAAGCTTTGTGAAGCTGCAGTGCATGGCATGCTGCTCACAGGGTGCTCCCTGCATGGCATGCTGCTCACAGGGTGCTCACTGCATGGCATGGTGCTCACAGGGTGCTCACTGCATGGCATGCTGCTCACAGGGTGCTCACTGCATGGCATGGTGCTCACAGGGTGCTCACTGCATGGCATGCTGCTCACAGGGTGCTCACTGCATGGCATGCTGCTCACAGGGTGCTCTCTGCATGGCATGGTGCTCACAGGGTGCTCACTGCATGGCATGGTGCTCACAGGGTGCTCACTGCATGGCATGCTGCTCACAGGGTGCTCCCTGCATGGCATGCTGCTCACAGGGTGCTCCCTGCATGGCATGGTGCTCACAGGGTGCTCGTGAATCTACCTTGTGACTTCCAGAACGACCACATTCCTACCCCAATTTAGACCTGCTGATGCTGCCCCAACCACCTCCACCAAAGGCCGTACAAAGAGCTGGATTGTTCTTTTAAAATCGTATTGATTTTTAATTACTCATATATGCAGTGGGAGTATGTGCACATGTGAATGCCGGTATCCGTAAAGTCCAGAAGACGGTGTCAGATCTCCTGGAACTAGAGTTACAAGTGGCAGTGAGCTGCCATGTGGGTGCTGGGGACCAAACCTGGGTCCCCTGCAAGATTAGTGAACGCTCTTAACTCCTGAGCCATTGCTCCAGCCCCAACAGTTGGATTCTTGAGGACAGAAAAAAATCATCTTCTGGGGGAAATTAAATGGAAATTACACATAAAAGATAAAAATAATAAAATCATACCGGTGTCGTTGAAAGGCCATGTGTTGGAGATGCCTGGGGGTGGGAATCTTTGTATGCTGCTGACTGACTTGAACATGTTGAGAGTGACCCAGAAGCTCCCATCAGGAGGGAGATACAATGCATTAGGCTTGGAGAGAAAAAAGCTGAGACAAACTGCCCTTCAAGAGACAGCTTTATTAACAAGGTGGAAGTGTGGGGTGTCTTCAGTACCAAACAGAGAAGGTGTCCACACACACTTTAAGGTTTCCAGGGTAAGCAGAAGGTCCCAGGCTGGGAATCGGCAGATTTGGTTAGTGAGATGTGGTTAGTAAGTAGTCTATGGTACATGCTTGCCATCAAGCAACCTGACTGTGCCCCAAAAGCATGGTGGCAGGAGAGACTGCAGGGTCACAGGCCACCTTGCCAGCCACCTCCAGCCATTGTACCTTTGTAGAGAGAATGAGATAGTAAGGGAGTATGATCTACTTATTCAGATAAGAAGTGTCTGGAAAATATACTCTAACACCTATGACTTGTCCATGGCTCCATGACAGTGGCCATAGTGATCTCCTGTGTGCTTTAAATAAGTCATCTCATCTATTCACACTACAAACCTAGAGTCTTTTCCACCTTCCCATTTGTAGACGGTGAGGATGGGGCTCAGACTTGAAGCAATCTACTCAAGAGCACAGGAGATGCCACCAGACTGTAGGATGGCTTCTCCTAATGGCAACAGAGAGTTTCTGATTGCTACTTATAACTCCCACACACTTGGTAACTTAAACATCTCAGGGACGTGTTATCTTAAGGTTCTGGGAAGAAGCCTGGAACGGGTCTCACTGGATGAATTAAGGTGTCCACTTAGCCAATTTCTCTCTGGTAACTATGCGTAAAATAATTCTGCTGCCTTAAAGTTTCCATCAGCAACTCCGGAAATCTCTGGTTTGTGAGCTGAGTAGTCTCCACTCTACTTGGAGAGTGAAACACCTGAGTCCCTCCCCACCACTTCTTCCCCCCCCTTATTAGAGGTTCTCCCTCCCCCACGTGTCACCTTCCAAGCTCAGCTATCTAGACTGAACTACATGTCAAAGACTTCAGCTATCTTTTAAGTGTGTTTTAAATCTTTTCAAGGAATCTAACTCTGACACAGATGCTCTACTGACCACTCACGGTTCCTGTTCACCTTCAAAACTAGAACCACTTATGGCCCCTACTTCTGTCCTATGTCCCTCTAACCCAGTCACCTTTCATGTCACCTGTGAGAATACTAGACTGGTGATTTCACTCAGCACCCTTCTACCTCATGACAGTTGACTAATGCCTTTAATCACCCTACAGCTTTAACCTCTCCCCACATGGCCCTACAGCCTTAACACACCCCCATCCTATGTAACACAACCCACTCAGAGTTGACAGCAATCAGCATGTGGACATCTTTAAAACAGGCATTTTGCTTACCACGGTGAAACATGGACTGGTTTCCAGGGAGACCCATGTTTTAGCAGAATTTTTGTAAAATAGTCACCTCATAATTTATTTAAGAAAGTTGCAGCTAGGCAGTGGTGGCACATGCCTTTAATCCCAGCACTTGGGAGGCAGAGGCAGGTGGATTTCTGAGTTCAAGGCCAGCCTGGTCTACAGAGTGAGTTCCAAGACAGCCAGAGCTACACAGAGAAACTCTGTCCGGAAAAACTTGGGCTTTGCTATAGCTAGCCCTTTCAGAGCAAAGAGTTCATCGCTATTAAATGTGTGATTTCTAATAACTACTTCATTTCTCTTCAGGGCTTTTACCCTGGCAGAGGTCTCTTGCTCCTATGACTTGATCACTCCCTCTAAGTCAGGACACAAAGGGCAACTGGGGCTGAGTCTTTATAGATGAAATAAACTAAGAAAATAGGTTCACAGAGTGACTAATTCCTAGGGCTCTGATACAGGACCTTGTCTCCAGGAGACTTTATGAGCTCTCTCTCACCCCTGTCCCCTGGGTTGTGTATGTTTGAGACAAGATTTCATATAGTCTAGGCTGGCTCAAGTTCTCAAGGTAGCCAAGACTGAACTTGAACTCCTGATCCTCCTTCATCTGTCTTCTGAACGCTGTGGTTACAGGTGCACACGCTCACACTCTGCTAGCATTTCTTTTCTTCCCCCCATTTATTTGTTTATTCAATTTATAGCAGGATCGAAGCACCTCCTCCCTCCTCTCCTCCCAGTTGTACTCCTAAGCCCCCTCCCCTCATGGGTACCCATCCATCATGGTACATCGAGTCACAGCAGGACTAAGTGCATCCTGTCCCACTGAGGCCCAACAAGGGAGGGATCCAGAGGCCCATAACAGAGTCAGAAACAGCCCCCGCTCCTATTGTTAGGGGACCCATATGAAGAACAAATTTCACACCTGCTGCATATGTGTAAGGGAGCTAGGTCCAGCCCATACATGCTCTTTGTCTGGTGGCTCAGTCTCTGTGAGCCCCCCATGAGCCAGGTTAGTTTACTCTGTAGGTCTTCTTATGGTGCCTTTGACACTCAGGGTTCCTCATTTCTTCCCCACACTTTTCCACAAGACTCCCTGAGCTCTGCCTTGTTTGGCTGTGGGTTTCTGCATTTGTTTCCATCACCTGGTGGATGAAGCCTCTCAGAAGACAATTATGCTAGCCTAACTGTCTGTAAGCAGAGCAGAGGATCATTAATAGTGTCAGGGGTTGGCCATTCCCTCATTTCATTCCTCTCAATTTTGGCCAGGCATTCGTTGGCCATTCCCTCATTCTTGTAGGCAGGACAAATTTTGGGTGGAAGGTTTTGTGGGTAGATTGCTGTTCCCCTCCCTTCACTGGAAGACCCACCTGGCTACAGGAGGTGGACATGGAGCAAGGGAACATTTCTCCATTGCTGGTGGCTATGCAAACTTGTGCAACCACTTTGGAAAGCAACTTGTCAGTTTCTCAGAAAACTGGGAATAGATCTATCTCGAGACCCAGCTATACCACTCCTGGGTATATATACAAATAATGTGTCATGATACTATAAGAACACTTGCTCAACTATGCTCATAGCAGCTTTATTCATAATAGCCAGAAACTGGAAACAACTTACATGTTCCTCAAGAATGAATAAAGAGAACATGATACATTTACACAGTGGAATACTACTCAGCTATTTAAAAACAGGGACATCATGAAATTTGCAGGCAAATGGATGGAACTAGAAAATATCATTCTGAATGAGGTAACCCAGACTCAGAAAGACACACATGGTATATGCTCACTTATAAGTGGATATTAGCTGTAAAGTACAGGGTAACCATGCTACAATCCACAGACTAAAGCTAAGCAGCAAGGCGAGTCTAAGGGAGGATGCTTGAATCTCTCTCAGAGGGGAAATAAAGTAGATGGAGGGAGGAAACTGGGTGGGAGGGCTGAGAAAGAGAACAGAAATCGGTGGCAGGAAGCTCTAAGATGGGGGAGACTCCAGGGAGTCTTTGGAGGTGACCCTAGCTGAGACTCCTAGCAGCAGGCAATACGGAGCCTAAAGAGAGGATTATTTCTTTTTGCCTTCTGAAGACTCAAGTCAACATCAGCATATCTTTGGTGTAACTTTCCACCTATAACTTGACATCCAATAACCACATGTTGAATTATTGATGTTTCTCTTTCTGTGGCAAAGATAATGATTTTTCAAGTCAGGGAACCTAGGAGTCCGTTCCTTACCCACCCAGTTCTGTGTGCATAGCCTGCCAGCCACACTCTCACAGCGAGTGCCTCCCCTCCTTTGTCTGCTCCATCCCAAACTGTCTCCCACCCACCAGCTGCAGTAGCCTCCTTGATGACTTCAATGGAGGAAGACAGCGAGGGACTTAAATCCTTAAACCAGATGTCATGGCCCTTGGTTAAAGTTTCCCTTTGGCTTTCTATCCCATAGAGGAGAAAGCTATGTTAAGCCTGCTTGTGCCATGGAGGGTCCTTTGCACTCTTCAGTCAGTCTCATGCCCCTGCCTCAGCTCCCTGTGCTGCAGCTGTATCTGCTCTGTCCACAGGCCACACTCTCACAGTGCAGGCCTCTGCAGTGCTGGCTTCTGTCCTCCTCCACTCCTGCAGTGGCGACCCCAGCTCTCAGCTCAACTGTTGCCACGAGCTTTGCTTTCTTTGTGGCCACCCATGACCTTTGGTAAATGCCTTGTTTTCCTTGCCCAGATCTGGGATGTGTGTTACGCTAACACTGGGCACTTAAGGCTGCCAGCATCTGCCATATAGATGATCTGAGTTGAGGTGGGTTGGAAGTAGAAGCCAGACAATGTCACAGAAAGAGCATAAAACTCATCATTAATAATCTCTGAACACTGACCCAATGCTAAAATGATAGTATCTGAATATACTGAATTAAATCAAAATATGATCAACAACTAATTTGCATCTCCTGTTTTCATGTGAATACTAGCAAGATTCCATTTAAACAAGCACGCATTCTGTACCTCGTGGGAGGGACTAGGGCAGGGCCTCTTAAATGTTTGTACTCTCCATACTTTTTTGGTTTTGGTTTCTTTGTTTCTGAGACAAGGTTTCTTGTAGCCCAGACTGGCCTCAAGCTTGTTCTTCTGATCCTCCCACCTCTGCCTCCCAAGTGCTAGAGATGACAAGAAGTTACAGGACTGCTGGAGTTCAAACCCCGGGATTCATGCATGTCAGGCAAACACTACCAGCTGAGCTGTATCCAAACACTCTTCACTTATTTTCAAAATAACCCCTGGGTGTATACGTGTATAAAATAGATATGCAAATCAAACATTTACTGATAATAAATCATAAGAGAATTTATTTTAAGATAACTTTTCATCTACATGTAATGTTATCACACCTATAAAGGTTCTAGCAAGTTTGCATTCTAATGAGATGATGTACTTACTTAATTTCTGCATGAAGAACTAAATCTTGGCTGAATATCTGATACCGCAGGGCATTTTTCAGGGCTGATATTTTAATTTCATAATCATCAGTGCAGGAAATACCATTTTTCATAGACATATAGCACAAATGTCAGAAGGTGTTGAAAATTCTGTCCGAATCCCGACCCCAAGTTTATGTAATAATTTTTAGGAAATTGAACTCAGCAACTCAAACAGCATTTAAAACAACAACAGAATACCAAACATTTCAATATAACAAAATTGGAAGATATTTTAGTGAGGAATGAGGGCATGAAAAGGTTGACTCTTCCCCACACCCCCATAATTAGAATTTGTACAGTAAAACACTGCAGCTCATAACACCAGATCCCAAGTCTGGGCTAAGGTATCAGGCAGAGTCCATGTGTGGTGTGTACCTCCAGGGCAGAGTGGGTGTGCTGGAGATTTAAAGCCAGGAAACGCCCCAGACTCACTGTGTGTTTAGTTTTGAAAATAGGCATTGCAGGTTTAGAAACCTTTTACACACATTTTTGACAACCATCACAAAGTCAGCTTGGGCCGTGCCCACCGCGGAGGAAGCTGAGTTCCAGCCTGCTAACTAAGGGAGGTAAGAGTTGCCTCTATCTTACCCTGTGACTGTGTTCCTAGGACCTACTGCTCACTAAATATTTGCTGAATAATTTGGGTTTTATGAAAACAGAGAGTGTTGAGCCCAACACCCCATATACACTGTGAACTCAAGAAAGGGAGACTTGTGAAGAATGGCTTTCTTTTTCTCCAGTTACAGCTGAAACGGACTCTCTGTCCTGCCTGAGTGGACACTCCCCTGCGGTCTCTTGGATAGAAGGATAGGGATGATGTCCACAGGAACAAAGCAGGCCCAGCTGTTTCTAGTCAGTTCCCACAGGAGGTGCCTAGGCTCCCTTATTTCAACACGCTTATGCAGACAGTGTCAGCTGAAGCCACTTGGAGACCTCGGATCATTCAACAAGTCAAGTGTGCATATGTGCTTGAACTAGGAACTGCCTTGTTGCAGTTTTCTGAGCCAGGATCCAGGTGCCTGGAACCTTTCTACACCCCCTTCCCCCCACATTTACCCCTGTTTCTTCAGGCTTCTAATGGCAGTTATACCTGGTCCAAGTAGAATTACCCACGTGGTTACATACTCCCTGAGAACCAGAGTACTTGGAAGGGTGGATGGGAGGGAGGACGGAGGAGAGATAATAGAGTGATGGATGAATTATGGCTAGATGAATGGGAGGGAGAGAGGTGAGAGATGGGTGAATGAGTGGACTGACACATAAATGGATTGAAGGAAAGATGGATGGTGGATGGATGGAAGGTGAACGGATGGGTAAGTGGATAAAACGGGTGAGTAGACACGAATAGTGGGATGAGCTAGAAAGGAGGGAGATGGCTGCTAGGGTGGTTGCATGGGCTTGGGAGGAAATTTTTCTGCTTTCTTGTAGCAAACAGAAGCCTTTGGCAATGAGTCCAGCTTCTACCACTAAAGGGACCCAGGCTGGAGAAGCTAGCTGCTTTGCCCCCAGCCTCAGACAGGTGCGAGCATAGCCTCAAGCTGGGTGTCTGCACCCCGCTGGGGGCGACCCACCCGCCCTAAACTCGGCGCCTGACGGTGCCAGGGTGGGGGGAGCGCCCCGCCCCCACCTCCGGAGGTGGCGTCCCACGCGGCCGCAACAAGCTGCCGTTGTCCCGCGGGCCGTGGGCCCCGCACACTGGGGCTTTGTCCGGCCCCCCGCCAGGGCCCACGGGGGAGGGGGCCCCACATGACCGAAGGGGTAGGAGGAGCCTGCGGCGGCGGCGGCGGTGGCGGCGGCAGCGGCTCCCTCCATCACTTCCCTCCGGGGCTGGGGGTCGGCGGGCGGCAGCGGCGGCGGCGGCTGGACAGAGCTGAGCAGGGTCGCAGACGCCGGGCCCCTGGTTCCCCATCAGGCTACAGGCGCCAGGCCTGGGCCAGTCCGGCAACTGTGAACCTAGCGCTTTCCAGGGGCCGAGCTGGGAGTGAGCCTCGCCACCCTACCTCAGGATCATGGGGAATGGCATGACCAAGGTAGGGGGAACCCCCGCAGTGCCGGACGCCCCCACCCCGCCCCGCACAGCTCTCTGACCCGCACCGGAGATATATGCCACATCGCTGTCACTCTGCCCTCCAGACTCTGCCTTTCTGTCTCTGCCCGTGCCTGTCCTCTGTGCGGACTCTGACTCTTGCTGCACCTTTCACTTCTCTCTCTCTCTCTCTCTCTCTCTCTCTCTCTCTCTCTCTCTCTCTCTCTCTCTCTCTCGTGTGTGTGTGTGTGTGTGTGTGTGTGTGTGTATGTGTCTGTCTGTCTGTCTGACTCCTGACTCTGAACCCTCTCTCTAGCCCTCCAGCTCTGCTCGCCATGGCCTTCCACCTGTGCCTGCCTCAGTCCACTCAGTCCGGGCCCCACTCAGTGCTCCTCCCTGATCTCTACCTGGGACCTCCTACCCATCCCTACTCTTCTTTCCACCTGTCCCCAGGCTGACCTCCCTGGCCCCTCGTGTTCTTGCATCCTTCCCAGAGCCCCAGACCCCTCACACAGCACCCAGACCTATCAGGGAGATGGCTTCCTGAGGTCCCAGCACCAATAGAGAAGAGCTGGAGGGGGGCGGGGGCAGCTAACATGGGTGGGAAGGGGTGCAGGCTGCCCCCTGACCCCACTGTCCTTCCTCCAGGTACTTCCTGGACTCTACCTTGGAAACTTCATTGGTGAGCACTGCCCACTCTGTCCCAAGGCCGTGGCGTGTGTCCCAGGCCTATGTCCACTATTCATGCGCCGGCCCACACAACTTAGATGCTTTCAAGAATGAAATGTGGGGGAGGGAGGATGCCAGTCTGGGAGGAGAAAGGATTCTTCATGGAGGATTATTAGGGGTTCAAGGGTTGGCCGTAGGTCCCCAGGCTGGAAAGAGCACTCCCAATCAGCCTTCCTCCTAGGGTTCACCAACGGGTTAAAGGCCCACACAAAGGAGGGCCTTGGTTCTGAGCTTCACCCACCTCCTCAGCACAAAGCCCAGCAGCCCAGAAGGTTTCTTCCATTAGGTTTTGGTTGAGGTCTGCCTAGGGGTGTGACTTCCCTCAGTGGGAAGCTGTGAATTCTCTGAAGAGGGGCTGGACCACCAGTTCCTATAAGCAGAATCCTGAGTGGAAGCACCAGGTGGCCTCAAAACAGGGGGTGGCAAGCCTGCAGCTTTCTGCTTTCCCTTTTTTCTCATCTCTTCCTTCCACAGTCTTCCGTGGGGGAGGGGGAGCGCCCTCCCATCCTTGCCTGCCCGGGCTTCATGCTGGTGGTAGGGAGCCAGAGTTCAACATAGACCTTTGACATTGTGGTGGAAAATGTGCTGAGACAGGCTGGCTCAAGGCCTAGGGACCCAAGGTGGAAAAGTCACAGAGAAGACTCAGGTGACCCGCCCTATGGCCCCGGCTCCTTCCTCCCTAGGAGCCTCCTCAGCAGCTCCTGCCACATTGATTTCTGAGAGGATTTGGCTAAGTTGTGTGTTATTTCCATAAGGACAAGAGCCATGAAGTTGACCCCAGGCTCAGAGCCCAGCCGAAGCCTGCACATAGTAGGCACATGCTGGTACATCTCACTCCCCAGAGGTGATCGCTGGCATCCTGAAAGGGTGTTTTCCGGGGTTATGTGTCACATAGTATAACTATGGATGTGATATTTAAAACAAATGGAACCCCACTCTGCATGCTGCTCAGGCAGTGATGTGTCCCGCTTAAAACACACATCAGTCATCTATCGGCTCATAGCGATCGTTTTTTCATTGTTGCGCGGGGGTCCAAAGTACAGCTGTACATATTTCCACCCAGTCCCTTTTGGATGGGCATTAGGTTATTCCAAACATTTAGTGGCTTCTGCATCAAACAGCGCTGCAGAGAACACCAGCCTCCATGTACAGCCTTCCATGTGCAGTCACTCTGGCCACAGATTCCTAGAAGTACAATTGGCTGGGTTGGAGGATGAAGTAGGGATGGATGTCTGGGGTGTGAAGGACAGCACACGGCTGGGGCGCACCAGCCTATGTCTTATGGGTGCCCCCGAGGTGGGGGAGGGAACACACAAGCCTGCAGAGGGTGGGCCAAGCGGGCAGGGGAAGGGTGAGAATGCAAGCTGGGCACTGGCTTTTGCTGCAATTGGTCATTAGGAATAAATAAGTCACACCTGCCAAGTTGGCTAAAGCAGCCTGTTTCTTTCAGATGCCAAAGACCCGGATCAGCTGGGCCGGAATAAGATCACACATATCATCTCTATCCATGAATCACCGCAGCCTCTATTGCAGGTACTCCAAACTCTCCATTCAAGGGCCGTAGGTGGGAGAGAAGGCTGTTACAGGTCCAGGGCTTCCTACCTCATTCCTACCTCCTAGTACTGGAGGTAGAACCTAGGGTGCTGAACACCCTAGGCCAATGCTCTATCCTTGAGCCACCATCCTTGGACTAGCATCTGGATCCCAGCTGACTCATCTGTCCTCCTCATTAGGTTGGTTTTTATCACCCCTATTTGGTGACTGAGGCCAAAGAGGTAAATGAACTCACCTAAAGTCATATAGTGAGGAAGCTGGCCAACTGGGATTTGAACATAGGCCATCTAACCCTAGAGGTCTTGTAGCAATTCTTAATATTAGGACTTTAATGCAGGTCTCATATTAATTCTCCTGTGCACCTCCCTGGGCATCCTTCCGATTACCAAGTGTCTGGACGATTCCAAACAGAAGATCCTGGGTTCTGTACAACCTTGGGCTGTGACTTCAGCTCTTGGGTGCTTTTGATCCCAACTGCCCCAGAGGGATGTGGGGGAGTGCAAAGACCCTGCCAGATGTGGAAGATACTTCTGTATGATGTAAGGCACCGCATAAATGAATGGCTAGTTCTGATTTTGTGGAATCCTAAGGAAGAGAAGATGGTTTTAAAACCAAGAGGAAAGAATTAAGAAGCTCAAAGCACTGGTGCTAGACAAGAAGACAATTTATTCTCCTTGTGACCTTATGCACAAGACAAGCTGAGACCTGGTCACCTATCTATTGAGTGGAAATCTTACAATAGTACTGACCTCACTGAGTTTCTTTGAGTCATGTATAGACGATCAACAAAGCATAACTGATAAAAGATACGTTTTTGTTTTCAAATACTCTTATCCCAGGCAAGGAAGATATCTCAGCATCTAAGAGCAATTTCTACAGATCCCCAGTGCCCATGTAAAAGCAAGACATGCCCATATGTGCCTGTAACCCTGGCACTAGAGGTAGACAGGGTGGAGGCAGGAGAGTCTTTGGGACCAGCTGGCTGCCAACCTGGCTGCAAAACATCTCCAGGTTCTTTGAGAAAGCCTATCTCAGGGGAATACGGCAGAGGCTGATGGAGCAAGACACTTGATCTCGGCATGCATGTGCACAAATGTATGTAGGCACCCCTCCTATACATACTGTGCATGTGTAAGCACACACACATACACACACACCATTTTCATATATATGATGTATGTATACATATACATACATACATACACACACACACACATATATATATATATATATATATATATATATATATATATATATATATATGTTCCAATTAAAGAGCCTCTTATATTAGATTCTGTGTCTGCTACATCTACTATAAAGGAGGAACAGTAGGTTGAAAAGGCTCAGGAGATCTGAGATTAAAGAAGCAAAACAAACAAACAAACAGGCTCCATGGAGCTGGAGAGATGGCTCAGTGATTAGGAGCACTTGTTCTTATAAAAGACTCAAGCTTGGTTCCCAGGGCCCACTTGTCAGCTCACACTGTAACTCCAGTTCTAGAGAGATCTGATGCCCTCTTCTGACCTCCAAGGGCGCCAGGCACACAAATAATGCACACTTACATACCTGCAGGCAGAACACTCACACACTTAAAATCTTTTAAATAAATTAAAAAAAAAACAATGACAGAACTCCCCACACAGAGAGTCCTCCCATGATGACCTTGGCAAGTTCCTTCATCCTTTCAGGGTCTTGGGTTTTGTTTTGTTTTTTACCTATCAAATTTGGTGGTCTCTAAGAGCAGCTGACAATAATCTATGACTTTCATTGTCAATGAAGAAATTTCCAGGCCAGTGGAGTCTGATTTTGCATTCTAGGGCAGCCTCATTCTGGAGCACTGGAGTATGTAGTCTGAACAGATTGCACGGGCATGCTTTCCAAGTTATTAATGTGTTTATTAAAGCAATGAGTGCTTAGAGAAAGAGCCCTCCCCCAACACCTCCCCGGCAGCCATCCTTCCCATCAGGGAATTCAGCAGGCAGGGTTTTGCCGCTACCAGGCAAGCCCACATCGAACACACTGCAAAATGAAACTGCAGATCTTGCAAACAACATGGGATTCCATGACCTTGGAAGTGTTAGACAGAGACGGAACAAACCTCCATGGACACAAGAGGACAGGTCCTGTGTCCTTTAAGAGCCACAGCCACAAGCCAGGCACCCGAAAAGGGTTGTGTGGAGTAACAAAGTATTAAGAGGGACACTTGAGAAAGGGAAGTGAGGGGTTTGGGATGTGGGCAAAAATATCTGCGGTACCCTTGTGTGGAGCCTCGGCACAAAGCAAAGCTGCCAGACCAGTTCGTGAAGCTGTTGGTGCTGATGCTGCTGTTGTTGCTGATGCTGCTGTTGTTGCTGATGCTGCTGTTGTTGCTGATGCTGCTGTTGTTGCTGATGCTGCTGTTGTTGCTGATGCTGCTGGTGGTGCTGATGCTGCTGGTGGTGGTGGTAGTGTTTATCTGTCTGTCTTTTGAGACAGAGATTTACTATGGTAGCCCAGGTTGGCCTCTAACTCATAATCCCCCTGCCTCGGCCTCCTGAGTGCTAGGATCACAAATGTGATATGGCTCTGCCTGACTCACATTTTTCTTCTCATAATTTGTACTCTTCAAGACAAATGGGCCCCACCCTTTTCACTGTATAACTTTGCAATCCCTGTTGGAGGCGAGTCCCTTGAAGAAACACCTTCCTAGTTTCAAGTCCTCCTGTCCATGTCACCTGTGGGTGAGGATACCATCTGTACAGACAGAGCTGGCAGGCCCGTACAGCCAGTACCTGCTCTTTGGGGACTGGAAAACACTGGTGATCTAGGGAGGGGAAGGACTGGGCTGGGGTCACACTGGCCTTGGCAGTTCAGGCTGGGGGAGGGGTGCAGGCAAGGCCCCACCATCTGAGTGTGAATTTTGTCCTTGCAGGATATCACCTACCTTCGAATCTCAGTGTCTGATACTCCTGAGGTACCCATGTAAGTTCCCCTGGATGGGCCAACAGCTGACAGAGAGCTGCCCCCTGAGGTGGGAGTGAGGGCAGAGAGTACTGAGGCCAGAAGGCTGTCAGGGAGCAACCTGCGTCTGTGCCAACCATGTCCTTGTAGCATGTCCCTAATCAGTTCTCTCCAGAGCCTCAGCCTCCTCCCATATGGCATGGAAAAAAGTGTCCTGCCTCTTGGGACCAGGCGTACAGCAGATTTGAGGGTCAGACTCGACCTGCATCCAGGCTTGCAGTTAAGACACCTGGTTTGCAGCCAGTCTTTGCCACTGACTGCTCTGTGACCTTGGCCAAATCATTTATCCTCTCTGAGCTTTGGCTACATCAAGACAGGATATGATGAGTCAAGGATGTTTGCAAAGATGAGGTGACCCGAGTTGAGGATGTGGACAGAACCCGGTGGTTGCAGGGACTCTGGGAAACAGGTTTTGTTTGGTTCACTAGCACCGGTACCTGGAGCTGGGGATGGACTCAGGCTGAAGCCTTGCCTTTGGGGGCTCTTCTCCCAGACCACTGCTAACTACTGTCCCAGCTCCTCTGGTTGCAGACCCCAGAAGAATGGCACCCTCACTCTCCCCACACCCAAATCCTTGTTCCTTGTATCCACTGGAGAGGCATCTGCCTAGATGGTGGGGCCAGCCTCTCTTCCTGCCTGCTATGGTGCCTGCCCCCTTTCCCAGTAGTGAAACATGCTGCCAGCACTGAGGGCCCAGGGTTGTGTATCCCTTGCTGTCTGTAAGTGGGGAGGAGACAACTCCTGAGAGACCTGGCCCCAGCACTCCTTCCCTGTTACTTTCTTCTCTAGCAAAAAGCACTTCAAAGAATGCGTCCACTTTATCCACTCTTGCCGCCTCAACGGGGGTAACTGCCTTGTGCACTGGTGAGTCCTCCTGTGCATGCCTATCCTGTGGGGCAGGTCCCCTCCAGCCTGTCACTGTCACAGTGCTGACGGTCCATCACTCATCTCGACAGATCACTCAGAGGAGGCCCATGACACCTAGCAGCCCAATGGCCATAGCCCAGCAACTGTGTCTCCCTGAGACTCAGTTTCCTTATCTGTAAAGTGGGGGAATAAACATCATATTGACTGGGCTGTTGAAGGAAGCTAGATAAGGTTTCATAGGTAGACCAATCAATCTAGCTTCTGCTTTCCTCCCCTGCAGGCCTTTGAGGCATGAGTGCAGGGCTAGGACTGAGTCTTCTCCAGTATTTCTGATCCAAAAATGCCATCCATACAATGGCATCTCACCAAGGGTTCTGCCTGGGGCCAAGGGAATAGTTCTCTTAAGACCTAGCTCTCCCCATATTTAGCCGTCCTAACCTCCCCTTCCTCAAACCCACAGCGTGTCTTTCACCACAAGATCATTGTTCCTGCTACTTAAGACTGTTTTGTCTTGTTTTTCCTGTGGTGTGGGTAACTGAACTCAGATTCATACACAGCAAGCAAGCACTCCACAATTTACCTACGGTCCCTGCCCTGCAACATTCTGAGTTAGACCCATCTTTCAAAACTCAGCTTGACATCACTTTCCAGGGATCCTCTCCCTACACCTCCCCCACTCTCACTAAAGAAACCTTTCTTATGTGGCCCCAGACTCGTCTTTGAGCACTCATCAGTATCTGAAACGGCTACTTTGGTTACTGGCTGTTTCTCCAAACTCTTCTGTAAGCTCCAAGGCAGCAGAGACTATGGGTTTTATTCCTTACTCTACCCCAGGACCTGAACAAAAAGATGGTCAGGGGGTGTTTGCTAAATGAACAAATGACTGTTTCAGCCAGTCCCTTGGTGTGGTATTGGTCAGAGGAAAAGGAAATGTCACAAGCAAAATCTTGGAGCTAGGAAGGCAGGCTCCCTGTGGTCAGAGCTCAGGGGACAACATGAAGAAGCTCCTGTAAGGCCAGGGGCCTGGCAGGGAGAGAAGATGGAGGACACTGGGACTTTCCTGAAGCCTGGGGTTGTCCCGGATCTAGCTTTGCAGGTATATCTCGAAGTACCACCATAGTGATCGCCTACGTGATGACAGTGACTGGACTTGGCTGGCAGGAAGTGCTTGACGCCATCAAGGCCTCCCGACCCATCGCCAACCCAAACCCGGGCTTTAGGCAGCAGCTTGAGGAGTTTGGCTGGGCAAACTCCCAGAAGGTAGGGGCTGTGCAGGGCTGGAGCTGTGGGAGGCCAGGAAATCCTGCATCCCTCCTTGATTTTTAGCACCCATTGGATGGGATGTAGCCTGTGCCTCTCCCCTCTCTACACTCTCACTTTGGTAACAAACTCACAGTCCTCCTGCCTCAGACTCCCAAGCACTGGGAATGCACCATAGGTCACACCTGGCCTGGGTTTTCAGGGTTTGTTTTCTCTTTTTAACTGAGAATTTGGATGATTTTAGACCAGACTGTGGCCAACACAAGTGTCCCTAACACAAGGCAATCCTGGGTTAGTCCACTTTCGGGGGGGGGGGGGTGTCTGTGTCCTATTCCAACCAGGGTCTTTTTAAGACCAAAGGAGTCCCTTCACTTAGTATTTCTGGGGAGCTGACACATGAAAATATCAGGTTGAAGCCTCTCAGCCAAAACTGGCAGCAAGAGGGAGAGACATGAACAGTGACTGGAGAGTTCTCAGAAGGTGGCACAGGGGATTCCAGGGCTTCTGTAGGTCGGGAGCCAGAACCGACAAGGAAGAGAGCCCGGGTTTGTAGTGTCTCTGAGTCTAGGGATGGGGACAGAGACTCAAGAAGGCGGTTTAATTCGGTTTGCAATGGGCCAGTCTGGTAGATGGGAGTGTCCTAGGTAGTTGGGCTCCCCTGAGGTTAGGACCTGAGGTGAAGTCGGGCGCCCCCGTGAGGGTTGTAAAGTCTTAGACGGGAGATAGAGGACGCTTAGAGGAGCCAGGTGTGGGGAGAGGGCGAGGGGTGGAGGTGGCAAACGGGTGACAGCTAGACGCTCGCCCCGCTCCCCCTTCCCGCCCCAGCTTCGCCGGCAGCTGGAGGAGCGCTTCGGGGAGATCCCATTCCGCGACGAGGAGGACTTGCGCGCACTGCTGCCTCTCTGCAGGCGCTGTCGCCAGGGCTCGGCGACATCGGCAGCGTCAGCCACCACAGCGTCCTCGGCCGCTTCCGAGGGGACCCTGCAGCGCCTGGTGCCGCGATCGCCGCGGGACTCACATCGGCCGCTGCCCCTGCTGGCGCGCGTCAAGCAGACTTTCTTCTGCCTCCCGCGGTGCCTGTCGCGCAAGGGCGGCAAGTGAGCGCCGCGTCCACCGCTCCGCTGACGCCGCAGCCTTCGGGAGCAGCCGGAGCTTCCCGCGGCTGGGACGCACCCAGAGCCCGTGGGAGCCTCGCCCCTGCCCCGTATCCTCCACGCTTGTCTGCGTCCGTCCTCAGTGTCCGCTCTGTGAGTCTGTGTTCGGCCGGCCTGCTGCAAGCCACCTGGTGCCTTAGTCTCTGGACTCGGGAGAAGGGTCCTGGGCCTCCACCCCGACAGGCGCGGAGCAGGAGGGAGGGTAGGGTGGGGCGGACCGGCCTGGAGGAGATTAAAGACACACAGAAGTTGCCTGGCCCGGTGCCTCTGGTCATTCCGCAGAGCTTGGGCTCCCGGGAGCCTGCAGGAAACAGAGCAGGGACAACATCCAGGGGCCCCGGGAAGCGCCCTTCTCCACCAGTCTTCAGAGCTGAATATCAAGACCATGCCCTTCTTTGACACCAGCCCACCCCCCAGCCCCCATTTCTCCAGTGGCCTGGACTCCTGACATCACCCTTGTGCCCCTTTTCTCTGGACCCTTCACCTCTCCTAAGCCCCTTCCTCTTTGCCGGTTCTCCTTCCTTCTCTGCACAGATAACTAGTTAGTGTGGTCCAATTGGTGGTGTTGCCTTCACATCATTTTTACTGTCTGAGATGGCTTTATCCTCAGGGAGAACACCCAGGCTCAGAGAGGTCAGGCAGCTGGCCCAAACACACACAGCAAGACCAGATCATTCCCAGTTGTGACAGTAGGGAGGAAGCAATTCCTAGGGTGGAAGTTTCTGGAGAGAAATACCCAGGGGGTGCAGGGTGTGGCGGGACTCTTTTTTTTTTTTTTTTTTTTAAGGTTACCAAGCAATAAAACAGTAAGTAACCCTATGAGTGAACAGAGGAATGGGTGTCATCAAAGCTGATGACCTGAAAGAGCCCAAGTAGACTCTTGGGGCTTCGTGGCCCATGGGGAGGCAGAGATCTCAGCACTGAGCTGAGCCAATGGTGAAATGACCACACCAGCCTCCAATTCCTCGTTCATTCAAGAGTTCACACTGTGTGCCAGGTACTGTGCTGGGCCCTGGGGCTACCATGGTGAGCAAAGTTCTACCTGTATGCTGCTGACATTCTAGTGGAAGACACTAGATAAAAGAAGAGGTAAGAGTGGAACCATCTTGCCATCTGGCTGGGGCTGGGGGCAGGGGGGAGCAATACATGCAAAGGCCCTGAGTTAGGACCAGGTGAAGAGAATGGAGGCTGGACTCTCCCTGAGGGTGGGGAGCCGCCTGCATCCTCCTGATTGGTTGATGGCACCACAGGCCACTGTTTTCTAGTCCTTTGGTAAGAAAGGAAACCCTTCAATATAGTGATCCAGATCCTCCCAGATGCATCTCTATCCCGATATCACCCCTACACCTTATGGCAACAGTGAGGGCTCTCTACGGAGGACACTGTCACTGTGCTAAACACTGTAGCCCAGATGATCCTCACTCAACCCTCCCTAAAGCTGCCCCATTTATCAGAGAAGAAAACTGAGGCTGGTGCTCCAGGTTATAAGCAAAAGACAGGCCTCAGATGTGAGCTCAGGCAGCCTGACTGCAGAGTCCACTCTTCGTTATTTACCCTTCGTGATCTAGAAATATGAAAGGCTCCTCTGACACATGGGAGATGGCTGCTTAGAGGGAAAGCATGCCCCAGACTGGCTTTCTAAAACTCCATCCCAGTTGGAGTATAGATGGGAAAGTTATCTACTGACTTTTTTCCTAGTCACTGTTCCCTAAACAATATATCAGGCACCTGACGTTTGCTTCAGATTTGACTTGAGTATTTTTAGTGGTGGTTCAAAGTATGAAGGCGTATTCTTGCAGGTTCTGTGTAAATAGTCCACCTCTTGGTTTAAAGGATTTGCCATGCATTTCAACATTCAGTGGGGTCCTGGAACCAACCCAACACTAAGGGACAATTAATTATTACTCTTGTTAATCACATGAAATGCTTTGTGCCCGTCTCCCCCTCTCCCTCCCCCACCCCTCTCCCACCCCCATTTACAGGTCAGAGTGGACACTGTCTGCATGAGTATCATGGGACAGCTGCTGGCGTATGGGACCGAGAGGAGGAATAAGAATGCCCTCCCACCGGTGCTTGTGAAGGGGAGACGACTCCCCTCCTCTGTCCATGCTGGAACAGCCACTGCACTAGGAGATTTTTATTTTCTTTCAGAGCCTTAGTTCCACCACATACGCAGCAAGGGCTGGGGCAGCCAGAACTACTCAACATATTTCATAGTGCAAATATTTCTTCATAATAAAAAAAACACAGACTCTAAAAACAGGTGTGGCGGTGCACGTCTACAATCCAACACTCGGGAGGCTGTGGCAGAAGGATTTTGATTCAAGGCTAGCCTGGGCTAAATACCCTGTCTCAACCTCATTGCTTCCAAAGCACACCCACCCCCAAAATTACATCAATGTGAGGATTTCTGTAATTTCAGTGGATTACGGACCCCACCAGGAACCTGTAAATGTCACAGTTCTCAGCAAGAGCCACAGACATACAACTTTGAATCTTAGCTGTCCCTGAGGATGCCATAGAGCAACAATGTAAGTCATTAAAGGTCCTGAGACCCGATGGGGAAGGAGTCAGCCAAGCCAGCACAATGATGAACTCAGTGGCAATCGAAAATCGGGAGGGCCAAGTGCAGTCCATGGAGTGCCTGCATGGGAGAACGTGGGGAGCTGGCTAGCATTTCAGTCCTCTGGGGCCCTCTCTTCTCACCTCACAGAGAAACTAGAAAGCACTCCTTCTTGTAATTCTCACCCCCAAACCGGCCAACCTCAGCATCTTGGGAGCCTTCTTTCCGGGGACCTCCTACTGAGGCACTGCCCCCTTGCTCAGGCACCACAAACTTTCTGAATAGGGCCTTTAAATTCTCCCCTGAGCAACAAGCAGACAGCTGCCTGTCAGGCCTCTCTGCACCGCCAAGACCATCTTCAGCTCCCTCTTCTGACCCAGTGTCCCCATTAACCCTTCCTCCTAGCCTCTTTAGTTTCCATTTCATCTGACTTCTGTCCCTCTTGCTAATGATGTCACTAGCTGGCAAGTTCAAAGGGCATCCTAGCCTTCACCAGTATGGTCCAGCACGTGGTGAGTCCATCTTACAAATGTCTTCAGAGTCTTCCATGGCTTCCCATTGCCCCAGTGCTGTGGCCCCCTTCACACTCCAGCCAGAGAGGCCACAGGAATTGCCCCCCCACACACACCTTATTGCCCTCTCTCCTCTCAACTTTATTTCTTTCCGCTTCTCAATGCTTCCTCTCTCATCTCACCATTAGAGTTTCCCACAGGCTGTTCCCTCTGCCTGTATTGCTTCCTCCTTCCACCTTCCCCTCCCATCATCCTCTACTTCGCCATCTCTCCTGGAGACAGCTTTCCTTGGTGTGCCCACTGACTTAATTCACTTATTATTATTATTATTATTATTATTATTATTATTATTATTATTATATCCCAAACACTGCCCACTTCTCCACAACCCCCTCACAGTCCCCTATCCCCATTCCCCCTTCCCTTCTCCTCTGAGAGGGTGGGTCCTTCCTGGGTATCCCAAAGGACCTGAAGGGGATAGAAACCCCACAGAAAAACCAACAGAGTCAACTTACTAACTTCTAACTCATTGCTTTCCCCATGATCCTAAAGTGAGTCTGTCATCTCTTCCTGCCCCACTGTGGCCTGCCACTGGGTGACTAAGTGGGCTTAATGAAGCCACAGTTTATCTGCAGCAATGTTCTAGAGAGAACAGCTCCATGCCTTCCCTGCAGCTGGCATTTAGTAAGTGTTGAATGGGTGGTTGCAGGGCTTGTCCCTTAAACTTTGCACACTGCTGTTCACAGCAGTGTTCTGGAAGCATCCTAGGTGTCACCCTGCCCCATCCACTAGGACACACATGACCTTGACTTCACACTCACCCCCACCCACCACTGCCCCAGCACCCAAGGATAAAGCTTGACTTTCAAGGACACTCAGGATCTGCCTCTACCTCTTCTTCCCTAATCTCTCTTCTCCTCTCCCCACCACATGGATTCCATAACTGCACATTTCCCTGCTTCCTATAATGTATTTGTAACCCCCAAACCAACACATGCATTGCAAGCAGAAGGCACATATATCAGATGGGACCAGTAGTGGAAGAGTTGGGAAGGAATTAATGAAGGGAATAGTGTCTAGTGCTGCTGGGGGGGGAGGGGGAGGGGAGTGGGTGGTCAGGGTGATGACAGGCCTACAGAGTGAGTTCCAGGACAACCAGGGCTATACAGAGAAGCCTTATTTCAGAAAAGAGAAAGAAAGAAAGAAAGAAAGAAAGAAAGAAAGAAAGAAAGAAAGAAAGGCCTTACTTTAGCTCTCATAGTACAAAGACCACGTCTTATTTCTCTCTCTCTCTCTCTCTCTCTCTCTCTCTCTCTCTCTCTCTCTCT
>JANHMN010000002.1:213757406-213801514 GCA_030674055.1 Rhabdomys pumilio | reverse complement strand
CTCTCTCTCTCTCTCTCTCTCTCTCTCTCTCTCTCTCTCTCTCTCTCGTGTGGTGTGTGTGTGTGTGTGTGTGTGTGTGTGTGTGTGTGTGTGTGGTGTTTGTAGTGTTGACTATAGTTTCTGATGCAGGAAAACATATCATACCTCACTGAAAGAATGTCTACTAAGTGGGCTTTTGCAGGAGTTAACACTGGTTAATGAAGCCACAGTTTATCTGCAGCAATGTTCTAGAGCATGGAGTGAATGATGGGGTTGGTGAAAAGGGTGTGACCAGAACTCAGAACTCCACAGGAACCTGACAGACTCTGTAGACCTGAATAACCCTGTTAAGAGAACCAGCTATGCACACACCCTCAGACACACTTGCCTAGGTATGCACACACCCTCAGACTCACATGCCCAGCTGGTCCAGACCCAGGCTGCTTACTGTTGCCTGAATGCATCTCATCCTTCCACAACCAGCAGGACTCTGTCAGGGCTGGTCCAGGAACATCACTGTACCTCACAACCTTCCATGAACCCTTGAAGTACAGCTTGGTTTGCCTAACAGGTGCTGGCAGAGCACCCTCTGTGCCAGGCACCGCCCCATCACTGGGGCCACAGCTGTAGATAACACAAGGGTTACTCTCGTCACCCACAAGCACCCTCTGCTCTGAACCCACAGTGCCTTTGAGATGGGCTGTCCTCCCTACAATGGATACATATGACAAGCAGGCTGTAGCTCTGTGCCCGTATCTGTGCTGGGCGCTTTATGCATATATGGGGCCGCTTAAGAAAATTCCCAGCGCTATCGTCTGTGGTGATTGGAGCTGGGAGCATCACCTCTGCCCATCCTGGCAATCAGTAGAGATGAGGCCTCGTGGTTCTATATACAACAAAACTACCACCATTTTATATCGCGTCATCTTTTTTTAAAGTCAAGAAGTCTTTATTCTCATCCAGAATGACTATGCAAAGCACTGAACAGGACGCTCTAGGGATTAGCAGTCACCTCTCTTCAGCTCATCTATACTCAACACATTATTTACTGTTGCACAGGGGCCCCTTGAGAATAAAGATTGGGGGCTGGAGAGATGGCTCAGGGGTTAAGAGCACTGGCTGCTCTTCTAGAGGTCCTGAGTTCAAGTCCCAGCAACCACATGGTGGCTCACAACCATCTGTAATGGGATCTGATGTCCTCTTCTGGTGTGTCTGAAGACAGCTACAGTGTACTCATATACATAAAATAAATAAATAAGTCTTGAGAGAGGGGAGGGAGAGAGAGAGAGAGAGAGAGAGAGAGAGAGAGAGAGAGAGAGAGAAAATATAAGGATTGTTCCATCGTGGGCCGAATCTAATTCCCAGCTCTGGTTAGAATACAGTAGGGGCTGAAAGAATACAGGATGTCGGAAGGGATGGAAGAGAGAAAAGGGAGGGATAGGACATATGATGTCACAGCCCCAGCTCCATCCAGGCCATTCCCCTGAGAGTCTCCCACTCACCTTCAGGCCTTGGTTGTACATGAGGGCAAGCACCTGGAAGGCTCTGACAAGAAGGAGCCCTCCATCTGGAAGACCCGGCTCCTCTGTGCCCTCAACAAGAGTATGGACTTTGTGACATTCGCAAGTACAGCCACCCAGACATCACTCAGGTACCCACATCCCTGCCTTGAACTCGCAATGGGTAAACATTTGAAAAGAAGGAAACTAGGTTTGTCTGAGGACAGGCAGTGGACTGTGGTCACACTCTCTGTTGTCATATCTTTTCTTGGGACCCATCCTTGCTTGATACAGTTACCGAGCTTCAGGCTCTCTGTGACGAGGAAAGCATTTGCAAGGAGCCCCTGAGGGAAGTGAGTGGGCCAGCCTACACGACAGACCAGGTCAGCCTGGCCAGCTCAGGCACATCTCAATCCCGCCTAAAATCAGCCCCGCCCTCTCTAGCATCACCTCATCCCCCACCTGCCTCTTGTGCCCTGTGTTCCTGATCTCCTGCCATGGCCACTTTCATCCTTCCTCCCCCTCCCTCAGCCTGGCTCTGTCTGCCCCCATTACCTGTTCTGCCTTCAGTTCCATCATTCTGTCTGCCCCAAGACTCTTATCTCCACACCCACGCCTCCCCTGTTGCCCACAGCCCATCCCTCGGCCCCACTTGCCCTTCCATATCTAGCTCTCTCACTGGTCCCTCCATGCCTGCTTGCCTCCCCTTTCCTGTCTACTTACCTGTTGTCACTGTGAATGTCTCTCCATCATCTGTGACTCACTGCCACGTCCTTATCTCCCATGCTTCCAGTGCTCTCTCAGCATCCAGTCTACCTGTGATCCCAGTTCTGCCATCCTCCAGATCCTTCCCTCCAGTGCTTCTCTCCCCAGCATCTGAATCTATGCCCACCAACACCCTCATTGACTCTTACAGGTTCCATTAGCCCTAGCTGGCCTCTTCCCAGTGTTCTCTCTTCTCAGGTGAAAAGAGCCTGGCAACTCCTCTTAACCTTGGTCTCCTCTTCTATCTTCATAGTTGGCCTTCTCTGATGCTCAGAATAGCTTCAGATTAGCTACAAAAGAAAAGAGCAAGGAGTGGCCCAGCAGGCCAGAAGTCTCCTGTATCCCAGGCCCTTTGCCTGATCACCATATGGGCTGGATCTCTTCACCCATTCCTCTCTCCTCTCTGGCCTAGATCTAAGATTTGATGTGCCCAGATGAAGTGGGTTCTGACTGTTTACCCTTCATCCCAGGGAGCAGACACAAAACTCCAGATACTCTTAGAGCCCAGTGACCTCATAGGACTTCAGAAACCCTGGTAAGGACTCTGAAGGCCCTGACCAGCTGTGGAACTGGAGGAGACCTAGGGGTGGGAACAACTACCCTGCACCTCTTAGCCAAAGCACCCAGTCCTGTAGGCAAAAAGTCACAAAGCTTATGTTGGAGGCCCTGACTGATGGCAGGTGCCCACCTAAGCCTTCTCACACCTCCTCATGGAAGATATATTATTATTATCTCACTTTGCAATCAGACACCTCACACGGTGGTAATCTGTGCTCCTCACCTTGCCTGAGCTCAGCAGCTTGTTACTAGCAGGTGGCCGCTGTCCAGCAGAAGGGGAGGACAGGCTCTGTGAGCCTGGTGCAGGAGTCCAGACCTTAATCTGAACTTTCAGGGCCATTCCTCATAGAAGAGAGCTGCTGAGCTGTTGACCTTGTGACTGTGTCTGCTACCATTAAAACCTCTGCTGGTGGGGCTGCAGAGATGTCTCAGACATAAAGAGCACTTATGGCTCTTCCAAAGGATGGGAGCTTGGTTTCTAACATCCATGTCTGGGGGCTGACTCACACTCACCTCTAACTTTAGTTCCAGGGCATCTAATGGGCTCTTCTGGCCTCCGTGGGCACCCGCACAGATTTGACACACACATATGCATGTAAATAAACATAAATCTTTAAAAAAAAAAAAAAAAAAAAAAAAAACCGGCTCTACCTGAAGAAGCAGTTCCTGGAATCCCAGACCCCAAGTCATACCTCCCAATGTCCTTGGCACTAAACTAGAGGAGTTTCTTTGGTTTGGGGTGGGTTTTTTTTTTGTTTGTTTGTTTGTTTGTTTTGTTTTGGGATGGAGTCTGGTACAGCTCATTCTGGCCTGAACTGGCTATGTAGCAGAGAATCTTGAGCTTCCAATCCTCCTGCCTCTACTCCCCCCCCCCCCACCCCCCATGTACTGGAATTACAACTACATGATGTCATGCCTGGTTTTTGTGTAGCTTATTTTGTTGGTTTTAATGATTTTATAGATGTTATGATTACATCATTTCCTCCTTCCCTTTCCTCCCCCCACACCCTCCCCTGTACCCTGCCTCTTGTTCTCTTTCAAATTCACAGTCTCTTCTTTCTTTGTTGTTATTGATGGTGGTGGTAGTGGTAATGGTGTGTGTGTTCCTAAACATGTAAGTACAGCCTGTTCAGTCTGTACAATGTATACTTGTATATATACATTTTCAGGACTTACCATTTGGTATTGCATAATTAGTTGGTGTGCTCTTTCCTGAGAAGACTATTTATCCAGCCATCCGCATTCTTTAGCTGCCTGTAGCGTTTGTTCAGAGTTGGAGCCTCACCTGGTTGTATCCGATGCTGAGGATGGAACCCAGATCCTCATACACACAAGAGGGGCACTCACACAAGAGTACTGAGTGAGTCCTCAGACTACCAGAGTTTCTACAATGGGATCTATTACTCCTACTACCAGGCTTATTTATCAGTGTTGCTGACTGAGAGGAGAAAATGGCAAAAATTCCCATGGTGGGACTTGGAGGACCTCTGTGTGCGTGCCATGTTGCATTGAGGGCACAAGAGAGTGCTGGCATTGTGGATATGGGAGTCTGGGGGGCCGGAGGTGGAAGGCTGTCCTCCTTCCCCTGTCTCTCCTTCCCTGCAGACTGCTGGAGGCACGTGCTGCTCTTGTACAGTGCTACAGTGGTGCCGTGATGTGTGAAGCCACTTTGTGCTGGGCAGAAAGCTGCAGCACGAACCTGGGGATGTGTAGAAGCCTCCACTGGTGGCCTGAGCAGCGTGACACCTGCTGTGCACGCTATCTGGAGTCCAGCTTGCTGCTCTGGGTGGCGCCCAAGGGCATGTTCACAAAGTGTCTGAGCTGGGTGTCGTGTTGGCACCCAACTGGAGAGCAAGCATGCCTGCCAGCTGCTGGACATGCACTGCTTCTTCCAGGATAAGCGCCCACAGTGTGCCCCAGGGGACATGGCCACATCAGCCTGGGTGGGGGAGAGTACACACTTGTGATTGTGGGCCCAGGAGGGTGGCCTCAAAAATGAGCATCTCTTGGAAACAAGACACCACATAAGGCACCAAAGATGAGAGAGAAAACAAAACAAAACATAGTTATCAGGACTGGTGGTAGATTCCTTTTAGGCCCATGGGGGTATAGACATCTTTGGTCCTTGGAGGTGAGACAAAAAAGCACAGGACTTGGGCACATGTTTAAAGTGGGCCATCAGGGACAGTGGGCACAAGACAAGCATTAATGAATAGCAATGGGCAAGGGATGGGCACAAAGTCACAGAGTGATCACAGGGGTAGGAGGGAAGGGACATACACACTGGAGCGTGGAGTAGACAGGCCTGGTGTAGGCAGGGATAAAGACATGGAAATGGGCATAGGGCACACGGGATGTGAGCACAAAGTGGGCGCCAGGCGGGATGCAAAGCTCTTGGCCCTTCTCTGTCTCTGTGCCAGTGGAACTGCAGGCTGGCCTAAGAATGCCCACCCTGAGCCCGAGCATCAGTCTGTGCTATGGTGAGGTGTATCCAGGTCCTCTAGATCAGCAAGAGAAGAGGTTCACATGGCTCATGTCAATCACTCCCTCTTCTCCAACCCCTTCCAAATGGCCTCTCTCTGATCCTTCCGAGTCCCAGCTCTCCCTAGTCCCAGCTCCCCTCTTTCATAACTTTCTGGTCTGTGTGGTTCAAAGACGAGCACATCTCCCACCCAGAATGTGGGAAGAGGGTTGCCTCATTGCCCGATGCTGCCTCAGGTGGAGCCAGTCTTTGCTCACCAGATCCTCCTGCACTGGGAACTCCTGTACCTTGAGGCCTCACAAGATCCCCAGCCCAGCACCGCTAGCAGCATCCTCACCTTCTGACACAGCAGAATGAACCCCAAAATGGCTGCTTCCTCTCTCACATCTACTAAAAGCAGTCTGCCATAGGGTTTAAACTTTTTCCTCAACTCTACCCTCCCTGAGCCAGTGGAGATATCTAACCAGGTCACTAACAGGTGAAATCCAAAATAGCCTTCACCCCTCTGTCCTGAGGAAAGAGCCTTAGAATGCAGGAAGTGCTGGAAACAGGGCTTGGGAGTCAGCTGGAGCTTGACTTGGAGGCCCTTTAAATTTGAGGCAGATAGAGGATAAAATCACTTGTCAGTGTGCCAACATGAGGACAGCTCATTCCTCAGAGCCAGCCTTACCCTGTCATAAACAGGCAGTTTATGACAGTTGGCTTGGAAGCACTGCGTCCCAGTGATTAGACCCTAAGACCTGCTTAGAGTAGAGCCAACCTACAGCTCAGAGCCCTACCACCTGGGTGCTCTGGGTTTCAGGCCTTTTGCCCTACCTCTCACCTCTATTTCAGGGAACCTGGAGGGGGACCCAAAACAGAATTCTGGGCTTTGGGTACCAGCACCAATACCTGGAGGACTCTATCTTTGGAGAAACAAAGACTGCTCTAAGGCAGAGTCCAAGACCAGAGGCTACCTTCTCCCCATGGCCCACTGACCACCACACACTTGTGAAGACAGAGAGGAGAGCCTTCAACAGGCAGCCCGCTGTCTCTGTCCACCCCTTGCCTTGTGAGGAAGGTAACTTTTTTTCCCTTTCCTGGACTTATTTATAGGATTCTTAAAATGCACATCCCTCCCTTCCTTCCTTCCTTCCTTCCTTCCTTCCTTCCTTCCTTCCTTCTCTTTTTTGTGCTGGGAATTAACCTCTCTCTGGGCCTTGTGCATGTTACCACTGAACCCCAGCCCCAGCCCACAGACCACTCTATGGGGAGAAAACGATATGATTTAACAAAGGACTGAATTCCCCCGCCCAGTCATTCCCGGAACGTTTATTGAGTTGCTGCTATGTTCCAGTACCCAGTGCTGGATATGGGGGACAAAGCAAAACATCGTGGTCTTTACGCTCTTGGGGTTCACAGCTTGTTTCCAGTTTGGGTCCTATGACTGCCCCCACTCCTGGCCCTCACAAATGAAATGATGTTAAAGAGTTAAACAATACCTGATTTTAAGGCCAGGTTTGTCATTCACTAACTACTCAACCTTGGGAAGTTATTTAACCTCCCTGAGGCTCAGAAGTCTGGGTCTGAGGTGTGAGTGTGGATGGGGTGCGTAAGCTGGCTAAGCCCACAACAGTGGGCAGACTTGTGGGGGAGGGACATGGAGAAAACACTTGTACCCATTAACATGGCTGACTTTGTCCTGGCCTCTGCTGTACCCCAGCCCCAGACTGAGGTTGAGGGAGTGTGAGTTCACAGGACTTCCAGCACCTCCTCTGTGCTAGTCACAGGGCACCGGCTTCTAAGGAATTCTGTGGCGTCCTCTCACCATGTCCTCACGATCATCTTAGTTCCATTTCAGAGATGGGAAGCTGAGGGCTCTGTCCAGTTGACCATCCTCCCCACATCAGTCACTAGAGGGCGCCAGGGCTCAGGGGAACTGGGTTGAACAATATCCTTATCGTCCTGGTGGCCCTCCAAAGTCTACAGGCCAGTACCCAGGGCCTGAATAGTGTGTGGCCCCGGAGGGCTCTATAGTGCTGGAAGGAGACAGCAGAGGAGGAGAGAAAAGGGTCAGAACCAGGATACTCTGAGAAGCCCCTGTGACTTTTCTCACTCTATAGGGACTCTGCTTAGATTCTCCCCTTCTCTCCCCTGCTCTAACTTGAGTCTTATCTATGTCTCCGTAGTTCCTCCTGTCTGCAGGTTTCTTCATTTTTTCCTCTGCTGTGGCTTGCACTCTCTCTGTATGCTAATTGTCTCTACATATCTGGTTCTATCCCGTGTGTGTGTGTGTGTGTGTGTGTGTGTGTGTGTGTGTGTGTATGCGCGTGCGTGCATGCCTGCCGCCTGCCTTCCTGCCTGCCTGCTTGCCTGCCTGCCTACCCCAGTCTCACTCAGTTTCAGGGCCCGTCCCTGCCCTTCCACCTCTTCACCCTGCAGCTGCTCACAGCTTCCAAGACTGCTGGCCTCCCTTACCCGCCTCCTTAGACTTGACAAGGGCGGTGAGAGAGGAGGGAAGGGCAGCGTGGTGGGCCCACCTCTTTTTGCCTTTCTAGGCTGGGAGGCTGGGCCAGTGGGTCCTTTAACAGCCTGGGCAGCCTGTGGAGATCGCCAGCTCTGAATGCTGGCTGGCTCTGCGGTCTCAGCAACAACAGCCAGCATGCAGCAGCAACCATCACCAGAACCCTTGGCTCCTTCTGCAGAGCCCACCAAGCCCCCTTACAGCTACATAGCCCTGATTGCCATGGCTATCCAGAGTTCACCGGGTCAGCGGGCCACCCTCAGTGGCATCTACCGCTACATCATGGGCCGCTTTGCCTTTTACCGGCATAACCGGCCGGGCTGGCAAAACAGCATCCGCCATAACCTGTCTCTCAACGAGTGCTTCGTCAAGGTGCCTCGTGATGACCGCAAGCCAGGCAAGGGAAGCTACTGGACCCTGGATCCCGACTGCCACGACATGTTCCAGCATGGTAGCTTCCTCCGTCGCCGCAGACGCTTCACCAAGCGCACAGGTGCCCAGGGCACCAAGGGTCCTGTCAAGGCAGACCACAGACCCCTCAGAGCCACCAGCCCGGACCCAGGAGCCTCTAATACCACAGCTGGCAGACTGTGCCCATTCCCACCAGAGGTGCCAAACCCCAAGGGCTTAAACTTTGGGGGTCTGATGGGGTCTTTGCCAGCCAACATGTGCCAAACAACCAGTGATGCCAGGCCCCAGCTACCCACTGGACCCAAAGAGATGTGCTCGGCAAAGTCTGGAGGCCCAAGGGAGCTCTCTGAAGCCACCTCACCCTCACCGTGCCCAGCATTCGGCTTTTCATCTGCCATTTCTGACGCTGAGAGTCTCGGCAAGGTCCCCGCACCTTGTGTGGCTCCTGAGAGCATTGGGAACAGCTACCAGTGCCGGATGCAGACGCTGAATTTCTGTATGGGGTCTGACCCAGGCCTTGAACACCTCTTGGCCTCTGCAATCCCCACCCCTGGACCCTCGACTCCTTCAGCCTCTCACCGCGCCCCATTGCCCCTGCCAGCTGACTCCAAGGAACCCTGGGTGGCTGGGAGCTTCCCTGTCCAGGGAGGTTCTGGCTATCCACTGGGATTACCCCCTTGTCTTTACCGGACACCGGGAATGTTCTTCTTTGAGTGATTGATGGCAGCAGCCCCTTTGTAGGGCTTCTGTCACCTATTCCCTGGAGACTCCAACTGGCTATGTGACCTAGGCTATTCTGCAAGAACCCAGCCCTAGCAGGCCAAGGACTGTGAGGATCAGAAGGCAGAAGTGAGCAGTCAGCCAGGTCCCTGGAGGCCTCCTGACAAACTTGGGATGTGGGGAAATGGAACCCTCAAGATTTTCTCTGTGGTTCTCAAGGCTAATAAAGCCGGTGTGGTGATACGTGTCTGCTTGCTGAATGGCTGGGGGTAAGGGCCAGGATATCGGGCTCTGTGTGGGGCACTGTGGTGGAGTAGAGGTATGGAGGTGCAACAGGAGTGGGGGACCCACCTGCAAAGATCCTGGTTGAGGCTTTCTCCTGCTGGGGACTTTCTTGGGGAGTTTCCCAGGAAGAGAAAGTAGGGCATGAGGGCAGGCAGAAGGAAATGCAGCCAAGATCCACAGAGTATGGGAAAGCTGGGCTGGCCTATGGGATTGCTTTCCATCCTTGGTTGTAACTGGACACTCTATGAAGCCTCGGCATGTCCACTGCCATCCCCACCCCCGGACTTTGTTTCTGTCATCTTGCCTGGGTTCTATAGAGTATCCGCACCATTTACGGTGGTGGGAACTGAGGCTCAGAGCTCACCCAAGCTCCAGGGGTAAAGGAGGGGCAGAGAGTAAAAGGGTACCGAGGTCTGTGAGGCTCTGATGGAAACAGAGAGGAGGCACAAAGTGGAGCTGGCCAAGGGCAGCGTAGGACGGCCCCAGAGAAAGGAGGGCCTTTCCCATTGCCAGGACTGGCAAGACATCCTTCACTCTCATGCAGACAGGGGATCCAAGGTTTAAAGGCAGCACTGGTCTTTATTTGAACTCACCACAGAAACGGAATCTCTCCTGGGTTCCTTGTGCCTGGGTTTCTGGGTCCCTGGGTCTCTGAGCTCTCCTGGTGACTTTCTCCAGAATTGTATTACATTCATTTATGAGTGTAGGGTGTGGGGGGCGGGCAGAGCCACCTTGTGGGAGTTAATGCTTTCTTTCCACCATGAGGGTTCTAGGGGTTAAATTCAGGGGCCTCTACTCATTAAGCCATCTCACCACCCCGCCTGTCACTCTTAATGAACACATTTCTTTGAGGGTAGGGACAGGACTCATGGCTGCCCTAGGTACTGAGCAGACAACTGAGACTTCTCTTGGGTAGAATAGGATGCATGGCAGTTTGTATGATACCCACCAGAGGAACAGACAGGAACCTGAGACCTCATCATCGCCCTAGCACTGTAAGGAACAAAAGGAAAGGGCTTCCTGAATCTTAGTCTCATCTTCTGGGTCATGGGTATGGGATGAGGCAGAGGAGCCAGAGTGCTGGTGGACTCCCATTGTAGTCTTCTATAGAGAACTCAGAAGGCCTTATGTCCCATGAGGTGGCACCCAGTGGCTGCCCTTCTTTGGGTAGGTGGCTTACTCTCCTCCATAAACCCTGGACAGCTTCTCTGACTTCAGCCTCTGTGACTCCCTCCTCCCTTCACAGGTCCCCTGGGGCTTTAGAGGAAGCATGCTGGCTGGCCTGACTGAACTGTCTGGTTCCCACAGACTTCAGAATCGAGGTGGAGGGGGACCTGAGAGCCCAAGCTTGCTGTGGCCAGAAGGCGGTGGGAAAATGCCTGGCCAGCTGGGGGAGGTGAACTCTCCCTCCTCCCCATACACTTCCCCCTCCTCCTCTCTCATTTCCCCCTTCTTATCCTGCCTGTTGCACCCCAAGCAGCAAAACAGGGAGCTGTTGGGAGGGAATACAGCAGGGTCCTGGGTAGTGAGGGATGCAGGGACACAGAGAAAGGGGAAACCTCATGTGATGTGGGGTCAGTATTTGGGTGTAGGAGTATGCTGGGGACAGTTGGGGACAGGACAAGGTCCCTAGTGAGGATTCTTTCTCAGCTGGGTCAGGGAAAGAGGCCTCTCTCTGTTGGGCACTGTTCCTTGCTTTGCATTCCTCTGGAGCCTTGATGACCCCAAGTCTCTTCTCAGCCTGTATTCTAGCTGCTAGGAAGATGGGAAACTAGCAGGGCTGGGGAAAGCACCCAGCCTCCCAAGGATGTTCAGCTTCTGAGCCCTGTGTCTGTGTCCCAGAAGAACCGGAGGCTCTGTAAGAAAGAGCCTCTGTTCCTTCTTGTGCTTTGGCTGGGTGGCAAGACTCAGGTTCCTCTGTGTCTTGAGTGGGAACTGCCTGGACCACTGTCACTGATTTTCAACCAAGAGAGAGCAGCTCATAGAGAGACGGTGGACAGCCAGGCTGAGACCTTGCTTTGGGCCTTGGGAAGCATGCAAAAGAAAGAAAGTAAGAAGGAAAGAGAGAAAGAAAGAAAGAAAGAAAGAAAGAAAGAAAGAAAGAAAGAAAGAGAAAGAAAGGAAGGGAAAGAAAGAAAGGAAAAAAGGAAGAGAGAGGGAGAAAGGAAGAAAGGAAGACAGAGAGAAAGAAAGAAAGAGGAAGGAAGGGAGAGAGAGAAAGGGAGAAAAAAGAGAGGAAGGAAGAGAGAGAGAGAGAGAGAGAGAAAGAGAGAGAGGTCAGCTCTGGTCACAGTTCCCCTTGCCTTCCACCCCCAAGACTTTGTTTGTCAAGAAAGAAGTGGTGATGGCCCCAGGTAGGATCTTGGTCTAGGCCTACCCCAGATACATTATTCAATCTTGGACCAGGGCACCCGCTCTAGTTTCAGTCTCTTTGTCCAGTGAATAGGAAGTGGGCAACTTGATTCTGTATCTGAGTCTCAGGGGAGTATCTGGCCTGGGGGACAGTCTTAAGGACATCCCATCTCTGGAGGTTCTTGACCAGGAAGCCTAGACATCATAATCTCATGCCATCCTCTGCTCCGTACCCAGTGGCAGCCTTCCCACTGGGCATCCTGCCCTCACACTCTCTCTATGGCCAACAGATACTTCCACATGTTGCCTGATTGCCCCTATTGGGGTGTGGGGTGTCGGGCCAGTAAGTGCCCTTCATCAGTTCAGACTAGACAGAACATCTTGATACCGATGTCAAGGACAAGGTCACACAGCAAGGACAACAGAGCTGTCTCCTCCATCCCCCCATACAATGCTTAGGTCAGGGATGTGGTATCAGACAGCCTCAGGGACGCCTTCAGTGGAGACTCATCTTTCTCTGGCCCCAGTTCCAGAGACCATTTACTCCTCTCCAGAAAATTAGAGCAGAAAGGATTCTGAGACGAATCAAATCCTAAAATGGTAGGCTCAGTATTTAAGAATATTCCAGAGTTCTTAATCACAGCAGCTCGAATTCTTGGAATGCACAGTTGACAGAGTGTCTTCTGACCCTCTTACATTATGTGCGTTCCAGGAAGTAGGAAGGGCGTTCTCTACCAAAGTGCAGTGACCCTGTTAGGCTGTCTTTACCTGCTGGTATCTGGTCTGCCTGCCCAAGGTCAAAGTGCCCACCTGCCATCAGAAGGGCATAGATGGGGTCCCCACCACACCCCAAGGGCCCATCTCACGGACTCTTGCAAGGGGTTTCTCTCAGGCCTGCCTCCCACCCACTGCTTCCTTCCCTGAGGAAGGCATTCCCTTGCCTAAGTTGCAAGTTACTCATGCCTTCCCACACCCCCAGAAAGCATTTGGCTGAGGAGAGACCCTCTCCCCCGGAGGGCGGCTTCCTGCGGCTGCCACAATGATGAGAAAGCAGGGGGAGTTTGTGTATGCCTGGCACATCTGCCTATGGGGAGTGCAGCATCGCAGGAATCCAGGCCTCAGCCCAGCATCCTCCCCTGTCCAAGCTTCCACCACCCATAACCCAGGCGGCCAGAGGCAAGGTTGCCTTCAGTGTTGTCTTAGCTGTGTGGCCTGGGAAAAGTCACTTCCTCTCCCCAATACCAAAGCCGAAGCAATGTTTACCCCCATGGGATTGTGTGAGGATTCTCTAAATTAGCATTTGCAAAGTGCTTCAAGCAGAGCCTAGCATTCAGGATTGCAGTATAAATGACAGTGAAGTAAAATAAATCCGTATTGGGGGCTGCTACTCCCCTTACCATGACCGATCCCCTACCAAGGCAGTGCCTAGCTGCTGTGGACAAAGGGGACAGGATGTAGAGAAAGGACTAAGCAATTCTGTGGGCTTAAATTGTATCCTTTCCACTTCCTTTCAGTGTGGATTCACCCATCTGAGCCTCAGTTTCCTCCTCCGTAATGGGGATGCTGTTTTTGATGCCCAGGACTGGCATGTGGGAACCCCATCTGCATCCTCATGCATAATTTGGTCAACAGAGATGAAGTTAGATTAAAAATTATCCCCACTGGAAGTCCCCACACTTGGTCCACTTGTCTCTGCCCCATCCTATAAGTGCGTGCAGTACACACACACACACACACACACACACTCACTCATGTGCACACGTGTGCATGTACACACACAAGGCAAGACCATAAACAAGAGGCTCTCTGAGGTCCCTGATCCTTGGTTCCTACCTTGCTGGTAAATGGGTGGGTGACTCAGGAGACAGTCAGTGGGCAGAAGGAAGTGGCTCTGTGGCTAAAAACAGACCAGAAGCTCGTTAGTCACTCTGTTAGCCGGGAAGGCTGGGGCTGCCCCAGATCACTGTCCTCCAGGCCAGTACCAAGGTTGCCCAGTGTCACTTAGGTACAAGTCCTTCCTCCCTGCTGGCAGCCAGCTCAGATGAGTTTCTCTACTTTCAGGGCTCTGTGCTTGCTGCCTACTCACCCAGGAGTGTCCCCTCTCCACAGGATGGCTTTCTACATATAGTCCCTTTCACTGGCCACCACCACCCCAAAAGAGCCCCAAAGCCCGAGTCCAGTTAGCTATGCTGCACACTCCCTCTCCTGCAGCTTCATGCTGGCTTCCCGCGGCCCCACTGTGAGGCGTTCACAGTTGCAGAGCCCATATAGCTAAGTATCTTCACCTTGGGACTCGGATTTGGGGGAAGGGCCTTGCCCTGTGTTTGCCCTGTTCACTCTTCCTCTTCTCTACCTCAGTAGGGCTGTGGTGAATGCTTACAAGTGAATCATCCATCATTCACAATGAGCTGTCTCAAAGAACCCCAGGGATGCCCTGCCTCACTCAGCACCATCTAGGGCTTGTGGGTAAGAAGTCTCTCCGCTCACTGACTCAAGGCAGCTTTCATGCCCACCCTTTCCTCTGTCTGGATAGCCCTTCGCCACTATCCACAGGGCTCTCTTCTTTCTCGTTCCACCTCTGTCGAGCGTCTCGGATGAGTGTTTCCTGACCTCTGCTCCCTTCTCCCCCTGCCAGCACAGGCTAAGGTCACTGTGTTTTGCCCACTAGAAGAAGATCCCTGAGACCAGGGGCTTTGTCTATGCACTGCTGTCCCCTGCAACTGGAACTGTATGTGGAACACAGCAGAGGATCCTAAAATCGCCAAATATGGGCTCAGGAGCCTGCATCAGGCTCTGCCTGGGCATCTCATGTGACTTTGGCACTGATCTTGGGAAGCAGGTGTTGTCATTATCCCATTTTACAGACAGGATCGTGAGAGCAAGTAGGTAGGTTTGCACCTGGAATCCTGAGACTATTACTTCCCTGTACACCTTGAGGTATCTGAGTCCTTCTGATTCACCGCTCTGTCTCTTCTAAAGCTGCTGGGTACAGCCTCCTCTGCTATTCCTGCCTCCGGTCTCTCCCATTGACTCAGCTGCCTGGCAGCAGTGATCAATCTACAGCCATCCTGTACCATCCTCTTCTGAGTTCAAGACCCTCTGTGGCTCCCTACTACCTTGAGATCCCTTGATTATTTCCCCCAAATTATCTCCATCAACATATTCAAAATCTTACTAGAATGGACTCAGGCAAGCTTGCTTTCAGGCTGTGTGGTGGTGGTGGTGGTGGTGGTGGTGGTGGTGGTGGTGGTGGTGGTGGTGTGTGCATCTATGTTTTCTCTCTCTCTCTTTCTCTCTCTTTCTCTCTCTCTCTCTCTCTCTCTCTCTCTCTCTCTCTCTCTCTCCGGCCCACCACCCTTTTCCCACTATCCCAGAATGGCCTGCTCCTTTCATGCCCTCACCTAGAGTGTTATCACTCCTAGGAAGATGAGACTTCAAGTTGGTGACTCCTTCCTGGCCCTGTGGTTTCCTGAGTTTTCTTCCAGCTTCTCCCAGCCTCCACCCTACCTCTGGGATTCCAGAGGCTATGGGCCTCCCAGGACACTGGCCCAGGAAGACTTCCCCCACGCTGCTCATGACACATGTCCTAAGTTCACTGGGAAAGCCCGCACCTCAGTTTCCTTAGCAGTGAAATGCTAGATGGTTAACACGTAGACTTTCTCAAAACAGTGCTGGGGTTCAAGAAGTGCTTCCTCTCAGAGTGGAGAGGAGAAGCAGGTGCAGAGCAGCCCCCCACCTTGCAGAACAACCCTGGCCTTGCTCCCTCTGGGCAGTCAAGCGTGGGCTGCGTCTTTTCCCACCACTGCCTAGTTGGGTTCAAGGTGGCCAGAGGAATTCAAGGCCACTAGACTCAGACAGGAAAAGGCAACGTCACCAGTGCTGGTGTAATCCAAACCAGATGTGGCCTCGGTGGCTTCCAGACCCAGGGGGTGGTCACTGTGGGCCTGGCCCAGGCCCAGAGGCAGGAAATGGCCTTGGAGGAACACTCTCTGGGTTAGGCCCAGCTAGGAGGAGGGTCCACTGGAAGCTCTTAACCCTTCTCGGACCAAAGGGGTGCCCAGGCTGGTAACACAGGAGACAGCCAATGCACTGTTGCTGAGACACACACTGTGTAGGACCAGCCATGCCACTGAACTGGGAGAAGCAGGATATACAATTCCTGGAGCCTGGGAAGCTCATAGCCTAGCATCCTGGGGATGGCAGGGTCCCAGGCCCAGTGCTCTGGCCACAGACTACACTCAAGTCTGGCTCCAACTTGGCAGTCCTCACTCAGCTGTAGACTGCTGCCTCCCTTAACCTAGATCTAGAGTACAGACTCCTTTCACCCAGCGATTGTCAGGGATAGAACTCTGCTGAGAGCCATGGAGCTTGGGTCCCAGTCTCCAGAGAGGTAGATGCAGCTATGCAACAGGGCAAGGGCTCCAGCTCTGAGAGCATGCTGGGTGGGCTTTGAGAGATCAAAACGTCCTTATGAAGCAGGGCAAAGTGGCTCGTGCCTTTAGTCTCAGCACTTGGGAGGGAGAGGCAGTCAGATCTCTGTGAGTTCAAAGCCAACCTGGTGAGTTCCAGGATAGCCAGGGCTACATAGTGAGACCCTGTCTTGGAGGGGGTAGAGAGGGGGACATCCCTATAAACCCTCACTCTCCAATCTATATTTCAAGTCTGTATTCTCTGCCTCCAGGGACCTGGGAAGCTCATGCCGACCTGTTTCTGGGAGAAGGGCAGCAGGGTAGCTTGGGGATTGCAGGGTGATCATCCCTGCCTATGGTTCTTGAGGGGCTTCTTGCCCAGGACATACTAACTAGCTGTGTGGCCTTAAACCTGTTCCCTCGTCAGTGGAGTGTGGTAGATGGGCCTCAACTACCATGATGGCCACAGGAGTTGCAGAAGAAGGAAGAGCTAACATTGTGATCAAGTTAGAGAGGAGGAAATGAGAGGTGGTGGCGGCGCACGCCTTTAATCCCAGCACTCGGGAGGCAGAGGCAGGTGGAGCTCTGAGTTCGAGACCACTCTGGTCTATAGAGTGAGTTCCAGGACAGCCACGACTACACAGAGAAACCCTGTCTCTAAAACCTAAAAAGAAAAATTAATAAAATATAAAAAGAAAACGAGCTCGTTCTTGGAGTCAGGGTTCTAGTGCCAACTGTTGAAGTCTTTGGTGTGGGGTCTTCCCTATTGTGGCCTCAGTTTCCCCAGTTGGATCTGAGCCTCTGAGCCTTGGATCTCTGCTCAGGCTGAATCTCATCCCTCCCCTCCCCTCTCAGGGTGACTCACCCTCATCATCGTGCTGTGTGGCCAGATGTTCAGCCAGGGTGGGGTCAGTGAGGCAGAGAGGACCACTCAGTAGAAACCTAGGTCTGGCTGCTGGAGGTAGCAGTGTGTGACCCGGAGGCCTGCTGTTAGTACATCTGCCATTCACAGCCCAAACCCTGTTTTCAGAACTTTCCATTCCCAGTGCTGAGGTCATGCTTAGACACACTCAAGTCCCAAATCCCACGCCCCATGTGGTACCTGCTGCTGGCAACAGCAGGGCAGCAGGCAGGGCTGAGGGGTGAGGTGCCTGGCTCTGCAGTCATGGAGGGCAGGAGAAAGATGTACAACGTCACTGAGGTCTGAATCTGTGGACACACCTAAGGGTAGCAGGGCGGCAGCCACCACAGAAACAGAGCCTGATCAGTCTGGGTTCTGATCCTGGTTCCCTGCAGCTTCTCAAACCTTCCTAAAATCAGCTTTTCCACCAGACAAAGGGTGCAGGCTGAGGACCTGGTGCTCACCACCTGTCACCGCTTCTGTCTGCCACTCTGGCAACCCCGCACACCAAGCTGTGTCACTTGGGGCTCAGTCACTTCTCAGTTAGAAAGTCTGCACACTGGTATGGCTTGGCTCTACTCTGCTCACCAGGCTGCCCCTCTAGCAGATGGCCCCCACCTGCATGAGAGACCTAGATAAGGCCAGTGGGGAGCAGAAAACAGGGCTTATTGTAGCAGGCATCACTGGCCGTGTGATCTTTAGCCTTTCCTGGATGTCCCGTGTTCTGCTCCAACTTTGTTCAATATTGAACTCACGGGGAGACTTACTGAGCAGGCTTCAAGTTCCTCCCTTGCTCTGAGCCTACAGAATGTGGACAAGGACACCCCCAGCCCCATTTCTGCCATCTTACCCTCCTTATCTCAATCTTACTGATGATACACCATCATCCTCTCCTCTCTGTGAAGTAGGTCTCATCCCTGTCTCACCACCTGACTCAGTTTCCCTCTGTGAGATACAAATTATATCCACCTCCTCATGATCCTCCAAAGAATAAGGAGTTAATCCATGTTGAGCCCACGACTAGAGTTCAGCACGGGCCACTCTGCACACTTCCCCTCTTGTGATATCATCCCTCTCCTAGGAGAGGAAACTGAGGGACAGTGAAGATGCCACTTGAACACAACTCATGTTTGGAAGTCTGGCTCCCAAGCCTACATCTGTGAATACCACACTATGTGTAGATGTGAAAACTCGGTGCCTAGCACATAGTAGGTGCACAATTAGTGCAGTAATTTGTGATCTCACACGAGTGTGTGCACGTGCAGAGGGAAGGAGGCTGCCTCCAACCTGTGTATTTATTTACAAGGCAAGCTGAGAACAGGTTGGGGTCTGCCCGATGGCGTCACACTCCTCGTGGGCCAGTTCATTCTGTTATTTGGGGGTTGTGAATGCCCCTGGGATGGGCACAGAGTAGCCAGGCTGGGAAGACTCAGTTCTCAAGTAAACTGGGGGGATGGGGAGCAGTCTCATGCCTCCCAGGCCTCTCCCCGCTACCACCACCACCACTCCATGCCTGGGCTGGCTTTCTCTCAGAGTTCCTGTGTGTTGGTGGTCACAAAAACAGAAGGTGGGGGCCAGGAGACCAGATGGTGTGTGCGAGACTCTATCTGTTGGGAGTGTGAGGCAGGGTACAGAGGTCCTCTCACACAAAGCCTGCTCTGTCTTCCCCCGCAGCTGGACTGCATTCTTATCCTGCTAGAAGCTTCCATCCACCACCACAACCCACCCGCTGGACCCCCAGCTCCCGCTCCAGGCAAGGGCGCCCCAGGTGGGGCAAAGAAGAGGCTACAGGGCAGCAGTTCAAAGGGGGAGGCTAGGGAGAGACTAGGGAATGGCCTGGCTGTCCTTGGAGTCTGGGTGGGGCTGACAGGCCACAGCCCTGCTGAGGAGGCGGTAGCGAGACAAGACGGATTCCAGGCCACACTCCGTGTTCACAGAGGGGAAGCAGTATCTCCTAGACCTGCGGAGCCCCAAGCCTCTGGGCCTGGTGCAGCTTTGTCCTGACCAGCCTGCTCTAGAGATCTGGCCGGCTCTCTCTGGCCTTCTGAGCTGTGTGGTTTCAGCCTTGACCACTGTGCAGCTGCATCCAGGCTTAGCTGCTCCTGGGGTTCAGACCCCCAGAGCCATCAGTGCCCCCGAGCTACTGATCTTCTTGAAGCGGTTGGCTGCGCTGACAGCAATGAAGTTTTTCTGGGGGACAAGAGAGGAATCGTGGTCAGTACTCTGGTAGGGGAGAACCTGGGGGATAGTCAAGCATCCTACAGAGTTTTCCCTTCTGGCCTGAGAGAAGGCTTAGCCCACAACAGTGCTTATAGCCAAGCCAGAGTCTAATCCCTGGGAGCCAGAAGGACAGAATTGATGCTTACAGTTGTCCTCTGACCTCTAGGCCATGGCCTGAGTTTGTCTTCTGTACCTTCTGTATACATACAATAAATAACAAAATAAGTAAATAATAAACAAATGTAAAATCAAAAATTTAGAAGACTTTTAAAAGATCTCCCCATCATTATAGGAGGGTCAGAGACCAGGAGAAACAGAGTACCTACCCAACTATAAAAAGTACCATGACACTGGTCCAAACAAAAGAAGCCCCTCATCCCAATTCATGAGTCCCTCCCTCTACAGCAGCCATTCTCAGCGCTTTGGGGGGGGGGGTCACATGATCCTTTCACAGGGGTCACCTAAGACCATTCTGGATATTAGATATTTACATTACGATTCATGGCAGTAGCAAAACTAAAGCTATGAAGTAGCAGCAAAAGTATTTTTAAGGTTGGAGGTCACCACAACATGAGGAACTGAATTAAAGGGGCGCAGCCTCAGGAAGGCCGAGGCCTGTCTCCTGTTTAATGAGACCTCTCTTCTACTCCAGCCATACAGCCTGCTGCCTGAGGCTCGCGCTCAGCATCCAGGTTCTGTGCCGAGGCTTCACACTCCCCCTTCCCCCACTCCTGCCCCCTCTCTCCTTGAGGTCTTGATTCACCTATTTATCCTCACTGGGTCCCCCCAACACCCTGTTTGAAGGTGTAACCCCTCCCTGGCCCTCTCACCATCCCGGTAAAACTCTCCACCTTCACTGAAAGCTAAGTCCACAAGACTCAGATTCCTGTCTCTGCCGTAGCAGAGGAGCGTTTAGGAGTAACAGCTGTTCCTTAAGTATTTGGGAAATGAGAGAGGAGAGCTGCGATTGGGTCACAGATGCTTTCCTGAGCCCGAGCCCTAGATTAACAATCCTCCCCTGGCAGGCAGGATGGGTGAACAACTCCATTTTAGAGTAGAAGCTAGCCCAGGATCCAGGGGAAAGCCCATGTTTCCCAGACAAGGCCAGGCCCTGTCAACAGAGACTGGCAAGACATTGCTGGTAGGGCTGGAGTTGGCAATGAGGCTCTCCCACCTCTCAGCCGCCCTCCTTCTGCCCCAGGTCTCATACCTTCCAACGCCTCTTCATGAGGTATTTCTTAAGCAGGATCTGGGACTTGAGGCGACGGTTGCAGCGTTTGGCTTTTTCTGCCAGGTTGTTGAGCCAGGGGTGGGCGAGGCATTGCTCGGCACTCATTCTGGCGCTGTGGAGAAGGCAGTGTGGTGAGGCCAGGCCCGTGCTAGGCCCACTTGGCCCCAGGCATGAACTCTGTCCTAAAACGTACAGGGCCCCCAGTCTGGGCAAGTCTCACCTCTGGTCCTTCATGATAAGTTTGGAAACGAAGTCTTTGGCCTCATCTGACACAGCTTCAAAGGTCTCCTCATCAAAGTACCAGTTGGCAGACAGGACATTGTTTAGAGTCTCCGTGTCATTGTCTCCCAGAAAGGGAGAGAGGCCACTCAGCCTGGAGGGAAGGAGAGTAGAGCAAGAGAGTGGGGTAGCAGCTGCTAAGGATGGGCCAGAGCCTGGAAGGCAGCTCGTGTTGGAAAGACCCGGGGCTTCCAGAGAGGGACAGACCTGGGTTTGAATCTGGCTGGGTGACTTTGGGCAAGTCACTTCCCCTCTCTGAGCCTCACTCTTCTCATCTGTAAAATGGGCATAATCACTCCAGCTTCCCAGGGTTACAGTGAAGATGAGGAACAGTAAGTGTGAAACGAAGTGAGCACACACAAAGAAGATATCCACTGTCCCTCTGCCCACCCAGGACATGGGGAATCTGCTATCCAGAATCTGCCCAGGGTGGGATGTACTTTTAGGTGACCTTAGTTTTTTCATATATAAAATGGGTATAAAGTCCCCCTTTCTGGTTCTCCCTAGCATTCACCAAAAAAATAGACCCAGGCTGAAGGATCAGGAAGGTAGGACCACCTCAGCAGAACCCCAAGGTCAGTCTTGTCTTCTACCCATCCCTGCGCCCCTGCTGACAGTGGCCACCACTTTCCCCAGGCTCACAGCATGTAGGTGATCACCCCAAGGCTCCACATGTCTGTCTTGTCAGAGATCTGGTCATAGTTCACCACTTCCGGTGACAGGAACTCCGGGGTCCCGAAATTCACCTTCAGCTTCTCATTGGGGTTATACCTGGAGGTGAGGTTGAGAGTTCAAGTCCCCAGCAGCCAGCAGAGACATCCCACCCCTTCTCCATCCCACCTCTCGGCCCCACCCTCCTACACACCCATCTGGTACCTCCTTGCCAGGCCAAAGTCAATTATCTTCACCAAGTGCCCAGTGGTGTTCACACACAGGATGTTCTCTGGCTGAGGAGACAGGGATGGCCCGGGTTGGCCTCTGACGCAGCTCACCCTCCTTCCCCAACCCCGCCCAGCTCCACCATGGCCCCTTGCTAGGGCCCCACACATCCGAGTAGGTCCTTAGGTAGTACTCAGGGGCCCATCACGCCTGCATGCCCTCAACCTAAGGAGGCTGAGGCCCCATGAGGAACCTGTCTCAAAGCACAGGGCTACCCAGTATACTCAGGTGGAATCTGAGGGTGGAGAAACTGAGGTCTGCAGATAGGCCGTGTGCCCTGGCTGGAGGCCAGGCAGGAATGCTCTCAGGAACCAGAGAGCCAGGGCCTGAGTGGGTAAGGTAACAAGCAGGCCTCTAGACAACGCTGTTTCTGCTGCTCTCAGCAGGGCAGTGCCTGCCTCCCACATGCAAACCCTTCTTTGAAAGCCACACACTTGGAGGCAGAGTCCTTTTTCCCAGGACCTTGCGTTTTAATTAGGGGCCTTACTCTATTCCCCCCAAAAAATCAGCCTTCACAAGGAACCTCTGATGTTTCCCCATGGAGCCTTCCAGCCAGCCTAATTCCTCAGGAACCCCTGTGTCCCTGTAACTCAGGAGTCACCTCTGACTTTTTTTCTAGTCGGCCAGCCTAATTCCTCAGGAACCCCTGTGTCCCTGTAACTCAGGAGTCACCTCTGACTTTTTTCTAGCCCACTCCCCGGGCACCTTCAGTCAGGCACTCATTTTCCAGAGCACACGGCTCTCAGTCCCACAAACTCTCTTCTAGCTTCTCCCTACCTCGGCTTCCTGAGGTCCCTGCTCCACCCAGGTCCCCCTGAAAACTATCTCTCTCCTGCGTTTGTCCTCGTAGCTACCTGCAGGAGCCACTGGGAGACTGTCATGCCCTCTCGGAACATGACCTACCTGAGTAAAGCCAGAAGCTGTTGGATGCCCCACCCACTGCCCTAACTCCACCCACTGCCCTAACTCCACCCACTGCCCTAACTCCACCGGACAAGTGTCTGTTTTCCCATCTTCTCCCTCTGCAGATCCTGGATACTCTCTTGTGCCTTTCACAACCTTTTTTAAAATGGATTTCATTTACTTGGACGTTGTAGGATGGACAGGGGACACGTCCATCCTACTCCCACACAAGTCCTGTAGCAGGGACTTGTAACTGTGTGTTAGGCGATTGAACGAACGCAGGTACCCACTCTGTGCTGATGGAGCTTATTATTCCAGCTCAATATTCACTAACATTCGCCACAGGGACAGGAGATACCTGGTGTTCCCTCTTCCCATTCTATGCCCAAGGAAGATTTCTAAGCTCCCAGCAGCCACTAGTACTGACGGAAGTAGGTGTACTGTGTAAAATCTATTGGCTGCCCTTAGCCAGCTGTGTGCAAGGGATTGTGTCAGCTCAGGACGTGAAAGTCCCTTGTAGAGTTCACCACTAGTGCCTGCCTCCTGTGCACTGCCATTGAGGCGTCTCGGTGAGCCCCATGGCGGTGTCCCAGAACACCGGCTGCTATGAAGTGGACTCTCAACAACACCAGGTTCTCATTCTGAGTAATGCCCACCGGCAGTACCTGTCTCAGGCCAACATGGAGGTCGGTGCTGTATAACACCAGCACTTGGAGTGCAGCAAACACCGGACTGTAAGCTCCAAGGAAGCTGAGACTGAGGGACTCCTCTCTCCACCCCACCCTCCCCTCTCTGTCCCTTGCACTTGGCCAGCACTCGGGATACACTGAATAGGCTGAGAGTGGGGAATGAGAGAAGCTAGAGAAAGATGAGCCTGTGACAACGGCCGCTCCAGGAGGCCTCAGCCCACTACCTTGAGGTCCAGGTGCAGGACCCTCATCTTGTGCATGAAGAGTATTCCATCGCAGATCTGCCTCACGAACACCATGGTGTCCACCTCGGTCAGTTGGTAGTCCTCATCCACGATCCTCTCAAAGAGCTCGCCGCCCTCGATGCTGTGTGCACAGACCCATCTGCAGACTGGCTCTGGGCTGCTGGCCCTGCCGCCCAGCCCCAGCGCCCGCGGCGGACACTCACTATTCCATGAACAGGATGATCTCGTGAGAGGTCTCGATGGCTGAGTACAGCTGGATCAGATTGCGGTGGTTGAGTTGGTTCATGACCTCAATCTCCAGCAACACCATTTCCTGAGGACCAGGGAAATCAGGAAGACCCACTGGGCACCAACACCGCCTCCAACCTCCTCCCCGCTGTCTCCTTGCCTCTGTCGCTCTCTCCCTATAACGTCACCCTGAGTGCCTGCCGCAGAGTTATGACTGTGTTGTAGTTAGGTGGGACCAGTTCTCAAAGCCAAATGTGGTAGTAGATGCTCGTATTCCCTGAATTCAGAGGCAGAGGCAGGAGGGTCAGGAGTTCAAGACCCGCCTAGATCACACTATAAGACCCTGTTTAACCCCACCCCTAAAATGGGATTGATTCTCAAATACAGAGCACCCATCTTTGTTATTTCCCTTTGGGGGAATCTAAGAAAGCCCCAAATTTATCATATGTTGAGTAAGTCCTTGGTACAATCCTTCTCTATGATTGACTCACCTAGAGCCATCAGAAAAAAAAGAGAGAGAGAGAGAGAGACAAGCCTTCACCCAAGCATTAGGGACAAAGAGCTAGGAGCAATCATCTGTCTGCCCACTGACAGTCCATCATTAAGGCCTTTGTCACAGTTCCACCCTAAGCTAGATTAGAAACCCAGCCAACCCGTTACCCCCTTTTTCTATGCTAAACTGAAAGTTACAACTGTCACTTGTAACTTTCAGCAAGTGTGCAGATCAGAAGTCTCATTGGTGGGCTGATAAAAGCTACGGTAGGAATATTTACACCACGAGATTGGCACGTGATACTCATCGGGCCTCTCCTGTGCCCGCTTCCCAGGGCAGCCGTTAAACTCCAGGCATCAGTGCGAGACCATCCAGCCGCATCTCTTTGTCCTTCATCCCCTTCCAGCTCACGCTTTGCCTACCGCATCTAACATGGTCCCTCTGATCAAACTCCCCGCCACTATCCTGCTTCTCTTTCTTCCTGTCACCTCTCAACACTGGTGTCATACTCTTCATTTTGCTCCAGCCTTTGGTCATCTATCTGTCCCTATACTCTGATGTGCTGGTCCCATGAGGTTGGGGGTGGGGGGCTTTTTTCAGTCCTGTGACATCCCTCTGGCACCTGGTACGGTGGAAGGCAAAGAAAAAATGCTCAGTGATCAATTAACCAACAGTAGGCTCCAATTAACTCACACAGCATACGGTTGTGTGAATTATCACAAGACACTGAGCAGTCATGCTGAACCAGGGAAGAGCAGCCAAAATACAGATCTGAGCCTGGGGGTGTAGCTCAGTTGGTAGGGTGCTTGCCTAGCATGCAGAAGGTCCTGAGTTCAATTCTCAGAAGTGGATATAGTGGCCAACACTGCAACCCCAACACTCGGGAAGCAGAAGCAGGAGAATCTGGAGTTCAGGGTCATCCTCTGCTTCAAAGTAAGCTCAAGGTCACTCTGGGATACATGAGCCCTTTCTCAATCAATCAATCAATCAATCAATCAAGTAAATAAGTAAAAGATCCACACAGAAGAGCAAGATAGAGCCACACAGAAAACGCATCTCTTCCTGCTGGGCTCGGAGCTAGCAGCCATGTTCCCCAGTACTCCTGAGCTACACAGAGGGCCCAGAAGGGAGAGTCCCAGGGAAGTGGGATGTGTGGTTTATAGCTATAGACACCAGGCTCCTGTAACAGGCTGTTTGTCCATCCTTCTCTCTGTGTGACACAAGCTTTTCACACCAGGGTTCCAGCCCAGCACTGTAGGTAGCTGGAGATAAGAGATGTCTACTCCGAGAACATCTTTTGACGTCCCCCTCTACCTTGTCCTTGGGAGTCTGTTTCTTGATGACCTTGGCAGCCAGCTTGAGGCCTGTGGCTCTCTCTGTGCAGGTGCACACAGCTCCAAACTTGCCACTAGAATGGTAAGAAGTTGGAAGTGAGGGTACTTCCCAGACCCAGGGGTCAGCAAAGACCTGTGCTCCCTTCTCCTCCTGACACAGGCCTAATGGTGACTCAGGCTGCTTCTCTGAAAAGTGTGACCACTCACCCCACCAGCCCCTACTCCCTCCTGATGCAAAGGCTGCTTTACCAAGATGATGACTGGACAGCATGGAGCAGAGAGGAACAGGCTAGAAATAGCCAAAGGGTCATCTAGAAAGTGACCATAGTCACTGCACTTTGGGAGACCGAATGGATAGCATATGTGACCACACAGAAGCAAGTGCAAGCATGTAGGCCATGTCCTAGGGGGTGTGTCTTGGCCAAGGGGACTGGATGCTCCCCCATACATGGTTCCAAGCTTGGCTCACTGTCTCACCCTCCCAATGCCTCCTTTGAGTTCATGCTGAATTCACTGTTGACATTTCCGGTCCTCAGTTCCACGATCCTGTGTGGGAAGGGGGCTGGGGGTGGCGGACAATCATCTAAGAAGACAGAGTTGAGCTGTTAGTTAAGGGTGAGGACTTCTGGGAAATGTCTTTAACATCACTGCCTCCTGCCTTATCTGCCCCACCCTCCAAGAAAAATTGAGTTCACTGAGTGATGCCCAGGGAACATCTGGTCAACAGGACTACCAGACCCACCCAATTCTAGTTCTGTCGTGTACAGCCAAAATGGCCTTAGACATCTGTCTCCAACAACTGGGAGAGTCAGGTTCTCTGCAGAATGATAAGACAACTAGCTGACTGGATTTAGATACAAGCTATAGGGGGGAGTGGGGCTGTTTTCATTAAAAACAGCCAAACACCCGAACAAGCCCACACAGCAGCTGTGAAGTGCAATCCCAGACAGTGGGACTGCTGTGTCTGAATGACGGTGTGGGTGGAGACACTTGCGGGCCACCTGATTACACACCACGGTGGAGTGCCCAGGAACACAGCAGTTCGATGGTGAGACACCGCCACCTAGTGGGCATTGTGAGAATAGCGGGCTTCGAAGGCCAGCGGGCTGACTCATCGGAATGGAAACCTTTAAAAATAGTCAGAAGCTACAGGGAAGCCACTCTGGTGATAAATCAGACGGCCCTTGGAGGTGGTTCAGGTCCTGTCATGCCAAGGATGTGATCTCTGGGCGGGCCGGAGGTCTCTGGAACCGCGGGGGCAGGAGGCAGGGCCCCTGGCCACCGCCCAGCCGCCAGGTCCTCCCACCCTGTCTGAGTGGCACTCTGCCGCGAGCCAGGCAGACTGGCCGGTCTCCCAGGGCACCTCAGACTGGAGGAGGGGGTGTCAGGACACTCTGGGCTCTCCTGACCCTATGTCACCCTACCCCCAGCCCAACTGCACCCCTGCTGGGATCCCCTCATTCCTCCTGCCGCTCAAGCTTGCTCTCCCACCGCCCCAAGCCTTTCTCTCAGTACCAGTGAAATGTTGTCTCAGCTTCCCTGGCCACTGGTTCCTCGCAAAAACACCTGTACAGCTGTGGCTCCCTGACACTCCGCCCTCCACTAATCCTTTTCAAAGCAACTGACATAGAACCTTTCCTCAGACAGAGCCCGGACTCCACTTTGCACCAAGTTTGCATTGTTACACTTATCTGTGTGGCTTGCTTTCTTTCTTTCTTTCTTTCTTTCTTTCTTTCTTTCTTTCTTTCTTTCTTTTTTTAATCCCATGTTAACCAAGGTAGAAGAAAATCAAAAGTGGGGTTATGAGTCAAACGGTCTTCACCACCTTTAAACATTTTGTTTCCCTTTGTCATGTCTATCAGAAAGAAATGCTACCTATTCCCTGTGACATTTGGATCTGGGAGCCTGGAGGAGGCATGGATCAGGGTAATTTAGCCCCCTGTATAAGAAAAGATACCCGGGACTACTTCATCCTTTCCCTCCCCCATCCCGGGACACTCTAACCCCAGTCTGCCCCTACCTACCCAGAATTTGGAAGCAGTCTTCCTCCCTGGCAGTGGGACAGAGGGCCTGCCCCACCTCTGCTCTCTCTGAGGGAACAGCCTGGAACCCGATCCTCTGGGAGGTGTCCTCTTGCACCTTAGCCTGTCCAGCCTGGCCTGGGGCTTTCTCTGTCTCTTCCTTCTTCTCTGCCAGGGTGTTCTTCCCTCCTTCTGCCTTGGCTGGACCAGGATCTTGGGGGTCAGGGGTTACAGACACCCCTGAAAAGACGAGGTCTGTTGTCTCGCTTAGGGGCTTCACAGCCTGTGTCTTCTCAGAGCTGGAAGGCAAGAAGTGAGAACCTCAGGCAGGTTCCAGGCTTCCAGACCAAACTTGACAGCTATTGTGTCCACATCAAGGACCAACTCTCAACACAGGGAAGAACCTCTGACCGAACCTGGCTGTTATGATGTGGCTAATCATACAGGGCTGACAGGAAGCTATAAGGCTCTCAAGTCATTAAAAAAAAAAATGTTGCCATGTAACCGCCGGTAATGTGTTACTGTGACTGGTGTGAGAAGTGTCACTGTTTATGTCTGCAGATTGTGTGTGTTCAGTTGTGCATAACTGAGTGCATCAGCTTATGAATGAATTGTTAGTTGTCTTTTTATATTAAATTAAGACTACACTCCAGTTCACCACTGCACACTCGTAAAACGAACGCCCAGAAGCCTAGTGGAAACAAACAAACAAACATGTAGCCTGGCCAGTCTTTGGCAACATCCCCTGTCTGACATTCTGTTCTTTGAATGAAGGTAATATCATTTCTTCTGGGATAGGGTGGTAGAGTGGGCACCTGGGCCAGAACTACCAACCCCAGCACGAGATCTGGTAATATTCAGTACTCAAGCCAGGGCGGATCCGTCTGGAAAAAGGAGCTGCGGGGCCTCTCCCTCCCCAAGCAGGGCCATTCACCAGGAGATGATGGCGGGGCAGCTAGGGCTGTGCAGAAAGGCAGGGGAGCCCCTTCTTCCTGCTTCTCGGCATTCTGCTGCCTTCTTGCCTGCCTTGGCATCTCCAGATTCCTGGACGCCTGAGGGTGCTTGCTTGGCATCCAGCTTCTGGATGCTGGCATCGGCTGTGGTCGTGGGCTGGGGCAAGGCTGCAGGGGGCCCCGCACTGCCTTCAGCAGGTCCCCCACCTCCGTCCCCCTCTCCTGAAGAGCCCTGGCTGCTGGCTGAAGCTAAGACAGGGTCAACTGTTTTCTCTGGGCCAGGGGCTTCAGTGGAATCTTTCTTCAGGGAGGGTGGATCTGAATTTTTCTTTGGATCCGGTGCACCAGGGTCTTTCTTCGTGTTAGGGGGACCCAGGTCTTCGTCTGTGACTGGGGGGATGGGTTTTTTCTCTGAAGCTGGAGGTCCATCATCTGCAGCACCTTTAGGTGTCTGTTCTGCAAAGGAGGGGGGACATCCATCAGCATCCCTCCTTTCTTCCACAGGACAAGCGGGGCAGACACCTGCTCTGGGTCCCTATCTAATGCCTGTCCCTCCAAGTCTCTGGAGCCGCTTGGTGACAAACTTGTCAGGAGTTTCGGGGTTCTGAACCAGCTTCTCCCCCTCTGGATGGGCTTTGCTGCCGTCCCCTCAGTCCGTGCGTACTAGTTCTAAAGTGAACCCCCAACAGCCATTGATGGAGGCGTCCCAGCTCCCCTCCAGCAAAGGCTTCATGCCGGCGCTGGACCCAGCCCAACTCCACCCACAGGTTATCCCCATTCCCAAATCCCTCATGCACCAAGCAGAGAGCCTTGGGCGCAGACTTCCCTGTGAGAAGCCTGCCCAATTCCTGGCTTCAAAAACATCCCTTCTGAAGCTCCTCCCTCCTGTCTCCTGCCCCGGGTTGGCACCTGTTGACAGGCTCTGGATTCCCAGCTCAACTGCTCCGTTTTCTGTAGCCATGAGGTAGGTAGGCGTGTGCTTCTGCTTGTCTAACTCAAGTCTTTCTAGCTGCAGAAAGAGGAGTGAAGTGTATCAGGTTGTCAGATTTCCCCCGCTTTTCCAGCTGTAAAGAGAGTAGGCCACGGCCAGTCAACTGAGAGAAGAGATGTACCTGGATAGAGAGGGGCAGCCTGGTGGCCGGCAGTCTGCTGCAGCTACTCAGGCGCAATCCTGGGGTGATTGTAAGGGATTGGGCCCGGTGGGCAGAGGCGGAGGCAGGGGCGTGGGCAGTGGAGGCGGAGACTAAGAGGAGGATCTTTGACACCAGGGGCCATGCAGTGCGGGTTGCCACCACCTGTCACTCTTGGCCCCCGTTCAGAGGACACGGCATTCTTCCCACGGCCTGACATGGGGTAGAATGGCGTTGGAACCATTAGGAAGAAAAAGGGAGGGGGCATTTGGGCCCTGGGGAGCAGGCTGTGGCCAGGATAAAGAAAGGGGCTTCAAGAAGAGGGGCCTTTGGGCAGGGCTGAAGGGTAAAACTATGCCCAAGCCCAGGAATGGCTCTGCCCACCACTATGACACACCTCTCTGGGTTCCTAGGAGCTTGGGGAGAGCCGCCGTGACCCCAGTGCCCAGTCCTGTGCCCCAGGTATCCGGATCTACTCAGACCACCGCTGGGTAAGAAATCACGCCAGGACCGTTTGCTTTACTGTCCACAGGTCCGATTCCCCCCACCCCGGGGAAAAGTTTCTTTTCTTGGGTTCCTTGGGGGCCACAGAGGCTTGGCTGAGCAGCAGAGGGAGGCCCGTGGAAATATAAGATGATCCTCCTCGAGAAGGGGCTGATGGGAAGTCTCTTTAGGGATGGGGACCCGAGCTCAAAGCGTTTAGGCTGAGATGGGGTAGGAAGGACCATGCTGTAGGGTCCTCCCCACTGCCCAGTGGCTGTCTGCCCACACTTTTTCTGAGAGGAGGCCTGAGCACTGGCCAAGGCTGTGTTGGAAGAGGTCATGGGGTAGCTGTCTGGGTTCAAATTCCAACTGAGGCAAAGCTTCCAGTGGCTGGTCATTGCCCTGCAGAGGCAGGATGGAGGCAGGATGGAGGCAGGATGGAGCCTCTGACGTGGGGGAACATGGAGCTGTGAAATGGATCAGGAAGCTGCTAAGGGGCTGATACAAAGTAGCTTTCCAAGAGGGGAATCAGGTGGGAATAGCACTGAGGGTCTATGACTTGTGCAAGCTTCTTTGGCAGGAGCTTGGCTGGAAGAGAGGCATCAAGGCTTCTTATTTTGTTTTAAGTTTATTTTTGGCTTTTAAGACAGGGTCTTGCTAGGCGACCCACAGTAGCCTAGGCTCTCCATCCTCCTGCATCAGCCTCCAGAGCACCTAGATGACAGACAGGTGTCACTCACATCTTCAGCTCTCTTACTGTTTCCTTTGAGCTGTGCGAATGTATTGAATTTTGGAATGCATGATTTCTCTGAAAGCTGGCAAACATGAAAAGCACTTGAAACAAACTAGCAGAAACAAAACTCTGAATCCCTCCCCCATCCCTGGCTCCATCTCCTCTCTGGGCTGGTCCTGTTCACAGTTCCTCTTCTTCAGGGTTCAGCAGGCAACATTCCTCTTCCAGGAAGCAAAAACAAGCAATGTTATGAAGCCCTTACCCATGAGGGGCTGCCCTGGGTGTGAACTTAACCTCACCTAAGGTAAGGAAGAGAGTCTAGGCCACCGAGCACCTCCTATTGGCCTTGTCTAACTTCTCCGCTGCACATTGTCATTGGTGGTAACTGTGGGCCATACTCACCCCATTTTCTGGATGAAGTTGAGGAGGGCTGAAGGAAGGGTGGCTTGTCTAAAAGCCCTCAATGGTGAGGCTAGATATATAGGTAGAAGCTCCATACACTTCACACCCTCCTGCCATGTAGACCCCCAAGACTTTCAGAAGGTTGAAATGTCTCCTGTCCTCACCTGTGACAGGGACACCCTTGGCCCTACATTTGGCTGTTTCCTCAGCATAATTTGACTTACCTTGAAAGGTTAGATATCTCTATGTCCCCAATGCCCCTGGTGGCTCCCATGGTGAGCTCACAGCCTAGGCAGGACTAAGTGGTACCCATCATGTGCCCACCACAATAGCCCAGTGACTAACTAGCAAGGCTGGCTGAGAGTCTGGATTGCTTTACTGTGGTGGCCCATGATGACATCCCCTAGTTACCTCTGTGGTTATCAATATGTCACCTATCAGGTACTCAGTGAGGCCTGCTAAGGGCCAGGTCTGATGATGCTAAGAGGTTTCTTTACCCAGCTCCCAGGACCCACACAAGAGTCCTTAGAGGCTAAGTGTGTCACATGCTAAAGATATAGAGACTGGTGCTGGGGGAGACAGGAGGCAGGAGATAAATGGCTTTTCCCAAACACCCTCAGCCTGGTGAGTGGCATCAAAATGATCAAACTCAGAGCCAGCTCTTGTCACAACAGACTTTTATTCTAGTCTGCTGTTCTCATTAGGATTCCCACATAAAAATAACTAACAGGAAGTCTCACCAACGCCAGCAGGCTGCTTGCGGAGCCTTGTGGGTAGTGAGGTCAGAGGTTGACACAGGGGTCACTGTGTCTTCTTCAGTTGCTCTACCTATGTGGGTTTTGTTTGTTTATCAACCTCATGCAAGCTAGGGTCATCTTAGAAGAGGGAACCTAGATTGAGACAATGCCTAGATTAGCCTATAGGCAAGTCTATAAGGCATTTTCTTGATCAGTGATTGGTGCAGAAGCTCATTGTGGCTGGTGTCAAACCTGGGCGAGTGGTCCTGGGTTGTATAAGAAAGCAGGCTGAGCAAGTAAGAAGGAGCAAGCCAGTCAGCAGCACCCTACGGCCATAGCTTCGGATCCTGCCTCCTGGTTCCTGCCTTGAGTTTCTTCCTTGCTTTCCCTTCCTGATGGACTGTCAACCACGATAAGCAGAAATAAACCCTTCCTCCCCAAGTTGCTTTTGGTCATGGTGTTTTATCACAGCAATAGAAAGCAAACTATACAGGGCCTGTCTCTGGACCTCGAACCCACCAGTTCAGCTGGGCTGGCCAGGTGGATCCCTAGGGTCTACCTCTTTGCCTCTCTAGTGCTGGGGTTTCAAGTGTTGCCACACACAGCTTTTACAGGAGTGCCCAGGATGGAACTCGGGCCCTCAAGCTTGTGGGACCAGTAGTGTACAGTGCCTACCAGAAGACCAGCTGCCTCACAGCTGACCCTCCCTCTCTAGGGCAATGCTTTCTGATGAGTGGGTCTCCCCCGCCCAGGACATCATGATTTTAATCTTGAAGCAGCCCTATTGGGTGGAGTCAGGAGTGCTACAGTCGAGTCTACCAGCTATGAGGATAACATATGTCCCAGTGGTCTCTTCTGCTGAAGGACTACCTGCTCCCAGAAGGAAGCTCACTAAGTGTTTAGAGACCCATGGGCACCCAGGATGCCTGGGAATGTGTACCCAGCCTGTGTATGCAGAGCACTGGGCGCTGAGCAAAAGGGCCTAGGACTTGATAATGTGGTGACCACCGCAGATCGAGAGCAGCTATTTTGCCTGTTCTACCAAAAGTACCTTCTGCTGGGATGGGAAGCTGGAGTAGTTCTGATCTGTGTGAGATGACCTGGTCCTGTCAGCTGCTCCGCAGGGAGTCCCCAGGCTTCTCAGCACTCTCTTGGAGGCACGGGGGAGGGGCACGGGGAAACTTCCTCAATCCTGAAAGAGGTTGCCAGAACCCCTGCCCACCTAACCCCTGAAGGGGTTTCCCCGCCCCATGCCAGCTGCGCAGACGCCCTTCGCCTCTGTGGGGCCAAGGCAGGAAGTGGGACGGTGCCAGGCCCAATTAAACCCGCCAGGGGAATTAAGGTCAGCAGGATGCAATTATGCCTGTTGGATTTAACAAGGCCAGAGAGAAGGCTTCCCTAGCCAGAGTTCACAGCTCTTCGGCCACTTGCCCTGGGCAGCTCTGCCTTCCAGGAGCGCGGGTTCCCGGTCCTGCCCATCTCTGGGCAATCTCACCGGGAATGCAACGGTTAACTCTACCCAGCACTGCTTCTTGGCTCCTCAAAGGCCACCAGTCAGGCCAAGAGGCTTTACAAGGACCTGCTTGAGGAGACATTCCCCGCCTGACCCTTTCCCGCTTCACTGTGATGGAAAATCCAGGGAGTTGAGCAACAGGCCTTTCCTCAGCTCCCACTCCGAGCCTTCTTTGAGAGTCACTGGGGCTGTCATCAGCACATTGTTTTCCTTGCCCTCACCCCTTCAGACCTTCCCCGGGCCTCTGAGAAAGTTCTGTCCCTGCCACTGCCCCCATCGGTGCTGCTGAGATTGGTTGGTGAGGAGACAACAGGGGACATTTAAAGTCTCTTGTTTGGATTTTCTAGCTCCTTATAAGATCCGTTATAGCTACGACTGGATAGATAAATAAGTGAAGCTCATCAGTACAGACACACAGAGCATGGAAAGGGTGACGCTGAGATCTGAAACACGCAGAGAGCGGAGTCTTGACAGTGTCAGGGCTAGCCATTCTCAGCAGCTTTCTTAGCATTGGGATTTGTTTCAGATGAACGGTGCTTGGGATGGAGTGCCAGGAATTTTATCATTTTGAGCAGCACTTCAGATGGTTCATATGCAAACTCAAGCTGGAAGATTGCCAAGCCAGAGACCCACTCACTGAAGAGCATTGCCAGAGTCCCCAGAGAGGGATAGCTGAGAGGCACGCAGTCTCCTGGCAAGTCTGGTTGGTACAGCCAAAGAAAAGGTCTGAGGATGAACATCCTTGCTTCTTAGCCCAGAAGCTGGGCTAAGGTTCACACAAAAGCACCGGAGGAGGGGGGCGGGTCTTAGCCCCTCTTGAATCCAAGCCAGTTAGATCATAGCCTGAGGAAGGGGCATCTCCTCAGAAGAATCTGAGGTGCACTCAGGGGCTTTCCTGGGGCAGGAATCCCTTCTCCCTTGCCTTGAAAGCCCTCCAGGGTTAGGATAAAGTGATGTGCATGGCGGGTGTTCCTTTTGATTTGTGAGGCTGTATGCCCATCCCGGATCCCGCAAGCCCAGGTGTTTAGAACCACATTGCCATCAACCCTGCATCCCAAGTGGCACATGTCGCTGTTGGTTGATGGTGACAGATACTGATATTCATGCCGTGCTGACTCTGTGCCAGAGCCAGTTGTTAGCTCCTGTCACCAACCCAAGTAGATTCCAAAGTCATTCCCTTTTCTAAGAGGAAACTGAGGCAGAGGAGAAAGAGACCCAAGGCTGCAGACGCACAACCAGAACTTTAACTCAAACCAGACCTCACAGGCTTCATTTCTACTGTGTGCCAGAAGCAATGGCCACTGGAAAGTAAAGTCCTGTGTGAAGAAAACAAAAACCAGACATGATGGTGCAAGCCTTTAATCCCAGCACTAAGGAGGTAGAGGAGGCAGGTGGAATATGGGGTGAGACCTTATCTTAAAAAAAGAAAAAGGAAAAAAAAAAGAATATTGAGACACTGTCATCAACTTGGTTGCCCCAGTAGGAGTTCTATTAATATGGAAGAATAAATACTCCTTCTTTTGGCATGGCTCTGGGACAAGGGAAACCAGCCCAGCCCCTCCCCTGCTCCTTCCCCCACCCCAGCCCAACTTCTGCAGCATAAACAGCAAAGCTAAAAATAGCTACCTAATGACGTCAGAGGAACAAGGTCATCTGAAAATTGCCCACAGCCACTGGACACCTCCCTATAGGATCAAGTGGCAGGAGGGTACCCCAGACCGGTGCAGCTGTTCCAAGAACAGGAAATGTCCCAGGAGCAGGCTTGAGCACAGTGCATGGGAGTGCAAAGCAACAGGGTGAAGTGCAGATGGGTCCCAGAGTGGTGCACCAGGCAGAGTTCAGACCCAGGAGTCGGTAACCTGTTCTAGGAGTTATTCTCAACACATGATCCCAGGAAATGGCTCAAGAAGTGGGGAATGCATGTTCTGTCCTGTTGTGTGGACAGGCGGCTCCTGGCCTGGCTTGCCTCTGTGCTATTTTTAAAGCTCCAGGTCTCTTGGCTAACCAAGCTGGGTGACCATAAGAACGAGGGGATGCCTGGCGAGCTCCAAATGGCTGCTGGGTGGACGGGGCCCTGCCTGGGACGATGAAGCCTGTCCACGCCAACAGTGAGGCAGAGACTGAGGAGGCACCTCCTGGAGATAGCTCACCTGTATCCTGGGCCACTCTGGCAATCATTCAGGGCTGTCGAAGCTTGTGGCTTTGATGACCAGCAGTTGCCACAACCCAGACACATCTGACCGGCCATGGCCCACATCGAGGGGATACCTGTTCTGCTGGCAACAGGTTTAAAAGGGCGAGAATCTGTCCCATTGTCTGTGAGAGGCTTAGCTGGAGCCCCCACCCCCACACACACACAAAATGTTGAGTTCAGTGAGGCCCTACTTACAAGCAGAGAACTAGGTATCACCCTCCAGGAGCCTCTGAAGACACCCACACCCATGCACAGCTCTCCACAAGAAACTTTGGGGAATACAAAGACCTTGTCACTGCCAGCAGCATTAAAAAATTAATACTAACCCTTTGGTCTGTCACATGACTTATTGGAAGGATCTATGGAAAGGCATCTGCCCCCATCTTCCTCCTAGTCTCACAGTCTTACCGAAGAGATAAACACCCACTCAAGGAACTCAGGAGCGGGAACAGCTGGAGAGGGAAACTCCCCAGGGCACTGGGTAGGAAGGAAAGCACGCTTGACCTGGGTGCTTCTGATTAGCCTGGGCACTTAGGGTCACATGAGAGAGTCGCTGCCAACTCTATGGGAACCTGAGTCAGGATCAGCAGGTCCTTTCCCTGGCACAGTGGTCCCCACACTTGGCCGTGCGACACTCTCCCTTGGAGGGCCTATGAAAACACACAAGCCTGGGCCCATACCAAGGGTGTCTGATTCACTGGGCCCACAGCGAGGGTGGTGAGTTTGCACTTCTAGCTCTGGGTGGTGTGTACTGGGGCTTTGTGGAGAAAGTTCTCAGGCAAAGATGCTGAGCCTCCCTCCCTTTGCCTGGACGCTTATGGCAGTAGACAACAGTGTCTATATGGAAGGAAACACAGACACTCACCTTACCATCCTGTCAAGTTGATGGCTTCCTGCACTGGACTCTCATCACCTCACTACAAACTTCAAGAACAACAGAAAGGCCTAGGTGCACAGGTAAAGAAGCAGAGAACAGTCCAAAGCAAACTCAGGGAGCCAATCACCAAGACAGCAGCCGGTGGCCAGCAGGACAGATTGCCACTCACTCAGCTCAAGCCCATCCCTAGCTCTTCTCGTTTTTGTGAAGTCCCATGAGCCTCCTCCTTTGCAAAGAAAGTGCCCAGGTTTCTTTTCACTGGCTGCTAACTAGGGGCCACTGAGCCTGTCCTGTCAGGCTAGTGGCCAAAGAGTAAGCATCAGGGGCTTCTGGTCACCGCTAGTGACACATGCCCACTGACAACTAATACTAAATATGTGACTCAAGTGTGGTCACGTGGTCATGATCACGGAAGCAAGCAGTCAACACCAGTGCCCGGTGCCCAGTGCCCAGTGCCCAGTGCCCAGTGCCCAGTGCCCAGTGCCCGGGTCATGTTAGAGCTGGAGAAACCTCCCCTTCACCAAGCTGGAGGAAAGGTCTGTTGGGATGCATTGTTCCAATCACCTTTTCCTCAACTTCTCTGTTGGAGAGAGAGTCTTTAGTCCTGATCCCCAGTGCTGGGATTAGAGGCATTTGCTATCTTGGCTGGTTCAACACAGAGGCTGGGAATTGAACCCAGGGCTCTGGGAGTGACAGGTCAGCACTTTACCCCTAAGCTACATCTCTACCCCTACCTCTGTGACTGAAATGAGCCAAAGTCCAGAGAATTCAAATGTCACGCACAAGGCCATGAAGCCAGAGGAGCAACTCCCAACTCCCTAATATCAGGGTTATTTAGCTATCCCATGTTCCTCCTGAACTTTGGACAAAGATACAAAGCAACCAGGCCCCTTAGCTACAAATGTCATAAAAGTGCAATGGGAAGAAATAAAAAGGAGAAAGATGAGGTGTCAATTTTATTGTAATATCCTAAACTACCTCCAATGACAGAAGGTCCATTTCCAAGGGAGGAAAAACCATCTTGGATGGGGCCAGGGGCGGCTCTATGGAGTCTGTTAGTAATTGAACATTCTGTGCAGTCTTTAACCAGTTCCAAGGTCAAGAGAAACATCAGAAAATATGTGTGTGTCAGAGGACAACATTATTCAGGGATTAGTCCCCTGGAGTGATCTGGGCTAGATTTCCGCTTCCAGAACAACCCTTGGAAAGTCTTCAACAAGATAGCACACTGGCCTCCGACATGCTTTATTGAAGTGGGAAAACCAGGCTGGGAGCTGGGGGGATTCTCCCAGGGCAGAGGGGCAGGCTTTAGAAGAACACACGCATGAAAGTAGACAGCACTGTCTAAAGAAATCGGCTAGGGAAAACTCTGAAGGTATTTAAGATGAAAGGAGCCTTGAGCATTGTCCAGGCTCAACCTTCCTCACAGGAGGAAACTGAGACTCTGAAAAGAGGAATAAAGTGTTAAAGATCGTGGATTGTCAATAACAGGGGTGAGATTCTAATCTCCACTCTGGGATTTCACTCACAGGCCCCTGAGTATGAAAGACCAAGGGCTTTCTCCTTTCAAATCTGACCTGAAGGCTTGACGACAAGAGGCCCATTGTGGATACCAACTTGAAAATGTAGTTGCAAGTTTGGGTTTTAAACAACATAGCTAGAATTATTTCCAGGAAGGCTTGGCTAGGCGCCAAACGTTTTTAGGTTTTGTTTTTGCTGGGCATGGGTGTCAGTAACACGGACACCACGTTAGGTCAAAGTGGCTTTCCATTCTGCAAGTATGAATAATGTGCAAATAAATACGCATGCCAGGGTAATGCCTGTGCTTTTTATGGGGGGGGGGGGTGTCAGGTGGTGTGATGCATGCACTTGACTGTATCAGTTATGTGTAGAGGTGCATCTGTGTGAGAAAGCCAGAAGTCACTGTCAGACACTCAGTCAGTCTCCACCTTAGAAACAGGATGTCTCCCTGAGCTCCACAGAGCTGCCCGTCTTCCTGTGTCTGGCTTTTTCCATAGGTTAGGGTGCAGATTCAGGTCTCCATGCTTAGAGAGCAAGCACTTTACCAATTCCATCTTCCCTTAGCCCTGACTGTAGTTTCTTAGAGAAACTCGTATTTCTGTGTATGTGCACATTTGTGTGTATTTGGGAGCATGGGTGTGCACGTAAGGACACACCTTGGACATACCAGAGGACAACCTTGGTGATGTTCCCAGGGGCACTCTTTACCTCACCGTTTTTTAAAGAAAATTTTTAGTCTCATTTTTCCTTCCTTTTAAAAATACTATTACATCTATTTATTTATTGTGCATGTGTGCCATCGCTCACATGTGGAGGTCAGAGAATAGCTTGGGGACATCCATTCTGTCTACCATATGGGTCCCCAGAATTGAACTTGGGTCCTAGGGCTTAGTGGCAAGCACCTTTACCCTCTCGTCCCCACACATACATATATTTACTTATTTATGAGACAGGGACTCTCACTGACCTAGAACTTACCAGTTAGACTGGTTTGCAAGCCGCAGAACTCTGGCTGCCTACACGTCAGCACCAGGATGACAAGGGCTCACAATTGCACTCGGCTCGTAGCACATGGGATCTGGGGATTGAACTCAGGTCCCCAGGCTCGCAAGTGAACCTCCCAGCCATTTGAGGATTTTTTTTTTTTTTTTTTTTTTTTAAGTTTATATTTTACTAATGAGATGGACTGGCAAGCAGTTAGAAGATATTAATTTAAAGTTGATACAGACCTGACCCATTAAGGAGGCAAATGAGGACAATACTGTCTGTAAATAGAGCCCCGAACAATCCTTCACAAAGCAAGCATTTTCACGAGGGAGACGCAAACTCAGAATAGAGTAGTACACTGCAGTTAAAATTGGTATTCATAAAGTGTGAGTGTGGTGTGCGTGTATTATAAAGGAGGAAGGAGAGGAGGAGGAAGGGAAGGAGAGAGACTGACTACACATAAACAGGCTCCAGTTTTACCTAGGAACACAACAGCTCCTCTGTGCCATATGGCTGTCAGGAAGTCAACAGGAGCCTGGTGGCTCATCTTCCCTCACTGCCAAACACTGTTAAACAGTGTGCCCCAACTGTTTCTCACGTTTATTGTTTAATAGTCTGACATGCTGAGATCTTCTTCTCTGACCTTTGCTCCTGAAAGAAGACCTGAGAACACTGTCGAAGCCCGAACAAGCTGGGCAACAGCCCTTGGCCAAGGTTCTTGGCGTGTTCAGCCACTTGCCCACAGTGCTGGGACAGGAAGGGCAAGTATTCTCTGTCCAGTTCTTTTTTTTTTTTTTTCCCCTCTAAAGAGAGGAGGGCAGTTGATGTCTGCAAGCTGGCATCTTTCCTGATAAACCTAAATCTCCTCCAGTCTGTCTGACTCTGTAACCACACTTTCCCCAAGTGAGCGGCAGTATTTGAACACTGTTTTCAGGGAGCCTAGGACCACAGCACACAAGTCATGGCTTGGCCTGAGCTCAGCTTCTGTCATACAACACAGTAAAGAACAAAACCCATCGGCCCAATTGGGATGTCAGCAATGCTCACCATCACACCCCACCCCCCCACCCCCGCTTCCCCCGACAGCATCAAGACAGTGGGTTTATCAGAAGGCAAAGGAAGCACACGGCCCATGCCTCTGCCCACCTTTTTCTGTAGCAACTGTTGGCTTTAACTTAGTAACAAATTGTCCTGGAATTCTTGGCCTTGAAGCAAACATGTCGGCTCCCTGGTTACACCTTCGTCACTGCTCAAAGCACCACACACTTTAACCTTCCTGCTCTTTCCATAGGCCTGGGTTTGTCCTGTCTCCAGGAAACTTTATATGTTGCCTAAAATGAGCATCCCAGCAGGCTGAGGGGCAGATGGCAGCTCAGGCTTCAGAATGTTGACCAGCTCCTAGGGATCCACACAGCCACACTGAAACTCAGCCTCTGCAGAAATAGGAGCCTAGCCACGTGGCCCACAGCTTTTTTAACTGCTACTGTCAGCATTGAGAAGCTTCCCCAGAGACTTCTACGAAATTGAAAAGAATGATGCTAGAGGCGAGCCAGGGGCACAGACATGGAATCCTAGCACTTGGGAGGCTAAGGCAGGAGGATCATGAGTTCAAGGCCAGCCTGAGCTACACAGTGAGATAGCAGGGAGCTCTGTATGAGTAAATAAATTTCTCTAACAGTAAACAGAGGTTTAAGCAGGCCCTCAAGCTAATACATACCAGCGCCCCCTCACACCTCAACAAAGCCATTCCAATACCAGCTGCTGATCTGCCCCTGGGCTTCAGGACTGCCACCTTGCTAGACTCCCATGAGGCTTCTTGCTCAGGAAGCCAGGACATACTCAAGGTAGTCCAGGAGTTCTGTCATTCAAAGCCACAAAACACTGGAAAGAACAAGAGGGATGTGATGTGTATATCAAAATAAAAGCAGAGGTGGAAACCTTTGTGCAGAAGCTGCAGGGTGTAGGGATACAAGAAACTGGTGACACCATCTTGGGAGGACAACTGAGCAGGTGGGACATCTTTCTACCTTCACGGCTTTGAACCATACACATGCCATGTACAAACTTTGTAAAATTAATTAATTAATTCTAAAATTAATGCAGTAAGCCTGGAAGCAGTGGTCCACACCTTTATTCCCAACACCCAGGAGGCAGAGACAGGTGAATCTTTGAGGCCAGCCTGGTCTACAGAGAGAGTTCCAGGACAGCCAGGGCTACACAGAGAAACCCTGTCTTGAAAAATAAAAACCCAAACTAATGCAGTATGCTATAACTTAACTTTTTTCCTGCTATGTGCCTCCAAGAGCATGGACTTGTTTGATTTTTAGGAGAGCTGAGGACATAGCTCAATGGGAGTGCACTTGCCTAGTATCTATAAGGGCCTGAGTTCGATTCCTAGACCTCCCAGCTAAATGTATGTGGGCAATGCTTGATAATCCCATGCACAGACAAAAACATCTCAAGGAAACAGTAGAGATAGATAATGGGTTACTAAGGAGCAGGAGAGAAGGCGTGTTATTTTGTTGACAAAGAATAGTACAGTATACGTACTGTTACACTTACTGTATAAACAGTGTTGAAAACAACCTGCAGCTTCACAGCCCAGCAAGTGCTGTGCCCCCATGGTACTGAGCTGTGAGTTGAGTCAAGCCCATCTTGCTGAACAACTGTTTGTATTCAGGTTTCTCTGAAATGCTATATAGCAAGCAATACCAACCACAGTCGCCAACCACTCAGCTCTACTTCCCAGGGGCAGAAACTCCATGGAAAGGAACCTAAAAGTAATGAAACAGCAACCAACATGGTAGCCCAACCAGAGAACAAGGGCAAACTGTGGGCCAAAGGAAGTCTGACAACGGACCTCACAAATAGGCAACGGGAAGCCACACGAGTCAAAACCATCTTGAAATGTGCTCTAAATTGTGGGAATTTCAGCAATCTGCATGTCAAATGTTGGGGATTTTACAAAATTGCCTGGCAAAATGTTAGCCAGATTTCTTAGTAAAATCCAGGAAACTCTTTCTTTTCAAATTTATATTAGGAATGTCGGTTTAATGGAAACTAATGAAAGATAAAAGGCATGATCAAAATAAAGATGAAAGCGGGGGCTAGGGGCTCTGGCTCAGCCTAGGGCTGGTGTAGACTGATCTGCCAGAGGGCCTGAGTCATTACCCACCTGTAACTCCAGTTCCCACAGGATCTGACACCTCTGGCCTATACAGGCACCTACACTCATATATGTAACAACTAAAATGACCATGTCTTTTACAAAAATTAAAATTCTGTGGAAAGTAGTTACATGTATAAAATGTTCAAACGTAGCGATTCATTCATCATCATCTGTTCCTGTGTTTATTGTCTTGAAAATGGATCTCACTTTGGCCTTAAACTCAGTGATCCACCTGCCTCTGTCCCCCGAGTGCTGAGATTAAAAGTGTGCACCACCAAGCCCAGCTTAAAATGTACAAAGTTTTATCTCAGGGCATGTTCTCTGTTCAGAAAAATGTCCAAGTTACCTGAGTGTGAAAAGAGGACACAGCCTGAAGGGATAAGAAGACAAGATGGCCGTGGTCTCTCCACCTTCCTTTCAGGATCACAGGAACATGTCTGATATGCTTAAGTATTGCCAACACCAATGGTGGTGAGCAGCTGGCACAGCAGGGAAGAGCCACAGAGGACAGGCCTGGAAAAGGGACCCAGACAAGTGAAGGGAAGACACCAAGTGCCTAGAAAACAAATGAAAGCTCCAAGAACGGACGACCAAATCCCAAGGACTGTTTTGCTTCGGTTACTCTCCATATCCAAACTCTTGGCAAGAAAGTACATTCAGAGGGGCTGAGCGACAGCTCTGGTGAGAGGCACACATTCAGAGGGGCTGCAGCTATGGCTCTGATTAGAAGCACATACTAATCTGGCAACGGACCCATTCCAGGGAAGCCCAACTGCAACTCCAGCTCAGGGTATCTTTTGGTCTCTCAGGGTCCCACACTGAACACTAAAACAAAAGCTGTGCTTACTACCTCCTTGGCAAACTCAAGCCAAGCTACAGTCAGTCCCTTCCTCGACAGCTCCTCTTCAGAATCCCCAGGCCCACAGCCTCATCAGAAATGTGACAGGAAGCACAGGCATGGGCTGTGGATTTGGTCCAACACTTGTATGATGTTAGTTGGTTCCCAACTGCACAAGATTCTGCATGGAAGACGCTGAGGGTCCCTGTCCCAGTTGGTTTTGATTGGTAAATAAAGGTGCCAGCAGCCAATGGCTGAGCAGGGAGAAAGAGGCGGGACTTTAGGATTCTCCAGCAGGGGGAAAGGTGAAAGACCAGGCCTGAGAAGCACAGGACAGAGAGACAGCCACATATAAGAGCTGGGAAAGAGCGGCCCCAGGGGGCCCCATGACTGGGTCTAGGGCAGCCAAGATGGAATATAGATTTCAGTGATGATGAATGGGGAATCAGAAGGAAAAGCATGTTAGCCGTGTGGAGGTTTGGGAGTGGTCCAGCCATTGAGCTGTTTAAGACATATTAAAATAGAAGGTGTGTGTGTGTGTCTTCCATTTGGGAGCTCAGAACATTGGGGTGGGCAGTGAGGAACACGAGCTGCTGCAGCCGAGTTGATTTAAGCAGTATTAATTGGCAATTGCAACAGGCATGCGTCCACTGTCTGTCTCCCTGCCTAAAGTACAAACAAGTGTTTTCTGTTGCTTTTGTTTCACTGGATCTGCAGAGGGTGGAACATGTGTGCAGCACTGTGTTTTTGTGAAATAAACAGATGACAGATTACGACACTGTACACAAATATCTAAAGCTGACAGATAGGGGAAGTGCTCTTTGGACTGCTGTGTGGGCCTCCAGGAGGACCACGATCACACATCATACTGTAAGAAACAATGTCTGGCTTCGTCACCCCTGCTAAATTTACAAAGGCTGGTATAAAATAAAAGGGAGCCCACCATATTGCACCAAGCTCAGTCAGGGCTTTCTGGTAATGTCAGAAGGGCTAGCAGCAGGGTTTCCCAGCACAACCTTTGGTAACTCCAATGCCAGGGCATCTGACAGACATCCAAGGGCACAGCATAGGCAAGAATTCCATGGGCATACATTCAGGTAAAAAAAAAAAAAAAAAAAATTATAA
>JANHMN010000002.1:213624636-213749924 GCA_030674055.1 Rhabdomys pumilio | reverse complement strand
ACACACACACACACACACACACACACACACACACACACACACACACACAGAGTTTTGAAAGTATACCATGAGCTAATAATATATTACAGCTTCACTCATGGATGACTCTGAAACAAACAAAGGGAAAGATGACAAGCTGTCAGCCAGGCATAGTGGCATCAATTTGCAGTCCCAAGTACTAGGAGGCTGATGTAAGGACAGCTCTGCAGTCTAGATGTTTAAGACAAGCCTGAGAAACAAAGCAAGACCCCATCTCAAAGGAAAGCTTAACTATTTAAATAGTGTATGGTGTGCTAGTTTATATTTTATGAGACTTGAACATGTAGAGATCTTGGTTATCTATGCAAGGTTCTGAAACCAATCTTGCAGAAACTGAGGGGTGACTGAACATGAAAGAGGGACAAGTGCCAGCTATCACAGCAACACAAAGTCAGCTCTACTGCACAGGCTCAAAGGCTGCCTCCTCCTCCTCTGGGTGCTCACAGCTTCCTTCTTCTGCAGCCCTTTAAGCCCCATCTCTGTGGAGCACATGTCTCAGTCTGTTACTTAAACTCATGCTGCCTCTCTCACTAGACTTGAAGTCTTAAGACCAAAATCCAATTCTGCTGCGTCTCTTTGTCATCTCCAGTGATATGCTGGTGTCCGGCTCACAGGATCAACTTGAACATTTCTGGGTGATATTCAGTCATAGGCATATCACCTCTGCCAGCCCCAACCCCTCAAGTATTCTTACCACAACATCTTCCAAGATCTTAGTAGGGCAAGGTCGGGAATGAAATTCAAATTGTTCATCTTCTGTTTTTTTCTTTGACTCTCGCTCATGAATTCGTTTCTCAATTTCCAAATCAAAGCCAACAGGCTGAGTAGGAGGCTTAGTTGGTGGTCTCTTGGGCAAGATGGGGCCACCTTCAAAAATTCTGGGATCAAGTTCCCGTGCTTTGAATTTGTATCTGCAACAAGAAAATTTAGGTAATAAACACAAAAGTCTTTTTAAATTAAATAAAAACTACACAAAGTATAACAGAACCCACAAAGAAGCACTAAGGCGATCTACCATAGAGATAATCTCTCCTCTCCAGAGCCATATTCTCACCTCCTGAGAAAAGAGTAAATGATACAACCTGAGATCCTGCTGGGGTTCAGGGCTCCATGAGCGCAAGCACCTGTAGTTCTAACACTTGAGACAAAGACAGGAGGACCAGAAATTCAAGTTCCCAAACTTTGGGGGGCTGGAAAGACGGCTCGGGGGTTAAAAGCACTGGCTGCTACTCCCAAAAAATTCCTAGGACCCACATGATAGCTAACAACCATCTATCTGTAACTCCAGTTCCAGAGGCTCCAAAGTCCTCTCTGGCCTCCATGAGCACCAAGCATACCAGTGGTACATAGACATTATGTGCAAGCAAAACTCCCACAAATAAAATAAAATTTAAAAAAATATATCAAAGTCATCTTTGGCTAGTAGCAACTTTGAAGCCAGCTAAAGATACATGAAACCTTGTCTTCCAAAACAAAACAAACAGAAGAGCCAACAGATAGGGCTAAGACTGGTGGTGACATGGTCTGTAATCCCAGCAACTGAGGCAGAGGCAAGAGATTAGGTTAATCAACACATACCTGAACTACACAGCCAGCCCAATCAACTTAGTGAGACTACTTAAAAACTCAAGTTTTAGTAATTAAAAAGGACTGCAGTTTAGCCCAACAGCATTGTTTGTCTTACATGCACAAGGGCCCTGGGTCCACCCTCAATACTACAAAGATCTGGGAAAGTCTAGGGAGACAAGTTTCAATGCTGACTACAGTAAGTTCCAGGTTCTTCCAAGAGTAAAGATACAGACCCTTTGATAGTCAGGAAGAGATGAGGTCTACCTACACTAGCCTTATCCTTAATCAGAATCCAAGGTAAGCTCTGCCACCACCATTCATTTGGATATTTATCAGATTCTGCTCCAGGGCACCTACATAGTCCCACTTTTAGTCACGGAGACCACTTTTAGTCACGAGGAGCATAGCCAACAGAGCTAGCCTTCCTCAGACACTGCCCGTGGGACTTACTGCTGCAGCTTCTCAAGCTCCTCGGCCTCCTGCTCGGCTGTACTTTTGCAGGTCACAACCCTTGCACGATATTTGGTCTGCAGTATGGGGGTTTGGGGGTCTCGTGCAATCTTGTTCACAGGCTTGGAGGATAACAAGCCTGTAAAAAAAAAAAAAAAAGAACAAAATCACAGACATCTGCTTACTTCCCCATGATCTAGGTAATCTTTAAGTGTTAACCCAACTGGATAGAAACGGACAAACCAGACAACCTGTTTTTCTATGCTCAACTCAGCTTATGCCACTCAACCTGACAAATGTTCCCTCCCTTCCTCCTATCATCCTTATTGAAGGATAGTATCTGGGTGAATTTTTCTACCATCTCTGCACTTAAAATCCAGCCATGTCTGACAGGGTCCTTGCCACTGTACGGGCCTTTCTATGGAGAACACCAACTATTTTGCTTGTTGTTGACAATGTTTTTCTTACAATTTTAAGACACCAGAACTTTGCAAACCAGTGAGTAATGAATTTCACAAAAACATCTGTATCAGCATCTGTATCCACATCCAGGCCACTACTCTTAGCAAGTCAAATGGTGAAGTCAGGCATGGCAGTACATACTTGTAATCCTGGCATTTAGGAAGCTGAGCAGAAGGATCAATAGTTTATGGCTACTACATTTTAACTTTCAAACCAACCTCACGTGATAGCTATACCAAACAGGGGGAAGAAATGGGGTTATTCAGATAGTCAATTAGGGAAACTTACAGAGAGTTAGAGGCAAAGAGGGGGAGAACAACTCAGCCAACACAGCATTATTTAGAGCAGTGGTTCCCTGTATCGGGTTACATTTAGCTTGGGCTGGCCATCTAATCGGTGGGGCGGCTCTGCTTAGCTCTGGCCACCATGTTCCACACTAGAAGTGGCCAGAAGCCATGCATGCCACAGCTAGAAGCGGCCAGAGGCCAAGTGTGCTACAACTAGACCCATGAGACACTAACATGGGGGACAGCTCTGCCAATTCACCACGATGCATCTACAAAGCTCAGCTGAACCCCAGACAGTATCTGCCATCCTCACAGTACCCGGCAGAATGAAGACTCTTAATGCTTAAAGATTATCCAATGAATTTATGTATTTGGAAATGCTCAAATAACAAGATGCCCACACAATTAGAATTGTTACCCAATATCTAACCTTTTGATAGAAGTTGCTACCCAGGACTGCTTCTGACCCATCCACCTTTCTCCATGGTCCATGGCCTCCTTCTCCTCCTCTTCTCTCTCTCTCCCCTCCCCCTCCACTCCGTCGTCCTCCCAACACTTCCTCTCCAGTTGTCCTCCTCCCTCTCTTCTCCTCCTCAAACCTTTTTTGCTCCACCTCCCCTTCTACTTTCCAATCTCCAAGCTCCACTGTGAGTACAATGTAGCAGAATAAATATCCTGCTACAGTTCCCCACCTGCTTAATGCTGTGACCTTCTAACACAGTTCCTCCTGTCATTGAGACCCCAACCATAAAGTTACTTTTGTTGTTACGTCATAACTATAATTCTGCAATTGCTATGAATTGTAATGTAGATATCTGTGTTTTCTGATGGCCTCCACTCATTGGCTGAGGACGCTGATTTACAGAATTATCAACACTTACCAAAGGTATTAGTTTCGCTGGTCAGTAACAAGCCTATAGCTTTTCATGAGGAATTCTCCTATCTAGACCTTACATAACAGTGAGAAAAATTAATTACCTAATTCATTTACTGGCTTCTCTTTTGAAAAAGAGTCTATGAAGCCTTGGCTAGGTGGCAACAATTCTATGAGGATAAAAAAAATTCACTTCTTACATTATACAATATTAGACTATTATTAACAATACTGGGAAATACTGTATTTAGGGTTGAGAACGTAGCACACTGGGAAAGTGCTTGCTAGCATGCACAAGGTCTTAGGCTGAGTCTCCAGCACTGCCAAAAGAAAAGAGAAACACTACATTTAAAGCAACTCATGTGGCCACCTAAAGCAAAGTGCTAAACAATAGAAAACAGGAGAGATACCTCAAAACGCATCCTGTTTTACTCAAAATACTAGTCACATTTGTTTTTGTTTTGAGACCAGTCCTGTGCAGCCCAGGTGCCCTGGAAATCACTATTCAGACAGAACTGGACTTGTGCTTCTACCTCCTTCTGGGGTTAGATGCATGCATCACCCACCCAGCTTTGTCATATTTTTCTGGTAACATATTTTACATTATTTTCCATCTTTAGGCTTTCTTAATCTTCTTGTAGAAATTACTTTCATAACGACAGAAACAATTAAAATCCTTTCATCTGTTCACTACCAAATCTATATAAACGTATCAGCATCTGCACCTGTTCACCTCACACTACTACTCTGCCTTTGAAGAATTATTTATTTTATGTATTATGAGTTTACTGTAGTTTTCTTCAGACACACCAGAAGAGGGCATCAGATCCCATTAGAGATGGTTGTGAGTCACCATGTGGTTGCTCGGAATTGAACTCAGATCCTCTGGAAGAGCAGTCAGTGCTCTTAACTGCTGAGCCGTCTCTCCAGCCCCCTACTCTGCTTTTAAACAATCCCTGCTGTGCCAGCGACTGGAGAAGAACTTCTGGCCAGCAAGGCATAGAGAGGAAACTTACTGTCATCCTTCTTGTTCCTCAGATGGTATCTATTAGGGGTTCGTTTGTGGAAAGCTTCAACCTGCTGTGCAATGGGCACATATGTAGAAGCTGCTTCGTCAAATGTTCTTTTCTTTCCTTTGGACAGATTGAAAGGCTTAATGATAGTACATCCTCTGGTTCCTCGGGCCTGTGAAGAGAAAAGTTGCTCAGCAAATGAAGTGAGAGCTCCTGTGAGCCCGTACTCAGCACAGGCACTCAGCCAGAGTCCTTACACTAGTTTGTCAGGTCTTTAACATTTTCCTTCTTCCGAAAAATCTGGTACTTAGAAAATTGTTTTGCAATAGTATACATGCAGTTTTCCCAAGTATATAAATGTTTTGAACAAATCTAGAGCAAGTTTTCTTAAAATTCAATGGGAAAGAAAAGAAAAAAACAGCCGGGAAGTGGTGGCACGCACTTGGGAGGCAGAGGCAGGCGGATTTCTGAGTTCGAGGCCAGCCTGGTCTACCAAGTGAGTTCCAGGACAGCCAGGGCTACACAGAGAAACCCTGTCTCGAAAAACAAAAAAACAAAAAAAATAAAAAACAAAAAACAAAACAAAAAAACCAAACAAACAAAGAAAAAAACCAAACATACAAACCTGGCATGGGCTGCTGGGACTGTCAGGTCAGACAGAAGCCTAACTTAGCATCTCCACATCTGCCCTCACATTGGCTGTACAAGCCCACCACGCTGCGCATCATCAATTGTTTTTTATCTATTTTTGGTGAGGTTTTTTAGATGGGTCTCTCTGCGTAGCCCTGGCTCGCCTGGAACTCACTATATAGACCAGGGACACTTCAACTCAAACCCTCTAACTCCACGGATCGGATCGGGACGGAATTCCACTCCTTCTGACTTCCACTATCACCTACACCAACATGGCACGTACTCACAAGACACAGTAAAGAAAAATAAAACAGTGCTGAAGTCAGCACTGGTAGTGCACACCCACACTGCCTATTATAGGCAGAAGGCTCAGGAGTTCAAGGTCATCCTCAGCTGTACAGCGAGTTAGAGGCAAGCCTAAACTAATTGGGACCCTATCTTAAAAACAAAAAACAAAGGAGGCTAAAAGAGTACCTACTACTCTTTAACATTACAAAAATAATAATAATAAAGCTAGATGGTGGTGGTGCATGCCTTTCAGTTGAGGTCGTACTTTCCACACCTGAGTCTACATCTGAGCCTGAGGGGTGGGAGTAGGTAGGCCTCTACAAATTTGCCACACATAATTTTATGTGCTTCATGCCCCATCTTAATTTTTACACCAACTTGGTAACATGCTTTCCCTAAGGAGTGATCTACTGACAGCCACAGAGTTCACAGGGAATTTTTATCTATACTGATTCAAGAGTAAGCTTCCCCCAATCATCCAATCGTAAACAATGACCAAAGAACGTTGAGTCCTCCTGGATCAGTACTAAGAATGCTCACAGGCGTGGAAGGGTGCTTCCGGAGTTCAGACACAAAGTTCACTTCCTTATACTCTTCCTGGTTCTTGGGATGCTGTTTGACTCGCTCATCTGTGAGGAAGTGGAAGTCAACTGTTTTGGTAACCTGACTGGTGGATTTCTTCACAGGTTGCCCTGAGAAGCAGAGGAAAACACACAGTTAACATTAAGAAGAGAAATCATTAATAAGTCCCTTTACAACTCTAACCCTTTCTGTTTTTCTGTTACTGTGGCTCTAGGTTTATGTCTGACTTTTATTGGGTTTGAAGGTCTTTGTTCAGATGCAAACTAGGTAAGGAGAGGAGCCCACTGCTAGGATGTAGTCATGGTTTTGATAAAGTCATGACCTCACACCTTTTTAAAAGTAGTGTTGGAGACTGGAACCCAGGGCGTTACAAATTCTAATCCAACACTCCATACCACTGAAAACCCAACCCTTAGAGAGTGACTACAAAAGCAAATTTTAACTCAGAATCTCTAAGAGGGGAGCCTATAAACGCCAGGGTACTTTTCCATCCAGTAAGCAGCATTGGTTTCTAAATGCAACTGAATTTGACAGACCTCTGTCTTATCCTGTCATTAGTATGAAGAAGGAAATGACAAACTGGCCAGACTGATTGTCATCTGTCTCAATCCTTTTGCTAACACACAAGGGAAGAACAGCATAATCTGAGAAAGTGCTAGTTTGGGTAGTCAGCGGTCTGGACGGTGCAGATGAACTTACAGCCACCATTTTAAGTAGACACATTATCTTATGCTGAATACTCAAACTGATTATTTTTTATTTTGTTCTTGCTACCACAATTCAAAGAAGCATCCTTATAGTTAAGACAGTGAGGCCCAGCTGACCTGGCCCTGCGAGAGCGAGCTTCTTGAACTCTTCGTTCTTCCTCCGCATCTCCATCACCTCTTGCTGCATCCTCAGCCTCTTCTCTATCTCCTGCTCTTCAGTGCTCTTTAGAACCTTCTCCCTAGAAACAAGAATCAGTAAAGAGATGAAAGGAAAAAAGGGTTCAGTAATTCAAAGAACTCTAAGCTGAGTAGACTATGTTTATAACCTATGATATCTATCAAACCAAAAAGTTTATCCACCAGAAACAGATATTGGCTTAATTAGGTAACATGAAAAGAAAGAAGGATACATTACACTAAGATATTATAAAATTTTCAGAGAAGAATTGCTAAAACTAACTACACAAGACCATAAGATACCACAAAAGACTCACATATTTGACCACACCAGTGACCAACTTTTATACCACAGGAAAAGCTAAATTAAAAAAACCAGAAAAGCCACATTTAGAATCACAGCACTTGGGAGGCTAAAGCCAGAGGACTGTGAATCAGAGGCCACCCTGGGTTATCTAGCTAGTTCCAGGCCCATCAATTGTCAGGAGCCATCTAGGAAAGGATAAAGGCATACAAGTGACATTCTAGAGCTGACACATCACGGTCTGCAAGGTCTGCAATGGATAACTCTTTTTTTTTTTTTTTTTTTTTGTTTTTTGGTTTTTTTTTTTTTTAGGTTTAGTTTTTCGAGACAGGGTTTCTCTGTGTAGCCCTGGCTGTCCTGGAACTCACTCTGTAGACCAGGCTGGCCTTGAACTCAGAAATCCGCCTGCCTCTGCCTCCCAAGTGCTGGGATTAAAGGCATGCGCCACCACCGCCGGCGCAATGGATAATTCTTAATTGCAGGGCTTTCAGAAATCTCATCTCAGGATTGATTCTTGCAGCTGATATGCCTTTCCTGTCATTATTAATAATCCCTGGGCAGTAGCCTACCCTACTGAGCAGATTTCCTGCAGATCAATGAAGATGTGCTGTAGTGATGTTATGTAGACCAACAGATGACTTCTTAATTCCTAATAATTATTCTATAAAATTCCTTAATTTATACTAGTAATTTTTGGGCCCTTTATAAAATGGGCTTCAATCAGGGCCCTGCAAGCCTTCATGTGTCACAAGTTAATTGCACTAAGATAGAAAGCAAGCATGAGACAGATTTATGATTAAGGAAAACATTCCTCTTAGGCTTGTTGTAAAACTATTATCTGATGATTAAAGACTATAAACTGCAAATGAACAATTTACTATATATTATAGGCGCAATAAAAGAAGATAAAATATTGACTGGGTTTATCTATACAAAACTTCAATACTAATGAGACACTAGGCAAATAATTCCTACCCCCCCCTTTTTTTGATGATTTCCTTTTTGACATACTGCGTTAACTTACACATAAGAATTATAGTTTTAACTAATTTTTTAAGGCTTATTTATTTTATGTATGTGAGTATACTGTCCCTGTTCTCAGACACCCTAGAAGAGGGCATCAGACCCCATTAGATGGTTGTGAGCCACCATGTGGTTGCTGGGAATTGAACTCAGATCCTCTGCAAGAGCAGTCAGTGCTCTTAACTGCTGAGCCATCTCTCCAGCCCCTAGTTTTTAACTTTTATGAACCTGTGGAGCTAGTGACAGACAATGAATGCTTAGTTAGATAACTAGTCTAAATGGAAACACATGTAAACATCTCTGTTGTAACACCTTATTCAATATATGATTTGAATTTATGTTTGAACTTGTTGTGAACTTTTGAAAAAAGATGATTGGAATACCAAGTGATCTATTCTCCTAAAGACAGTACAAAACTTGGAATGATGAGATTGCTATAACAGAGCTGAGAAGAGAGGCAAGAAGAGAGAAGCTGAACAGAGAGCAGAGAGAGCAGGCTGCTTCTTACTGACAAGGATGAGGCTTTTTTTCTTATACATTTAGGTTTCTTTCACTTAGCAATAAAAGGGAAGAAGCTTTTTCTTTCTCCATGCACTATTTTCTGCACTGGGGCTTGGGCTTTTGCTCCATCCACCATATATATGTAAGTATAGGTATGTGTATGTAAGTATGCACGGATAGGCCCAAGAAAAAGATGAATGTGTTAACATGTGAGAATGTGAACAAAAATGTAAATGTGTGTATGAATGTACACGTGTCTATGTATATCTGCTTGTGTAAAAGTATTTCTTACTGTAGGCATGACTTTGTTTTTCTGGTTCAATAAAGGTTAATTGCTCCAAGCCTCCCTCTCACCTCAGGTGATGTTTCTGAGCAAGAGAGAAAGGAGCCGTATTTAACCCACCCCCACACCACCACCACTACTGTTTAATAATTGAATATTAATTGCCAGAGGCCTCAGCTTTAATCTAAAGTCAAGACAGGTAAATGTTTTTATATTAAGCAACCTTTACTCTCACAAAACCATATTCAGTTGTGGTGCTGCATTGCCACACTCCCAGCACTGGGGAGGTAGAGGCAAAAAGAACAGAAGTTCAAGGCTATCCTTGGCTATTGCAAGGTCAGCATATGCTACAAAAACAACAAAAAGGTGATGGCACTGCAAATCTTTTTGATTTTTAATTTCAGAATAAAATTGGCAATAAATATCAACACTCATACAACCATTATCCATTAAAGCATAAACAGATTTTCCAGAAAAAACTGAAATGATCTCTTGGCAAAGGAATAAAACTAGATCCCAAAGTTGATTACTGACTAAAATCACGTACATTTTCTGAGGTAGTGAGAACGTGTACTGATCTTGTCCTGTGTACTGATCTTGTCTTAAACCAGCATCTGTGTTGCTTACCATCTTCGGTATCCTTTAGGTCACAGACAGCTTTTAAGAGTTTCCCAAATGGAAGGTATGCCAACTACATTCTTCCCCTAAAGTTTACTCTGGAAAGAAACGTACCTTGCAGGTGTCACACCAGGCACAGTGTGTTTGCCCTTGGCTTTCTCCAGGGTGTCTCTTTCATCCTTTCTTGAAGTAGCTGAAGCACTGCCTTCCTCCTCTTCCTTCGGTTTCTTTTTATGAGAACTTGATTCAAAATAAACAAAAAAATAAAGAAGTAAATTCAATTTCCTAAAGAGCACCCCCATTTGGGGATTAACAACATGACTGAACACAGGCTCTTCAATCACATCATCAGCAAGAGCTGTAAAAGAGAAAGCCCTCAGAGGTCAGGTGAGGCAGCCAGCAGTGTTGTAGGATACAAGGATTCTTTGTCATCAAGTCAACAAACACAAGACAGTGGACAAGGTTCCTGACCCTGACAATCTGTGTCTTAGGAAATTCTAGAGCAGCAGTAGTAAGCCAGCCATAACTAAGTGTTGTTACTGCCTCTGAGGCAACTGGGAGATCGAGGTGACAATCTGAAGAACTAAGAACTAAGATAAAATGTAGATATAGCTCTAAGGAAGGCCTCACTTTCCTGACTGAATGTCAGACTGCTTCCTTTACAATATACTCTCTTGAACTCGAATATGTCTACAGATAAAGCAGTTACTTTCTAATAATGGAGCTCAAGCAAAATGAAAAACTAAGAAGCAATAGATAATAATTGACTAAAGCCAGTGGCAATCTAGTTTTGACTTGTGTGAAGTACATAACTTACAGACACTTTTGGAGTATTCATGCAGTGAAACACATTCCCAGTAATAAAAATAATAATACTAAGCATGAACACTATATATTCTGGTCAGTTCCTGCCACAGAAGAACACTGAAGATAAACCTTCTAGAAGGGACACAGGTAATAGCTCCCCTGATGATGGCATAGCTTTGGAGTTTCCCAGTCTAAAGGGACACCAAGCAGATGAACCCATTGTTAATTTTACTTTGTAAATTCACAATTCTCAACTCAGCGCCCAGGCGTGGGGTATCTCACAAGGACAGTTAGAAGTCTCAGGTACTCACACTTTCATTCTTTTGTTGGGGGGACAATCAGTGGCAGGAGCAGTGCATCTCTTGGCTTTCATTTCAACAGAGGCAACATTGTTTTTTTCTTTCTGCTCCAAATCCTTCTGAGCAGAGAGTCTAACAGATCGTCTATGGTGGAAATGACACAATGTATCTTATGATGAACACAATTACTACAGATATGCAAATGTTATTCAGAAAGTCAAAGTATGTCAACTGAAAGGCCAATAAAATCTTTATTATCCATTCTCTAGTAATGTTTCTGAAAACTTATTTCCAACCCTAAAAATCCTGCTATTTAAATATGCTGGTGGTTTATAAGTTAGATTTTTAAAAACACCAACCAAACAGATATTATAATATCAGCACTCAGGAAATCTAAGAACCCTAGTGTGAAATGGTACATGCCTTTAATCCTAGTATTCAAGGCCAGCCAGGTCTAGAGAATGAGTTCCAAGGAAACCATGTCTACACAAAGATATCCCGTCTCAAAAAACAAACAAGCAGCCAGCCAGTGGTGGTGCACGCCTTTAATCCCAGCACCTGGGAGGCAGAGGCAGATGGATTTCTGAGTTCGAGGCCAGCCTGGTCTACAGCATGAGTTCCAGGACAGCTAGGGCTACACAGAAAAACCCTGTCTCGAAAAACAAAAACAAAAAAACAAAAATCAAACAAACAAACAAACAGCAAAAAGATGTAAAGGGGCTGGGTTTGAGGTTAGCCTAGTCTGTACACTGACTTCCAGGCCAGGGTTTGAGGTCAGCCTAGTCTGTACACTGACTTCCGGGCCAGGGTTTGAGGTCAACCTAGTCTGTACACTGACTTCCGGGCCAGGGTTTGAGGTTAGCCTAGTCTGTACACTGACTTCCGGGCCAGGGTTTGAGGTTAGCCTAGTCTGTACACTGACTTCCGGGCCAGGCATAGCTTCACAATGAGTTAAACAGTTAAAATAAAATACGAAACCTATCTTAATGAGTACTGGGATACAGATCAGTGTAGAAGACCGGCCTAGAAGGACAGGGAGCAAAGAGCTGGGTTTACGTCCCCAGGGGAGATGAGGAAAAACACAGAGAAAGTGAGAGGATTAAGATTAAATAAAATGTAAACACAGGAAAAGGGAAATACAATAACAACAAGACACATATCCAGGAAACAAAGCAATGACAGATCTAAGCAAATTAGTAGTTATAGTAATATACAGTCAACATTTCAAGTAAAGTAAAAAAACTAATCTGACCAGTTTTGTTTTGTTTTGTTTTGTTTTTAAACCAAGATCCCACTAAGCACCATGTACAAAACTAAACTTTCTGTGATTGATTGGTTACTTTAAAAGCTGTCCATTAATGTGAAAGGCAAGGTGGGGTTAGGGCTCAGATGACTCAGGAGACAGAAAAGCTTCTGTCCAGGCCTGAAAAAAGTTTTGTACTGCCTTGACCAAGCGACCAAGTGTCTATAAGCACTTACCTATAAATTAAGTGCATAAGCACTGCAGGACCATCAGAAGCCCAACTGTATTGACCCAGACGACCTGTGGAGTTACTGTACTGAGTGGGCAGAACCAACAATACCCACTGTGTGCCCACTCTTACCTCTGAGGCTGGACAGGAGTATTCCCTGATATGGCTCTCTTAGCATTCAGGGAAGGACAATCATTTGATGGGATAGATTGTTTCTGAAGATTTTCCTTTTCTGTCTCTTTGTAGTAAGTGTTGTCAACTACGAGAGACCAAAAACCTAGTCAGACTGCTGCAGAAGTATCCTAAAATAGACACTTACATCAACAAAAAAAAGTTTAAATGGTAGTTATTTAACTGTTGAGATAGCTCCACAGCGATCTCTTCCAGAGGACTGGAGCTTATATTCCCAGCATCCACATAATGGCTCACAACTGTCTGTAACTTCAGTTCCAAGGAATCTCCCATTTTTTTCTGGCTTTTGGAGGCAAGATGTGCAGACATATACGCAAAACACCCATAGACATAAAATAAGACTTTAAAAATTGAAAAGTTTAAATGGAGTTACCCTGTAAGAGGGGGCAATGCCTCTCTCAGATACCATAAGCTATCAAATTAACAGCGCAGAGCCACACACGTTAATTCTTTCCAGGTTTTCGTCAGTAGGTTCCCCACAGAGACGTCCCATACCATAGTCCAGGCTATTACCATTGTTCTTGGCCTCCTTCTAGAACTTGACACTTAGACACCACACACTTTAGTCACAGAACATGGAGAAAATCAAGTTGCTATCAACCTAGAAGCCCATCCTATAGCTGGCTTTCAGAGTGCTGAAAGTGTATGTATACTATTGGAGAACTAGTCAATAGTCTTTCTGAGAAGTGAACCCTGTCAGCTACAGTAATAAGTGCCCTGGCAAGACATGCACACCATTTCAATAGTAACAGAAATGTTCTGAGAGTAACCAGCCACTTTCTGATTGGATTTAAAGTCCACCCAGAACATGGAAGTCACACCTGGCACCATCAGTAGGTTCAAGAACTTGTGGCTAGGGAAGCTGTGAATCCTTGGGATAACTTACTACTATACTACTTACTATTCTGCTAAATGGGCACCAGATTCAATTGCCCTCTATTGATCTTTACATCCATAGGTTACCACCTCACCGAAAACTCAGTGAGCTAGTTTTTGCAGTAGACAATTGACACAGAGAGTAAAAACTGGTCACTGTGTAGAGCATAAGATTGTTCAGATTGTTCAGACCTAAATGGGGCATCACACCACTTTCTCTAAGGCTCAGGGATCATCACAGAATAAGGGGGTAGAGAGCCAGAGGTAGTGAAAAGACTACAGTGAACCAGCAGCATTTATGCAGATATGACAGAGCAGTTACACACTTGAACTTCTAATAGCTAGGACAAAATCCCAACATGGACCAAAAAGTGGGTCATGAAGTAGCTCCCCTGACTAAGGAAGCAACGGCTGCTGGAAGAGTGAAAGCCAGTTTTCGTCAAGGATGTTCTAGTAGATGGTCCTACACGGATGCCTTTAATCCCAGCACTTGAAAGGCAGAGGCAGGTGGATCTGAGTTCGAGGCTAACCTGGTCTACAAAGGGAGTACCTGGACAGCCAGGGCTACACAGAGAAACCCTGTCTTGAAAAACCAGGGTAAAACACACACACAGAGACACACACACACACACACACACACACACAAATACAATTGTGATAATGATGCAAGGAACAGAGAAGAAGTCAGAAGGGAGAAGACAGAAGATAGATTTGATTAAATCATGTATGGGGCTGAAGAGATGGCTCAGTGGTTCAGCAGGTTTGTTGTTCTTTAGGAGGATCTGAGTTCAATTCCTGGCACCCACACTGTGGTTCACAGTCATCTGCAACTCTAGATGCCCTCTTGTGAATTCCAGAGGTGTATATACATACATGCAGGCAAAAAATTCAGGCATTAAAGAATAAATCTAATTTTTAAAATAAAGTATGCATATATGAATTCAAGCAATAAATATATTTTTAAGACTTATTTTTTATTTTATGTGCATTGGTGCTCTGATTGCATGTATGTCCATGTGAGAAGGTGTCAGATTACCTGGAACTAGAATTAAAGACAGTTGTGAGCTACCATGTAGATGTTGGGAATTGAACCCCAGGTCTTCTGGAAGAGCAGCCAGTGCTCTTAACCACTAGGCCATCTCTCTAGCACCACAATAATATTTTTAATTAAATTAATAGCCCCCCCAATGAGGAATAAAATTAATCAGTACTTAAATCTCAAGAAAGTCAGAAATTATATACATATATAAGTAAGCAGGTGTGCACACCATGTGTATGTGACTACAGAATTCAACGTGAAGACCATGTGTATCACACACATACAAATACTATCATTCCTATGCATGGTAACCTTAACTCAAGGAAAGTTATGCAGAAGGCCTGCTTATAAAAGCTATGTGCTGGGCTGGAGAGATGGTTCAGTGGTTAAGAGCACTGACTGCTCTTCCAGAGCTCCTGAGTTCAATTCCCAGCAACCACATGGTGGCTCACAACCACCTGTAATGAGATCTGATGCCCTCTTCTGGGGTGTCTGAAGACAGCTACACTCACATATATAAAATAAATAACAATTCTTAAAATTAAAAAAATAAAAGTTATGTGCTTATTATCACATAAATGGGTATTATCACACTATACCTTCTAAACATACAATCAGGTATCAACTAAAAAACACATTTTCATTCAGCTATATTGACCTAAAAGGGCCAACCTGGGATACATAAAAATGCTTTTTAGCTTGGATGTGGTGGTACATATCTTTAATTCCAGCACTCTGCCCAGGCAGAGGCAGGTGAGGTCGAGGCTAGCCTGGTCTACAGAACAGGCTAGTTCCAGAACAGCCAAAATTACACAGAAATCCTGTCTCAAAACACCAAAAAAAGATAAAAACAAAAGAAAGGAAAAATAATTTTTAAAAATTTCATAAACTGCCGGGCAGTGGTGGCACACACCTTTAATCCCAGCACTTGGGAGGCAGAGGCAGGTGGATTTCTGAGTTCAAGGCCAGCCTGGTCTACACAGAGTGAGTTCCAGGACAGCCAGGGCTACACAAGAAACCCTGTCTCAAAAAAACAAAAAAAAGCTGGGCGGTGGTGGCACACGCCTTTAAACCCAGCACTTGGGAGGCAGAGGCAGGCCTTTGTGTAAAAGCCTTGTAAAAATGTAGTGCTCAGGATAGTACTGTATGCTCTGGTAGAGCACTTGTTAAGCATGCATGAACTCCTAGCTTTAATCCCCAGCACTGGAATAATTAGCAAATGAATCCTAAAGGCATATTAAAAAGAAAAGTATAGTTAGGTGGGACTGTGCCTACAATCTTAGCATGTGAGAGGTAGCAGCAAGAAGTCTGAGGGCAGCCTGAGCTCCGCACAGACCCTGTCTCAGCAAAGAGTACATTTAGCATGAACTGAATTCACACGTTTCACTAACCAACCAAAAGTCTCTGATGACTCCCTCCTCAGGTCCACAGCTCTTGTTACCACCCGCTTCCCTCAAGGCTCCTGTCTAAGCCGGCTCTCCTTACCTGCCTTCAAGGGTGTGACACAGCCTTGTTGAAGTCTGGCTTTTCTCAAAGAAGCCTTCCCCTGAAAAGGTTCTCCTATTCCACTCTGCCAAAGATACTTGTTCTCCAAATTGGCCTTCTCATCTGTGAAATAATCAGAAAGGAAGCAAACCAGAGAAGAGTCAGACATTAAAATGGGGAGGAAAGTCCATTTCCAGCACTATGAGCAAACAATTCTATCCCCAAAGCATTTGCAACACTCAGGGAAGGAAAGCTGCAGATTCTGTACTTCGTGACTCCTACCTTTGTTAAGATACAGTTAGAGCCACACCAACATTATCTGGCCTTATCTACCATTCAAATACATCATGGTGCCCTTGAAGAAACTCTGGCCACCAGAACTGTAAGATTACAAGGGACAGTTTATACTCCAGAGCGTGGGGTGTGTGAGAGTAGAGCAGAACAAAGTTTTTCTCAAGTTTTATCTTGGGCTCTGCTGTGACTAAAACTGGCACAAAAACAATCTGTCCCAGCAATAGGACGCTGTGCCAGGCTGCAGGAGCGCAGCAAGCCCCTGAATAACTACACCATGCATGGACACTCTGATTATAACCATGTGAAAAGACATGACAAGCTGAAAGAAAAGAAGAACTATACTACAGCTAAGATGGTTTTAAAATAAGTACAGAATTATTTTTTTTCTTCCAGACCCTGTATTTGACTTCATTAAAATTGCTATGCAAATATCTCCTCTCTGTGGATATTGGGAGCATAGAGAAAACTTGTAAAAAGAAATCTTCAGGCAGCCTGGGTGTTAGCTCTGAGTTGTAGGGCTATGGGGCAGTAGGCCCTCTCAACTGTCCTTCCTTCAAAAGGGCCCTGTACTTTGGGAACCACTGAATTCCCTCCCTATAGAATACCAGACACCATCTCGTTTGGACTAAGTGCTAAGTGCAGCTGCAATAGTCATTTTTGTTCCTATCACATACTGATGTTAATGCCTCTTAATGAGGAAGAGGGAGACAAGACAAAGGACTAAATGAAGAGGCCTCATCAACAACTGGACTCACTTATCAACTTTATATCTAAATAACACCTACAAGCTGAGAACTGGCAAGATGGCTCAATGGTTAAGAGCACTTGCTGCTCTTACAGAAAACCCAAGTTCAGTTCATAGCACCCATGTCAGGCAGCCAACAAGTACCTGTGAATTAGGCTCTATGATCTCAGGCTCCTCACCTGGCCTTCATGAGAACTGTACTCATTCACACACAGATATGTACATATAAATAAAATTTTAAATGTTTAAAAAATATTTGGGGGGGGGTTTGTTTTTTTTTTAGGTTTGCACCACATATCACAGAATTCAAATCAGACTTATCTGTTTGTGGGATGGGTTGTCAATACCATAATGTCTCTATTTAAAAGTTATTGAGTGGTAGTTCAGTGGTTAGGAGTGTATAATCCTCTTCAGAAGACATGACCTAGGTTGTTAGTCAGGGTTTGTATTCCTGGACAAATCATCAAGACCAAGAAGCAGCTTACATTTCTACACTGCTGTTCATCACCAAAGGAAGTCAGGACTGCAACTCAAGCAGGTCAGGATACAGGAGCTGATGCAGAGGCCATGGAGGGATGTTACTTACTGGCTTGCTTCTCCTGGCTTGCTCAGCTTGTTTTCTTATAGGACCCAAGACTATCAGCCCAGGGATGTCATAACCCACAAAGAGCCCTCCCACCTTGATCACTAATTGAGAAAATGGCTTACAGCTGGATCTCATGGAGGCATTGTTCTCAACTGAGGCTCCTTTCTCTGTGATAACTCCACCTTGTGTGAAGTTGACATAAAACCAGCCAGTATAGTTGTCAAAACCATATCAAGTTCCAAACAATACAATACCTCTTGTCTTTACAGGCAAACATACTCACAAGCACACATACTCAAAACAGATACCAATGCATATACATAATTAAACTTTAAAAAGGCACAGCTCAGGTTGGTGGAGTGCTTGCCTACCATGCACAAGTATTTAATGCAGCCCTAAGTACTGCATAACTTGAAGTGGTAGGTGTACTTCATAACCTCAATACTACGAGGACTGAAATAGGATGAAGTTTAAAATCATCCTCAGATACATAGCGAGTTCAAGGCCAACCTGAGCTACAAGAGACTCTGCTCAAAAAAAAAAAAAAAATTAAATTAAAAACTGAACTGAGACTCAATTTCCAGCATGAAGGAGGTAAAGGTTGGAGGCTGGAGAGCTTAAGGCCAGATTTGACTCTGTCTCCAACAATTAAACAGCCTGAGGCTGGAGAGATGTCAACAGCAAGCCAGACACGGTCTAGTCAGGAGATGAAGTTTAAAGAGCCTCGGAAATAGACACAGCAGACCCATCTCAAATGTAAGCAAATATGTAAAAGTAGCAGAGTACAGGGGCAGCATGGGGTCCTGGTGATCTCAGAGTCATTCGACATCTTGACTGAGATGCAAGCTTCATGAGCCTACATAGGTGATTGCACACACACACACTTATGTGATCAGCACCATGACAGACATGCTTAAACTCTTTTTCATGTGGATGGCCCTTATGTACCTACAGCCTGAGTATTTGCCATTCTTAACTGTAAAATACTATTAATTTCTATTTATAGTTCATTCCTAAAAGTGTCAACACAAGCTGACACTTGAGCTCAAGGGTTAGAGTATTGACTCTCACAGTCAAAAACCCAAGTGGAACTTCCGGCTCCCTACAGCAGAGGAAAGCTGCACAAGTCTTACAGCAGTATACATTGTACTACAGGTAATTTTATGCTTTATGATTTCATACTACTTTTAACAATGCTTATATACCTTTCTATTAATGCCATATGCAGTGTGCATGTTTTAATAAATTCTTACACTTTATAAAACATTTGTAAATGTTTTATTATAATAAATAAAAGATTATGTACATGTATATATTCATGACATATTTTTTGTATTTTCCTGATAGCTTTAAGTTCATCTGTTAAGTTTTTTGAAAATTGAACCTCTCTCTGAAAAAAGTAAAACACCTATAACCTGGGTGTGTTGCTAGGTTTCAAAAATCCAAGCTTTGGGGAGCTGGAAGACAGAAGATTTTTAGTTCCAAGGACATTCTGGGATATACAGCAAGTTCAAGTCCATATTAGGCTATGTAGTGAAATAGCCTCATAAAGTTTTTTTTAATAAAAAAAAAAAAAAAAAAAAAAAAGGAAGGAAGGAACTAGGTAGCATGGCCCTCTCAACAAACATGACAGGAAAATTCGGGAAATATACCATAGTTTTTGGAATTGACTTTTTTTTTTTTTCTGTTTCTGTGGAAATTTATTGTAATCTGAAATTATTAAAAAAAGATAATGTTTCCATTTTATAAAAAAAAAAAAGAAAAAAAGTATCAGGGCAGTGGTGGCACATGCCTTTAATCCCAGCACTCAGGAGGCAGAAGCCAGCCTGATCTACAGAGTGAGTTTCAAGACAGCCAGGGCTACACAAAGAAACCCTGCCTCAAAAAACCAAAAAAGAAAAAGAGAGAGAGAAGCTTGGCATGGTGGTTTCCACCTCTAATAGAGCATTTCAGAGGCTGAGGCAGGAAGACTGCCCAGAGTGCTAGGCTAGTCTGGGCTACAATCTAAAACCTTGTCTCAAAAAAACTAATTTCACATATGAACAGAGAGAGAGTTCTATAGTTCAAATGTGAATTGTTTGTTCTATTGAATCATGGGAGAATGTACAGTCTACCTACTTTTTTGCAGCCTTGTTTTTCAATTTTTTCAAAATTCAAAATTTTTTCAAAATTCAAAATTAATTTTATTAATTTATTCTTATGTGTCTGGGTGTCTTGTCCACATATACATCTGTGCACCACATGCACGTGAATGTTCGGTGCTGCGGAGGCCTGAGGAAGACACTGAATTCTGAGACTGGAGCCATAGACACCGGAGAGCTGCCATAGTGAGTGTGGAAAGAGCAGCCAGTGCTCCTACTGCTAAGCCATCTCTCTAGCCTTTATGCTCTTGAAATGTCCTGAGCAAGCAGGACACTAACCTTAAAATGGCAGGGAAACAGCAGCTTGGGGTCGCACACCTTTAATGCCTGTACTTAGGAGGCATAGGCAGGGGGATCTCTGAATTCAAAGCCAGCCTGGTCTAAAGAGCAAGTTCCAGGATGGCCAGAGGTACATACACAGTGAAATCAGGTCTTGAAAACAAAAAAAAAAAAACAAAAACAAGCAAAAGAAAAAGTGTCACTTACCAAACCATGAGTCTATATTTTCAGTATCTTCTTCAGCATCCAAAGATGAAAAATTGATGAAGTCGGTGGGGGCATCAAAAGAGTAAGTGGTCTGGACTTGTGACATTGCCCCCACTTAGTGCAGAAGAACAAGCTTTTTCCAGGATTCTAATACTCTACTCAATAGATCGTCTTCTGAGGAAAGAAATGATTACAAAAAAAATTGGTTGCACATCAATATTAGGTATTAATTCCTACACAGTACTTTGGTTTTCAAATTCAGAAAATCATCCAAGGGCTGGCATGGCAACTGCATGTTTTTAATCCAGCACTTAGTAAGCAGAGGCAGACAGATCTCTGTGAGTTCAAAACCAGCCTGGTCTACATAATAAATTCCAGATCAGCAAGGACAACATAGTGAAACCCTATCTCAAAAAGTCAAAACACAGGGCTGGAGACATGGCTCAGAGGTTAGGAGCACTGACTGCTCTTCCAGAGGTCCTGAGTTCAATTCCCAGCAACCACATGATGGCTCACAACCATCTGTAATGAGGATCCGATGCCCACCTAAAAATTAATTGCCTGGGAGACTGCTTAGTTCTTGGAATTAGAAAGAAGCCAGTTTGAGGCTGGTGAGATGGCTCAGTGGGTAAAGGCACCTGTCACCAAGCCTGATAACCTAGAGTTTGATCCCCAAAACCCACATAGTAGCAAGAGAGAAAACTGACTCCAGGAAGCTGTCCACTGAGTTCCATACATGTTGTAGCATGCAAGCAACCCACACAGATAAATAATTGTACAAACTTTTTTCTTGTTTTTCTTTTTGTAAGAAAAAGCCAAGTTTGATGAGTACCTACAATATGCCAATCACTACTGGGTATTGCATTCATTATTAATTTTCCCTCAATCTGTCATTTCTTATTTCTAAGCCTTCCTCCACCTATGTGTTCACTCTCTGCCCCATAATCTAACTTCTAAATCACATTAACTTTTACACCTAACAATCTTTACCCAAGTCCAACTAACACTCTTATGCAAGTATCCACCTGTTACATATGAATATATCCAAAGCCACAGTGTTAGTTTTCCCTCCTCTAGAACAATGAGCATCCAACTTTGTTTCCGTTAACTCCATAAATGATTATCCTGGCAGACTGTGCATTCAGAAGACAAAAGCTTCGGGGCGGTGGTGGTGCACACCTTTAATCCCAGCACTTGGGAGGCAGAGGCAGGCAGATTTCTGAGTTCGAGGCCTGCCTGGTCTACAGAGTGAGTTCCAGGACAGCCAGGACTACACAGAGAAACCCTGGGGGCAGGGGGTTGGGGGAACAACCAAAACAACAAAAAAAAAAAAAACAGAAGACAAAAAGTTCATCTTAGCTGTGTATATGAGAGGGTGCTTAGGAGAGTGCCTTATGCACAGAAGAGACATAGTTTTCCCTTGAAAATATTTAAGAACACTCTATTCCCCAGTTGAAGGTATAGCTCAGGTGGAAAGCAACCTTAGCATGTATGAGGATGTGAGTTTAATCTAACACTGAGGGGGAGAAACAAAACAAAACTTCCCTAGGCATGAAGAAAATGACTTCATACACATCCAAGCCACAACATTCAGAATAAGTAAGGACTGCATTCCCTGTGTGCAGGAAACAATTCAACCCTCCCACTCCACTTCCACCTAGGTAACAGAATAGCTGTAGTAGTCTGAAAAATAGCATGTTCACTGGCAAAGAATTGCCTACCCAGTGAGCCATTTGTCCTAGAAAGCATTCTGAGATAGGCATCAGTGCATAATCCCTGGGATTCCCAGCACTTAGAAGGTAGAAACAGGAAAACTCAAGATTCAGAGCAAGGCCCTATCTCAATAAGAAGAAAAGGGATTCTGTATCTTGTAAGAGATGTAGATACTGATAATATTTGCATAAAAGTTATCCTCTCTTGGGACCGGTGGGATGGTCAAACTTGACAACCTTATATGCCATTCCTGGTATCCATATGAAAAGAGACATTTGATACCTGCAAGCTATTTTCCTACCTTCAATATGTATGTGTCATGGCAAACACACACACACACACACACACACACACAAAAATAATCCCAAGACAGGGTTTCTTTGTGTAACTCTGTCCTGGAACTCACTCTGTAGACCCGGCTAGCCTCGAACCTATAGAGATCTGCCTGCCTCTGCTTCCCAACTGCTGGGATTAAGGGAGTATGCCACCATGCCTGGATGGTTTTTCGAAGCTTATAGATAATGACTAGCAAACTAGGGTTTACCAAAAACCACATAACAATACTAAAATTGTGGTTAAAACCAAACATAGGAACAAAAACAGCTCCCAGAGATGCCAGGCTGTATTAAGTCCTAACTCTCTGTTGACTCTAATGCTTATCTGCAACCTTGTAAAGCGTCATTACTGTCTTCATCCTAGAGGAGAAAGCTAAAGACCAGAGACTAAATACCGGCTCAACATCCAGTTGTGTAGAGAGCTGTCTCCTAGCTGGAGCACACCCTGACATGCCTCACCCCACTTTAGGACTGAGCGGTTTGGAGGGTCAGGTCTCCATTTGTGTACAGGACAGCACGGCCCTTGCTCTGCAGTCTCTTGACCTGAAGAAGACTCTCTATTGCACCCACCCCAACGTTCATTCTTCTCCATCTCTATTCATTATTCACGGGTTTTTTGTTTGTTTTGCTTATTTGTTTAAACTTGGGGTTTTGTTGTTGTTGTTGTTGTTTTTCTTTTGTTTTTGTTTTTGGTTTTTGCTGCTGAGTTATTATTTGTTCCTTTGTTTGGTTTTGTCCTTGTGTTTTGTTTTGTTTTTTTTAACACAGGGTCTCACTATGTCATCCTGTGTCACCCTGGCTCGCCTGGAACTTGATCTCTACAACAAGCTGCCCTCAAAAACTCAGTCATTTAGCCTCTGCCTCCAGAGTGCTGGGATTAAAGGTATGAAACAGGACACCTTGCTTTTTTGTTGTTGTTGCTGGCGGGGATGGGGGGTGGGGGATGGGGGGTGGGGGATGGGGGTGGGGGTGGTAAAGACAGGGACTTATATAGCACAGATTGGCCTAGAACTTGTTATGTAGTCAGACACACACACACACAAAACATACAAATTCATACCGTATAAATAACATATGCAAAGCTTAAAAAAAAAAAAAAAGGACAATCGTGAAGGATTGCTCTGGTAATAGTTAAAGTCTCTGCTTAAAAAATAAAAACAAAACAACAACAACAACAACAAAAAACCAAAAAAACATTTTTCTCTTCTTTTGAACAACTATGCTGGAAGACATGGGAAATCTTGGATTCCCATGATCTCAATGGCTGAGGTCACTGGGAACACTTCCCAGCCAGGACTATAATGAAGACAAGCAGAGCTGGGGAGGAAGCGGTAGGAACACACCACACCACACAAAGCCCTCTAAAAACTAATTCCAACAGTTCTCTGGAGAAGCTGGCCATCACCCTAGGATATGCACTCTTTGACCTTTCTTTACTTAAACCCCCTTCATTTTCTTTGTCTTTTTTATTTTATTTATTTATCTTGGAATTCTTATTTGTTTTTATTTTATATGTATGAGTGTTTTGTCCACTTGTATGTCTGGGTATGAAGTGTCTGAAGAGGCCAGAAGAGGTGGTGAGATTCATCTGGAACTTAGCTGCCATTATGAATGTTAAGAATTCGAACTCAGGTCCTCTGAAAAAGCAGCTATGTTAACTGCTGAGCCATCTTTCAAGCCCTTTTCCTAGTCTTAATACCATGGTTAAATCTGTATTAAACTCCTTTCTTGATAAACCCTAACTCAAGCTAGGTGTGGCACTCAAAAGGCCAAGGCAGAAAGATCTAAGGCTATCCTGTTCCTGAATTCCAGGACAGTCAGAGCTGCAGTAAGACCTTGTCTCAAAACAAAACAAGACAGACAAAAAAAAGCCAGGCAGTGGTGGCACACTCCTTTGGTCCTATCAACAGCAGGTAGAAAAAGGTCAGTCTCTGAATGTAAGGCCAGCCTGGTCTACAGAAAGTCCCGGGGCAGCTTGGGCTGTGCAGAGAAACTCTATCATCTCAAAAAACAAACAAACCAACCAAAATAAAATAAAGAGGAGGGAGGGCACACCTGGATTCCACTAAAGCATTCTGGTAAAAATAAATAAACAACCTGACAAATGTTCAAATCTAGCCTTTTACATGCATTATTTTTTGCTGTATATGTGTGTATATATACACATGTCTGGTGGGGGGTCTTCTCTGGCTTGCCTCTGTCCTCCTGTCTATGCCTCTGATTTCTTTTCTTTTCTTTTTTTTTTTTGGTTTTTCGAGACAGGGTTTCTCTGTGTAGCCCTGGCTGTCCTGGAATTCACTCTGTAGACCAGGCTGGCCTCGAACTCAGAAATCCGCCTGCCTCTGCCCCAAGTGCTGGGATTAAAGGCATGCGCTACCACTGCACAGCCTCTGATTTCAAAGAAACAAAAAAAGAGGAAAAAGCAACATATTCATATATCCATATATATGGATGCAGAAGTAGTGAGTGTTAGTAGCTGAGTTTGTGAGGGTCTTGGGAGTCCCGCAGTAGGCGAGACCACACTATAAAGCTTTGGTGTTCTTTGAGAATATGCTTTATTATTACAAAATTGTTTACCTAGCTAGCTGAGCATTTACTTTTCTCTAAGTTTGCACTTAGAAAAGATTGGAATTCCTGTAGTTTTTGTTAAATATTTTTGATAATCTGACAATAATTCCAAATCAATTGCTTTTTGGAAATGCTGCTTTGCATTTTCATGGTTCATAAACTGACCACTATCCTGACTTATCCAATCGTTACATGTTCTTTCTGGTATTTATGAATATTTAAAAATATTTATTTATGCATTTTATGTATATGAATTTCTGTTTTCATGCATGCCAGAAGAGGGCATCAGATCCCATTATAGATGGTTGTGAGTCTCCACGTGGTTGCTGGAAATTGAACTCAGGACTTCTGGAACAAACAATAAATATTAGGATGTCAAAACAGCAAAAATTAAAGTCTGCTGGGGCCTACTGGGATACCACACAGGTCAAAGCTAAAGGCAGCTGTTTAAATGAGAACCCCACGAATGGTGGGAACTGGATCCTTCCTGCATCCTTTAATCAAGATTGAATTTCTGTCAACAGGTCTCACTTAAACAAATCAAGCTGCCAAGCAAGAGAATTAACTTCATATTTCAAAATTATCTGAAATTGCCACAGTGCAGATTCCTAAAAAAACTACAAATATTCTCAAGATAAAAATAGTGTTAATGGGCTTAATGGTACTTTAATCTCAGCACTGGAAAAAAAAAAAAAAACACACAAAGGATCTGAGTTCAAGGCCAGCCCTGACTACTCAGCAAATTCCAGGTCAGCAAGAGCTACAATGAGTCTCTGCCTCAACAAAATAAGAAAACAAAAATTAAATAAAGAAAAAGAAAAAAAACAGCTTTTAATAAAAATAGGCTTTTTTTTTCTTCCTCAGTGATGCAAATATAAGCCAGATCAGACCAGATTAAAAGTAGACAAAGGCAATTTTACTGGGAGGCAGCTCTTGGTGGGTCCACCTGGTCTTACAGGTAGAGGTCAGAGAACTGACATATCCAGGGTAAAGCAGGGGTGTTTTATAGAACTGGAGAGAGGGGCGATGATGTCAGCTAGGAGCTGGGATGCTGTCCATACATGGTCAAAAACTGAGCCCTTGGGCGGGCACTCTTGAGACAGAAACTTCTCTGAGGGCAGGGTTGGGAGAAGGAGGACAGCGGTTGTTTCCCAGCTTGTCCTTCGGATGAGCAGATTCCAGCCTAACAAAATAATCCTACAGGAAATCTGAGGGGAAAAAAGGGCTGAAGAGATGGCTCAGTGGTTAAGAGTACTCTCTGCTCTTTCAGATCAGGGGTTTGATTCCCAGCATCCACATAGTGGCTCATAATCGTCTGTGACTCTAGTTCCTGGAGGTCTGTTGCCTTCTTCAGACTTAAGGGCACCTAGCATGCACATGGTACACAGACATACATGTAGGCAAAAATATCCACACAAAATAAAATTAAGTAGGAATGTTCCTTAAATAAGAAAGCCTACCCAGTATGCTATGCATGAATCAATTGCTACATGTGAACTAGTTCTTCATAAGATTGTGTGTTAAACCCCACCTATCAAATCGCATAGCCTATCTGGTCCCCAAAATAAACACTGAAATGATTCATGTATGTGCAATCCTTTTCCTGAAGAAACAGACAATTGAGGTGGACAGAGGAAGCGCATGTCTTTAATCCCAGCACTGGAGAGGCAGAGGTAGGAGGATCTCTGAGTTTGAGGCTGGACTGGTCTACAGAATGAGTTCCTGGGTTGCCCCTGTCTGAGAAAAAACAAAAATGACTAACTTTTTCTGAGGAAGAAACAGGTAAAAGGGGAAGAAAATTGGAGACAAATACACATGAAGAAGATTGTAGAAGCAACATAACCTTCCTCTATATTCATCTGAAATTTATCTCTTGTCTCTTGTCTCTCTTCACTCACCCTCCAACCAAAAATAACTAGCCTTGACAAGCTCTATAAATCAAAAGGTGCAGCTCCAGAAGGGGTGGAGGAGCTGCACAGAGCGTATTCTAAGCAAGCCTGAAACTGCAGGCTGGCGCTCCTAGCAAAGCAGCCAGACAGTGAGAGAAGGCCTAGCACTCAGCACCTGTGAGACAGAGGAAACACTAGCTAACCCAGTGGTAATAAAGATAGTGAACAGAAGTCAAGGCTTCATTAGAAGCAGTCAGTTAAACTAATCTCATCCAGGCAAGGCCATTTTCTCACAAACACTCTCTCCCACCTTCACTGGGTAAGTAACCTCACTACATAACACATATTTTCTCTTACCCAGAGAGAAAACATCTTCATTTTTTCCCTATATATAAAGAATTAGAAAGAGTCAGCAAATGGCAACAAACATATCTTGTATCCAGTTTTGACTATAAATCAAACTTACAAACTAAATCTGAAGAAAGTATAATGGACTTTGTTTCCACATTTGCTAACTTCTATGTTGCAATCAGATCTGTTTACAGAAACAGATCGACAAAGATTCCAAAATTGGGTCAGTTTAAAACCCAAAAACAATCCCCTCACCACCCAACACTCAGAAGTCAGCACAGGACACACTGGATACTTGTTCTAATTCACCACTGCCCAGAACGCCAAGCAAATGTGTTCTCAGTTCTTTCTCAAGCTTACCAATCCCAGTCATTATGAATGGAGCCACAGCACTTGGGCTGCTAAAGCAGCAGGATAGCTATCAGTTGTTGGCTAACCTAGGCTACCTAGAGAATTTGAGGCTAGCCTGTAAGACTTTATCTCAAAAAACAAGCACGGATAATGAAGATGGCTCTGTGGGTAAAGGAGCTGTAGTCAGACTAGACAACCTGAGTTCAATCCCTGTCTGTGGTGGAAGAAGAACCAATTCTTAAAATTATCCTCTGGCCTCTATACACACCACTGTATTCATGACCCTGCATACACCAACAGACAGGAAGGAGGAAGGAGGGAGGCAGGCAGGCAGGCAGGCAGGCACACAGACACACACGCACACAAACACAGACACTTGTAAGTGTCATACTGTACTGAGTTTGTTTGTCTTGAGACAGGGTCTATGTAGCCCTGGCTGTTCTGGAAATCTCTATGAAGACCAAGCTGGCCTTGAACTTACAGAGATTTGCCTGCCTCTGCCTCTTAAGTGATGAAATAAAAGGTGTGACTACCACATCTGTCTTGTATTTGTTTATTTGTGTAGTCATATTAACAAAACACATTCACTCAGGGCCTCACCCCCTCCCCACACCTCCCTTGACATATATCTGCCCAGTCAGACAATGACCTTCAAGTCCTAATGCTTCTGCCACCGCCTCTGTGGAACTATGTCTGGAACTATAGAATGTGCCACCAAGCACAGCTTGTTCTTAGTTCTTGTTTTGTTCTAGTTTTTTGAGACAGGATCTCCAAAAAAGAAAGGCCTTGAAGTGAATATATGGGCAAAGCTAGCCTGGAACTTCTGATTCTCTTGCCTCAACCTCCTAAGTCTGAGATTACAAGTCTGAGATTACTCCACCCCCATATCTAGCTAGAGTATCATTTTTTTACTTGAAATATGGACTTAGATAGACAAAAACCTCTGTCAATCAAGCTAGGCCTGGTAGCAGGTAGACCTGTAACTAACTGCTCAGGGAGTGAAAACAGAAGGATTGCAGGTTCAAAGTCAGTCTAGGTGACAGTGTGAGACCCTAAGTCAAGACAGAAAGTAGAAAAAGGGCCAGGTGTGGTAGCACTCACCCTTAATCCCTGAGCTCTGGAGGCAGGCAGACCTCTGCGAGTTCCAAGCCAGCCAGGGCTACATAGTAAGACACTTTCTCAAAACACCAAAAGAAAGTCCCAAACTGGGAGCTGGAGAGTTGAGTCAGTAATTATGAATATGAGCTTCTCTTACAGAGGACCTGAGTAGGGTTCCCAGCGAGCACATGGTAGTTCTCAGCTGTCTGTAGCTGCAGTTCCAAGGGAACCAGACAGGCAAGGGATACAGACACACATACAGGCAAAATACTATATGCATAAAATAAGATGTACAAAATAAAATAATCATAAAAATTAAAAGTACAAAAAGGGTTAAGACTAGCTCAGTGGTAGGATTTGTGAAGTTCTGGCTTCAATCTAACACAACAGCACAAGGCAGCCATAATTTCTCTAAAAGGTATGATCATGGGTAGTTTTACTTTTTCAAGTTAAGGAATTTCTTTCTAAGATATGTATTAGCTTAAAAGACACATTTAAGTTATTTAAAACATTTATGAAGCTGATATGCTAATGTTTCTCTTGTTCCTTTGAGCATAACTCACCATGGATACATACCTGACTTATAGTAAATTTGTCTCGAGTCTAGCTCTTACAAGCTCACCTCAAAGCCAAAATCAAGTTCTCAAGCCTTTTGAATCTGGCAGACACTTCTCATGAAGAACCTGGAAACAGTTGAAAGAAAGGTATTTTAAAAGGTTAAGAATACACTTAAAAAAAATTGTATATGGCTAGGCAGTAGTGGTACATGTCTTTAATTCGAGCACTTGGAGGCAGAGGCAGGTTTGATTTCAAGACCAGCCTCCGTGGTCAGCCTGGTCTACAGAGTGAGTTCCAAGACAGCCAGGACTACACAGAGAAACCCTGTCTCGAAAAACCAAAAAAAAAAAAAAAAAAAAAGACCAGCCTCAACAGAGCAAATTCCAGGACAGTCAGAGTTACAGAGAAACTGTCTGAAAAAATAAGAAAGATGAGAAACAACTCAAGCATGAGTCATTTGTGGCTGCTATACCAGATGTGGTATCATTTGAGCAGATTAACACATCTTCTGGTACCTGATATGCAACTATTGATCTAGCAAATGCCTTTTTCTCAGTACCTATCCATAAGGAGAACCAGAAGCAATTTGCCTTCAGCTGGCAATGCCAGCAGTATATCTTTACAGTTTTACCTCAAGGATATAGTAAGTCTGCAGCCTTACGTCATAACAAATAACTGTCTCTCTGTTCCACAAAATATCACATTTGTCCACTATATTAATAACATTATGCTGGTTGGACTAAGTAAGCAAGAAGTAGCAACTAATTTAGACTTGTTGGTAACATATGTACATCAGAGGATGGGAAATAAATACAACCAAATTTAAGGGCCTTCTACCTCAGTGAAATTCTTAGGAGTCCAGTGGTGTGGGGCATGCAGAGATATTTCTTCTAAAGTGAAGGATAAGTTATTGTACCTGGTCCCTCCCACCACCAAAAGGGAAGTGTAATACTTTAGTGGGCCCATTTGGATTCTGGAGATCGACGATCCTTCACTTTGGTGTGTTATTTTGGCCCTTATACAAAGTTTTACTAGCTTTGAATAGGCCCTGCAACAGAAGGCTCATCAACATGTCCAGGCTGCTGTGCAGGCTGCTCTACCACTTGACAATATAACCTAGCAAACCCAATAGTACTTAAGGTGTTAGTGACAGATGGAGATACTGTTTGGAGCCTTTGCAGACCTCTACAAGATGAATCACAGAAGATACGTTTGGGATTTTGGAGCAAGAGTCTACCATCATCTGCAAACAACTATTCTCCCTTTGAGAGATAGCTCTTTGCCTGTTATTGGGCCTCAATAGAAACTGAATGAATGTTTGATGATGGGCCATCATGTAACCTGGTCTAGCCATCATGAGCTGGGTATTATCTAACTCACTAAGTTATACAGCAGGACATGCACAGCAGCAATCTAGTATCAAATAAATATAAGCAGTATGCATGTGGTCAGGTCCTGAAGGCATAAGCAAGTTACAAAGGAAGTTGTTCAAATGCCTATGGTTTCTACTTCCATTACAAATACCATCTGTTACCAACAGCTTCGTGGGGTGTGCCCTATGATTGGCTGACAGTAGAGAAAACTATAGGCTGGTTTACTGATGGTTCTGTATATTATGAAGTCACCACCCAGAAGTGGATAACTATAGCATTAAAACCGCTTTCTGAAAGATACTAGCAAAGAAAAATCTTCACAATGGGCAGAACTTCAGGCATATCTGGGGCTCAATATTGGTCTCTGCTGTTGGCAAATCTGGCATTCAGTAGCAGCTGTCCCCCTGTCAGCCTTGGTGAGTAGAAATACATGCTGTTAGCCTGTGCATAACCTCCATTTCTACCATCCTGGACACTTTTCATGGGTCCACTGGGCAATAACAGGGATGGCTAGAGAAAGGCTGATCGGGTTCATTTCAGAGCCAGAGACTTATGGCAGTGGGCCCACAATCACGGAATCCATGATTCCCTTACCATGTTCCCCACCATCCTGAAGCAGCTGGCCTGATAGAAATATAGGATGACCCTCTGGAGACAGTTATAGCACCAGTTAGTTGGCAGCGGCCTGGAGGGCTGGGACAAAATTCTCCAGAATGCATGATATGAATCAGCATCCAGTGTGTAGTACAGTTTCTGCCATAGCCAAAATCCATGGGTGTAGGAATCAAGGTGTACTATCATCACTAGTAACCCACTAGGAAAATTCTTGCCTCCTGTTCTTGACCCTAAGTTCTGCTGGCCTAGAAGTTTTGGTTCCAAAGCCTCTCCTCTATGGCCAGGAGCCATAACAAACATAACAAGTGAACTGGAAGTTCAGACTTCCCTCTTGCCCCTTTGGGTTTCTGATGCTTTTCAGTCAGTAGGAAAGGAAAAGAATGACAGTGTTAGGAAGGATGATTGATCCAGACTAGCAATGGAAAGCTGAATTGCTTCTCCACAGAGGAGGTAAGGAAGATTAGGTCTGGAGTACAGGAGATCCTTTAGGGTGTCTCTTGGTACTACCACATCCTATGGTTAAAGCCTATGGGAAACTACAACCTAATCCAGGCAGGATGACAAAGGGCACAGACCCTTCAAAAATCAAGGTATGAGTCACACCTGGATGGGGTAGGAAGGGACCAAGAGCTTGTTAAGGGTGGAGGAGGAAATACAAAATGGGTAATAGAGGAAGCTAGTTATAAATACCTGCTAAGGGGGCTGGAGAGATGATGGCTCAACAGTGAAGAACAGTGACTGCTCTTCCAGAGGTCCTGAGTTCAAGTCCCAGCAACCACATGGTGGCTCACAACCATCTGTAAAGGGATCCAATGCCCCCTCCTGGTGTGTCTGAAGACAGCTACAGTGTACTCATATTAATTGATTAAATAAATAAATAAATAAATAAATAAAACCAGCTAAGGCTATGTGACCAGTTGCAGAAATGAGGATTAAAACTGACATGTTTGTCATATTTTGTTAAGAATATATTTACAGAGATTTGTATTCTTTTCTTGATTTCTTTTGCAATGTAACATCATATAAGAGAATATCAGTGGTTATCATATTTAAGTTTTGAGATACCAAAAGAATGTCCCAAGGGACACTGCCATCTAGTCTAACATTTATAATGCATTTGCCGTTGTATAAAGGATAATTATATCATGTCAGGTATGATAATGACCTGGTTATTGTTTTCATTTAGAAATTAAGAATGGCATAAATAGATATGATTGTGTGTCGAGTTAACAAGGAGTCAACTTGACTACATCTAGAATTAACTAAAACCCATACAGCTGGGTACACCTGTGAGGGGTTTTTTCCCCTTAATTAAATCATTTGAGGTGGGAAGACCTGCTTTTAATAGGAATCTCTTGAGATAGGAAAATACATCGTTAAAGTTGGAAGATCCACCTATTAATCTGGGCCATACCTTCTGTTAACAGCCTATATAAAGGACATGAAAGAAAGCTTGCTCTCAATGGCAAGCCCATTCCTTCACTGGCATTAGAGCCCAGCTGACACATCCAGCCTGAACAACTCCTGGATCCTTGGACCTTCTATTGGTAGACACCCATTACTGGACTAGCTGGACCCCAGCCTGTAAATCATATGTATATATTCTGTTCCTCTAGAGAGTCCTGGCTAACACAACTAACACAACACTTTTCTATTAATGTTTTATTCCATCTTTTTCTTACACAAAATCTTGGGCTGCTGATTTAGATGTCTCTGTCTCAAATACAAATCTATCTTACATAATAACTCAAGCTAGTCAATCGCACCATTATCAGTTCTGCTTCCTAACTGCTACATGACAAAAACAAAAATTTAAAAAAAAAAAAAAAAACAAAAACCCACCACCTTTGTGAAATGATACATAAATTCTCCTCTCTGTTCTTCTCCCAAAAGTTAAATAAATTTTTTTTGAAAAGGGAAGAAGCTGGGTGTACAGGCTCATATTGTAGAGAATTTATAAAAAATATACAGGGAATTGTAGAATTCAGTCTCTCCTGATACAAGAACAAGAAACAAAGAACTTTTCCACATAACTTTTCCTTGACCAAACTTAACTGGACCTGCAAGATAATCTAATGAGAATTTGGTTCTAATGAGCACAGTAGCATAAACCAGCCAAAGGAATGTTTTTATTTGGATACTAGCAAACTTCACATTACTATGATCTAGTTTTTCACACTTGCTATTTTGCTGCCAACTTGACAGGGCCTTCCTAGACATCCAATTCAACATATATGTGGCCTGGGTTGTTCTCGTCCCTGTTTAGCCAAACCCTGCTCTCTAAGAGACAGTTTGTATCCCAGACCATTCAGAAATCCAACCTCCCCTCTTCTAAGTCTCATCCATCTCCACTTCTAAATTGCCTGAATAATTGTAAACCAAAACAAATGCATTTATCTACATTAATAACCTACACAGATTCTGTCTTAATGATAGAAATTGGTAGAGTTCTTGCTTAGTTTAAGCCCTGGGCACAACCTCGAGCACTGGGTATAGTGATACACACCCATAAATCCAGGACTATGGCAGTGATGGGAAGATTAGGAGTTCAAGAACAGCCTATGCAGGTCAGAGAGATGCCCAGAGGTTAGGAGCACTGGCTGCTCTTCCAAAGGACCCAGGTTCAATTCCCAACACCCACATGGCAGTTCTCAACTGCCTGTAACTCTAGTTCCAGGGAATCCAACACCTTCAGACAGACGTATATGTAGGCAAAACACATAAAATAAATAAACTATTAACAAGAACAGCCTTTCAGGCCCACATGGGCTACACAAGACCCTACCTCAACAGTAACCAATATCACACACACAGACACAAAAGACAAAGTACCCCAGCAACCCGCCTCTACCATGAGCAAAATATTGGGTTCAAACCCCTACCTCCCCCCTCTACACACACACACACACACACACACACACACACACACACAAAGAATCAACCATTTTGATTTCAAGTATACCAGAAAAGCCTTTAATATGTATCTGTATACATATAGAATCTAAAAATCACATAAGCACATAATATACTCTCAAAGGTCAATCAGTTGGTCCAATTAGCTGTAGACCACAATGATTTTGAACTAAAAATGACAACATGACACTACTAAAGAGACATAAACCAACCAAGAAAAGAACAGTATAATCTGGGGCAACTTGACAGTTGTCAAATCACACTATAGAGGCCACACACACAAGAATATTCTTACTAACTAGGCATGGTGACACACACCTTTAATCGCAGAACCTGGGAGGCAGAGGCAGGCAGATTTCTGTGAGTTTGATACCAGCCTGGTCTACATAGTGAGTTCCAGGACAGCCAGGGATATATGTAAAAGGACCCTGTCTCAAAACAACAACAGCAAAACCAGTATTTTTACTGTATTACCAAATAGTTCTTTAATTGTTCTTTAATAGGAGAAAAGGGCAAGTAAAGACAAAGGATGTGAAGGTACAAGGTAAGGATGAGACAGAACTACATACATACACACACATACATAAAGAGGAAATAGTTTGGTAGGAGTCCTTGCTACTATTGAGAAAATTAAATGTGATTACAAATCAGGAAAATAGGGTGTAAGCCCAACTCACAATACTATAGATCTGGGCCACAGCTTTTCTTCCCCTCTAATCTATAAATGTCCCAAGAAAGGACGATAAAAAGACAGAAACACCTAATGACTTGATACAAAGAGAGCGGGCAATAAGGATAACATAAAATGAATCTTATTTTCCAAACAAAAGACAATCAAAATGGAATTAAACTCTACCTCAGTTGTGTGTTGGCACGACACCAAATTTACTTTGCTATCCCAGACAAACGCAGTTGGTGGTGATCGCATCTCTTTTTCTCCACCAAAGCTATTTAATGGCAGGGCTATTTCCACCCACTAGGCCTCGACTTCCTTTCCTAAAGTAATGCTAGGAGCGCTCAATAAATAAGCTTGGTGCGGAAACTGAAGAGCAGTGCTTACACCAACAGTCGTTACCGTCTAGTGGCTGACAGCCTGGAGCAGCCTCTGATCTGGGGTTCCCAGGAATACCGACGCCGATTCTGAGACTTCACCCCGAAGTCCCGTCACCGGCGCCCAAAGCCCGCGCGCTGTCTAGGCTGTCCGGGCCCGCCCCGAGGACTCCCCTGCCTTCTCAGAAACCTGGAGGAATGGCCCCCGGTGCACCGCTGCCTCCTCTCACCTTCACGTTACTTTCCCGGCTTCAGTTTGCACCAACTCTAAGAGTCCAGCGCCTCACGACCGACCGCTCCTGGACTCAACTGGTACGGTTGAAAATTTGAACTCAGACACCCGATCGAATGCACCAATCAGAGAGCCGGAAGTTAACAAACCCAGCCCGCTGACTGGCCTCTGAAAATTCAGCGACGCCGGAAGTTAGGAGGCGGGACAAGATGAAAACTGGCCTGAGCGCCTTGAGAGAAATGTAGTCTCCTGCTCGGATGATGGCGCATTGAAACGACTAGACTACAAAACCCAGAATCCTCTGCTCTTATTTGGTTTTGTTTGATTGATAGGGTAGTGAGTTTTTTGTTTGTTTTGGTTTGTGACGGGGCCACTTGGAGTCCAAACTTACCTGAATCCTCAGTGTAACTGAGGATGACTTTAAACTTTTTTTTTTTTTTTTCGAGACAGGGTTTCTCTGTGTAGCCCTGGCTGTCCTGGAACTCACGCTGTAGACCAGGCTTGGCCTCGAACTCAGAAATCCGCCTGCCTCTGCCTCCCAAGTGCTGGGATTAAAGGCGTGTGCCACCACCGCCCAGCGACTTTAAACTTTTGATCCTTCTGCCTCCCCACGTCCCAAGTGCAGGGATTTCAGATGTGTCTCATCATGCTAGGCTTGTTCCTACTTAATTGGAAGAATTGGTACTAGAGTCTAGAAACTAGATGAAGTGAAAAGACCCATTTAAGTATATAAAGGCAGTAGACTGCGTCCTAGGCCTCCTGGAAGTCGTGGAAGGAAATGTTTTAGTTTTTAAAGATTGTTCTCTCTCCATGTCTATGAATGTGTTTCCTACAATAAGCCCAGTGTGGTAGCCCAGGTCTTTGATCCCATCATTCAGGAGGCAGAAACAGAATGAATATATGCATTCTAAGTCCTAGGTCAGGCTGGTGTGCACGGAAAGTTCCAAGCCTGTCAGGGCTCCATAGGAAGGCCTTTTTTTGTCTCAGAAAAAGCTGTATCAAAAAAAAAAAAAAAAAAAAAAAAAAAAGGCGGGGTGAGCTGAAGAGATGGCTCAGTGTTTAAGAGCAATGACTACTCTTCCAGAGGTCTTGAGTTCAATTCCCAGCACCCACATGGTGGCTCACAACCATCTGTAATGGGATCCGATGCCCTCTTCTAGTGTGTCTGAAGACAGCTACAGTGTACTCATATACATAAAAAAAATAATGTTTTTTTAAAAAAAAAGGTGGAGGTGCTGGCACACGCCTTTAATCCCAGCACTCAGGAGGCAGAGGCAAGTGGATCTGTGTGATTTAGAGGTCAACCTGGTCTACAGAGCCAGTTCTATGACAACCAGGAAAACATAGAGAAACCCTGTCGGAGAAAAACCAAAAAGGTGGGTAATAGAAAAGAGGCAAATATGAGTTAGGTACAATGATATATGTTGCATTTCATACATGTATAAAAGGCACAATAAAACACAGTTTACTGAGTTCAAGGCCAGCCTGGTCTACAGCGTGAGTTCCAGGACAGCCAAGGCTACACAGAGAAACCCTGTCTCGAAAAACCAAAAAATAAAAAAATAAAAAATAAAAATAAAAAAATAAAAAAACAGTTTAAATACTAACTAAAAATTAGAAGTTTGAAGAAACTTTCTAAAATAACTTTTAGACTGTAACTTTAATTTTTTCAAAACCTAGTTTTCAATGATGGTTTTCAAATGCTTCAACCTCCCTTGTAGCCCACCACCTACCAGAGGTAGTAGGAAAGAAAGGATATCGGAGAGGGAGGGTTGGGGGGATTGGACCTGTTTAGAAAGGTTCTTTGGAGCAATTCCTGTTTGTGTTGTGGAAATCGGCAGCTCAGTTCACAGGTTAGCAGCCACAGCTCGATCTACTCACAAACACTTCATAGATACACCAGCAGTCCAGTCCCATAGAGTCGGGTTAGCAACAGCAGTGACAGGATCTAACAGAGACAGCCAGGCCTCAGCCTCGGCTCAGTCAACAGGAGGGAGACCCAGAATTGATGTACAGCTAGCTCTATAAGTAAGCCTAGCTCAGCCTCCATCACTGTCCGTTGAGTCCTATTTATACCCTCCAGACATCATGTGTCTTCCGCAGAGTCTTGCCTTAAGTGAGCACATCTATCTTAGCTGACATCACTCTGCCAAACAGCCCGTGTCCAAGGAAGCACCGAGAAACTGCAGCACACTACCAGAAGTTTTTTGGTGCATTTCTCTCTATGGAGTCCCAAATGCAGCTCAACTATGCAGTGTAAGTCAGACCAATAAGTGTGTGTCGTTAGCAGAGAATCCTTCATCACATGCCCTCTCACGTGCTTGCTTTAGCAGAACATCCTCTTTCCAGTGTCTGCTTCAGCGAAATGTTTCTTCACGAGTCTGCCTTAGCCTTTCACACCTGTGTCCACTTTAACAAAACATTCCTTCACGTGTTTGCCCCAGCAAAACACCATCCAAACGACCCTTAAGTTTCCACTTCGTGAGATAGTTAACAGGTTTTCTATGTCAAAGAAATAAGCCAATTCGAGCCGAGTTAAAGGGGAAGGAAAAAAAAAAAAAGGCAGGTTTATTTGGATGGGTTCCTGAGCAAGTTCACCAGCCTCAGGGGACAAGACCTGAAAATACTGAGGGCAGATATGATGGTGAAGTTTTTTAATAGTCTGTAGGCAAAAGAAAATGATCTGTCACATGCTTGGCTTATGCTGGGGTGGGGGCTGGTGACTTCAGGTGAGAGGGTTTGGGACAGATGTCAGGAGTGTGGGACTAGGCTTTTTGGAGACTTTCTGTTTTCTCTCCCCCTCCCCTCCCACCCCCCATCCATCTCCCTCTATCCATCTATCTCGGCCTACACATCAGGATGTAGCCCTCCCTCCACTGTGTGAGTACCAATGCTACCTGCCGTGCAGATAATAGATTAAACCTCTGAAAGTGTAAGAAAACCCCCAATTAACACGTTCTTTTCTAAGTGTTACCTTGGTCATTGTCTTTCTTCACAGAAATAGAAGAATGACTAGGCAGGGAGAGAATGCTCCAACTAACCTAGACACCTTAGGCCACCAATAAAACCTCCAATGTCAGAAACGGATCACATCTTGTTCTTGCCAGTGAGGCCTCCTGGCCCTTCTAAGCAGGGTGGGACATGGCAATGGGTCCCAAGATGGCAAACAGATCAAGTTCTTTCCTTTCTTAAGACTGTTTATTTGTTTTGTTTTTTCAAAACAGGGTTTCTCTGTGTAAAGCTGGCTGTCCCGGAAAGCACTCTGACAGGCCTCGAACCCACAGAGATCCACCTGTTTCTGCCTTCCAAGAGCTGGAATTAAAGGCATGCACCACCAGCAGCCAGCTTTAAGATTAAATTTGAATCAGGTACCGTGGGTAGATGTGTACCTGTGAGTGCAGCTCTCTGGAGCTGGAGCTACAGGTGATTGTGAGCACACAACAGCGGTGCTAAAAACCAAACTTGGGTGTTGCAGGATATTTGATCACGCTGTGAACCCAGAAATTGTGTTATTAGAAAACTGTTTTTAGTTGAGGTGTGGCTCAGCCCTAGCACACACCTTGAATCCGTCTGCTTAAATATTGTAAACATTTAAAGGATTAAATAAAGACAACCGTAGGTTGAGAGCTGGAACAAGCAAGCGGTTGACAGGAAGTGAACATAGGATTATTAAGAAGAAAGCCATGGAGAGTAAGTGGGAGTCAAGAGGAAGGATACAAGTGAGGGACATCCGGTTGGGGAAGGTTTTCTGAGACACCTGGGACACTGACTGAGGAGGAAGGTCAGATAGCTGGGTGCTTTCTCTGTCCCTCTGAGCTCGCAGCCTTTCCCTCCAGCATTTGGCTCCCAAGTCTTCATTGGTAAAACTGAACAATTGATATTTTGTCTAAAAACTACACTTGGGTCCTTTCTGCAGGAGCAGTACAAGCTCTAAACCACTGTGGTCATTTGAATAAGAATGCCCTCTACTACAGCTTCCTCCATTTGAATGCTTGGTCATTCCGATGTGCTACTTGACAAGGACTAGGAGGTGTGGCCTTATTAGAGTAGGTATGACTTCATTGGAGAAAGTGTTTCACTGGGGGTGGACTTTGGCCTTTCAAAAGCTCAAGCCGTGTCCAGTGTCTCTCTCTTCCTCAGCCTGCTAATCTCAGCTACCCGTTCTGTACCATCTCTGTCTACATCCACCAGGCTTCTTGCTGTGACACTGGTGGACGAAATGCATGAAACTGTAAGCCAGACCCAATTAAATGCTTTCCTTTATAAGAGTTCCCATGATCAGTTGGGCATGGTGGCTTGTGCCTTTAATCCCAGCACCCAGGAGGCAGAGGCCATCAGATCTTTGTAGACCAGGCTGGCTTTGAACTCAGAGATCTGACTGCCTCTGCCTCCTAAGAACTTAACTTAAAGGTGTGAGCCACCATGCCTGGCCCTTCATTGAGTGCTTATTTTGAGCACTCCCCATGTCTGTTTTCCTATAAATAAGCAGAAGATAATTGCTACTTTGACTTCCTAAACTGCTGGCAACCACTGGACTCTTCCCTGATTCCCTTGCTTCTGTACCAGAATATCCCCATGCCAGCACCAGCAGTACTGAATGCTACACAGATTAATGCCATCAGGAGATTATAGGACTGTGGTCAGAGCTGCTTACTCTGCTTCCTGAAGGCACAGTTCCTTCCGGGACTGTTTCCGTTTGTACCAAACATCTTGCTATCACAAGCCTCAGTGAACTCGAGGTGACCCTGTATCCATTCATACCTAAGCTGGAAGAAGATCACTGCCCTGGTGGTCTAGCAGCGGGCTTATGTGACTGTTGAAGAGGCACACTGTGATTGGTTCAAATACCTCTCCTCTGGCCTTATACACAAGCTGCCAGTGCTCAGTGAGTGGGCCAGAAGGTCCTCCCTGCACTGCCTGTTTTAACTGTAGGCATTTCTTGAACAGTCTCTTCTTGCCTACCTTCAGTGGTGAAGGCTGAGCTGGGAACACAGAATTGAAGCAGCTGAGACAGAATCATGGCAGCAACAACAGAGGTGGTGGGCACAATGACACAGTGGGGTGGCAGTGGCAGCAATGGCTGAACAGGCCAGCTGCAAATGTGGTTAGGCTGCTAGCTGCTCACCAGCTGAAGCAACTGAGCAGTTCAAGAGTTGGGTGTGTGGCTTATGCCTGTAATGCAAGTACTAGGGGTGTGGAGGTAAGAGGATCAGGGGTTCAAGACCAGCCTCTACTGCATAGTGAGTTTGAGTCCTGTCTGGGGTATTTGAAACCTTGACTTAAAGAAAGACATCATCAGAAGGCGCATGCAGGAGAGGACAAAGAAGGGTAGTAACCACAGAGAGACAGCAGGGAAGGGACAAGAGCCGGAGGAGAGACTGCAGGCTCTGCTTGCTGGAAGAGTTCCAGAGAGCAGTGAAGTCTTTGGAGCCAAATGTCTCAGACCCTGAGCCAAGAGCTGTTGCCAGTGTCAAGGGCTAATAAGGAGTGTCGACTTGCTAGACCTACAGAGCTATCACACCCTATACTGTCAAGGACCTAGCATCATACAGTTCAGGCCTGCCTGGAAGCTGTAATGACAGCCACAACAAAGGGCTAACTAAGGTATCACTTTTTCCTAGGCCTTCACAAGCCTGTAACATTTGTACAGATGAGGCCTTCCAGAAGGCCTGAGTGAGAACAGTAACACTGGAGGGCACCACCTGCCACTGCTCCTGTCTGCCCCTGCCATGCAAATACACTATGTGGGTAAAATACTTCCATGTAACAAACAGAAATCAGAATGTATGAGTTTTAAATAAAAGAAGAACAACCTGTGGAAGGTAGAGAGGCGGCTTCTTCCTGTCAGGACCTGAGTTTGACTCCCCGCACCTATGTTGGCGGCTTATGACCACCTGTAGCTCCGAGGAATCTGGAACCTTGGCAGACAGACATACAGACACATGGTTTGTGTTGTTGTTTGTTTTTAAGACAGGGTTTTTCTGTGTAGCTCTGATGTTTCTAGAACTCACTATGTAGAGAAAGTTGGCCTTAAACACACAGAGATCTGCCTACCTCTGCCTCCCAAGTGCGGGGATTTAAAGGCATGCACCACTGTGCCCACGCCATGGAGATTTAAAAAATAAAATAAAATAAAATAAAAATAATTTGTGTGACACAGGACAAAACTTAACAGGAAAAAAAGTGTAAACAGGCAGTTCTTAGGAGAATATCTTCATGACACCAAAGACATAAACAAAAGCCTGATATGGTGGCACTCTCCTATAGTCCCAGTTCTCAGGAGCTTAAGGTAGGCCAGTGTGTCCCAGGCCAGCTTGGGCAGCACAGCAAGACCCTGCCTCTGTCTACTGAGTACTGAGAGTATAGGCATGCTCAGGGTAAGAATGAGAGTTTGTCCAGTGCTAATTGTTAGGTCTCAAACCCATGACAACAGGCTGAGATGCCTATTAACATATCAAGGTGGAGGACACTAGTCACCAGTCTACCTGTCACAGGGTCCTCCTAGCTGGCAAACCCCACCCACTACCCAAAACTCTCTAGCCCAGTAACTGGGCTGGGTTTTCCTTCCCCCCAGCTCCTCTGAATCCTATGTAAGTCAGTTATTTGGGCTGAGCTGGTCCCTGGGCCTCTTTGCTCTTGGCAGCCACTCTTGGTTCACTGTCCCCTGGTTTCTTGGCTTCTGGCTCTCCACTGTCACTCTTCTCACATGGCTCCATTCAGTCTGCTGGCCACAGTAGTAGAAGGGCTGGAGGGACGGCTCAGTGGTTAAAGCGCTGTGGCTCTTCCAGAAGACTGGAATCTGCTTCTTTGCGCCCGTATCCAGAGGCGCGCAGTCGCTGTAACTCCAATTCCAGATTTGATGCCCTCTTCTGACCCCCTCAGACATAGACTCACAGAGACACATACAAATACGTTAAACATTAAAAATACATCTAAAGTCAACACATTTTTTAAAGTAGTGGTAGAGGCTGCAGGGATGGCTTGGTGATCAGTAGCACTCATTGCTCTTCCAGAGGACGTGGGTTTGATACCTAGCATCCACATGGAAGCACATGAAATTACTAACTGTAACTCCACTTCCATGAGATCTGATGCTCTCTTCTGGCTTCTGCAGGCATCAGGCTCTCTCATGGTACATAGATAAGCATGTAGGTAAAACACCTACCTATACACATAATAAAATAAAATAAACAAAAAAATCACTTTTAGCCAGGTTGTGGTGGTGCATACCTTTGACCCTATAGCATCCAGGCTAGGGCAAATGAATCTCTGTGAGTTTTAGGCCAGCCTGGTCTATAGAGAACAGCTAAGGCTAAACAGAGAAATCCTGTCTCAAAAAACCAAAAATGTAAGTAGTGGTAGAATTTGGGGGTGGGCAGGAAAAGTGTAGTCCTCCCCTCCTGCACAATAAAGCCTTTAAATTCATTGTAATAAATAGATGATTAGGTAGGTAGATAGATAGATAGGTAGATAGATAGATAGAGTAGTGGAGGCACGGGTTTAGCTATTTTACAGGGAAATTATCATGTACTAAAAGGCCAGCCACAAGCTGGGCAGTAGTACATGCCTTTAATTCCAGTCCAGGGAGACAGGAAGATGGATCTCTGTGAGTTACCAGCCATTCTGGTCTACATAGTGAGAGGGTCTCTCTATTTGGTCCTGGCTATCCCAGAACTCAATGTATAGATTGGACTGGCCTCAAATTCTTAAGAGATCCTCCTGCCTCTACCTCTGAAGTACTGGGATTAGAGATGTGCCACCAAGTCCAGTTTTAGTTCCTATTTCTCTTATTCTTAGACAAGAATAAATGTTTCTTCACAGGGGATGGGGGTAGGGTGGGAAGGAGGAGGAGAAGAAGAAGAAAAGGGAAACCCCCAATCTCTTATGATGCTGACATTCCAGTGAAAAGATCTCTCTCTCTCTCTCTCTCTTTTTTTTTTTTTTTTTTTTGGTTTTTTGAGACAGGGTTTCTCTGTGTAGCCCTGGCTGTCCTGGAACTCACTCTGTAGACCAGGCTGGCCTTGAACTCAGAAATTCACCTGCCTCTGCCTCCCAAGTGCTAGGATTAAAAGTGTGCGCCACCACCGCCCGGCGAAGGTAGATCTCAAACATGAAAAATAAGTAATTGTAAGGGATGAAATAACTTAGGAGGTGAGCTATGTAGCACATGCTGCTTTGGCCTAAAGGATGTTAGTCAAGATGAAGAGACTGGCTGGGTTGGGTACAGGCAGTAGGCAAGAAAGGGCAAGGTCTGCCTAGGCCATGGCTGCCCATGGACATGCCCCACTGAACCAGCAGGTACACGCAAGGCTGGGGAGCAGTCACGATCAGCTGGGAACAAAGGGAACCTTTGTTAACAGGGAAGGTGCAACAGATCTGTGCGTTCAGGACCTGTGTATTCAATACTCAGCAAAAGGTGACTGATGGAAAGAATGAAGGGAGGAAGGAATGAATGAAACCATTCATTTGTTCATACCGGAAGGCCCAAGTTCTTCCAAATTAAGAAATAAGCCAGGCCCAGGGGACTCCGTGCCTGTCATTTCTTCCATGTCCACTGAGTTCTAGAACTCTGCTCAAATGCTCTTCCTGGATGATCAGGAGGCAAGGAGGTCTGAAATCACTGAAGCAGAGTTTTAGTGCTGGCAAGAAATATGGGGTACATCTGGCCCACCTCATCCGCAATCTTAGCATTACTGAAGGGGGGTGGGGGGCAAGAGCAGAAATAAGGAAATCAGTGACCAGGCTGCTGCATTATACAGTAGTTTCAAAATTGGAAACCACCTAAATCTTCATAAGGGAATATTCCATGAAACTGCCTAGAATGCAACAGTAAGTAGCACTTAAAGTCTTCTGTGAGAAACCGAGTGGTGATGGTGGTGGTAGTGGAGGAGGAGGAGGAGGTGATGGTAGAACATGACTCTGATCCCAGCACTCGGGAAGCAGAGACAAGCAGATCTCTGTGAGTTTGAGGCCATCTAGGTCTACAGAGTAAGTCTTAAAACAGCCAGAGCTACACAGAGAAACCTTGTTTCAAAAAACCAAATAAAGTAAAAATAAATAATAAAATAAAAACAAACACACCCCTGCCCCCCCCCATTTTCAAGTTAAAACATTAATTGAAGGTACAGGCATTTCCTGCCAATCCTCACAACCTGGATTCCACATCTGGGACCCACATAGTGGAAGGAGAGAGCCAGCTCCTGCAAACTGTCCTCTGACCTCCACATGTGGACACACACACACACACACACACACACACATATGTGTAATTTTTTTTTTCAAGGCAGGGTTTCTCTGTGCAACCCTGGCTGTCCCAGAACTCACTCTGTAGACCAGACTGACCAGATCTACCTGCCTCCACCTCCCAAGTACTGGGCTTAAAGACGTGCATCAACCATCACTGTCCAGCAGTAAATAAATCCTTAAAAAAGTAAGAAAAATAAGTTGGCTGGACAGTGGTGGTGCACGCCTTTAATCCCGGACTGGAACATCCTTTGCCCAAAGGATGACCTTGAACTCCTGAGATTACAGGCCCAGATGCCTTTCAGTTTTAACCTATCCCACTGGCAAGGATTGAAACAAAATAAAACTGGACAAGGCTGGAGCACAGTGGTGAAGAGCTAATCTGCTGTGTGAGATCCTGGGATCCCACGTGTGTACACATCATAACCCACTATGATCCCGTCATGTGAAGAGCTAGACACTTCATATTTTATTAACGAAGCAAAGCTAGTACAATTGCCACATGGAACACTTTGCTAATATTTATTAAGGTCAAAACCGATTAATCTGCTCACACACTGATAATTGGACTTCTAGGAATTTTTATCTTACAAATGCCAACATATGCAGAACACAGATTAGACAAATTATAGTATTATCTATAATGGGAAAAGATTGGAAACTACCTAAATGTTCCCAAAGGCGGGAAATGGGTGATCAAATGTCTATTCTTACAAAGTTAATGTTTTTATGTTTCTAGCTTTTTGATTTGTTTTATTTTTCAAGGCATGGTCTGTTGACCAGGCTGGCCTCAAACACACAGAGATCCAGCCACGTCTTCCTCCCAAGTGCTCAGACTAAAGGTGTGTGCCACTGGAGCCCACCATGCTCTGTGGGGTTTGTTTGGTTTTCGGGGTTTTTGTTTGTTTGTTTGTTTATTTTTAAGAATTTAGAAAACCAGGCCAGTGAGACGGCCCAGCAGGTAATAACACTCAACCCTGACACCCTAAATTTGATCCTCAGAACCCACATTCAAGCCAGATGTGGCCATTTACATGTGTAATCCCAGCCAGATTGACACTATGACAGCAAAGTGGGAAGGAAGCAGAAGCCAGGACATTGAGAACAGCCACAGAACAAGAGAGACCTTGCCTCAAAAACAAAGAAAACAAGCAAGGTGAGAAAAGCCCTACTCTCTAAATGTTGTTCTCTGATCTCCACATCATCAACATTCCCCTTTCTTTAGATTTTATATGTATGAGTGTTTTGCCTGCGTGCCTGTGGTGTACCACATGTGTGCCTGTGCCCATGCAGTGAACCTCAAAAGAGGATGTCACATCTCCTGGGACTGGAGTTACAGATGGTTGTGAGCCACCATGTAGATGTTGGGAACTGAACCTGGGTCCTCTGAAAGAACAAAATAAGTGTTCTAAACCACTGAGCCATCTCTCCTGCCCCACATAATATCCAATGATCAAATAGAATCAGTCACCAGAGAATCACTGGTTGTAATGTGTTAAACATTTGTACAAGTTCCTTTTTTAAAAATACAATTATGGGCTCCATGGTTAAGAGCATTGACTGCTGCTCTTCCAGAGGTCCTGAGTTCAATTCCCAACAACCACATGGTGGTTCACAACCATCTGTAATGGGACCCAATGTGTCTGAGACAGCTATAGTGTAGTCACATACATAAAATAATAATTCTTTAAAAAATACACTTATGCCGGGCGGTGGTGGCGCACGCCTTTAGTCCCAGCACTTGGGAGGCAGAGGCAGGCGGATTTCTGAGTTCGAGGCCAGCCTGGTCTACAGAGTGAGTTCCAGGACAGCCAGGGCTACACAGAGAAACCCTGTCTCGAAAAACCAAAATCAAAGAAACAAACAAAAAAATACACTTACTTGCCAGGTGGTGTGGCACTCACCTTTAATCCGAGCACTTGGGAGGCAGAGGCAGGCAGATGTCTATGAGTTCAAGGCCAGTGCTAGACAGACCTTGTCTGGAAAAAAACAAAAACAAACCAAAAAAAAAAAAACCCTATCTATTTGTTAAGAAGACAAGATTATTCATGGTCTGGTCTGGGGAAGGAGCTGATTCAGAATTCCCCTTCTGACAAAGAGCATTATAGAGGGTGGGCACACAAGCACCAGACCATGGTCAGGCCTTATAGTAGAAACGCATTGAGAGAGCATTGAGGGTTATACTAGAGGCAGTAAGACAGTGCTGAGAGGCCAGCACAGAAATACTAAAAAGTTAGCTTAAGGTAAATGGGTAAAAGAGCCGCTATGGAGGAGAGAAGAGAGGGAGAATGAGAAAAATCAAGAGCAAAACAGCCAGAGAAACCTTTACAAGGCTTTTCTAGGAGCTAAGGGACCAGGCTATGGCTCAAGGAAGAAATGCAATAGCATAGTTATTTACAAATTCCTGCTGCAGCCTTACAATAGCGCAGCAGGGGGAGAAGGGAGTGGCGGATCAGGTCCCATGACTTAACACATGTGCAGTGCGTGCGTGCCTGCTTGCCTGTGCACCTGTGCACCTTACCAGGCGCTGGAGGGTGGGGAACAATTTTGAGTTAGCTCTCCCCTTTCAATGTGTGGGTTCCAAGATGGAAGTCCAGTTGTCAGGCTAAGGGGTGAGCATCTTTACAGGCTGAGTCACCAGCCCATCCCTCATTTAACAACTTCAGGCCATTGCAGCAAAGCTCTTAGGCCTGCCGTCTGTGCTAACAGAACATGTGAGGTTGACACAGGTGAAAACAATGTAGGACACACAGGCCATTCAGATCCCGTGAGAGATACAAGATCATCCAGTTGGTTAAGCCATGACTTTGGTTTTAGACCAGCATGAGTCCATTCTGATCCACCTGACCACACCCCCACACACACACACAATCTTTCTTATTTTGGGTAATTTATTAATTTCTTTTAGTTTCTGCATTCTTTGGCTGGTTTAATTACACCCACCTGGGATCTGTACACGGCTGAGACGATAATGAGTTTGAAACAATTCTGGTGTGTTCTTTCCCACACAGGCTCTGCTCTCCAGCTCTCACCACAGTTCCAGTCAAGCTTCCCAAAGGGATGGAACGAACTGTAGCCAACAGCATATTCTGCCACATCTTCTGTGAAAGACCACTGTCTCGGGACTGCCAGGTGATGTGCAGAGAAGCATCTTCTTCCTGATGCCATGTTGTTCCACAGCCAGGAATCAGCAGAGAGAGCTCCTGTGTTATGTTCTGGACAGTGGTCATCTGCACGCCAGGAGGCTGCAAAAGCTGAATGAATGCTATGAGTTCAAGACCAGCCTAAACTGTATAGTGAGCTCAAGGCCAAGGGCTGCCCACGTTAAACAGCTGCATAAGGAGACCCTGTATAAAAAGAAAGAACTCGCCTCGCAAGCTGAGGATTTGATTTCCACTCTTGAACAGAATTAACTTCTAAAAGTTGTTCTCGGACCTCCTTATAAACATGGTGGTATATACACACCCACACTCAGGTGTGTGTATATACCAAATAAAATAATAATAATTTTTGAAAGAGTTATAGCTCATTTGGTAGAATGCCTGCCTACTATGCACAAAGCTCTGGGTTCGATCCCCAGCAACACATAGTTAAATAAATGTCTTTCTACTGTATTGGTCAGCGAGAGTTGGCGTTTGCATTTTTAAAAAGAGCACTCACTCACTCACTCTAAAGCAACTCACGTTTCACAGTCATCACAATGTCAAGATTTTTTTCCCCAAAGCATTAAAGATTACCTTGTGTATTTTCCTACTTGGATACTGTCTCCGCCCCTAAGGTATAAGTCTTCATAAAAACAGAGGTCTTGCCTTGTCGCGTTCATAACCGGTTGTCTTCAACAGTCGGAACACACTAAGGGTTTTCTATTCTTCAGTCTTTTCGAGTAGTTACTGATACACAGTCAATGAAAGGTCAATACTCCTACATATTTTTAAACTGAGGGGGAAAACACACAAGTTGAGAAACCTGTCCGATGTTGGATACCCAGGAAAAAAGTACTTTTCTGTAGAATACAAAGGGATAGATGGATGAAGGAATTAGATTGAATGAATGTTTGAACTGTAAGCGTCCCATGCGCCTGCGACTGCTCAAATCGCTCGCCAGGTGGCGCTGCTGCCTCACTTCTCGACGCTAGTCCCTCCTGGCGCGCACTCTTGCGTCTCGGGCTCGCGCGCGCTGCAGCGGCACCGGAAGTGACTGCGCTTGCAAGTTCCCCCGGTCTCTTCAGGGGAAACTGAGGCCGGCTTCTCCGGGAGATTCAGCACGAGCAATCAACCAGGTAGGCCGGCCCAAGTCCGCGGCGTACTTCTCAGCCGCAAAACGGCCTCGTGTTTAGAAGCCACCGGGCCGATGAAGGGGGGATGTGACCCCCCACGGCTCGCTGGGCTCGCAGGTGAGAGCGCCGCCTCCCCTGTGCCTGACAGGCGCTGCGCCCAATGGGAGCCTTGGCCGTCCGGCTTCCGTGCCGACTCGACCCGCGGATTGGCTAAGCTGAGGCGGGCCGCGGGGGCGAGACCCCTCCTTCCAGAGAGGTCTAGGGGGCGCCCCTGAGGGAGGGCGGTTGCCTAGCAACGGGGCGGTGGCTCGGCGGGTACCCGGCCTAGGGGAGCGCGAGCAGTAAGCGAGGCCTCAGCCCACCCACCCCGGGCTCCAGCGCGTAGCGGCCTCCTGCCCTCGAGCCCTGCAGGGGGCTCCAGGAGGCCGCCTTGGGCCCGGCCTCAGGAAAACGAGGTCTCCGCTGTGGGAGCCTCGACCTTTCTTCCTGGCCGGTGGAGGGGCTCAGCGCCTCCCTCTCACCCCGTCTTTGTGCGGGGTGCCGGCGGCCATTGTGTCCGGGCGCGGAATGGAGGACCTGGCAGTCCCCCAGTGCTATGTCCAGAGCCTTTGGGGAATTCAAAGACAACTAGCGGTGTTTGTGGGGGGTCTCCAGCATACGCCTCTCGGAAAAGCCCGGGAGTGGTCTTTCCGAAATCAGACCGCAGATCCGAGGCCGTCTCTCCCTCTCCGCGTCCCTGCGCGAAACCTTGAGATTCACTGAGAAGTCCCTTTAGGGTTTCGGAAGCCTCATCCAGGGCTGGTACTTAAATAGAAAGAAAGAAAGGAGGGGTGGGGGGGAAATTACACTAAACCCATACCTCCGGAGAGTTCTTCTGACTCCCAGTAGGAGGCGGAGAGCCAAGGGGCGTGCTAGAGCGAGGGGGGGTGGTTGGGCTCCGGGGTGGCTGGAGGCTGCGGAGCAGAGAGGCCGCCCTCGATCCGGGCGATGGAGGAAGCAAGCGAGGGGCCAGGTTTCTAAGCTTCGCAATTCCTCTGTTGCTTTCTGGGCTGGCTACCAGGTCGCATGATTTCTCCGGCCGGGACTGGTTTTTTTTTTTTTTTTTTTTTTTTTTTTTTTTGCTGAGTTACCGGCGACTCAGTCACCACCTCCTCACGACCTATGATACAAAAGACCTTCCGGGGGCTGCACCTGCTTGCTGTCGCCGGAGATAGATTTGAATGTAGGTGGTGGTGGTGGGTATATGCCAGTGGGGGTGACTTTTGGAGAAAGGCATTTCGGAGAAAAAGGGGTGGGTGGTTATAGTAAAAAACAGGCTGATGAAACAATTCAAAGCTTGCTGGTCCTTTCAATTTGACTTCATTGAAGTCTCTTAGAAACCGGACTCAGACCTTCATAAGAGCCACAAAGAAACCAATTCTGGTACCCGGAGGAGGAATGGGGATATTTTAAGGTAAATGACATGCATATTAAATTTTTCTCCTGAAGCTCTTTCTCTCTCTTCAGAACCTTATCTTGGCTTTGGATCCTGGAAGAGAATCGCTAAACACAGAGCAGACCCAGTGAGTGAGCAGGTGTTTTGGACAATGGACTGGTTGAGCCCATCTCTATTATAAAAATGTCTCAGAGCAACCGGGAGCTGGTAGTTGACTTTCTCTCCTACAAGCTTTCCCAGAAAGGATACAGCTGGAGTCAGTTTAGTGATGTCGAAGAGAATAGGACTGAGGCCCCGGAAGAAACTGAACCAGAAAGGGAGACCCCCAGTGCCATCAATGGCAACCCATCCTGGCACCTGGCAGATAGCCCCGCGGTGAATGGAGCCACTGGCCACAGCAGCAGTTTGGATGCGCGGGAGGTAATCCCCATGGCAGCAGTGAAGCAAGCGCTGAGAGAGGCTGGTGATGAGTTTGAACTGCGGTACCGGAGAGCATTCAGTGATCTGACATCCCAGCTTCATATAACCCCAGGGACAGCATATCAGAGCTTTGAACAGGTAGTGAATGAACTCTTTCGGGATGGGGTAAACTGGGGTCGCATTGTGGCCTTTTTCTCCTTTGGCGGGGCACTATGCGTGGAAAGCGTAGACAAGGAGATGCAGGTATTGGTGAGTCGGATTGCAAGTTGGATGGCCACCTACTTGAATGACCACCTAGAGCCTTGGATCCAGGAGAACGGCGGCTGGGTAAGAACCACGCCCCTTGTGTGTACGCCCCTTGTGTGTCTCGTCTCTGTGGAGATCCCTAACTGCCCTTTTTGGTCTCTTTCTGTTGTATGGCATGGTTGTTGAAGATTGTTCAGGAGACCTTCCTGGCTTCATTTTAATACAAGAGGTTAACTTTGGGATTATAAATGACCCAGTTTTTAAGGGACCTGTATCATTCTTTCTGGCTACCCTTGTGGCCCCCCAGTTTCATAGTTTTGTTCCAATTTCTCAGCATAGAAAAACAGCCTGTGTGTTTACTTGGCTTAAAACCTATGAGAGTAGCAAGTTCTCCCTGTGCTCTGCTCACTCTCACATAATGGGTCACCTTGGCTGGGGGTGATGAACATAATACCCAGAGAAACTGCAGAGCTGATAATCTTGGCTCCTGTGGACTTGCATGCATGGTACTCAGACCATTTGGCCAGGCAGGAGCCCCCACTGGCTCCAGTGGCTGTGTATCAGCTGATTTTAGAGGAGGGTGGTCTGGGCCAATTGTGTTTGTGCTGTGCCCCTAAGTTCATTTTCCCCAAAGTGTGCAGGTTTCTGCATGGTTGGCTTGTCTGTGGGGCCCTTGCTGTGCCATGTATTGAGCCCCAGGACTTTGCACCTCACTGCCCTGGAGCGGTTGGGGATCTCCAGCTGCTCTGCCCAGTGTTTTTCTGGTCAGGGCCCTGGGGCCTCTTTACTAAAGTGCTATTTGCTGTCAGAGCAAGAACCTGGTTTGTGAGGCTCCATAGGAAATTAAGATTTGGTGACAGACTGGATGTGGGTGTGAGTCCTGGCCCTGTCACTTAACTGGCCATGTGACCTTGGACAGGCTGGTTTACCTTCTGGAGCCTTCGTTTCTAACAGACTATTGTGACTCTCAAAGATAAAGAGAGCAGAGGCTGACACCAGTGAGTGCCTGTTCTTCAGAGAACCCTTCTGCTCACCATGTCAGTCAGGGTGAGACAGGTGAGAGTTCCCTTACTGGTAGCTACTGTGGTAGGCAATTATTACCCTTCAGAGTGAACAACATTCTGGAATAGAGGATACTGTGGCTTCTGAGACGTATTCTGTCCCCTCAGAACATGTAGAAAATGGACAGACTGGAAAATAAGTCATCCATTGAAGGAAGTGAGGTGGAAGGGGCCATGCATCATGGACTCTGGAATGTCAAGAATTTAGTTGTCCATAGGCTGGGCCTAGGGCGAGGCAAGCTCTTTGCTTTACTACTGGGCAAGAGACCTCCTGGGTTTGCCCTGGGACCCCATCCTGTCTCTAGTTTCTCATTTCTTCGAAACTTCACCCCTCTTCCCTCCAGTAGCTCTTATAAAGGCAAGGAGGTCACTTGTCAGTAGAGGTCATATGACCAGAGTAGAGTTGGCTGAGGTAAAGGTGGGTTCCCTTGAGCTGGGGGTTGCCAGACTTGAAAGCCAATCTGTAAATGAACTCCCTGGGGAGATAAGTGATTAAATAGTTCCTGTTGGTTTGTGCTGTGACCTCTTCTATTCATTCTCTTGCTTTGATTCTCTTTTGAGGCAAATATTTGTTCAGCTGATTACAGGAGGGACAGAATTCCAGCACTTCAGACACACCCTCTGAAGCATCTCATAGGAGATGTGAGCCCTTTGCCTTTGTTACCTGCTGACTGTCTTTAGCTGACTGCAAGGTCCTAACAACAGGTAGGGTCTTGCCAGTTACAAACAGTAGGCAGGTGGAAGAGGTACCTTGCTGGGCCAGCCAGCCTCTTGTCTGCAGAGGCTACTGGGACCTGAGAATTGCCAGCTGCCCCACACTACAAGTCTTCTTCCTGTCACCTGGAAAAATGCTAAACCAACCTAAGGCAGCAGCTTGGGGGCAAATTCATTAGATCTCCACTGACTAAAATCTCACCTTCCAATGTCTCTTGACTCAAGAATCTCCAGAGCCTGTTTGGCAACATACCTGATAACTTGCCACTTCTGCTTGGTAAGCAGAGGGGGAATGAGTGCAGAAGAGCCGGTTATGGCAGAACCATTTCTGTATATACATTCTTCCCAAGACCAATGGGTAAGGATCATTCCCCTTGGTGTTATTTGAGCCTTGGTGGAAAATGCCTGCCCGTGTCCTTTTAGGTACAGTCTCCTCTGAGGTACAGATACTGCTGTAGTGACATCCCCTAACTTCCCTGGAGGCTGCAGCTATGAGGTCTTTGAGTTCACATAGTCAGGGTATGTATGCCCCAAATTTAGCATCCTTTAGGAAAGGAGAAAGAACTTTGCCTTTCTTGTACCTTGAGTACCTTAGGTGTTTTATCCTTTACTTAATGAGGCAAATTTACTGAACAGCTACTATAAGGCAAGCAGTGTGCTAGGTGCTGGCACTCATTCCATGTTGCAACTGTAGTATTGTTGGGGTATCTGAGAACATGGCTTTTATCATCAGTAGCAGGTTCCCAAATGTGTGGAAACCTCCAATTGTGGTACTAGTAAAACTCGGGCATGGCAAGTGTTGAATGGCATCAGAAGTTTGCCCAGTCATAATGGGCTTCTTGTTAGTGTTTTTCTTGTTAAAATCTCAGCCTTGTCAATCATTGAGAGTGGCATGTGTACAAGGAGACAGATGACCTGCCCCAGAATCTCTGTTAATTGTAGGATGATGTCGTAAGGATTGGAACTCCAGCCTCTGGCCATACTACTGCCTGCCTGCCTGCCTGCCTGAGTCACCTGGAAAAATGTTGTGCCTGTTTGTGTCTCTTGTCTTTTGTCTCTCGTACCTGTAAAATGGAATAATGATACCAGCTGCCAGAATAAAAGCCCTTCCCTAACCTTAATTGTAGGTTGGATGCAGGTCCTCTCCAGAATGAGCTTCCTCCCTCAAGGCTCTGAACTTTACCCCTTGGCGTCCTTACTCCATAAGAAACTAATTCTGTTCACTGAGACCTAGGCCCCATCAGATGAAACTGTTTTGGATTTTTTTTTTAACTTTGAATGTGGGTGAGGCTCCAAGTGGGCCAGTCATTTTGTATAACCAGCCCTGGAGATACCCTTTGCCCAGTGGAAACACCATTGTTAGGAGCAGTGAACGAGTGATACTGGGGAGAGCACCTAGCTTAGCCTTCCCCAAGCTGCAGCTCTCCTCTTAGCTGTTGTCGCATCTTCAGTGCAACACTGAGACGGACATGTGCTTAGTTGAAGCACCTCAGCTCCATTTGCAAATTCGGCAGTTCTGTGGTTTTCTTGGGGAAGCCCCATCAGAAACCCCAACACAGAAATTCTTAGTAATCTCATTCAGGTCTCCAAATGAAGTAAAGTGTCTCAGGGGCTCCCCCTTGGAACACCTACTTCTTTTCAGTGTCCTTTTTTTAGGTGGCTCTTAAAACTCCTTTGCCATCATAGGGTTTTCCAGACTCCCTAAAGCAACATCCCCAGCAACCACATGGAGCTCTTCATCTTCTGCTTGAAAATTACCCAGGTATTTTTAGGGGGCCCTAGTGGAACCTGGAGGTTTCTTGACTTTCTTGTGGGCAACCACCAATTTTGTTTGGGCTGTGTGAAGCAGTATTATTAACTGAACCCCTCTCCCAGCAGACTCCTGTCCTAAGGCCAGTGGGCTTGGGTATCCTCCTGTGCCCAGCCTCCTGGTTTTTCCCCAGCCCTCAGCCTTCCACCACAGGTCTTGCTTTTTGCAGTTGCTGCCTTGTCTGGGTTAGTGTGCTTTGATTTAAAGGTAGTTTCCAGTGAGCTGCCTTTCACCAGAAACAACATCCTCCACGACCTAAGTCTATCAGGATTTCTGCACCCAACCCCAGCCTCCAACAAAAGTCTGCAGGGCCTTCCTTGTGACTCCTCTTTTCTTGAAGGAATCACTCTGGATCCTATTGTCCCTGCAGATCCAATCTGTCTTCCCCACTCCCACTGGGCATCTAGTGATAAAGAGAGTCCTACTGGGTTTTTGTTTCACCTAGTGAGACAAATTGCCACCAGGTTGATATTCAACTTTTATATATTATCCCTCATACTTTGTATAAAGGAAAGAAGCTGTTAGTTTAAGTTACTGCAGAGAAGGCATCTCTAACGGCTCTATTCTGTCAGGAGTTGAGGCAGAGTCCGAATCTTGCTCACGCTGGTTATCTCAGCCCAGAACACAGGTCTTGAGCATAGCAGTCACCGTTGAAAGAGATACTCTACTCTGCTAGGCTCAATACTAAACAAACTAACAAATACTAAACAAAACTAAGGTTTTGTCTCATGTAGCTCATTCTGATGGAGAGACAGAAAATACATAATGGAGGCTGAGGCTCAGTCTGTAAAATGCTTGCTGTGCTAGTATAAGAATCTGAGTTCGGGCTAGCCCATGCTTTTAATCCCAACACTTGGGACGCAGAGGCAGGCTGGTCTACAGAGTGAGTTCTGGGACAGTCAAGGCTACAGAGAAAATCCCTCTCAACACCCTGCCCTCCCCCCTACTTCCAAAAAAAAAAAAGAATCTGAGTTTGATCATTAGAATCCAGAATCCATGGTTGTTGGTTTGTTTTGTTTTTTTTTTTCTTTTCTCGAGACAGGGTTTCTCTGTGTAGCCGGAGCTGTCCTGGAACTCACTCTGTAGACCAGGCTGGCCTCGAACTCAGAAATCCGCCTGCCTCTGCCTCCCAAGTGCTGGGATTAAAGGCGTGTGCCACCACCACCCGGCTCAGAATCCATGTTTAAAAAAATAAAAAAGCCAGACATAGTGATGTGCACTTGTAATCCCAAAGCTGGAAGGCAGAGACAAGGAATTTCTGGGGCTTGCTGGCAGCCCCTCTAGACTGACTAATGTGTGAATGTGTGGTCTAGGCCAGTGAAGTAGATAGCGCCTGAGGAGCGATAGCCAGGATTGACCTCCAGTCTCTGTATGCATATGCATAGAAATGCAAGCTAAACTGAGTGTACACACACACACACACACACACACACAGACACAGACAGACACGGCGTATACACAGCAGTCCATTGATGTTACAGCCTGGGAGCTAGAGAGATGGCTCAGAGTTCTTGCTGCTCTTCTAGAGGGCCCAAGTTTGATTAGCACACCCCCTTTCTCTCTCTCTCTCTTTTTCTTTCTCTCTGTCTCTCTGTCTCTCTATCTTTCTGTCTCTCTCTCTCTCTCTCTCTCTCTCTCTCTCTCTCTCTCTCTGTGTGTGTGTGTATGTGTGTGTATGTGAGAGACAGAGAGAGATGCATCAGCTGATACTAGGAACTCTGAAGAAAATAAGGGGAAAAAGCAGATTGGTTCATATATAATGCCTAGCAAGGCATGGTAGGACAGCACTTTAATGATGGTGATCAAAGGACCTGTCAAGATAATTCAACTTGCTGGGCGGTGGTGGCGCATGCCTTTAATCCCAGCACTTGGGAGGCAGAGGCAGGCGGATTTCTGAGTTCGAGGCCAGCCTGGTCTACAGAGTGAGTTCCAGGACAGCCAGGGCTACACAGAGAAACCCTGTCTCGAAAAACAAAAACAAACAAACAAAAAAAAAAATTCAACTTGTAAAGGTGTATGCTATCAAGCCTGCTGTCTTGAGTTACATCCCTCGTTCCTGCTTGGTGGGAGGGAAGAAATAGTTGTGAGTTGTCTTCTGACCTCCATATGTGCCAATGGCATGGCCATCCCCAGTGAGTGAGTGGATGGATGGATAGATGGATAGATGGATGAAATTTAAAGAGTGATCAAAAAAGTGAACAACTAAGATACAGGGAAATGAAGGATAGCTCACCCCTCACCTGTTGGATGGCTAGACTATGAGTTAACTTGACATAGACAAATTAACAAAAACCCAAACATTTTGATGAGTCATCTGTGCACAAGAGCCAGACTCAAAGAATGGCTAGATTCATGATTGAGCCTTATGTAGCATCCTGAACTACATAAAGGAATAGGAGACTGAGTGTGATGGCACATGCCTCTAATCCCAACACCCGTCAGACAGGCAGATCTTGGAGTGGAAGGCCAGCTCTCATCAGGGCTACATGGCGAGACTCTGTCTCAAATCAATCAATAAATGGAAGGAAGGGATAGGGTTTTGGGATTCATACAGTAACCAAGTTATGGGAAGCTTAGCTACGAATTATAGTGAGTAAATATTGTAAAGTGTCTTAGGTAATAAAAGTTGTAGAGCAACCTGATACAACTGATAGAAATAAATACTTCTGTGACAGATGTTTCTTTTATGAAAACAGCTTTTCTCCAGATCAGCTAAGGCTGCACAGGGAATCCCTATCTTCAAAAAACAAAACAAAAAACAAAACAAAACAAAAAAAAAAAAAAGAAAGAAAGGAAGGATGGATGGAAGGAAGAAAGAAAGAAAACCCAGCTTTTCAGGGTTACTTCTATGTGTCTCTGAGTGTGTATTTCTCAGAATAACCAGCTTCCAGTATGCTGCATATTAAATTCTGGTCTCCCAGGTCTGTTCTTAGACTATTGTATTCAGAACCCTTGAAGGTGGTATTTGAGCCAAGATCTGAAGAGGAGGAGGTTCACTGTGTGGGTCCATATAGAGAGCTTTTCAAACAGAGTGGACTGAGGAGGAAAGATACTTGGCATTTTCAGGTATGGCAAGAAGTCAGTTTGGCTGAACAAACATGAAGGAACAGAATGTATGGTAGGCAATGAGGGTAAAGAAAGCTTGGAGAAGAATGGAGAGGAGGTTGGGGACCAGAGCACACAGGGCGTTACAAGACAGGTAGGCTTTGGCTTAGAATGAGAGAGAAGCCAAACGTAGGTTTGTAGCGGGGAGGTAATGCTCAGAATTCTGTAAAGGTGGAAGCAGGTTTTCACCTTTTGAAGAAGCTGGTGCCTAACAGATGAAAAGGCATCTTGGCTTTAAGTAGCTGTGCAAGTAGAGAGAGGAGACCAACTCTGTACATGGTGTGTTGTTGACTGGTCTGTCTAGCCATATTGGAAGCCATGGGGTTTTTTTGTTTGTTGTTTGTTTGGTTGGTTGGTTTTTTGTTTGTTTGTTTTTATGTGTTTTGTTTTTTGGCTGTTTGGAGATTCTAGATGGATTAAGGACTGAATAAACTGTTGGCTGGGCGTGGTGGTACATGGCTATAATCCTAGCATTTGGGAGGGTGAGGCAGAAAGATTGCTTTGAGTTTGAGGCCAACCCAGACTACATGATGCATTCAAGGCCAGTCTGGGCTATACAGAGAGCCCCTGTCTGATGCCAATAAATAACCTAACTCTAACTCTTCTTCAGAAATACTTGTCTCCAAATATACTTTACAAATCCTTTATTCTTCTGTTTCTGCCTGAAAAACTGCACCTTGTCTAAGTAAAAAATCTTACTACCACCCCTACCACCCCCAAGCCCCCACAAGCTCTTTTGGCCTTCTTGAATCTTGAGCACAATGATAAAACATTGAAGTATGCCTGGGGTCTGGAGAGCCTGACAGCATGTTGCTGTCATTATTTTTATTATCTGTCCTATAGAACTCTTGACTCATTCACAAAGCATCCATTCTCCTTTTGTTTATAGTCATCCATTAGCACATGCCCATGGCAGCCTTCTGTCATGGTATGAATTCTAATGTTTATATGCCCCAGTGGACCAAGCTCTCCCTGGTCTTAGGGTAAAGACCCAAAAATCAACTCTCTTAGCTCTCTATATTCAGTCTGTCAGCAGATCAGTTCGACCCCAGACCTCAGTTTCTTCCTCATGATGGGATCTTGAAGCTGACATCCTAAGATTCTCACAGGCCTCAGCTCTTTGTCAGATATCACCAAGGAAGCTATTCCACAGCAGTCTTTAGAGTGGCTTTCTTCTTTCCAAGACAGTGTCATCATAGAGTCATTTGTCACTGGCTCCACAAGAGTAAGTCTCCATGCACACGGACCAGCACATTCCAGGTTACAGGGCACTTGCATAGTTACCTTTAGCCATGCAGATGGGTGATCTGGACAATGCCATCTCCTTGTCACACGAGCAGGCAGGCTCAGAGATTAGTGAGTTCACTGGTCACCTGTGTGTTACCTGGGCTTGTTGGGAAGGCTCAGAAAGTCAATTCTTGGTCTACAGTACTCAGAACCATGACAGCCATCCAGGCAGTACTGTCATGATCCTTGGGCCCTTCCAGTCACTGTTTTGTAGAGAGAAGCCACCTTTGGGAACTTGTGCTGCTTGGTTTCATCCCCAATGAGTCTCAGGCCAGGCCTACATTGGTTCCAAGTTTTAGAATTCTCTGGGTAGAGAGCAGAGTTCCCCTCGGAACTAGAGCTTTTCTCGTGCTCTTCAGGAAATGCCATTGCAGTGACTTCCATAGACTGTTTCCTGTCCCGGCCCAGCAGCCGGATTCCTGCTACAGAGTGTGGAAACTGGAAAGTAATGTCCCGAGAGGCATGTCCCTACTTTTTTTGTATGCCCTTCCCTTTCCTCTTTCAGTCACTTTCTCTGCTCTCATTCCCTTCACCTTCACCTAGTCTCTCCCTCCAACCTGCCCTCCTCCCTTTAGAACTGGGGATGGATGCTTTTCTAGTATTCTGCCTCTGGTGCTAAACTGTGGGGTCAGTCCGGAAGAACTCCTGGCCAGTCTCCCTGGCTCCATCATTATAAACTCTCCCCTAGAGGGGCATTAGACCTGTCACTTGGAGTGCCCTGTGTCATCCATGAACTAACTTCTCCTACAAGATCCTACCCATTTGGGCATAGAACAGAAATTCCTAAGAGAGGTATCCAGGGTTCTGCACTTAAATCCTGCTTCTTGGAGATTGATGACTGGGTGGAGTGACAAGAGGTTGCCACCCCTTCCCAAGTCACCTATCAGGAGGAAGCTGGAAGGTTGTGAACCTTGTTGGACAGTCATCTGAAGAATGGGAGCTGGCCTGGGAGGGGATTGGAATGCACTCAACTATGCTTCAGATCCTTTGTTCCAACTCTTGAAAGGGAAACATTCCCCTCCCTCCACCCTGGCCACACACATGTGCCTTTGTTCCCCAAGTCAGAGTCAGGCAGCGCCTGGAACACAACCACTGGGAACACAGTGTCCCTTCAGAGGAACCTGACTTGCCTCCCCAGAGGCTGGCCCTTGGTCAATGGGACTGGAACTTAGGAGCCCAGCTTCATGCCCTTTTTACAGGAGCGTCTCACACAGGATGAAAGCTTGCTTGCAGACACATGTCCAGGCACTTCTTTGGAATTATTCCATGGGATACCCATGTCCCAGGACTAAGTACCCCTCCTCTTATTCCGCTTGGTGATTAATACTATTGTTAACATTGCTATTAATAGCACCTAACATTTATTGAATGCTTACTCTGCCAGGCATTGTCCAGCATGCACTACAAGTATTCACTGATTCCATTCTCACAGCAGCACTCTGTGAAGTAGGTACTATTATCAGCCCCTTTCACAGCTGAGGCTCAGGAGTAAAGCAGCTTCTCTGAGTAGCACAGTTAGTATTAGGCAAAGCCTGGGAGGGGTGTAACAGGAGGCAGAGTCAGAACTTGACTCCAGGCCTGCCTTACACTAGAGCTTAGGCTGTTTGTTTCTTGTACTTGAAACAGTCTATAAAGTAGGTAGCATCTTCATTTTATGGTCAAGAAAACCAAGACTGAGAGAAAATAAGGATACTGCTGAGGCCTCCTAAGCCAGTACCTGGAGGAGCTAGTGTTTCAGGTCAGATCATTTAGCTTCCAGAACTGCACCATCTTGGCCGTCTGCAGATAGTGACAGTACCTTCCCTGTACAAGATAGTGTTTTCTAATGGACTGCACCTTCTCTTCACATTTCCAGGTAAGATGGGCTATTTTCAGCCTCATTTCCAGGGAGGAAATTAAAACAGAATGAAGTGACTATCAGACTTAAAGTCTATTTGCCTGGAGTTTCTCTGGTTTTATTTGGAGGCAGGTGGCTTTTTGAAAGAGTCTCCTGTACCCCAGGCTGCCCCAATTTCACTATGTTGCTGAGGATTGCCTTGAGCTCCTTGACACTCCCTGTCCCACCATGCCCTGCTCTTGTGTCTGTCCATTACCCCCAGTCTTACTTGTGCTGCTGCCTGTCTCTCTTAAAGCTGCATCCATTTAGTTTAAATTAGTAAACGCTAACGATGAATGCCTTAGATGGGACAACCATGGCTGTGGTGGCAAGTGAGACCACATGCTTCCTGGTGGCTAGTGGCCTTGCCTTTTGAATCAGTCTGTGTGAGCATCTGTCCCCTCAGCTCCCAGACATTTTAGCTCACTATTTCAGAGCTTTCAGTTCATGGCCCTCGGCTCCATTGTCCTGTTTTATGAGTGGTGAGGCAGAACTTTGTGGCCCGCAAATGGCGAAACAGACAGTTGCTTACCTCGTGGCAGCAAAGAAGCAAGTGGCACGAGAGGAGCTAGGAAAGGAGTGTGCCCGTCACTTCTGTCACTAGTGACTTACTTCCCACCGCCCAGAAGCTCATTACGTTCTGAATTTGCTCTTTAATGATGAGAAGTCTGGGATATCAGCCCTGCTGGTTGATAGCAGGTTGAGCAGACCTTTTTAATCCCTCCCCACTTTCAAGTCTCTGAATAAAATGGTTTGATCCCAGTCGGTCAGTAAACCCATGACCGATCTGGACTCAGTATCCAGTTACCTTCCTGAAGATCCTGTGTCAGAACACTGTTGCATTAGGGACCATGTCTTTAACACATGAGATTTGGGGGGGGTTGTTTTTGTTTTGAGACAGTCTCACTCTGTAGTCCAAGCTAACTCGAAACTTACTGCAGTCCTCCTGCCTGGAAAGTCCTGGGATCACATTCATATGTCAGTGTGCCTGGCTAACACATATGTTTTTGAGGTATATTTCAAAACCAGTGTTTATTAATCACTTTTAACAAATTTGTAGACAACTCACATGTGAAGCAACTTCTAATTCTCAAATCCATAAACCTGAAAGGATAATGCCAACCTTACTGGAATAAGCAAGGCATAAGTCAGAAAGTGAATGCCTGAGTGTTGTTAGGAATAATAGCAGGTGTTGTGTGTGGAGTGCTTGTTTGCTTTATGCCAGGTGCTGTGTTTATGCCCTTGACATAATCGTCTTATTCGGTCTCCACAACTGCTCTGCTGTGAAGAGGGTACACCTAGGACTCCAAGGCCTCTGTAGTAACACGTCTTCTAAGAGGCAGAGCACAATCTGACAATATGCCTTGTGCCAAAATCTATCCTTATGCCACTATGTTGTTGCTTTTTCTGCAGACGTGGACTGGTTTATTTTATTCCGAGTGCCTGGCACAGAGCCCAGGCTTCGGCAGGGGATTGGCTAGGGTCTGTTCAGAGAACAGGAGGGTTGTTACTACTAGCTGTAGTAGTACACTGTCAGTCCCTGAAGAAGCAAACACTTCTGAATTAGGAGTAGGCCCCAAACACTTGGTGAATGGCTTGTGCCAAATCTGTGGTGTAGACTCAAAAAGTGGAGGAGGCCAGACCACTGATTACATCCTACAGGTGGCCTGGGCCTCTGCCAGATGGTCTCGCTTCTACCACCACCACCACCCATTAGATTACCCATGAGAGGCCTCCACCCTCGGTCTGCATTGCCACCTTCCACCTGGCCCCTGGCCAGCTAGATTGCCAGTCTAGACTCTTCTGAACCCCAGTGGAAAGGGTCAGAGTGGGGAACGTCACTGGGGGCTTAAGTAACCATAGCTCTTTCAGCAGTGTGGCTTTATATGCTGAAGTCTCCCATTTCCTCATCTGTATAATGAAGATAATGGTAATGGGTCTCTTCCTCAGAGGCCCCATGTTTTTCCTCTGCTGAGAGTCACTCTGCCTGCCTCTGGTCTGATTAGGACTCTCTTTTTTTTATCATTCAGGTCTCATTTCCCCAGAGGCTATCCATGTTTACATGTTTACTGTCTAATTCAGGGAAACTAAAGCTCCCAGAGTATTTGCTTTTGTCTTGAAAGTTTTCCTTTATTATCAGCATCTAGCAGACTCTTTGGAATTTGGTAACATTTGGCCAATTTTTTTTTTTTTTTTGAGAGAATGACTCTGTAGAGTGTAGACCATACAGCTTTCTGCCTGACCTACAGTAGACTTGGTCAATTTTCAGTGCTATCACCTGTTCGGAGGATGTGGAACATGAAAGCATCTTTGCTCCTTCCTACCCTGTATGCTGGAGGTTGAACCCAGGGCATTAAGCATGCAGTGCGAGTGTTCTTCAGTCTATAATCCCAACCATTTTGGCTTGTTTTGAAACAGGGTCTCTGTAGAGCCCATCTGGTCCTGACCTCAGTCCTCCTGTGACACTTTCCTGGGGTTATGGGCTTGCACCACCACACCCAGCTCTCAAAGATTAAATAGGTGAAGGGAATGTGACTGGGACAGGCTAGATGGGTAAGAACCAGCCAGCCAGATCTGAAGGGTGCATGTGAAACGCTGGGAGATGGTGAGCTATCATGGCTTTTACTGGGTTGGGTAAAACTGGTCAGGCAGAAGGAAGCAGAGACTGAGTAGGCCTGGGGGCACAGGGATGGGAGTAGCTGATAGTAGTGTTGGACTCAGAGAGGAGAGTCCCAAAGCACCCATGGGATGCAGTCAGGTCTCCAGTAACCCCTAGGATAAAGGAACCCTTGCCCGGTGGGACTCAGCAGGCAGAGCTACAAGGAGGGAAAGTCACCTGGGACCTGCCGACCAGGTAGACCTCCCTGGTTGTTATTTGGGGCTCAGAGCCAGGTGCAGACTTAAAAGATTGATTGAAGCCTTTTGGCAACTCTAGCCTTTGTAGGGTAAACATCACCTGTCTCTGCCACCTGCTATGACTGTGCCAGCAAGGTACCCTGGCAGTCCCAAAGAGGCCCAGCTTTCTTGCTGCCCTGGTAGAGCAAAACTACCCTCCTGAGAGGCGGGTAGCCTCTGAAAGTCTCAGGTGACAATAAGGTGTCTCCTACTAAAGGGCCTTTCCACTAAGGAAGGCAGAGAGGGGCCCTGGGAGCCCAGACAGCTGGGCCAACTAGGGGGAGGGGTTAGTGCAAGAGCAGGTGCAGATTTCAAGGAGGGTGTGGCCTGAGGGGAAGTGGGGATCTTGGTAGGCTACAAAACTTCCCTCCTCCTCCCCCAGGCACAGCTGGCTTCTCCAGGAACCTGATGACCTAGTTACAATGCTTAGAAATAGTTAGCTTATAGTTCAGCGCTGTGCCAGTCTATCATCCTTGAGACTTCTTGGGTCCAAAAGGAACCCTGGAATTTCCCCAGAGTAGTTCCATGTAAAGAACATGTACCTTGTCACATGCGTGGGGTTGTTGCCTAAGGAAGGACACAGTCAATAAGGTTTCCTCTTTGCTGTGCCTCCTTCCAAGCCCAGGGAGAAGTCTCAGCAGCCCACTCCTTCCACCTTTCTCTAGGGGGTAGTGGATGGCCAGAAGAAGCCACAGACTCCCTGAGGCACACAGAGGGAGAAACTCCTGTTGCCATGAACACGAGTCCTCTTCTTTTCTCCTCTCAGTAGGATGGTAAAAGCAACTACCTGGGAAGATGTGGCAAGACTGAGATCAGGACCAGCTGGACTCTACAGACCCTGTTTCAAAACATGTAGAAAATGGTTGAGACTATAGCTGGATGAGTGAGAGAGGTTCTGGGGTCTCTGGAGGCCTTCACCCTCTCTGGTAGCAGCTGCTCCTGGTGTTTGTGATACTCACCTTGCCAGTGCCTCCTTGGGAGAAAATTGGTGATCACCGTTGAAGAGCTAGGTACAGAAGGGTTAGGAGTATAACTCATTTGGTAGAATGTTTGCCTAGTATGCAGGAAGCCCTGGGTTCGAGTCCTAGCACTGCACTTACCCAGGCTTTGTAACCAGACCTAAAACTAAGTAATCAGAAGGATCAGAAGTTCAAGATGGTCTTTGACTAGATAAGGAGTTATAAACTAACCGAGTCCTGCCTTAAACTAACAAAAAGTAAGTACTAATGAGTTGGATATAGTAGCTGGGCACAGTAACTCCTGCCTGTAGTCCCAGTACTTGGGAGGCTAAGACAAGAAGAATGACATCAAGGCTAGCCTGCACTATAGAATAAAACCTGTTTGAAGGGAATAGGGGGGAAGGGACAATAGCAGGTGAGATGACTCAGTGGATAGAGGCATTGTGATAAATCCTAATTACATGAGTTCAGACCCCAGAACCCACATGTGAAGTAAAGAAGCCACTTCACCAAGTTCTCCTCTGACTTCTATAGGCATGCCTCCCCCTTCCCATTGCACATAAAGAAAGAAACAAATAAGTAAATGGTTAAAAAAAACAACAAGGAGATAATAACTTATAGTGCTTTTCTGGAAACACTCTGCTGAACTTGAAAACAACTATTAAGATGCCTGGAGCCTGGCATACAGTAACTACTCAGTGTGACAGCTACTGCTATTGCTATTTATTATCCTGCTGCTTTCACAGGTGGTCAAGTTGCTTTGATTGTTGTTGGAATTGCTTTATTGCTTTCTTTCTTTCTTTCTTTCTTTCTTTCTTTCTTTCTTTCTTTTCCTTTTTTTTGAGACAAAGTTGCCCTATGTAGCCTTAGCTGTTCTGAAACTCATTGTATAGACCAGGCTGGCCTTGAACTCAGAGATCTACCTGCCTCTACCTCCAGAGTGGTGGGATTAAAGGAGCTACTTTCTGAAAGCAAATTTTTGGGCTACAGAAGATGTGACTAGCCTTTGGCCCAAGAATTAGGAAAACAGGGACCTTTGGCTCACAGCCTTGTGCCTGCCTGCCTCAACAGGGAGGGCCTCAGGTCAGAACTGGTACACAGCTGGACCCACGTTGTTGACTAGATATTTGGCAACAGAGTAGATTTTCTCTAATCTTTGCTAGGGCTCTCCAAAATGGCAGACCCCTCTATATTTGATGACTGGAAGATTTATGAGTTGAACATTTAAAGTGTACAGGAACATGCAGTGGGTGCCTCTACATCTGTGTACGTAAACTGTGTGGGTACTGTGGAGTTTCTCTGGGGTGGCCTCATTTCTTGTTTGTTCAATAGCCATAAGCCTCTCGCCTAAACTCTGCCTGTCACCTCATATGCTGAAGAAAGATAACACCCACTTTGCCTCCCTCCTGTGCTAGCAGGGAAGCCCAAGGAGGAGATAAGTGAAAAAGCACTTTGAAAACTATAAATGTTTGGTCTTGTTGCTCCTCCTTGACTAAGGCCACAGCCATAGATATCTGTGTCTGTCATTCATTCATTCATTCATTCATTCATTCATTCATTCATTCATTCATTCACTGAGCCAGTGACCAGAACAGAGAAAAGAAACAAACCTTGACTTATTTCTGTGAGTTAGGACAACTTATTTTTCCAAGCGGAGACATCATTAAGGAATAGTTCTTTCTAGAGATGCTGTTTCACAAGGGAGTTATTTGGTGGGGTTAAGGGGAAGCTAAGGTGGAAGCGCTGTGTTTGTTGAGCACAGGATCACCTTATTCACTCTTACCAGTTACCATTGGTCCTACCACCTAGTGGCTAAGCATCTAGCAGCCAGGTTACCAAGCATTACTCATTATGACTGGTGCATGTAGAGTGCCCCATATACTGCCTTGTGGAGAATAAGCTCACCAAATTCTAGGTCTTTTCAGTTTCATTCTCTGTGTGGCTTGGTTATTCTCTGATTTGGCTATTGGTTGCCTTCTGCCATGAAAGTACTAGGCAAGCTCAGACTGTTGAATGTGACTCAAATGGGTATTAGCTACCCCAGGATGTTCTTGCCTGCCCAGCTATGGTATTATTGGGAGCTTGGGCCCCACCCAGAACAATGTCACTCACTTATAAAATCCATGCCACAAACCTCCTCACCCCACACTCACCTCTGGTTTGGAATAAGAATAGCCACTCCTTGTTCTATCCATGCTCCATCTGCTTCCTTTAATCACAGCACTCAGAAGCAGATGGAACCTTGGGGGTGCCAAGCTAGAGAAGTCTTTAGGGAGTCACTCAGAAATGACCCTTGGAGACAAGGCCTAGGGAGGAAGCCCAAGTCTAGGGTTCTGGGTCTCCTGGGACTGGGTCAGGCAGCAGGTGCAGCTATGAGATCCCAGGCTAGTGGCTGAGTGTGAAACTGAAAGGTGTATAGGACCAGACAAAAGTCTGTCCTGCCTGCCTGTACATGCAGGTGGTCTGCACCTGCAGCACTTTCTCGGTCTGATCTGGTCATAGGAGATAGGGGTCAATATTGGTACCTGAAGCCTCAATAAGAGAAGTATATGGAAGCTCAGAGCAAAGCCTGCAGTTGACATCTGACCCTTTGGGCCCTTTTCAGAGCCCTTCAGGGTGAAAGAGAGTTTTCTCCTTTGGGCTTCTCAGTACCTGCCTTGGAAAGGGTCCAAGGATAATGATCTGATGACCAGGTCTTCCTTTGTGGGGTCTCTGTTGTTTGTGGCACTGTGCTAGGTCTTTTTATTTTCTTTCTGTTTCACTTTATCATCATGGTTATAAGTATCGTCATTATTATTGTATGCCATAATAGCAAGTCTGTGGAGGCAGAGGGCACTTTTATGAAGTCAGTTCTCTCTCTCTCTTTTTGGTTTTTCGAGACAGAGTTTCTCTGTGTAGCCCTGGCTGTCCTGGAACTCACTCTGTAGAGCAGACTGGCCTTGAACTCAGAAATCCTCCCTCCTCTGCCTCCCAAGTGCTGGGATTAAAGGTATGCGCCACCACTGCCCCTATCTTTTTTTCTTTTTTTTTTTTTAAACAGTTTTTCTATGCAACAGCCCTGGCTGTCCTGGAACTTGCTCTGTAGACCAGGCTGGCCTTGAACTCACAGAGATCTGCCTGCCTCTGCCTCTCGAGTGGTGGGCCTAAAGGCATGGACCACTATGCTAGGTTTTTCTTGCCTATCTTTTTGTGTGTTTGGAAGATAGAACACAGGTCTCATGAGATTTGATTGACAAGCATATTTTGGTTTTGGACACGGGGTTTCACAATATCTCTGGCTGGCCTACAACTTGCTTTTAGACCATGTTGACTTTAAACTCAAAGAGATCCACTAGCTTCTGCCTCCTGGGTGCTGGGATTAAAAGCTTGTGGCAAGCAATTTTACCTGGCAAGCCATCTCTCTGGTCCCTTGTGTTTGAGCTTTAAGAGAAAGAGATCACTTAGTTGAAAACATGGACTGTAGAATTGTAGTTATAGGTTTGAGTCTGGGTACTATCACATACTGCTGTGGGCAGTAGCTGCGTTTCTTTTTTTTTCCTGTGTATGTTGTATCTGTGTGTGTTGTGTAGGTGTGTATGTCTGTACTAGTCTATGTGTGCACATGTTAAGGAAGCCAGAGATTGGTTTCAACTATCCTTCTCTGTCATTCTCTACTTCATTTTGAAACATGGTCTCTTGCTGCTCAATCTAAGCAGCTGGCCACTGAGGCCTAGGACCAGCCTGTCTCCATCTCTCTATTGTCATCTATTGTCACAGGTGCATACCACCACACCTGGCTTTTCACATGAATGTTAGGAATTGAACTCAGGTCATGAGACACTATCTGAAAAAAAAACAAATTCAAACCAGGAAGAATTAGTCTTTTGATTTCATTTTACAGAGGAGAATGAAGGAACAGAGAAGAAAACATCACAGAAATGTAACTAGTAAGTGGTAAAGTCGTTCTTTGAACCCAAGCAGACTGCCTCAGAAGCCCTTTTGTCCTATTTGGGGGTGGGGTAAGGGCAGTAGCCAATGTTGCTGCTGTAGCTATTGTATCCAGCACTGTAGGTCTTTGATTTTGTTCTCTCTGCCGATTCTGAACTCAGAAAAAACAAACAAACAAACAAAAAAACCCACCAAAACTAGAAACCCACCCTAGTCACCCCAAATCCCTAGAGACCAACATAGGACTCATAGTACTCACTAATATTTGCTTAATGGCAGAGAACACTCCCTTTCCTCAGTCAGTCAGTAGCTCGTTATGGACCATTTCCTGTAGGCTACCTCTGAACATATCATGGGAGGACTGTAAAGTATAGGTATGCTTCTGTGAGAGAAAGGGCATGAGCACATGTGTGCGTGCGTGCGTTTATGTATGTGTATGTGTGTGTCCATGTATTGAGGGGGGTTACATTCCAAAGCTTTGTGTCATTGGCAGAAATTACCACAAGGGAGGCAGATGTAGTACAGGTGGCCAGGTGGCTTAGGGATGTTTTCCAAGCCTGGATTCTCACCTCTCCCTGAGTGAGCCACTCCCTTTTTCTACAGAACAAGACACCACAGATTCCCTACCCTTTGACCAGGGCAGAAATCACTCCTATCTCCTCAGTGCTTCTGGAGGTTTTCTTATCTTTCTTGTTCAGTTTATGAGCTTCTAGAAGGATAGGATAAAAGGCAGGAGAACAAGACCATAGAACAATCACACCTGCCTCAACACTGCAGCCAGATCAGCTTTTTAGAACCTAAGTTTAAAGTGAGGTATAGTGAACATGTACCTTATAATCTCAGTGTTTGGGAAGGAGTTCACCAGCATCCTCAGCTACACAGTGAGTTGAAACCCAACCTGGACAAAACCCTGTCTGTCTCAAAACAACTAAACCGAACCTACTGAGAACACGATTACTAGCATTCTTTCAACCTACCTTTGTTTATCTGGTTTTGTTTTGTTTTTTTTTTTTTTTTACAGTTTTTCTGTGTAGTCCTGGTGTCCTGGAACTTTCTCTTAGGCCTTTTGAATGCTTACTAAGTACCAAGTGCTGTTCTCAGTAATTTATATGCATTCTTTTTGCCAGATATTTCTAAATACTTTTTTAATGTGTATGTGCATTTTTGTGTGTATTCACCTGGATGCCTATGAAGGGCAAAAGACAGAACCTCAGGTGTCATCCTTAGAAATGTTATTTCCCTCCTTTGAGACAGGTTCTGTCATTTACCTGCAACTCTCCCCGTCAGGCTTGGCTGACCAGCCAACAAGCTCCAAGTCAGCTTGTCCTTGTTTCTGCTTCCCCAGCACTGTGTTAGAAGCGTATACTTGAGCAGTGTAGAAGAAGAAGCGGCCCTACCTTCTTTCCAGTGAGGAAATAGAGACCCAGAAAGATCAAATTACATGCTTAAGGTCCTCAGCTTGTATAAGATAAAACCTGGATTTGAACCTGGAGAGGTCTGCTCCAAAGCCAGGTTCTCTCTGTTGCTCTTCTCAGTGTGTTTGAGAATGTACAGAAGGAGGGTTGGGGAAGCATCTTGGAATCCAAGGGATACCCACTGCCCAACCAGCTGAGAAAGTTTGTCTGCAAGGGGATGCTCCAGGGCTTAGGGTTATTGTAGGATTTGCCACAGGCATGTTTGAACTTAGTCATTCAGTATCCTCTAATTTCCTGCTTTTACTCTCTCAGCTGCTAGTCAGGAGGTTTGTGAAGGTGACATCATGTAGCTGAATCAGCTGTTGCTGTAGACTTACGGGAACTGAAAGTCATTGCCCCTTCCTGCTTTGCAAGTCTCTCCAGAATGAAGTTAGGGCATGGAAGTCTTCCACCTGTCTGCAGGGTCATGGCTAAAACTCAAAATGCTCACTGTTTTAAGAACTAAAAGATCAGGTGGTATTCACCTATAATCTCAGTGCTTGACAGGCAGAGGTAGGTAGATCTCTATGAGTTCCAGGCCAGCCTCGACTACATAACAAGTTTCAAAATAGCCAGAACAGCATAATGAGACCATATATACTTATTTTATTTGTTTGTTTGTTTGTTTGTTTGTTTATTGAAACAGGGTTCTCTATATCACCCTGGCTTTCTTGGAACTTGCTATGTGTATGTAGACCAGGCTGGTCTCAAACGCGGTTGTCTCTGCTTTCCAAGTTGTTTATAAAATAAAATAAAGCAGAATGCCAAAGGATGCATTTCCTTTCTCCTCTTCCTCCAGTCTTACTTTGTAGCGCTGGCTGGCTTCAAACTCATAGCCTTTTGTAATGAAATTCTAGGTTTGTGCCACCATGCCAGGCTTAAAAGGTTCATTTCAGTGAGAAAGCAGTGTTTTGAGGACTGAAGTATCAAGGTTTTCTTTTCTGCCTTCATTTAACCTCGTGACTTTTGATCCTTTTGTCTCTTTTTGCTTAAGTTCTAAGCTCAAGCCAGCACTGTAGATGGGCAGACAAAATTTATTTGTGGATTTTGTTTTTGAATTTAAGCCTTTTAGAGTCTGATTAGGAGAATTCAAACAAACAAACAAACAAACAAACTTGTATACTTCAGAGTAGAGCAATGCCACAGTGTAATCTGTTGGAGCTAAGTTATGTATATTTTCTTCAGAAAGAAAGAAGTAGGGGCCGGGTAGTGGTGACACACGCCTTTAATCCCAAGCACTTGGGAGGCAGAGGCAGGCGGATTTCTGAGTTCGAGGCCAGCCTGGTCTACAGAGTGAGTTCCAGGACAGCCAAGGCTATATAGAGAAACCTTGTCTAAAAAAACAAAAACAAAACAAAACAAAAAAAAAAAAAAAAAAAAAAAAAAAAGAGAAAGGAAGGAAGGAAGGAAGGAAGGAAGGAAGAAGTGGGAAGCTGGAGAGATGCTTCAGAAGTTAAAGAGTGCTTCTTGTACACACATGTAACTTAAAGTTTTAAAAAGTATTATTATCATCATCATCATCATCATCATCATCATCATGATTATTTTGGTGGCTCCTACCTGTAATATCATCACCTAGAAGACTGGGGAAGGAAGATTGTTGTAGAGAGACTCTATTGTGAACTATATGGAAGCATCACCTGTCAGTAACAAACTGCCTGTGTCCAATGAGTTAAGGCAGGAAATAGGAGGTGGGAGTATCAGCAAAGAGAAAGAGGAATTCTGGGAAAGAGTCAGGCACGTATGCTGGAGTAGACAAATTGATAAAACTGAGAAGGTAAGCAGTCATGTGGCACTCAGACTAGAGTAAATGGGGAGAGTCTGCCCAGATGCTGAAGGAGATAGTCACATGGAACTGAGGAGAGGTAACCAACCACATGGCAGGACTTAGATTAGAATGAATGGATAAATAAGTTACGAAGTCAGTCAGGAACAAGCCAAAGCTATTGGCCTAAGCATTTATTCATGAAATATTAAGTCTCAGAGTCATTATTTTGGGGAACTTGTACACAGAAGGAAAAGCCCTACATTACAGATTTGAAATTAGGCTAGGTTACATAGTGAGTTGAATTCCAGGATAGCCTTAGCTGCATATTAAGACTATGAAAAACAAAACGAGTGAGGGAAGAGTTAGTTCTGTGTCAGTAAGACATCATACAAATTTGCTTGTGACTTTGCCTCTCTCAGTCAGTGGCATATCACATGAGCTATCACATTTAGAGCTAGGTAAATAGGCAGTAAATAGGCAGTAAATAGGCAGGTAGTCCTGGCTACTAGAGAGGCCCAGGCAGGAGGATTGCATGACCCATGAGTTTGGGCAACAGAGAAGTGCACCCGGCACCTAAGGAGCACTGAGTTGGTGGTAGCCCCTTTGATATGTTCTTGACAGGGAACAGGCTATTGGATAAGTTTGAGTGAGGCTTTTAGGAATAGATTGGCTTGGAACTAGACTTTGAAACCTGATTAGGATATTGATAGGTGGTGTAGCCTGTCAAGTAGATAAAGAGCACCACTGGAGTCTGCTGTTTACTGTGTAACTTTTTTTTTTAAATTAGCACACAGTATTAGATATCGTTATGGAATTTTGAACAGTGGGCTGTAGTAGATTCTCCTTCCCTTGTCTAACCTTCTGCTCCAGTCTCTTCTTTTTTCATGTCTCATGTGTTTTTCCACCCACCTGTTCTTCCTTACCGCCTATATTATCTCCACTTGGTCTCCTTCCTAGAATCTTAGGCTTTAGCCGCATTTACACTCATTTATACACACTTGTATATTACAGCCTAGGATCCATTTATCAGAATGTGATTCTTTTGTCTTCCTGAGATTGTGTTATATTTTGTTTTTATTATTTTTAATATTTTGTTTAATATTATATTTTGTTTAACATTATAATTCCTTGATTCATCCATTTCTTTTCAAAGCTCATAATTTTAGTTTTCATTATTATCGAATAAAATTTCATTCTGTGTGTATACACACACACACACAAATGTATGAGGAAGAGTATAGCATCCGGAAGAGTTCAGACTAAACTGGACAGTGACAGGGGCAGGGAAACAAGAGGAAGAGAAAAGAGGGGAACAAGAGCCAAGGACCAACAGAGCACATGGCCATAATGGCAGGTTCAAATTGGAATGAGAAGCTAGGGAAGGGTATGAAGAGAGGGCTGGAGAGGTTTAGGGTAGGGGACAGGATGAGGAGTGCTGGGAGGAGCTACAAATCCTGAGTGAGCACACACTTGCTTATACATGTACAGTAAAACATAGAGGTATGTATATGCACACACACGGAGTGTATTTGTGTGTACACATAAACACACCATATTTTCATTATCCACTCTTGTTGATGGACATACAGACTGGCTCTGAGTCCTTGTTAGAGCAGCAGTGACTGTAGATATACAAGGACTTCAGTGGTAGGATATGGAGTCCTTTGGGCAGATGCCCAGAAGTACTATAGCTGGGTCATATGTAGCTCTATTTTAAATTTTTTGAGAAACCTCCTATGATTTCCATAATGGTTGTACTAGCTTGCATCCTTATCAGCAGGAAATAAGTAAGGGTTCCTCTCTCACCAGACTCATGCCAGCATTTGTCAGATTTCTTGACGATTTACTGTATAATCTTTAATAGGTGACTTTGTGTCTCAGAGCCTCAGATTTCTTCTCTGTAAAATGTGGAGTCTGCTGACACCTCACCAAGGTGCTGGCAGAACAGACAGGGTGCCATGAGAGCAGCTGAATAGAAGCCCAGGATGTGCTTTCTGCAATGGAAATAGCCAGACCAAGGCTAGGAATTAAACAGCTATTGCTCATTCTCTCTTTCACCAAGTCAAGGAAGCGACTTCCCCCATGGTCTCCCTGCTCTGCCCTGGCTCCCTTCACACAGCAAATGTGAACCTTTTAAAATCGTAGGTCAAGCTGTTATTCCTTGACTCAAAATCTTCTACTTCCTCTCCACCTCCACCCCCATCTTGGTATACAGCCCAGGCCGGCCTTGAACTCAGTCATCCTGCCTCAGCCTCCTGAATGCTGTGATTACAAGTGTGTATCAGCCCCCTCAACTGTCCAGTGACTTTTTTTATTCATAAAGATAAAAGCTGGAGTGTGTATAGTATAGGGGCCTTGGCAGAGCAACAATGACAAGATAGGTGCCCTAGAGTTCACTTTTTCTGGTCTCTAAGTGCCCATGCCCACTCCCCTCCTAGAACCAGTCTTGTGTTCCCGTTTCATGTCCCTGTGTGTGTACACATGCACGGAAGCACAAGTGGATGACATGGTGATGATGGTATGTACCCAGGACATTTTGTAACAGGGAAGGACATTGACCACTGCTCTGGGGCTACCAAAGGTCACAAGGCTAAGAAAAAGCCAAGGGTATTTGGACAGCCTTCCTCTCTAAAGTGAGTCATTTCCTGAGGGATGTTGGTCATTCACTCATTTGTTCATTAACAAATACAGAGTTCCTGCTGTATGTTATGCATTGAGCTAAAGGTTGAGCAAATAGTGTGAGCACCGTCTTGTCATTCAGCTGACATTCTAGTAAGAGAGAAAGTACTTAACATTCTAAGTACTTAGCATATCAGGTATTTAGGACCACAGGGGAAAAATACAAGAAAAGAGAATTTTCTGTTGCTAGCTAGGGTCATCAAGAAGGCCTCTTGATAAGGGCTTCCTTGGGCCTGATTGCAGAAAGGTGTGATCCATGCAAATATTAGGGGGAAAAATGTTGAAATAGAGGGGACAGCAGGTCCATAAAAGACTTCAAATATGTTAATATCAGAGAGGCAAAGAGTGTGTAGAAATTGAGCCTGAAGTAACCTGAAGCCAGGCTTTCCTGCAGGCCCACATAGAACATTACTTTTATTTTGACAGGCATAGAGGGTTTTTGAGCCAAGAAATGACCAGACCCAACTGAAGCTTTAGGAGAATTTCTGCTCACTCTGGAGCTGGGGTCTCAGCCTGTAAGTTGCTACCCCTTTGGGAGTCGAACACCCCTCTCTGTGTTTGCATATCAGATATTTACATTATGGTTCATGGCAGCAAAATTACAGTTATGAGGTAGCAATACAAATGGTTGGGGGTCACCACAACATGAGGAACTGCATATTAAAGGGCCACAGCGTTAGGAAGGGTGAGGACCACTGCTCTGGAGAATGAAGTACGCAGGCATGAGCAGGAACAAGATGGCGGTAGCTGCTTGTACTACGCAGATTTATGTCAGATGTGGGGAGCAATGATCATAGCTTGATAGACTGGTTTTGCTGCTGCTGCTGCTGCTTAGTGGGAGGAAGGAGGAAAGAGAGAGGGTCCATCGACCTAGCCTGAACAATGAGGTACTTGCTCCCATAAGGAGAATACACTATAGCAAATAATTGTTTTCTGCTGGGCCTGTGACCTTTTGTATTCAAGTGTTAGTTACTTGCTCTTTGACGCTGGACAAGTGTTTAATTTTACTAAGCTTCAGTTTTCTCAATTGTAAGACCCATGTCTAAGTTTTAAACAGTTGGGTGCTGTAAAAGCTAAATGGGAGTAACTTGTATGGCAGACTATGGACCCTGCCTACTCTGAATAAGCTCTGACTAAAAGCACAGGCTGAAGTTGTTGGAAGGCAGGGAATCCCAAGGCTAAGCAGGCTTCTGAAGAGCAGGGAGCAGGCTCCACCCCATTTCCACCATTCCCTCAAGAAGCCCACCCTCCAGCAGACAGCTCAGACACCATCTGTCCAGCAGAGAAAAGCCACTGGGAGACAGGCTTTCAAGGGAGCATTAGATAGAAGAGCCCTTCCCAAGAAACCTAATCTCACTCTCAGCAGGTGATAATCCCTGTAGCCTCCCCTGGTATCTGAGCCCAGCCCACCCACTTCCTTCTCCTCCCCCACCCTGCCACCTAGGCTCTCTCCCCCTTCTCAACATCTTCAGGGTTCCACCCGGAAGATTTAGCAGCTGGGAGAGCTCTAATGGAGGCCCACATCTGATTGGATCCAGCCCTTCACATAGATCAGGTCACCAGGGACTGTAGGTACCACCTGTCCAGACCCCTCCCCCAGGTGCCTGTTCCTGGGCGTGGAGCTTGATCCCTGCCGAAGCCAGCTGGAGCCAGGAACACCCACTGTGGCCCAGCTGCTGCCTTCCCATCCTTTTGGCCGAGAAATTAGCTTAACCCTTCAGGTACCACACATGTAGTCGTTTATGGTCACAGTTCTTCCTTACAGTGTTTGTTGTAGTGGCCCTGTACACTCTGAATTGTTTTGTAAAATTAATTTATTACAAATACAACAGAGAATTGTTTGGTTTTAGTCTTTTGAGACAGGATCTCATTGGTAGCCCAGTTTGGCCTGGAATTTACTATATGGCTCAGAGTGGCCTTGAACTGGGGATAGTCTTCCTGCCTCAAACTTCCAAGTGCTGGGATTTGTATGATATGTGACACTTGCCTGGCAACAAAAAACAGCTAATGCATATGTGTACTTTCAAGAATAGAAAATATGCATAAACAAACTTTACCCAGCTTTTAAAAAGTCAGAATATGGAGAGTTATACAGTGAGACCCTCTCAGGGAATAAATAAATAAATACAGAAATTTTAATCAGAATATAGGTTGGTGAGACATCTCATATAGCACTTACCAGCAAGCCTGACAACTGGAGTTCCTCTCTCTGGAAACCACATGGAGGGAGAAGAGAACTGACTTCCGAAATTCTATGACCTCTACAGGTGCAACAGACTGTGAGAGCTCTCTTCCTCTCCCTCTCCCCACCTCCATACTAAATAAACAGAAATAAAAAGCAGATTCTACCATTCAGGAGTACCATAAAGTCCTCTGCACTCTTTCCCTGTCAGTCACCCACTGCCGGTTCTCCTGAGATCTATTGGGCTTTGTTTTGCATGGATCTATGGAGAAAGAAAAGCTTCCTCTATCCTCTGAGGGTCCTATAATTGAGTCTGAGATCAATCACAGTGGACAAGCATAACAGGTGAGATGGTATGTGGCTTTTACAAGTTCATTGCATATACAGAGTCATGCATAGTATGAAAGAAAGTGAATGCCCAACCCACTTCATAGGAAAAAGGTGTGGGGTATAGGCACCTGAGGCACCCAAAGAATAAAAGAGAGGAGCCTGTGGTAGAACATGTCTGGGCTGTGTTGTGGCCAGCTCTTCTTAGTTTAGTTTTTCCTGCTTGTGAGATTGCCAGGGACTAGGTTCATGACAGTTCTTTAACTTTTCCACAGGTCTGCCTGTAGGTTATGAGGGAAGGTAGAGAGTCTTCTTGCAGTCCTCTGCTCTTCCCCCAAGCGCCCTCAGTTTGAGATATCAGCATGCTCCAGCAACATTTTGGAGCGGTAGCTCCTGAGCTTCAGTTTATATCCCCAGACAATATAAGCTCTCCTTCTCCATGCCTTTAAGCTTTAAGTAAAGCTTAAAGATGTGTGTTCCTATATAGTGTGCTTTTTTCATTCAGCATTGAGATCCATCTATGTTACATGTATAGCTGTAGCTTATCCATTTTTTCTTTTGGGAGGTTGTTTTATTTTTAGAAGCATTTTTTTAAAAGATTTACTTATTTAGTTTATGTATGTAAGTACGCTGTCACTCTCTTCAGACACACCAGGAAACGGCATCTGATCCCATTACAGATGGTTGTGAGCCACTATGTATGTAGTTGCTGGGAATTGAACTCAGGACCTCTGGAAGAGCAGACAGTGCTCTTAACTGCTGAGCCATCTCTCCAGCCCTAGAAAAAAATTTTAAGGGACAAGGTCTTACTCTTCAGTCCAGGCTCCTAGAACTTATTCTGTAGTCCAAACTGCTCCCAAATTCATAGATGTCCTTCCTCAGCCCCTCGGTGCAGGGATTGTACAGGCATGAGCCAGTCCAAACTGGTCCCAAATTCATAGATGTCCTTCCTCAGCCCCTCGGTACAGGGATTGTACAGGCATGAGCCAGTCCAAACTGGTCCCAAATTCATAGATGTCCTTCCTCAGCCCCTCGGTGCAGGGATTGTACAGGCATGAGCCAGTCCAAACTGGTCCCAAATTCATAGATGTCCTTCCTCAGCCCCTCAGTATAGGGCTTGTACAGGCAATGAGCCACTTTCCCAGCTCCACATCCTCACTTTGTGTGACTAAGTCTCAAGGTATGTGCCCAGTGATCTGTTTAGTGGTTGTTAGGGCTGTTGGGTTCCTTGCTTTCACTATTTCAAACTTGTACTTGTGTGTGTCCTGTACTTACATTCATACACATTTAAAAGCAGCAGTTCCCAAACTTTAGCCTGTCAGAATCACATGTAGGGTTTGCATAAGTCAGGCGGTGCTGGGCTCCTCCTTGTGAGTTTGATTGTGCCTGTCTGGTTGGAGCCCTGAGTAGTTGTCAAGAACAGTCAGTGCTCTTAACTGCTGAGCCATCTCTCCAGCCCTCTATATGATATTTTTTTATGCCTAGATTTTTTTTTAAGATTTATTTTTAGTGCCGGGCGGTGGTGGCACACGCCTTTAATCCCAGCACTTGGGAGGCAGAGACAGAGGCAGGCGGATTTCTGAGTTCGAGGCCAGCCTGGTCTACAGAGTGAGTTCCAGGACAGCCAGGACTACACAGAGAAACCCTGTCTTGAAAAACCAAAAAAAAAAAAAAAAAAAAAAAGATTTATTTTTAGTAAATGTGTATGTTTATGTGTCTGTGTGTGTGTATCTATAGAGGTGTCAAATCCCCTAGAGCTGGAGTTACAATAGCTCTGAGCTACCTAATGTTTGGGCTGGCAGCAGAATTTAGGTCCTCTCTAAGAGTAGTAAGTATTCCTAGCCATTCAGTATTTCAATGGAATTGAATCTCTTGTGATTTATAACATTTATATTTTAATAGACTTTCCCTTTCTTCTCTTGTGATCCCTAAAGACATTGTCAATATATTCTTCTAAAATATTTCTTAACTTTTTAATTAAATTGGTTTGTTTTATGGATGTGTCTATGTGTTGTGTGCACATGTTCAGGTCCAAGGACAAAGTTCAGTAATCTGTTCTTTCTTCTTACCACATGGGTCCTAGTCAGGTCATCAGGCTTGGTCCAAAGTAGCTTCACCCCACAGCCTCCTCCAAAACAGCTCTCTTCTAAAAGTTTCAAAGCTTTGTTCTCTTCAGTTAAGTCTAATAAATCTGGAACACTTTGTCTGTGTGTCTGTCTGTCTGTCTGTTTCTCTCTCTCTCTCTCTCTCTCTCTCTCTCTCTCTCTCTCTGTCCGTGTGTCCTTCCTTCCCCTCCACCCTTGTCTCATACTTTAGTGTGTTTTTAGGTGAGATGCCTTTATTCTAGCAGCTTTTAACTGGCTGTAAATCTAAACTATTTATGACTTGAGTCATGCTAGGCCATATATATATATATATATATATATATATATATATATATATATATACACATACATACACACACACACATACACACACACACACACATACACACACATATACATATACATATACATATACATATACATATACATATACATATACATATACGCTCTGTCCTCCTCATGCTGAGCAAAGCTCTCCTCTCTAGGAAAGTTTGATCACATTTAAAACCTTTCAAGATTTTGGTTCTGGGAAAGGTTCAAATTTTAGTCATAAATTTTTTCCTGAATGTACCTTGCTTCTCAGAAACGTAAACTGAGTGCATCTGGAATTTGCCTCACAGTACCACAGGGTAGAGAGCGAGCGGTTGAGGAACAGTTGGCATCAGGTTGGCACTGAATTAATAGTTAAGGAACCTCAGTAGTGGGCTCATTTTGCCACTCTGTTTTGGTTTTGTTACTTAGAGAATTCTTTTAATTTCTGTAACCAAACCCCTCTATTAGTCTTACTAATACTGTGCATTATCCTGTATAAATGGAAAGAATAGTTGACATTTATAGGCCAGTATTGCTATTAATTTCTGTATTGTTTTGGTTTTGGAGATGGGAGTCTTGCTGTGTTGTCCAGGCTGACCTCAAACTTGAAGCTTGGGTGATACCCCTGTCCCCACTTGCTGAGTGTTAAGATTACAATGTATGCAGTTTCCTGCTTGACATCCTCCCCCCCCACCCTCAGCGATTATGATAGTTAACATAGTTAACAGCCCTCTATGTTTCTTAGACCATCTGTGAATATAGTACACCTTTGGGAATAAATCACTACAAGTAGATTTGTTGGCATATAACTTTAAATCCAGCACTCAAGAGGCAGAGTAGGCAGATCTCTGAGTTTACGCAGTGAGTTCTGGGACAGCCAGATCTCAGATGATTGTGAGCTACTGGATGCAGGTGCTGGGAACAAAGCTCTGGTCCTTTGGAGGAGCAGCAAGCATCTTTTCTTCTGTACATATATTCTCCTTTGGCAGTTTGTTTGGTACTGCACATTTATGACAGGGATACAGAATAACCTTTTCCTGTATCAAGTGAAACTCCTGAGTATTCAGCATAGTATTTTATATGTTGGTTCTTCAACCAGCCAACAGAGACATGTGAAAACTTAAAGGCAGAAGGGTTAAATATGTGGACCAGGGTCTCTGGCCCAGCTAGGTAAGTGATACAGAACCAAAACTAAACCCAGGTTAATTCTCATAAAATATCCCCCCTTTTAAAGTTTTTCTTATGCAGTGAAGTGTTGGTTGACAAATTCTCACTGTGTAACTTTGGCTGGCCTGGAATTCACTGTGTAGACCATGATGGCTTTGGACTCAATAGCCATCCTTCTGTTTCGGCCTCCTAAATGCTGGAATTAAAGATGTGGACCACCAGGATTGCATTTACAGTCTTTATTATTATTTTTTAAACTTAATTAATTAGTTAATTTGTTCCCTTGTTTGTTTGAAATGGTCTCACTATATAGCCTTGACTGGCCTGTAACTTGCTATGTATATAAGGCTAGCTTCAAAGTCACAGAGATTTGCCTGTCTCAGCCTCTGTCTCTTGAGTCCTGGGATTAAAGGTATGTGCCACTATGCCTGGCCAGTACCCATAGCACTTTTTAAAGTGTACTCTCTATATTATCAGGAATAATAAAACATGGCCAGGGAGTCTCATATTGATGAAGAATTAGGCTTTGAGAACACACATGAGCTCACAGCTAGGATCTGTGGAGTTCCCAGGAGAAGGCCATATATGTCCTCTATGTCCTGCAGTGGTTATGCTGAGTTGCCAGCCTTCCCCATGGAAAGTTTCCAAATCTGGTTAGGATTCTGTCGGTTTCTACATCCCTAACTTTGTTGCTATGGAGAGCTTCAAGTCATCTCTTTGCCATCAGAGGGTCTCTAGGAATGACATATCTATAATTACTATAACAATGACAGTGTAAATACTACTGTTATATGAGTCCAACGGTGCAGGATACTGTAGGTGCACTGTCAGTTTTAATCTCCACAATAGCCCTTCATAGGAAATGTGAAGTTCTTTTGAAGGGTATATTTTTTGTGGGGTATGTTGTTTGTGTTGGGAGTGGATTTTAGGACCTTGTACATGGCAGGTAAGCCATCTACACTAAAGTTATATTCTTCCTTTTCATTGTCTGTATTAGAACATGGGAGTGAGCCAAATTAAATAATAGTTACAAGGTTTAATACTAATAAACACCAATAAAACTCAATCTAAATCCAGTCTGTTAGACTCAAAACATCATTCACTTTTTTCCAATATTTATTTATTTATTTATTTATTTATTTAATGTGTATGAGCTTTCTGTCTTCATATATGTCTATGTACCATGTATGTCTGAAGTGCCCAGAGAGGCCAAAAGAGGATGTAGACCTCTTAGGACTGAATTTACAGATGGTTGTGAGCTTCCATGTAAGTGCTGGGACTTGAACCTAGGTTCTCTGGAAGATCAGCCAATGCTCTTTTACCCACTGAGCTCTCATCATCCACTCTTTCTCTATTGCTGTGGTTCTGGGCTTCCCTCAGCTCTCCTTCTACCCCATGCACTTTTTCTTATTGTTTGATGTCCTTTCTGGTATGGGCATCTGGCTTTTGTCTTGGCTCCAGACCATATGCCAGGTGCTTAGGACAGGCGGCCAAGGAATGGGCTCCCAAGTGATGCCTGTGGCTCATCAGCTATGGATGGTCTATGCTGATACCACCATAGCACAGACACATCCCTAGGCCTGGCTCTTGGCAGGCTCTACAGTCAAACATATCTGGGTTTCAACACTAGCTCCTCATTTTGTGTCTGTAGAATCCTGAACAAGTAAATTCACCTTAGTGACCTTCCACTTCCTCATCCATAGATGTTAATTTTAAACACATATAAGAGCCCAGCTCCTGCCATAAATTTCATAAATTTCATTGGCATCAGAAGGAAGTTGGGGACCAGATACAATTCCACCCAGTTCCTGAATTACAGCCCGTTCTCAAGGATGAGTAAGCTAGTAGGTAGTAAGCTAGTAGGCAGCACAAGCCAGGAACATTGGGGAGTCAATGACATGCTCATGGGTGAGCAGCATAAGGCGGGTGCCCAGGGCTTCTTAAATGGCTTTTTCAGTCTTCTGTCAGCACTTGGGTTTATAAAGGAAGAAAATCAGATGGCTGCCACAATCTAGACCCTCACTGGGGTTATTAGGGGATGAATAAAAGACAGACAGACAGTTAAAAAAGCTGGGCTGGGGTGGGCCATCGCTCTAATGGGGCTCTGTTAGAGCTGCACTAGCAGCAGCCCAGAATCCAGTGTTAGTTTTCTACATCTGGCATGGGTCTGTTGTGTACAACTGGGCGTCAGGTTTAGCTAATCTCAGTAGGAGGTCTCTATCTACTGTGTGCTGTCTCACACTAAACATCCAAGAGCACAAACTATGGTCAGGATTTTCTGTACATGAAGGCTTGAGGTCCTTGATATGGCCATGCTCAAAAGCAACAATACATTCACTGTACATAACCCATTCCTCACAGCTGCCACTAGAGGTGAAGGGACTTAAGGGGTCACACAGTAACTAAATAAATGTCAGTACTGAGAGCTGAGCTAGAGCTTAGTAATAGAGAACTTACTAGGCTGAGTGAGGCCTGCCATTCCATATTCAGCACCACAAAAGAAAAGATACTGCTGATATTCAAACTTACTTTCTAGTCAGCAGGATGGCTCATCAAGTGCACGCACGTGCCATGCAGTTATCGAAACCTGAGTTCCACCTTTGGAGCCCACATAAAAGTGAAGAAGAATCAACTCCACAAAGATACACTCTGACACACACATACAAAGGCAGAAGGTGATTTTTTTTTAGTGTTGAAAAGTTTTTGCAATTAAAAAAAAATTGTTTTATATATGTGCACTTGGGTATATGTATGTGTACCATATGCACAGAGGAGCCTGTGAAGGTCAGAAGAGGGGTGGGTTCCCTGGAGCTGGATTTACAGGCAGTTAGAAGCCACCATGTGGGTGCTGGGAATCAAACCCAGGTCTTCCATAAGAGAAGCAAATCCTTTTAACCACAGGCCATCTTTCTAGCCCCGCCCCACCCCCAATTTTTAAATTAAAATATAATTACATCATTTTCTCCTTTTTCTTCCAACCTCTCCCTTGCAAATTCATGGCTTCTTTTTTAAATTATTGTTACGCATACATATGTATTGTATACATAACAATATGATTTCAAGGTGACCACTTAATACTGGATAACCAAGTAGGAGACACCTCCCTGGAGAAGAGCAGTTCTCCTTACCTCACCAGTGTTTTCCCATGGTCCTTTTTCTAGGGTTGGATTTCTCCCTTCCATGTTAGCATGTGCATTGGTGTTGATATTGTTCAGATCTTGTTTAGGCAGCCGTATTGTTGAGGTATCATAAGTGTAGCTTTCTTGTTGTTTCTAGGAGACATACTTTCAAGATTGACTTCTTGGTCTTCTGCCTCTTAAAATCTTCCCACACCCTCTTCCACAGTGTATCCTAGGTCTTAGATTTTTGGATGTATCTGTTGAGGCTGTGTATCCCAGTGGTCAGTTCTCCACATTTTTACCAGCTTTGGCTTTCTGTAATGGTTTCCATCCCCCACAAAGAGAAGTTTCTGTGATGAGGGGTGTTATATTGTGGTATGCCAGTGGGTAAAGGATAACTATTTAGAATGCAGTTAGGGACTATACTGATTTAGTAAAGTGGAGGCAGTGCGATCTTCTCTAAGATTCATGAGTTCATTGGTTCCAGATAGAATCTTTTCTTCTAATGTAAAACCTCAATCACTTTCCTTACATCTCACCACTCCCTTGAGGGAAGCAAAATTCCCAGGGAAGGGTCCTAGGGCTTTGGAACCAGAGAGAGAGCTCTACTGATGTAAGGATGTAAGTAAAGCCCACCTCATTGAGATGATGGTGCCTGGGAGTACCCTGTCTCCTGACTAGGTTCTTTCCACGAACCAGTCTTACACAGCCCCAGCCAGCCTCTAATTTGCTACGTAGCTGAGAATGACCTTCAGCTTCTGGTCTTCTGCTTCCACTTCATGTGCTGGGCTCACAGGTGTACTTGCCACTCCTGGCCAGAACCTTTAAATTGTTGGGGTTTGTTTGTTTGTTTGTTTGTTTGTTTCTCTGTGTGTGGATTTTTTGTTATTGTTGTTGTTGTGCCCCTCCTCCGAAAAAACTAACGCTGCTTTTAAGTGCCAATGGTTTGTAAGAAAAGCAACTGTTCAGTTTGGGAACTCTTTTTCCAACTAAATCATTGAGTGATCCCCTCCCCAGCCCACTCCCCCACCCCCCGTGCGTGCATGTGTGTGTGTGTGTGTGTGTGTGTGCGTGCGTGCGTGCGTGCGTGCGTGCGTGCGTGCGTGCGTGCGTGTGTGTGTGTGTGTGTGTGTGTGTGTGTTTTCTTAATAAGGATAATATATATTGGAAAGCTTTAGTGAGAACCTTGGTAGAAGGAAGATTGTAATCTCTGAAATCTACAGAGGTCCCCAAAGCCAGATCATACTTTGGAGGCCAGCCATCTTGCCCTACTCTCTACAGGCCTTCAAAAAGCTCAGACTTCCCTGAACCAGCTGCATCTAGTGAGCACTAACGGAAAGCCCTGGTATTTTCTTTCATGCAACCAAGCATGGAGATGTAGGTCAGGCACTGCTGGCCTGGCAGTTACAGCAATTCTGACTGTGCCCCTGCACCTGCAGCCATGTTCTCAGAGAGCCATAGAGTGGGGAAGGGATGCCGCTCTCTAAACAGGGATAAGATCTTCATGAGCTTTTGGGTGGAGCTGGCTGAATCAAGCAGAGGGTCAGAAAAGACCATCTGGAATATGGGGCCTGAGAAGATGGCTCTGCCTAGACGTGTCTGTGGCTTCTGTTCAGCTTAGTGTCATCATCAATGATGGAGGAGACTGGGGAGGTCCCATCCTCCTGCTGAGCTCAGCTGGGTCCCCAGACCTGCACCTGAACCCTCCTCTGCTTCTCTGGTGTTTACAGAGTTGAAACTGCTGCCCTTTGGGACCCAGCCTGTTTTCATTTTTGCTCTCAGCTGTCTGATCTCCATGGACCTCACCTACACGTTTGTGCGTGCCCGTCTTCCACGATGCTGCCTCACTAGGCCCCTCAAGCCTGGCACACTCTGGCCTTTGTTCTCTATAGAACTGCCAGCTCTGTGCCTGGCACTGGGATGGCTTTTCTGGCCTGAAGCAGGCTCCACTGCTCTGCCTAGCCACACTTTTCCTGAAACTACTTCTTTCTTTAGCTGCATTCTGGGGGCAAAGCTTGGCCACAAGGCTGCCCTTGTATATCATCTCTACTTATTGAGTTTTTGTGTGTTTGGTTGTTTTTTGGGTTTTGGTTTGTTTGGTTTTGGAGTTGTTTTGTTTTGTTGTTGTTTGGTTTGGTTGTTGTTTTGGTTTTGTTTGTTGAGACAGGGTCTCCCTGTGTAGACCAGGCTGTCTTTGAACTCACAGAAATCTACTTACCTCTGCCTAGGTACTAGGATTAAAGTCATGTGCCACTACAACTGACACCTCTAGTTATTTTAAAGCCCATGCACAACCTTGGTTCAATATCTTTCCTATGGAGATATGTTAGGCCTAGTCAGAGGAAGCTCAGGGCTCAGGCCCAGGGAACTTTGACTGGCCTACTGCTCTGTCCCCAGCTCATCTGTGCTTAACCACCTGCTACAGTACAGACTGGATAAATGAATGTCCAGAGATAAACAGGCCCACTTGTCTGGACCTTCCTGCTACTAACTGCAGGCAGCCTAACTTACAAAGAGTTCCATACAGATGGATGATGGGTGGTGGGTAGGCAAGTTGGAACAGAACAATCACTATGTCCTTCCTTTACTGTCTCTTGAGGAACCAGAGGGTATATGGTATCTCTTCCTCAAAATCATTTCCAACTTCCAAGCCTAAGGACTTCGGGTGTGGAAAAGGGCAGTAAAAGGAAGAACTTACTTCATGCTTATTCTCCGAGCACTTGAGATGGAGGGAATAGAATCATTGGAGTTCAAGGCCAGCTTACAAAATGAATTCAACTCCAACCTGGATTATATAACAAGACTTCTGGGAGGGGTACTAGCTGTTATAAGTAAAGCTAAAACTAACAGACTATGGGAAGTGCCAGTCATCTTTAGCTGGAGTCAAAGCATTTATTGGGCGTATACCATGGACCATTTGATTCCGTTGCCATGCCCGTGGAGTGAGTGCAGCTGTTCTTGTACTCTAGCACACCAGGCTCAGCAGAATCTTTGCCCCAGGAGTTAGGAGGCCTAAGACCAGGCTTTGACTTATATCTGGTGATCTTTGGGCATGTACCTAGATTTCAGTGTCCATCTATTGAGACAAATTTACCTATGCAGGAGCCACACATCATGACACTAAGATTTCTGAGGAGTCCATATACCTAAGCAGATAGTTAGCTGTTCTGGACTTTATGGTAGTGATGTGTATATATATCAGTTGCTTGGATAGCACACCTTTGGGTGGCACTTCCCTGAGTGTCTATAGCCTGCAGCTCTCTTCACCGTGAAGGGCTGATGAACCTGGGCTGTTTGATGTGGCCCACAAGAACCTCTAAAGTTTCAGATATTTGGTGCATTCATATGTAGCAGAGGGGGAAGAGCAGAAGGGAAGGGCATTCTAGAGATTTGTACCCGTTGCATAATCCTCCAGATTGCTTGCCTTCAGCCAGTGGAATTCCAAACATTTCTAATCAGATAAAGGTGGCCGAAAATACCCAGGACTTGTCCAGGCTAGTTGGAGGCAGTGCTAGGGTGAAGAGGTCGAGGCTACAGTGCTTGAGCAAGATCTGACCACTTGGAAGCTTGCCCTGGCTCATAGAAGAGCCACTGTCCTCTTCCCCTCAATTCCTCAGGATGGAGAGCAGAGCCATTGGCCTTTTAGGTAGAGGAGGTACAGGCTCTTTTGCAGCAACACATCCTTCCAGAATGTTGGTTCTCCACCTTCACACATCTGGTACTTAGCCTTTTGGATGCCTCTGAAAGGACCCAAATGAGTTACTTTCTTCCTCTTCCCAGTGTCCCTTGCAGAATTTCTGTGATGGGATCACTTCCACTTACTTATTTGTTTGAGGTTTATTTATTTTTAAGTGTATGAGTGTTTTGTGTGAGTGTCTATGTCTATGCATTCACCATGTATGTGTCTGGTACCCTTGGGGGTCAGAGGAGAACATTGGATTTGGAGTCTCTGGTACTGGAGTTATGAATTGCTGTGAGCCACCATGTGGGTGCTGGGAACTGAGCCATCTCTTTAGTCCCTCCTTCACTTTATAGGTAGGGAAACACCAGACAGGGGAGTGGATTTATCTCATGCAAACTAGCAATGGAGCTGGAAAGAAAAACCCACCCTGCCCAATGTTTTTCACCAGCAGCCAAGACTGAGCACCTCCAGGAGAGCGACTGAGCACCTCCAGGAGAGCGGCTGAGCATGACTGAGGGGAAAGAGGCAGGCAGGAGAGGCTGCTGTGGACCCCAGTTGTCTCAACACAGTGCAGAAGATGCTATTATTATTTTATTATTATTTACATGTATTTATCTGGTGGGTGCACAGGTGCTACAGCACATTTGTGTTGGCTCTCTCCCACTGTGGAGGTTCTGGGGATCAAACTTGTCAGATTTAGGCAACAAACACCTTTACATGCAAAGCTATCTCACTGGCCCCCAGAATGTGGTTGTTGATTTGTGTGCTTGTGTGCTTGCTTGCTTGTTTTGAGACAGGGGTTTTACTATCATCTTGGCTGGCCTGGAACTCAGTATATAGATTAGGCTGGTCTCCAGCTCAGGGATCTCCTGCTTCTGCCTCCCACGTGCTGGGACTGATGGTGTGTGCTCAGAGATGTCTTTTCTAGTACTTTCCCATATGCTTCCCAGCCTTCTGCATGAGCCTCTGAGGACTTGGTGTCTGGAGAATGCCAGGTTCCTGCCTAGTTGCTTGATATTGCAAGGCCTTCTTGTGGTATTGCCAAGAAAGATGAGAATGAAGAGGGAGCCAACTCTCCTGGCCTCTATTCTTTTTAGCACCTTCTCTGGGCCAAGCACCAGCCTAGACCCAGAACTTAGGGATAAATGGAAAAAGTAAGCAGGTGGCTTCCTTGAAGATGGTCCTTGTGAGCCTAAGACTAAGAGAAAGCTGAGCTGGAAGACCAGCATGCCAAAGAACCTGAGGAAGAAAATATGTCGAGAAAATATAAGAGAGAAGCAGACTGGCCCTGGTTGAGGATAAGGAAACACACATACACACACAAATCATGGGGATTCAATCTGTACCTTGGCTAGTAATGAATCTAATACTAGTTGTTCCTAACATTTCCTCAAAGTTGACTGTGTGTCATGATTTGCATGTGTGGTGGTGAATCCTTGTAGTAATCTGAATTGAGGTCATTTTTTATCCCATTCATAGATAAGATGTTCAGAATTAAACATCTTAGTCTACTTGCCAGACTTGCTGGCTACGTACGTAATCTGCTCTGACAGCCTAGCTTGGTGGGGAGTAAGCCAGCCTTATTCTTATCCAGGAAGCACCTCCAGTTCACACGTGAAGAAGCACTCAGACAGGAATCTGGCCCAGGCCCACAGCTACCTTTCTTGGTAGCTGGAACAGCAAAGATGAGAACTGATCCAGATCTTTGCATAAATGCTCGATCCCTAAACGCCATTTTCCAGCCAATGTACAGTGTTCTACACAGAAAGGAGAGACTGCCATGGAATGACTGTAATCTCCTACTGATGTAGATCAAACACATCGGACAAACTCTGTGTGACCATGGCAGTTTATCTCTTACTCTGTCAGAGACATGGTAATGTTGGGGGACCTCATGCAAAGGTGGATAGAAATGTTAATTCTAAGGCTGGATGATGGCTCATCTCATCAGAGGACCGAATTTTGTTCTCAGCACCCAGATCAGGCTGCTCACAGATCCAGGGACTCAGTGCCCTTTTCTTTCCTTAGCAGGTACTTGCATGTGTACACACATAGTCACACACAAGTCACTCTTGACTCTGAGTGTCCTTCTGGCCTGGAACACTGGGAGACAGAGCGTTGTTATCATCTACTTGAGAGTGGAAGTCACCATGCTTGAGATGAGAGGACTGAGTTGAGAAAAGAGGCCTCACAAAGCATGCTGTACTGCCCAGAGCAATGATTTGCTGGGCTCTAGAACCAGGCTACTAGGATTCAGCTTCATCCCAGATGTGTGACATGACATTGGGGACATTGTGCTTCTTTACTCCTGTGTCATTGTCTTGACATTAAGAGTAAAAACAGTGCACACCTTTGATCCCAGCACTTGGGAAGCAGAGGCAGGTGGATTTCTGAGTTCGAGGCCAGCCTGGTCTACAGAGTGAGTTCCAGGACAGCCCAGAGCTACACAGAGAAACCCTGTCTCGAAAAACCAAAAAAAAAAAAGTAAAAACAGCATTTACTCTTCAGGATTTTGTTTGGTTTTATTGTTGAGAATGTCATATGCAGTCCCGGCTGACCCGGAGCTCATTATATAGACCATGCTGTCCTCAAACTCATGGCAGTCCTGACTCAGCCTCCATTGAGTGCTGGGATTACAACAGGCCTTGTACTCCTTGTGGCTGTTGTGAGGTCTGGGTGATTTCTTAAACTCCAGACACTGGTCTAATGCACACTGGTTGTCATGTCACCTCCCCTCTGGGAGCCAGTGGTTGCAAACTCTGTTGAGCAGGTCTGCCCCAGAGAGTGCTTGTGATGCTCTCCTGATGCCCAGCTGAGTAGCCTGTTTCAAAGCTGGCCAGATGGATGGCCTCCCTTGCTCTGCAGGATACTTCTCGATTCCCCAGCGAGGTGTTATCTCCTCCCTGCACAGCCGCTTCCTGTTCTGAGAAGTGAGCACATCTGTCAGGCTCCTCTTCTTAGAACTAATGGTGGGGGAAGGGGAAGGAGAAAAGAGGCTGACAGATGACCAACAGAGTTAGAGGAAGATGTGAAAATGTCCCCAAAGATTCCCTGGAGCTCACATGGTCTCAGCCACATAGACCCTCAGCCAGGAAACCATCAAAAGATCACCTTGTTTCACTGAGCATTTGTAATCCCCAATATCAACACTGCCCGGCACACCAGAGCCAGCTGCCTCTGCCCCACTCCACCCCACTTACCTGCCTGTCTAGAGCGCCCACATCCAGGTCTCTGTTCCTCAGAGTACAGGAGAGCTTATTTCCCTCACATCACACAGGTCAACAGCTCCCCCAGGAATGCCAAGGGAAGTGGATTCCAGCCACAAGCCTCACTCCTACCAAGAGAGAGATAAGGCCTCTGTGTGCTACCCCTCCCCCACCGCCTCCCAGGGATCTTCTAACAAGGCTTGTTTGTCTGCTCAGCTAGCATGTTTTCTGCTTCTCTCTGGGAGAAACTGAGTCTAGGAGCAGAAGGAGACTCTGCAAGTGACTCACAACCTATCCATATGGGACATGCCAAGGCCAGGGAGAGGCACACTGCCACCATTTCTTGTGAGGTGTCACTTTGCGGAGCCCCTTCCTCTTCTCCACCCACATCTTTCCTGAAATAACTGAACAGGAAGGAAGCAGTGGGCACAGGCCTGGTGGCTTTCCAGAGTCACTCAGGAGGAAGGAAGCACTGTCTGGCACAGGAGCTTGCTTGTTCCTCACTGAAGCCAGGATAGAAGGGTTTCACTTTCCCTGGTTTTCGTCATGTCCTCTCCCTGTGGCTCCTCTCAACTGACTGGATGGGACTCATTCATTTGGCTGATAGCTTTAGACCATCTTACTCTCTTTGAAGGACCCAGACCCTGACCATGGCCTTGAATATGGGTCTTGCTGCCTGACACATTGGGCTTAAACTCCCTTACCCACTTTGGCAAGGTCTCTTAATGACTCTGAGCCACAGTTTACTTACTTCTTTCCTTCACAGATGTGCGCGGCCCATTATTAGGGCAGCAGAAGGTCTGTTGTTTGGAAATTGAGAAAAGGCAGCCTAGTTGTTGCTACAGATCTGTAGGCCTCAAGTGGGCAACAGTGGTACCCAGTGGCAGTATGTGGGGACAGCTGATGAGCTGACCTATAGAAAGGGCAAATCAGAGCACCTTTACAAGGGACATCAGAATGAATAAAATTCCCAAACCCATCACCACTTATATATGGATCTTGAGTGATCTAGAGCTTCCACGTTAACATTTGCAAGGGTTATTAAGAAATGCCCTGAACATTAAACAGAAGTTTTCATTCATTTATCTACAGTAGGATCCTTTATAGCACCTGCTGCATTCCAAATGCAGTGCCAGGCTCTAGAGATAACAAGTGAGAAGCTGGTAGGGGAGACAGGACAAAGAATCATCTTTCAAGTGAATGGGAGTGTAGATGGTTGGGGAATATGGGCTACCAGGGTTAAAGTGCTTTAGCTTAGACTGGCACATACACAATAAAGGGTCAGAACCAGTGACACGGGTCTGCAATTTCAGCTATTTGGAAGACTGAGGCAGGAGTATCTCAAGCTCCTGGCTAGCCTTGCTGCAGGTAAAGTTCAAGGCTACCCTGGGCAGCGCAGTGAGACCCCATGTCTTGAACAGAAAGTAAAAAGTGCTGGGGAAGTACAAGTCTGTGGAGAGTACTTGTCTTGCATGTACTAGGCTCTGGGTTCAGTCCTGAGTACTCCAGCCAGCTGTCACTTACGGGTTTATTCTTACCTGTTAACAAATGAGGACACTAGAAACCCGAGAGATGGATAACTGCTCATAATCACATTTGGGAAGAAGGAAGCATGTATGTAGGTGAGAGAGAAAAGGCGTTGTAGTTAGTTGTAGAGGGAAGTTGAGTCATTCAGTTAGCTTCCTTTGGACAGAAATCTGTCTAAAAGTCAGTCTACACCTGATTCAAGGTCTAGTTTAGGCTTGGTCCTGCTTGCACTCTGCCCCAAGACTGATAGGAGAGACCAGCACAGAGATAGGGGCTTCCTTTTTCCATCCTGCCAAGATCTTTGTGCCTTTAGAATTTCTGGTGGAACCTGATTTTTTTTTTTCTTGGTGCTACCCATAAAATTGAAGACATTAAGTATGCCAGGCAAGTGCTCTGTCACTGAGCAGCGTCCAAGGCTCTGGGAGCATGCTCTATTGCACCTAAGACATTTTAGTCCTCCCATGGCTGGCACTGGCATCATCGGGGCCTCCTCGGCTTTCCTGATGACTCTACCCACAGCAGGTACTCTCACTCTTGTCTTCTAAGCCTCATGGTCTATACAGTGACCTTACTTACTGTTTTTTGTGGTACTTTCTCTTCTTGTTTTTCTTTTGCTTTTTCTTAGTTTTTTATATTATTTCATGTGTATGGGTGTTTTGCTTGAACTGTTTGTGTACCACATGCATGTAGTACCAACAAAGGCCAGAGAGCACATCAGATTCTCTGGACCTAGAGTTACTTACCTAGAGTTGTGAGGCACCATGTGGCTGCTAGAAATGGTAGGCCCAGGTCCTTCTGGAGAGCACACAGTGCTTTTAACCACTAAGCCATCTCTCCAGCCTCCACTCCACCCTCCTCCCTTTTCTTTCAAACCTTTCTTCAAGAATCTCTTGGAGCTAGAGAGATGGCTCAGCAGTTAAGAAGAGTACTGACTGCTCTTCCAGAGGATATGAGTTCAATTCCCAGCAAACACATAGTGGCTCACAACCATCTGTAAAGGGATCCAATGCCCTCTCTTGGTGTATCTGAAGACAATGACAGTGTACTCGTACATAAAATAAATAAGTAAATAAATCTTAAAAAGAAAAAAAAATATCTTTAGATACTTCCCATGAAATTGGAATAGCACAGTGAAACACTGTTTTTATGCACTATGTAAAACCACAAACAATTAGAATATCTATGAATTTTTCACAGAGTCCCTTTGGAGGTAATCTCACTACTGCCAAGAATGTACTAGAACATAAGACATCTGGAAGCCCTGTTCCCTATCTCCAGGACTGGACTTAAAGCATGGTAGTTGCTTTGTGAACTTTAGTGATGTAACTGAAAGTGCAGAGATGCTGGAACACAGAGAGAAGTTGGTTGCAGAGTTGAGAGGTGATGAGCAGAGAAGAGGGGACCACACAGTGGGGTCTTGTAGACTGGTTGAGGAAGAAAGTTTTAAAGAGGGAGTGAAGACTACAATGTCAGGCCCCTTTTTATGTGTGGCCGAGACTACTGGAAACCCTGTAATGTTGGAGGGAAACACCTTTAAACTGGTCCTAGACTGGACTTCTCCTGGAGTGAAATTTAGAAAAACTGGAATCTTAGTCTGAGCTCTGCTCCAAACCTGCTGTGGGTTGACCCTCTGAATTTGTGAATTTGTTCTGCTTGGATGGGAGTCTGACTGTGGTATAGGTCATTAGCCATTGTGTCCCCAGCTACACTAAAACTCCCACACATCTCCAAGGCAGCAGTCAACTCCTAGGAATTTCGCTCACTTTACTCTTCCAGTAGACCTCAGGCCAGGGTTTCCTGGGAGTATCTTTGACTTCAGTCCCTTGTCTACTGGGTAGTAAAATCAGTGGGAGTCCTGAGGTGTGGTGGGGTCTTATCTTTGCTTTTCCAGACCTGATAGCTCAGCGGTCCTGTTTATTTACCCAGAGCAGCCGCCCGCTGAGAAAATGGCTGTTTGTTTCCAAGTATGTCGTATGAACCTGGGCTAAATATACCCACACCAGCCTCCCCAGCCCCCACCACAGGAACAGCATGCCCCATTCTGCTCCGCTCTCTGCAGAAGCCGCTTCCAGGATCCACACCCTTGAAAGCCCTGCTCCCCTTAGGAGAAGGAGCTCTGGAGCAAGATCACCCTAGCCAAAAATGCAGCTTAGGAACAGAGACAGGAGTGGTCAGTGCCTTGTTCTCTGTGTCCCCTCCTCCCTGCAATGACTGTTCCTGGACAGTGAACGCTTTGTGCCTTCATGGGGACAAGGCCTGTTTACTCCAGCCCAGCCCCAGAGCCGAAAATTTCCTGTGGCTGTCAGCCCTTTACTTCAGGAAAGTTCCAGGGCAGGAGCCAGGCTCTGTGTTTTGGCAACCACCCCAGTATCCCTGATTCCCTGTGGCCCCTTGAGATAATCAAAACTTCTTTCTCTAGCTGTGGCCTCTTTTCTTCCCACAGCCCAGTACTCTATTCATACTTCTTTTTGTTGCTTTACCTGGGCCTACTTAATTGACTGGCCTCAAACTCTGCATGTATCTAAGGATGACCTTGAACTTCTGATCTTCTTGCCTCCATCTTCCTCATGCTGGAGTTACATGCATGTGCCACCATACCAATTATATGTAGAGTATCAGGGACCTAAGGCTTCATGCATACTAGCCAGACACTCTACCAACTATGCTACATCCTCAGTCTTCATAACTCACCAGGATAGATGAAACAGAAAGGCACAGCCAGCTACTGCTTTCTGCCCAGGTCCTGGGGCTCCCCTTAGCTCTGCTGCCACAGTTCCTTTGCCTTAAAACTCTGTGGCACTGTGAAAGGTCTCCCATTTCCAACAGATGGTAACTGGAACAGCATTTACTAAAGATGGATCTTAGGGCTTCATACATGCCGCATATTGTATAGGATGCAGCAGCCCTGCCCTGTGAAGGCAGGCCATCCCTGCAGTTTGGCGCTGTTCTGCTACCTGTTAGTTAATGTGTTCCAAGCCTCAAGCACCAGACGTCTTACCTCAGTTGACGTAATGAGAAATGAGACTCTCACATACCTCTGAGGGCCCTACAGGAAAATGGAGCAATACCTGGGGCTTAGCAGACATGTACTGTGTTTGTTCTCCTCATATGCAGTCATGTGTTGCTTAACTTCTCAGGGATGAACTCGGAAATATGTCATCAGGCCACTTTGTTTTGAAGATCAGAGTGTACTTAACAAACCTAGAGGGTAACACAAGAGAATATGATGCAGCAAAGAGAGGTGGCAAAACCAGGAGGGATTGAATGTTACTACCAGCCTAACTTACCATCTGTGTGTAGTGAGCCTTCTCTGTGCCAAACTGTTTCCTAAGCACAAGACAAGATCTCAGCCCTCAACTAGACATATCTAGTACAGAAGAAAATTGTAGCAATATAATGTATGGTGTGGTCCTGAGAAGTGCTGAGGAGATGGGTGTGGCCACCTGTAACCTTAGTGCTCCCAATACTCTGGAGGCTGAGGCAAGAGGATTGAGAATTCAAGGGCCTGCCGGGCGGTGGTGGCGCACGCCTTTAATCCCAGCACTTGGGAGGCAGAGGCAGGTAGATTTCTGAGTTCGAAGCCAGCCTGGTCTACAGAGTGAGCTCCAGGACAGCCAAGGCTACACAGAGAAACCCTGTCTCGAAAAACCAAAAAAAAAAAAAAAAAAAAAAAAGAGAGAGAGAGAGAATTCAAGCGCCCTGTCTCTGGAAAAGGGGTAGAAGAGGAGAGGAGAGAGGAAAGAAGATATATGCTGAGAAAAAGACCTACAGCAAGGTTGGGGTGAACACAAGTGTGGATGCTCTAGACTGTGTCATCACAAAGACATCAGATAGCCAAAGTAGGGGCCAGAGAGTGTTAGAGGATATTTGAACCTGTTTCTAGTTAGGGTGTGGCTCCGCCCTTGGCACACACCTTTTAATCCCTCTCCCTGGAATACAGACACACCCTTAGTTCGCACCTTTAATACCAAATAATGATAGTAAAGTTAGTTTGTAGAAGGAAGCAGCCATATTTGAAAGTGATGTCTAGGTGAGTGGCACACACGGTGACAAATCAGTACAAGATAGTACAGTAGTGTTCCTGGAGAGCAGGACAGTAGAGTTGAGAGGGAGGAGGCTGCTAGAGTTAGTTTGAGGCCAAGCAGAGCAATTCAGAGGCCAAGAGAAAAGCTGGATTGAGTCAGTCAGCTGGGAGAGGAGTTTGAGCCAGAACAGCTGAGTTGAACCAGCCAGCCAGAGTTCAGAAAGAACAAGAAAGGGTGAGCTTATTTAGCAGCAAATCTCAGAGGATGAAAATATTCTAGGCCTAGATTAGGTGCCATGGAGACTAGAATCTTCCAGGATTAGGCCTAAGTTAGCAGACAGGGGCAGTAAGCCTCCCAGACAACAATTAACAAGCGAATAAAAGTTACTTTTACAAGAGAGACTTACTCACGGGTCTACTGCTATGGGGAAGGAGGCAGATGGCTCTGGTATGAGGACACCTTGAGAAGATGAAGAGTTTGGAGAGCTGCATGCATTGTGATCAGAAAGGACTTCCCATCTGCTTGCTGCTTCCAGTTCTTTTTTTTAAGTGGATGAAGAGAAGCTTTGCCACAAGGGCTCATGGTTCACTGTTGCCTCTTCAAAAGCATCATAAATATTGATCTTTCCGAGTCAGTCTGCTCAGAGGTTGTGACATCCTACTGCTAGGTACCAGGATGCAGAGATGCCCCCTAAGTACAAAGGAAGCTGCTAGAGCAGAGGACTGTATGCAGTGTGCAGTAATCTGGTCAGTGTTCTTAAGCAGTCTCCTCTGCAGTGCATGATGAAATAAGAAATGGATCAGGCTGCATCCTGGGTGAACACACTCAGGATGGGGCCCAGAGCCACTTGAAGTCTTATTGGGGAGCCTCCACTCAGCCAACTGGGACCAGGTGGAGACTGACAGACCCCCATAGAAGCAATAGTAGGGCTCTAATGTCAGCATTCAGTTCCACAGAAATACAGTAAACACTTATTTCTGGGGGTCAAGTACCAAGTTTGGATTCTGTTTGTATCAGTGACCTGGTAGGGTGACCTTAATCAGGTTCTTTGCTTCTCAGAGTCCCAGCTGCCTGAGGAAGAGAGGCCTGCTGGCTACAAAGCTATGATGTCCATGTGTTGACTTGGCCACTGAGTCATGTGCTCTCCTGATAACTAAGCAGAGATCTCTCTTCCTCCTGGTTCAAGACTGACAGCCCTGGGGTGGGGATAGGAATGGCCTCTCTATGTCCATGTTAAGTCTTCTGCTATGCTATCCCACCTACCAGCCAGCTCTGGCTGAGGCCCCCTTTACAGGGGGAAGAATCTTTTGTCTGAAAACCCCAGTACCACTAACTGAATGCCCCAGTGAAACTGTTCTGAGAACCTCATCTCCCTGTAGTCTAGCAATGAGCAAGCCAGAGCCTGACTTTCCTCTTGGCCTCCACTCAGCCTCTAGTACTGTGTGATGATACCCCATGTGCCCTGTTCCACCTCCTGTACTCCCCTGTCTCCTTGTAGTCCTTGCTGGTGTTCTCCAAGCTATCTGTTGCATCTTAAGGCAAAACTCACTCTCTCTGCACTTGTGTTCTCAGCAGTAGGCTGTGTTGGTCTTCCCCAGCTGGGGTTCAGAAGGGCAGCCTTTAACCTTTTCTCTGGCCATGGTGGGCACAAGTTCTATAGCTTTTCAGCTCACCAAGGCATGGAGATGCCCCATTCTGCCCATTCTGTGCAAAGATTCACAGTGTCTGTCTTTCCTTCTCTGTCCCTACAGGACACTTTCGTGGAACTCTACGGGAACAATGCAGCAGCCGAGAGCCGGAAAGGCCAGGAGCGTTTCAACCGCTGGTTCCTGACGGGCATGACTGTGGCTGGTGTGGTTCTGCTGGGCTCACTCTTCAGTCGGAAGTGACCATCCACTGTGGATGAAAATGACCATCCACTCACCTCTCACCTCCCACCCTGCCCCCACCACAACTCTCTTCAGCCACCATTGCTACCAGGAGAACCACTACATGCAACTCACACCCCTTCCCCTATCACAGGGTTGGGTCTAGACTGCAGCGTCCCCTGCAGTTAGCTTTCTAGAATCTACCACGCTTCTGTGAAAGCCACCTTCCCCCACATCTCAGTTCCCTTGGCCTGAAAACTCACAAGGTTTTTCCCCCAAACTAGCTCCTTGGAGGCTGGCAAGAGTGGGAAGGGGTGTGCTAGAGGGAGGAGAGCCTGCCTTGTTGGTGGGACCCTAATTACCCCTGAGCCTCTTGGGAATGCTTTTTGGCAGGGAGCTCTTCCCCTGAAAGAGACTAGATTGCCTTGGTTTTGATGTGTGTGGCCTCAGAATTGATCATTTCCCATCCTGCTGTGTCCCTGGGGCAGCTCCTCCTTCCCATCTCAACCCCCCCAAGAGCCATTGAGTGGAGTGCTTTTAGCCCTTTTGACTAATTAGAAATTCAGGCTGCTTGGGATAATGAGGCAAGGACCAGAACCTCCTCTCCACCTGTGGCCTGGCCAGAGCCCGCACTCCTGGTTTGAATGTTCTCCTGAGGCCTCTGGCTAGAGTCTAGCCCCACCCAGGAGGAGGGGCTTAGCTGCTGAAAGTCCACCTTGCTAGAGCTAGAGTGGCTCTTGCAGCTTAACACCACCCAAGATCCTTGTCCACCCTCCCCTGGCTCCCATGACCATGACTGAGGGACCAACTGGGCCCAAGATAGGTGCCCTAGAGCTGTTAATGACTTCAGCTGCCTCATTTCCTGCAAGATCGGCCTGTGGCATCTTTGCCTTGGGTGCTGGCCACAGGGTCCAGGGACTCTGGCCTCAGCCAAGAAGTGAAGGGAAGCTATACAGAGCAGCTGTGGGAGCCCCAGGGGCTTCCCTACCTCAGGCAGGAAGGGCAGGAAGAAGAGCCTGGTGCACTGGTGAGGAGGACTGCAAGGGCTTGTCTTTGTGCCCTGCCCCCACCTAGCCTGGGCAGCAGGGCTGCCAAGGTCAGAATGGCCTGGCCAGGAGCTCTTCAGTTCTCTCTCTTCTCTGCTCCACCCTTGGCCTGTCTCATCCCTGTGGGTCCCAGCTCAGCTCTGGCCACCCCGGGCTCTCTGCTGTACATATTCGAGACTAGTTTTTATTCCTTGTGAAGATGATATACTATTTTTGTTAAGCGTGTCTGTATTTATGTGTGAGGAGCTGCTGGCTTGCTGTGCGCGTGCCCGTGGAGAGCTGGTGCCCAGATTGGCAGCCTGATGCTCCCTCCCTGCCTGCCTGGGGAAGCCCACGGGGTCCTGGCCTCTGAGGGGCACCCGCCCCTTCCCTCTCCTCCCCTCCCCTCCCCCTACACTTGTTGCGGCTCTTTGAAATAGTTTGTGTGAAGGTGAAAGTGCAGTTCAGTAATAAATGGTGTCTGTGACTCTGTGAACACAGCCTTGGCTCTGCACTGCACGGCTAAGGGAGAAGTGCTGGGCTCCGGCTCTGCTGCCCTTGGGATGGGGTGACTCATCAAATTCCTTCAGCTCCAAACTTGTTTCTGGTCTCTACATTCTGTACATTACCGGGAGAAGGGGTATTAATTGAGCCACCCTTAAGAGCTAACACTCTAGTGATCCCGACAGTCACAGTTGCTGAACGAGTGCTTCCTGAGCCCTGTTGTAGCAGAGGTCTGCCTTTTTAAGACTAGCAGAAAACATAGATGTAGAATGCGGTGCTGGTTGGCTTAGGGCTTTCATGAAAAAGCCACTATCTTCTGACAAGACGTGATGACAGACTTGAGGGTAAATAAAGCAGCCAGATCTGAGGTAACATTATTAAGATAAGTCTCAAGAGTTTCACATGAATTAGAGATGACTAGAAAAAAGATGATGTTTAGGGCTGGAGTAGTGGCTCAGAGGTTGAATGCTTGCTGCACAATCCTGAGGACCAGAATTTGCTGAGTATTCCCCAGATACATGGAATTCCAGTACCAAGGGATGTGATACCTTCTCTGAACTCTGCCCATATGCAAGCACACCCTCACACATGTGCATATTTATTCAAACACAGGATTTTTTTTTTTTTTGAAAGATGGCACAGAGGCTAGGCATAGTGGCACGCTTCTTTAATCCCCTGCACTTGGGAGGCAGAAGTAGGTGGATTTCTGTACATTTGAGGACAGCCTGGTCAACATAGTCCCAAGACAGCCAGAGCTACACAGAGAAACCCTGTCTTTAAAAAAAAAAAAAAAAAAAAAAAAGAGGCGAAGAGGTAGTAACAGTTTGGAGTTAGTGAAGCATGAATAGTGAGCATTGGGCTCTGCATGGTGGCTCACACCTTTGATCCCAGCACTCAGGAGGCAGAGGCAAGTGGATCTCTGAGTTTAAGGCCATTTTGGACTACATAATGAGATCTGTGTAGAAGATAAGGACTGCGCAGAGTCCCCACAACTCAAGAGACTCTTAGGAGAGCTGAGATTTGAACAGTGAGAAAGAGTTAACTAAGAAGGGAGCTCAGGTCGCTCTTTGGACTGAACAAAAGCTACTATGATGGCCTTATATTTAGAAGCCAGATAAACTTGGCCCTGGGCAGGTAGCATATGATCCTTAGAGCTCCTAAAATCTCTAGATGCTATGAGAACCTTCTAGAAGGGAGCTGTGGAAAACCCCATAGACCAGTAAGAAACTATTGATTGATTATTACTCTAAACTTAGGGGTGTGTGCTCTGGGACACCATAGGCCTTATGACATGCCCACTGCTCCCGAAATCTCTCTAAAAAAAAAAAACCAGAATAATGGTTTTTGTTTTAGAGACTGCCTCACTATGTATCCCTGGCTGGCCTAGAACTCTAAATAGACCAGGCTGACCAGAAAATCACAGTGATTGGCTTTGGCTTTTGCTTTGCCTCTGCCTCCTGAGTACTAGGATGAATTAAAGGTGTGTAAAGCCAGCTAGAGCTACATAGTAAGACCCTGTCTCAAAATAAATAAAAGGCTTTTGGGGGGGGGGGGCAGGGAGATCCTGACGATAAGTCCAGAGCCTTGCATATGCTAGGCCAACATTCTCTTTTTGTTGGGGGATTTTTTTGGTTTTTTTCGAGACAGGGTTTCTCTGTATAGCCCTGGCTGTCCTGGAACTCACTCTGTAGACCAGGCTGGCCTGAACTCAGAAATCCGCCTTCCTCTGCCTCCCAAGTGCTGGGATTAAAGGCGTGCGCCACCACGCCGGCTAGGCCAACATTCTATCACTGAGAGATACATCCATATCGTCAATGAACTAATTGTAGTATAAACCCAGAGTTGTTCTGCTTATAGAACAGAGCTACAGTTCCAGGGGACCTGACACCCTGGCCTTTGAGGGCACCAGACACATAAATACATGCAAGCAGAATACTCACACACTCTAAGACAGGGTCTCATATCCCTCTAGAAACAAGAATCACCTCCTACCTCCACTTCTTCATTGCTGACATAGTTACAAGCTGCCACACCCAGCTCCAAATGACTTTTCGATGGCATTTGAGAAATAACTCCCTTCCGGTTCCCCAAGCCCCAGGTCCCTGATTTTGGGACATTTTCTGATCAGAATGGCTAGCTACCTGAATGTCTCCTGGTAGCTGTGCCTGGAGCTCTGTGCTAGAGCCCTCTTTCCCTCCTGTCTGCTTTGACCAGATAAGAACCCATGGGGGATGCTACTCCTCCACAAGCATCTGTTCCCACAGCTCCCGTGGATCCAGCGGTACAGTACACCCACAGCATTCCCGCACCACTACAGAGCTGAGACTAAGCCCATGTGCTTGTCTGGTTCTCTACTTAACTAAATTCTTTTTCTGCTGTCCTAATAATCAGCCCAGCACCTGGAATGTGCTAGGCTATGCTTAGCCATACCCTACTCCAAACCTAGGTTGCTTTGGAATTCACTGTGACGTTCAGGCTAGCCTCTAACTTGTGGCAACCCTCCTGCCTCAGTGTCCTGAGTGCTGGGATTAAAGGTGTGAGCTACTGTGGCTAACTACTTGATCAAATTTTCAAAATTAGCAAGCCATGCAGTAAACCCAGAAGCTAATGATCAACTTCAGAATGGAGGCCAGCAACATGGTTCTGCAAGTAAAGATTCTTGCTGCCAAGGCTGGCAGCCTGAGTCCGCTCCCAGGACCACACATGGGAGGAGGAGGGGAACCCGAGGTCTAAGCCATTAGGCCTGAGTTTTACATGCCGTGGTACACACACCCTTGAAAAAGAATATTTAATTTTTTCTAACTATAAAACATTTTGCTCTGGACTTTTCTGTCTCTACCATCACAACTGTGTCATGAGGTGAAAAACAAGAACTTTCCCTTCATATGAAGAAAAGAGACATGAAGGCTGGGACTGGAAATGTAGCCCAGTGGGTAAATGCTTGCCTAGCAGGTACAAACCTCCAATTTCAAATCCTGGTGCCACACTGTTAAGTGGTGGGTGTCTGCCTATGATCCCAGCACTCAGAAGCTAAAGGCAGGAGGACCAGAAGTGCAAGGTCATCCTCACCTACATACTGAGTTCTAAGCCAGGTCGCTACATGAGAGCAAGGAAAGGTGTGTTTATTAATGTTCTATTGCTGTGAAGAGACACCATGACCAAGGCAACTCTCATATTAAGAGAGAAAGAGAGAGAGAGAGAAAACACTTTTTCAAAAATTTATTTTATTTTGTGTGTATGGGTGTTTTGCTTGCATGTATGTACATGCACCGCATGCATGCCTGGTGCCTGAGGAAGTGGTGAGCCTCCATGTGGGTGCTGGGACTCAAAACCTGGGTCCTTTGCAAGAACAAGAGCTCTTCACCACTGAGCCAGCTTTACAGTCCCCGCCCCCCCCCCCCAAAAGAAAACATTTAATTGGGAGCTTGCTTACAGTTTTAGAGGGTTAGTCCATAGCATCATGGTGGGGAGCACACAGGCAGCTGTAGCTGAGAGCTTTACATCCTGATCCCCAGGTAACAGGCAGACACTGGACCTTGCTTATGCTTTTGAAACTCAAAGCTCACCCCCAGTGACACACCACCTCTGATAAGGCCACACCTCCTAATCTTTCCCAAATAGTTCATCAACTGGAGACCACACCTTCATATAGATGAGGCCATAGGGGGCGTTCTCCCACCACAAAAGGAAAGGAAAAATGGCTAGGATGAAGGATGTAGCTAGCTCCACTGTATTGTTTTCCAGACAGGGTCTCAACTATGGTAGCTGTGGCTGACCTGGAACTTACTATGTAGACCAGGCTGGCCTTGAACTCACAGAGACCTGCCTGCCTCTGCCTCCCAAGTGCTGGAATTAAAGGTATGCACCATTACACCCAGCACACTACTTTTCATACCTCAACAAAATGAATGTATGTGAACTAAATTACGTGTTCTTTGATTTTTTTTCTACTAAATATCCACACATTGATGTTTGAGAGCTAAGCTCATAAAGTCTTTATTCTCAACTAAATTATATAAGCCGTCTCAGTCCAGTAAGCCTAAACATGAATAATTTCAATATAAAAGTCCTTGTGAATTCTTAAGGAACCTAAAGGGTTATATTATAAAATGTTAGCCAGATGATCTTACAATTTGAAAATGCCTTTTTTGAGACAGAGTGTAGTCCTGGATGTCCTAGAACTTGCTTTGTAGACCAGGCTAACCTCTAACTCAAAGATCCACCTGCCTCTACCTCCTGAGTGCCAGGATTAAAGCTGAAAGGCATGCGGTGCCACCACCCACCCAGCTGAAAACATCATTTTTGTTTGTTTGGTTTTGTTTTTTGTTTTACAGGTTTCTCTGTGTAGTCCTGGCTGTCCTGGAACTCACTCTATAGACCAGGCTGTCTTCGAACTCAGAAATCCGCCTGCCTCTGCCTCCCAAGAGCTAGGACTAAAGTTGTGCGCCACCACTGCCCGGCTGTGAAAACATCGGTCTTTAAAGTACTCAGATTATAAGAATGTAGATGTAAAGTAAGAATAGTGTTTGCTGGGAATAAATAGTAATATAAAGGTAACATTGCAGGGGGTTTGCACTCACTGCTCAGAAGGAAGTCACCCTCCCCAGGAAGTCCCAGGTCAGACTCAAGTTGACCAAATGTAAAAGCAAACAGCCCCATCCCCAAAGCACTTAGAGCTGCAGTGCGATGATAACTAGTGTCAAACAGAATAACAGTAGGGAAGAGTAACAAGATGGCTCGTGGAGTGAGGAAGCGTGCTGCCATGCTGACAGCCTGAGTTCAGTGGAGGGGGAGAACACTGTCGTTTGATTGTCCTCTGACCTCTGCATATGCACCATGGCACTTGCGTACACTCACCCATGCATGCATACATAAATAAATAGATACAATAAAAATACTATTAAGAAATAACTAGGTAGGGAAGGTCTAGGAAAATGACTTCAGTGGTGGGTTGGAACATCTGCTGTGCACACATAAGGAAACGAGTTTAAATCTCTAGTACTAACATGAGCCTCTGGGCATGGCCCTGGGGTTGCCTGTACCTCCATAATGTCCCCTTCTGGCCTCAGCACATGTACACACAGGTATAAGTACACATCATACACACATAAAATAGTTTTGCAGGGTTTCTCTGTGTAGTCCTGGCTGTCCTGGAACTCACTCTATAGACCAGGCTGGCCTCAAACTCAGAGATCCACCTGCCTCTGCCTCCCCAGTGCTGAGATGTGTGCAGTGGCTGAAGGGACCAGAAGAGGGCATGAGATCCCCTGGGACTGGAATTACAGATGATTGTGAGGTATATGATTGCTGGGAATTGAACCTGAGTCCTCTGTAAGAGCAGTCAGTGCTCTGAACCACTGAACCGTCTCTATGGCCTAGGCAGAGGTTACTTTTACCCTAGACTTTGTGCCAAGCCACCTCAAGACAAACAGTAAAGAAAGAGTGGTCCTCACTGATAGTGCACCTCACTGATGGCCACGCTGCACAGCTAACCACCAAAGGCATGGCCAGAAGAGGGGAACCCATCTCTGGCTGTGCCCACCTCATAGGTAGAGCAGCTAAGCCCAAGGACAGAGAACAGGGTAGTATTTGGGAGCAAGACTGCAACACATGGCCTGGGCTCAGTAAGTCACTCTGGGTGCCAGGGTTTCTTTACCTGATAAGTGTGAGGGTGAGGCATCCTGGCATGGTAGTATATATCATAACCCCAGCACTTGGGAGGCTAAAGCAAAAGGTTTACAGATTTGTAGAGGTAGAAATAGAACTCAGTGGTAGAGTTCTTTCTAGCATGAGCAATGCCCTGGGTTCATCCCAGGACAATAACAACCAAAGGGTTACGGCACCATGGTCACACCGACCCTGTGTGGGGATATCACGTCATGCTTACAAAACGCTCAAGAACTCACCTGGCAAATAACCACTACATCAGAGTTGTCAGGCTAACCTATCTCTGCCTTAATATGGATTTTCCCAAAGTGGGCTAAGTGGTAAAATGAGGCAGGGAAGACTGTGGCCAACTGCTGTGGTTCTGAGGTCAGATCTCAAAAGGTCACATATCAAAGGATCCACCCAAGACAGTGCAGCTAGGAGGCAAAGGAACTTTTATGAAGTAGGGCTCATCAGATGTCCCTAGATCTTTGGGGCGTGACCTCAAGGGGGATTATGGAATACCTCTCCCTTCAGCCCCACTCTTTCTGTGGTTGGTTTTGTTTGTTTTGTTTTGCTGAGATAGACTCTCATGTAGTTGAGGCTAGCCTCCAACTTTCTATGTACTTCTAAAGATGACCTCGAACTTCTGGTCCTCCTGCCTCAGTCCCCTACATGCAGGAGTGTACCACCACTTCCAGATTTAAGAAGTGCTGCAGATCACTGGGCATGGTGGCGCACGCCTTGAATCCTAGCACTTGGGAGGTTGAGGCAGAAAGATTGCTTTGAGTTTGAGGCCAGCTTGGTCTACAGAGTAAGTTCAGGACAGCCAGGGCTCTGTTACACAGGATAACCCTGTCTCAAAAGCCTACCAAAAAAAAAAAAAAAAGTCCTTTGGACCTAACCCAAGGTTTCATGCATTATGGACAGTTCTACCACCTGAGCTACATCTGAGCCCCTAGTCCTTCTTTTGTGCTTCTTGGCTGAGGAGGGTGGGTTACTTTGTTTTGTTTTGACCTAGGGTCTCACTGTGTAACTCTGTCTGGCATGCAACTTGCTGTGTGGACCAGGCTGGCCTCAAACTCTGTATCCTGAGTGTTGCAATTAAAAGCTTGTGCCACCACGCATGGCTAACTAAGGGTGCACCCAGCGTAGAAAGCTCAGGGACACATGAGGTGGAGGCTAAGGCTGAACCACTGTGTCGGTCTCCTTTGCTGTCGTCTCAGAAAGTCGGACTCTGCCCAGCTCTGATGTGGACACAGTTGGTCATTTAAGAAAATGTTTTCCCAAGACTGTAATGCAAGGTTAACTTGACCTAGTGCTGTGCTCACTAGAGTGAGGGTGTGTCTTCTAGCCTGCTCTTGGTAATCTTGGGCTTTCTTGGCATCTAAGCAACCACAGTTAGTTCCTCAGCCTTATCACAAGGCTCAGACCAAACCCTTCGATTCATAACTGCAGCCACAGAAGGGGCTGGACAGTTCCTGAGTTAAGTCACCACCTGTTAGTCTAACAAGAAAAAGGCCAGAATTCTTTTATTTTTATTATTATTTTGTATATATAGGTGTATTTCCTGAATATGTCTATACACTGTGTATGTCCCTAGTGCCTGTAGAGGCCTGAAGAGGGCATCAGATCTCCTGGGACTGGAGTGAAAGATGGTTGTGAGCTGCAACATAGGTGCCTGGAATCGAACCCAGGTTTTCTAGAAAAACAGCCATTGCTCTTAACTGCTGAGCCATCTCTCCATCTCCGAGGCCAGAATTCTTGATTGCAAAAACAACATCATCTTTAGAAATTATGTTGGACATAAATTTAGAAATTACATTGGACACTGTTGGACAATTATCCCATTTTTGCCTATTCCTAGAAGTCAAGCCAAAGCATCCTGCTACCGCCATGGAGGGTACCTCTGTGAATAGAATCCCTTCTGCTCCCAGTAAAGCAGGTTTGCCAGCTGGGGGGGTGGGCAGGGGCAAGGGGTGACATATACAAGGCCCTGACTTCCACCTTCAGCATTACATAAAATAAGTAAATAAACAATACAAAGAGAAGCATTCCAGTAGCTTTACCTGCCGTACTCATGAGTGAGCCTTGTCTGCTGTTTGCACGCCACAGATCCTACTGTTTTCAGGGCTGGTTTGCTGGCTGCTGGAATCGACTATCGAGACCCTGTCTCAGAAAAGCAGCAAACATGGTACTCACTTTCTAAACCCAGCACTTGGGAAGCAGAGGCAGGTGAGTCTCTGTGAGTTCTAGGACAGCCTGGTCTAAAGAACAAGTTTCAGGACAGCCAGGGCTACACATGGAGAAACCCTGTCTTGAAAACCCTAAAAAGGGGCTAGAGAGATGAGGGGCTGGAGAGACTGCTCAGCAGTTAAGAACATTGACTGCTCTTCCAAAGGACCCAGGTTCAATTCCCAGCACCCACATGGGAGCTCACAGCTGTCTATAACTCCTGATCCATGGAGTCCAACACTCGCATAGACATGCATGCAGTTAAAATACCAATGCACATAAAAATAAACTAAAAAAGGAAGCAAGCCGGGCGGTGGTGGCGCACGCCTTTAATCCCAGCCCTTGGGAGGCAGAGGCAGGTGGATTTCTGAGTTCGAGGCCAGCCTGGTCTACAGAGTGAGTGCCAGGACAGCCAGGGCTACACAGAGAAACCCTGTCTCAGAAAAAAAAAAAAAAAGCAAACAGGCTGGAGAGATGGTTCAGTGGTTAAGAGCACTGACTGCTCTTCCAGAGGTCCTGAGTTCAATTCCCAGCAACCACATGATGGCTCACAACCATCTATAATGGGATCTGATGCCCTCTTCTAGTGTGTGTCTGAGACAGCTACAATGTACTCATATAAATAAAAAATAAGTAAACCATTTTTTTTTAAAAAAGGAAGCAAATCAAGTTCTACAGTGTTTCCACAAAATTCTGAGTAGTGTCCCTACTCACTCCTCTTTTATGAGTAGATGCCCCAGTGCCCACATGGAATAAACCTGAGCCCAGCTAAGGGCTGAATCATAGTCCTTAAATCCACATCTTCAGCTCCTAGCTCTCAGCGCCTCAGAATGCGACTGCAATTGTAGATAAGGAAAGGTGGGTGTGGCTGTTTGCTGGAGTGCTTGCCTCACACACATGCAGGAACGCACGCAGGAACGCACGCACGCATGCACATACTGGTATCCTAGGCTCCAACTCTAGCAGCTCATGTGCTGATGAGACAGTGTTGACCTGTAATTCCAGTACTTGGGAGGTAGTGGCAGGAGGTCATCCTCAGCTACACAGTGAGTTCCAAGTTTCAGGTTAGCCTTCAAGAAACCTGTCTCAACATCGACAAAAACAAAATACAAAACAAACAAACAAGCAAAGCCACAAACAGGCTCTCCTTAGGTGAGAGAGATGGCAGCACTGCTCTGCCAGGGACCAGAGTTTGGCTCCCAGCACCTACATCAAGAAGCTCACAGCATCTATAACCCCAGCTCCTGCGGAGCCAATGCCCTCCTCAGGCCTCTTCAGGCCTCCTCAGGCCTCACACTCATATGTAACAGACATGTAAAGATGCACATATATAAAATTATAAGAAAAGAAAGATTCCCAAGCACCTAAATAACTGAGCATGGTGGCACATGCTTGTAGCCTTAGCACTCAGATGGCTGAGGCAGGAGGATGGCAACTCCAAAGCCAGTCTGAACCCTAAATTCAAGTGGAATGATGGCAGGAAGCCCCAAGGGCTACACGCCCATCTATCCCATCTGCCTGGTGTTGCTGTGGGAACTGGAGGCCTGGACTCACAGGGACACCAGAGTAGATTAGGTGCACAGGACCACAAGCATGACCACATGCAAGCCGCGGAGACAGGCCTGTAGAGACCAGCCTTACAGACTCCATGATCCCCAGCTTCTGGCTTTGAGAACAGCGAGAATATAAACTTTCATCATTTAAACCTAGCCTGTGGATTATCATAGCTGCCCCCTAAAACCAATGCAGTGACCCATAACTATGGCCTCAGAGAGCCTCAGCATCCACAGGAGAAAGTGGAGACCAGAGCTAGAAGATGTTGGTTGTCTGTGGCATAGGCTTTCTCTCTCTCTCTCTCTCTCTCTCTCTCTCTCTCTCTCTCTCTCTCTCTCTCCCCTCTCTTTTATGAGGTGGTAGGGGTGAAGTTCTAATCCAGTATCCTCCACTGAGCTGCACCAGCCCTGCTGCAGGGAGAGACTGATGTACTGCTTTCAGTTCCCCTGAACCACATTTGACAATTTTCTCTACTGTCCAGTAACATCACTCCCTTGTAATTCACTAAACAAACCAGTTCTACTGCCTGTGCGTTTAACGTGTTCAGCTATGTCTAAACAGCTGTTGGAGAAGCAGAGTCAAATCCCGGCTGAAATATGCCATATCACCAGGCCAGCGCTCTCTCTCTCTCTCTCTTCCTTCTTTGTTTACTTGAGATGGGGGCTCACTATGAAGCCGAGGCTGACCTGGGAACTTGCAGCCCTCCTGCATCAGCCTCCCAAATGCTCAGATCACAGCCAGACACCACCATGCCAGTTGCAACAGAACATTTCTAGAATTTCTACCTCATTACTCCTTCCTGTGGGCTCTACCCAATAAGATGGCAGTTCTGGAGGGTGGGACCAGTCCACCCATCCTCTCTATTCCCACATGGATGGCCCAAAGGCAGTGAGTGGAAAATGGGACTCATACCAGAGCGTGGCACCCAGAGAGCTGCTGGGCTGTGCTCCTGACGCCTCCTCAGACCGCCCCTCCCATGCATTCCTACACACTCAGTAAAAGCAGCAGAACCTGTAGGGCTCCATAGGGACTGTCCCATCCCGCCTTTCTTGTTCTGTCACTTCTGTTCCTGCCGGCTGCCTCTCTCTCCCAAACATGTTATAGACCTCACCACCAGGGGGCTTTTGCACATGACTCTCTACCTAGCCTCTTTCACGGAGCTTACATCTGGTCATCTTTCATGTTGGAGGATACTTTCTCAGGGAAGCCCTCCCAACCCAGCCCCTTATTAGCCATCCAAATACCACTTGGCTTCTTTACTCGTCTGTACTCTGATTTACTAGTCTGTACATCTGATTAATGTTGCTTTTCCTGGTCCAGACTTTCAGATTCACAGTACCAGAATTAATGACCCAAGTAGGATACCTCATTCGCTGTGCCTCAGAGCCTGAGACATGGTTGGTATGCAAATTTGTTGGTTGAATGAATATCATGGCTGTTACTATTTCCCTAAATCCTTCCTCCAACATTTTGGGGTGTGTTTAGGTACACCCCTCAGATGTCTTCAGAAGACTTGTCCAAATCCCAGCTGTGGTAGAGCATGTCTGTGATCCTAGCCCTTGGAAGGTGGAAGCAGAAGGCTCCGAAGTTCAAGGCCATCCTCAGCTATTGCAGTGAGTTTAAGACTAACCAGGCTAGAGCTTCCTATGATCCTGTCTGGGATTGACAAGGTGGTGCATGCCTTTAATCTTAGCACTTGGGAAGCCAAGGCAGGAGGATCCTATGTGACAAGCTACTGACCAGCCAAGGTTACATGGTAAGACAAAGCAAAACAAGAAAGAAAGAAAAAAGAAGAAGAAAACCAAAACCAAACCAAACAAATACAAGTGGCGTTGCCAGGAGTGGGTCGATCTTGGCCAAGGCAAATGGCATTAGAGGCAGGGCTCTTCTGCGGGCACTGTGTTCTCCAGGGTGCCCACTGATCTCTCCAGTATGTCTATCGATGCCATATACCAGCTAGCACTCTGCTGCCTCTCAGCTTTAAGTTCACACACATGCTTGGAAGGAGGTTCACGAGTTTGAGGCCAGCCTAGATAAATAGACCCTACCAAAATAGACTGGGAGGGTTAGGGAGGGAGAGAGAGAAAGAGAGGGGGAGAGAAAGAAGAGAAAGAGATACTCATACCTTTAACCCCTAGTATTAAATAGCCAGAGCAGAAAGTTTACAATGAGTTCGAGGACAGCCAGAGCCACATAGGGAACCCGTATCTCAAACGAACTAATGAACCAATACTAAACAAATGAACTAATGGAAAAACAAACGAGAGAGGGAGGGTGGGGGAAGAGAGAGAGGAGAGAGAGAAACTGAGTACTTTCCTCTGTACTGGTGGCCCTCCAATGTCTGGCCTGCACTCAGGAGATGGTGATATCGAGCTTTGCCGGTAGAGGGCGCCAGAGAGCACGGTGGGCAGAAAAAGTTCCTTGCCTGTGTGTGTCCATCTAGTGATCACCACCCCAGCCACAGTGCTGAGTAGCTGTCAGCGCCCTCGGGGGGCGGGGGCCCCCGCAGCTCTCCCCGGGGTAGAGGCCCCCCACGTTGAACCTCACATCAACAGGTGCCCCCGTTCCACCAGCCACCAGCCTCAGTCCCTGCAGCTGCGGTTGTCCTGCCGCCCAGTAACTATGGAACAGCTGTGGCCAAGCACCCACGCAACTTCTCCACATCCATTCTAAGAAACCTAGACCCCAGCAACAGAGGAGCACCCTGCTTCCTCTAGGGAACTTTAAAGTTCCCTTTGTGTCCTTGTTACCTTTCCATGTAAGCTTGATCTTTTTCTGTATTAACCAGACCCGGGTAGGTTTTTGTTTTGTTTTGTTTCTTTTGGGGGAAATATTGGAAGTTGAACCCAGGGTCTTGTACACGCTCGGCAAACACTTCATTTCTGAGTCATATCCCTGCCCAATCAGTCCATTTTTAACCACAATGTAGTAACTCTGGATTGAATTCAGGTTTCAGGATGCCCCACCTCCAGCTCTCCTAGTCTCCACCCACCCCAGGTGTCAGACTAAGGGACTCTCAATCCCTCCCCCTCCATCCTACACAATCATTGCTCTCAAATCTCTTCACATGACTAATTCCTTCTTGGCATCTGTTCCTCGGAGGCCCCAAACACCGACGCTCCTCCATCGCGCTTGGAACACAATCTAGTGGGGCTCCGTGTACCCTGCTCCTCCGCTCAGGACCAGCTATTTTCCAACACACCTTCTTTCTTCTCCCTCTGATCCGGAACCTTCTTTAGTCATTGTGGCCTCCTTTAAGTTCAGACTGGCAAAGCAGATCCCACCTCAAAGCATCTGCGTGTGTGTGTGTGTGTGTGTGTGTGTGCAATGCCAGAGATGAAACTCCAGGTCTCACACACAAGTAAGAGAGGTTCTGGCTGGGAGATGTAGCTCAGTGGTAGAGCGTGTGCTTCACATGTGTGAGGTCCCGGGTTCAATCCCTGGCATCTCTAAGCAGCCATAAATTTACTTTGTCAGGTAGTGGTGGTGCATGCCTTTAATCCCAGCACTTAGGAGACAGAGGCAGGTGGATTTCTGAGTTTGAGGCCAGCCTGGTCTACAGAGTGAGTTCCAGGACAGCCAGGGCTACACAGAGAAACCCTGTCTTGAAAAACAACAACAACAAATAAAAGAGGTTCTACAAGCTCCACAGCTTCCATCCTCCACCTAAGGCCTGTTCTCTGATTCCACTCTGTCCTCTTCAGAAGAGCCACTTCCCTTAAGAGACTCTTTATCTGTTTCCCAGACTCCTCTTAGTCTGCTTTGTGGCACTTGTCTCCCACAACACAATATTTCGCTCCGTTATTATTCACTGTATTGGCCTCCACAGAAGAAAGGTCTTCTCTGTGAAGCCAAAGACTTGGTCACATATACTGCAGCAACCCCAGAGCCTTGAATCTTGCTGGGTATACCGTGGTGCTCGTTAAACATTTGTTAATTGAAGAAGGGTATTTTGTCTTTGCTATTGCCCCCTTGAATGCCTTCTCCATCCTGCCTCCCCCCATCCTGCCTAATGCCCAGCCCCAACCCACTTGTTTCTGCCCCCACCTCCATTTCAATGGTTAAATTTAGATAATAGATACAGTCCAAAGGGGACTCTGCAGGAAGAAGAAAGCAGCCTGCTTTTATTGGAGCAGAAGAGAGTGGAGGAGACAGGACAGGAGGAAGAGTAAGGAGAAGGGAGGAGGGGAAGGGAGGGGAGGGGAAGAAAGGAGGGTCTCCTGGACTGCAGAAGCGGTTTGCAGGGGCAGGCGGCAGACTGTGATGTTGGTCACTTTTTCCACTCTTTCTTCTCATAATCCCAGTGGGCAGCCAGGCCCTGTATGGGGTTGCTCTTCATGTCGAGGAGGCGCTGGAGCTGCTGGGCTTTTCGTTCTTCTGTCAGGGTGACAACCTTCTTAGGGAACACTGCAGAGAGGGCAAGGGTGAGATGGTGGCAGTCCAGGTCCCCAGGGCCACTCTGTCTCTAAGCCTGGTCTACAGCCACACAGTCAGGGTTCTCTGCACTTAAGGTGTTCTTGCTATCTCCAGGCTGTCCCCCACCCCTCTGCTTCTGTCTATTTCTGTTTCTCTCTCTCTCTCTCTCTTTTTTTTTTTTTTTTTTCAGAGACAGAGTTTCTCTGTGTAGCCCTGGCTGGCCTGGAACTCACTCTGTAGACCAGGCTGGCCTCGAACTCAGAAATCTGCCTGCCTCTGCCTCCCAAGTGCTGGGATTAAAGGCGTGTGCCACCACTGTCTCTCTTTTTGAAACATGATTTTACTATGTGACTCTAGCTGTCCTGAAACTCACTATGTAGACTAGGGTGGCTTTGAACTCACGGAGATCCACTTGCATCTGCCTTCCCAGTGCTGGGATGAATGGTGCATACCAGCAGGCTCTCCAGACTCTCTTGAAAAGAAAGGTTCAGGACCCGGGCTTTGCTCCCAACTTTGCCTTAGACCTATTGCAAGCTCCTTCCCCACAGGGAGTCTGTTTCCTCATTTATCTCTGTGACCAATGGCAGATTGATGAGGACTGCCTGGATCACCCCCAATCTCACCACTTCTGCACTGTGTGGCCTTGAACAAGTTACTTCACCTCTCTAGGCTCAGCTTCCTCAGCGGCAGGAGTAGGTTCTGTCTGGAGTGCTGTGGGGATGGAGTGTGAACAGTTGTGAGGGTCTGGGCATCTCTCTGACTGCACAGATAGGAAGCCCTGGCTATATAGCCTCTCCCTAGATGGGAAGGGCCAGGGAGCTCCTTCCGTATCCTGTATCAGGAGATCATGGGGAATAGAAGTTGGGTCACCACTGTTCACTTTACAAAACTAAAGGAGAGGCGGGAGTGGGGAAACAAAACAACTAAGGGAGCAGCCAGGCAGAGGTGCAGGCCTGTCATCCCAGCACTTGGAAAGCTGAGGCAGGCTAGACAGCTTAAGGACAGCCTGGGCTACATAGTAATGATAAATACCAGGAGAGAACAGCATTTTATCCAAAGGCTAGACCCTCAGAGAGGGACTTGAGAGACCTTTACCTATAGAGGAGAGAAGGCCCAGGGGCTAGAGCTCCCAACCTATATACACTGCTCCCCAGGGTGACCCTTCTAGCCTAGGCTCTATCCTGGGTACTTAATTTTCTCCTCCATTCATTTACTCATCAGAGGGTGCACAGTGTGAGCCCGCGTGAGCTATGATGCATATGTGGAGGTCAGAGGAAGTAGTTCTCTCCTTCCAGCACGTGGCTCTTGGAAACTGAACTCAAGTTGTAGGCATGGTGGCACACACCTTCCTTTACCCAGTCCCACCAGATAGAATTCCTCACTGTCCCCAGGGCTCACTGGTCAGCTAGGCTGGCTGCAGGGATCCTGTTGCCTCCACCTTCCCAGTGCTGGAATTACAGATGTGCTCCACCACGGCCCAGCTTCAAAAATAATAATAGCGATAATTGCAATAATCATATATAACATAATTATTTATTATATATTTATAATATAATTTATCTTTTAAACTCATATATTGTACAATTATACACTCGGTGTTCTGCCTGAGTGTGTTTCTGTTCACCATGTGTGCCTGGTGCTTGAGAGACCAGAAGAGGATGTCAGATCCCCTGGAATTGGACTTAAAAACTGCTGTGAGCTCTCATTTTGGTATTAAGAAAGAACCCAGGTCCTCTAGAAGAGTAGCCAATGTTCTTAACTACTGAGCCCTCTTTCTGGTCTGACATCTTAGCTTTTTGTGTGGATGCTGGGATGGGATTTGAACTCAGGTCCTCATGCTTACTTGGTAAGGGTCTTTACTGACTGGGCCATCTCCCAACCTTGTCACTGATACTCTGTATCCAGTGGTGGACAAGAAGGGCCCCAGAGACACAGCAAACCCTGAGCTAGACCGTTTCCCAAAGATGTCCCCATGTGTGTGCAAGACAGGAACCCTATGAATTTGCTACAAAAATCACAGCAGGCCACTCCCAGCATTTGGGAGGCAAAGGGAGAGGCAGGCAGGTCTCTGTCAATTCAAGGTCAGCCTGGCCTACAGAGAGAGTTCCAAGGCAGCCAGGAGTACATAATGAGACCCTACTTAAAACAAGTAAACACCCAAAGGACTGGCAAATGGCTTAATGGGTGAATGTGCTTGCCACCAGGCCTGACTCTGACACCCAAAAGCTGTCCTCTGACCTCCATACTAAATAAAATTTTAAAAGAAAGAAAGAAATGACCCACCTCCAAAAGCAGACAAACAGAACCAACTGTGATGACTCTTAGTGTTTTCAGCACTTGAAATTTCACAGCAGAAGGATGATTGCTGAGGATCTGAAGCCAACCTCAGGCTACTCAACGGGCTTCACACCAGCCTGGGTGTGGTGCTTTGAACAAGAATGGCTCCCATAGGCTCACAGATTTGAATATTTGGTTATTAGGGAGTGCCACTATTTGAAAAGCATTGAGAAGCATGGCCTTGGAGGAGGTGTGCCACCAGGAGTGGGTTTTGAGATTTCAGAAGCCCAAACTAGGCCCAATGTCACCCTCCTTCCCTGCTGCGTGCTGGTCTGAATGTAGAACCCTCAGCTACTTCTCCAGCACCATGTCTGTCTGCATGCCACCATGACAGTGGACTAAACCTCTGAAGCTGTAAACACGCCTCAATTAAATGCTTTCTTTTATTAGAGTTGCCATGGTCATGATGTCTCTTCACAACAATAGAACACTAAGACATTGGGGTAAAGAATAAGACCTTACTTATTTGTTTGTTTGGTTGGGTTTTTAAGATACCATTTCTCTGTGTAGCCTTGGCTATCCTGGAACTCACTCTATAGACCAGGCTGGCCTCCAGTTCAGAGATCTGCCTCCTGAGTGCTGGGATTAAAGGTATGCACCACCACCACCACCCAAAGACCTTGCATTTGGGGGGGGGGGGCTTAGATTCCCAGAAAAGGGACACTTCCCACATTTTTCTAGCTTTCCTTGTAGCTAAGCAAGGACATGTGATCATCTGTAGCCAATAGGACATGAGCAAAAGTGGCTAGTCATGGAAACCCCATCTTACACATCAAAGGAAGGCAAGCTTCCCTTCCTGTTAAGTGTGATGAAGCAGAGAGTCTGCGGAGCTGCCCTCCTGCCTGGATTGCCTCACTGGCCTTTTCCTGTGAGAGAAGAATTAAACCTAGTAGGAATGCTCCTGTATACCTAACCCCGACTCTCAGAAAGGGGACTCCCAAGTCTGAGGTCAGCCTGGGCTGCATAGTAAACCTGCTTTCAAAGAAAAAAAAAGGAGTTGGTCACAGTGGTGGTCACTTTAATCCTAACGCTTGGGAGGCAAATGGATCTCTGTGAGTTTGAGGCCAGCCTGGTCTACCTAGTAAGTTCCAGTCCAACCAAGGCTAAATAGTGAGACCCTGTCTTAAAAAAAAAAAAAAAAAAAGGAAAAAGACAATAGATTCATGTCTTCTAATTATTGAAAATATGTTAAGAAGTATGTAGTTAATACCTTCTTGGATCTATAGCCCTCTCATTAAATCCTCAGGAGAGCACAGAGAGCTGGGTGTTGCTAGTTCCCATTTTGCAGATGAGAAAACTAATGCCCAGAAGAGCTAACCTCCCTACATCCCCCACTAGGTGGCCATGTTCTATTCTTCACCCTCTCTCTGTGGAGACTTTTCAGTACCCTTCAGATAAGTCCTAAATATGGTCCCATGAGAACTCAGCCAGTGACTACGAGCATAAAAGACATAGACGGCCTACAGCCATATGACCCATCCACTCACCATAGACCCGCTGCCACCAAATCACCAGAGCCGTGAATCCGATAAAAAAGAAGACGCAGCCCATCACCGTCTTCCACTCGTTGGAGCGATGGTTCATCTCTGCGAAGGTTTCATGGAACTGGAGCCGGTACACTGGAGGCAGGCAGTGTGTGGAAGGGGACTCATGCGTAACCATACCAAGGACCCTGGAGCCAGCTATTGGCCCCTGAGACCCTTGGCTGTCACTTCCTGCACCATAAGCCATTCACTCAGCCTCTGTGTGTGCTAATGTGGGCACATGGATATGTGTGTGAGGGCTGGAGGTCATTCCTCATCTTCGTCTTCCTTAATCCTTCTCTACGTGTATTTTAAGACCGTCTCTTACTAAACCTGAAGTCCACTGATTCGTAGATCAGCTGGTCTGAGAGATTCTCCTGTCTTGGCCTCCCTACAGCTGGGAGACTGCAGAGCAGCGCTTGCCACACAGTTTGTTTGTTTACTTCCTGAACTCCATGTGCTCACACTCGCATGGCAGCACTTTATTGACTGAGCCAGCTCCCCAGTACCCCAGTCCATTCTTCTTTGCTTCTGTGTTTTGCTTGTTTTGAGCTAGAGTCTCACCCCTGTCTCTGCTTCCTAAATGTCACACCCCACTGTCAGCTCATCCATTAGCTCCTTATTAAACACATTCTGTACACCAAGCATGGCAGCCCTGTGCACAGCAGTGACCAAGTTGCTCAAAAATTCCTACCCTCATGGAACTTAAGAGGGGAGACACCAAATGTCTCAGCAAATGTATTGGGGGTGGCATGGGAGAGCTGCCTCCATTACGGAGACTGGGAAAGCCTCTAAGAGATCTTGGAACCCATGTTTGGGAACAGAGAAAGTCAAGTTGAAATTAAACAACACAGGGTGGTGGCACATGCCTTCAGTCCCAGTACTGGCCAGGTAAAGGCAGGCAGATCTCAGTGAGTTCAAGGTCAGCCGGGGCTACATATTGGATTCCAGACCATCCAAGATATATTCTGAAACTCTTTGTTTCAAAAAACCAACCTAAATGTCCCAGGACTTCTACAGATGGGGAAGGGCCAAGGGCGGGGTGGGCCAGAGGAGTAGTGAGTTCCAGCAGGAGGCAGATCCCACAGGACCTGGCTGGCCACAGGGAAGACAGACTTGGATCCATTCTTTTGGTTTGCTTTTTTTTTGGGGGGGAGGGCGGGGGAGAGAGTTTCTCTGTGTAGCTTTGGCTGTCCAGAAACTCACTCCATAGACCAGAGATCCACCTGCCTCTGTTTCCCAAGTGCTGGGACCAAAGGCGTGCACCACCACTGCCTGGCTGGAGTTGAGTCCATTCTAACTGAAAAGGGAAGGTGGATTTCTAACACAGGAGTACAAAAACAAACTTTTATGTGACAAATTGTTATCAGGACTTTCCTGCCTCTCCTCCTCCTGCTGAGAATTTATCTTCTTTGTAGAGCTTACCCTCCCAGACCTTTGGAAGAACAAGGGCTCTGTTCACCAATGTCCCCAGCACTCAGATTGCTGGTTGCACACAAGAGGCTCTGTTTTGTATCATTATACATTTAAAACTATAAAATATTGGTTTATTTTGGGAAAGAATCTCACTACACAGCCCAGGCTGCCCTTGCATTTGCCATCCTCCTGCCTCAGCCATTTCCAGGGCTGGGATTACAACTGTGTATTGCCATGCCAACTTAAAAACTTTAATTTTGCTTAAGTTGTATAACTTCTAGTAATTATCAAAACATAGTCACAGTCAGACCTAGGCTCTGGTATGGCTATTGGGAGATGTGTGACCAGGCCTATTGTGGCCCACTACCCAGCATGGTGCCTCAGCTCAGACCAAGAGTCACAGAGAGAAAAATCAACAGAGAGGACAAGGAATGTCTGTGTGCCAAGGACCTGGTCTCAGGAGGACTTCAGGAAGGATGCTGTCCCTATGTTCCTTCAATACTTCCTTCCCTCTTTCCTTCTTTTCCCCCTTCCTTCCTTCCCTGCCTCTCTTCATTCCTGGTCACCCCTCTTTCCCTTCCTCTTTACAGTTCTTTAAGGGTGTTGGCCCCAAGTGAACAATGTTTCTCTGTACTTTAAATAGCTCTGAAACGGCTGTGTGAAGGAAAAATGAGAGCTGGCATGGCTTCCTGGGCAGAGCTGTCTTGGGCTGGGCAGTTTGGCTGCCACAGTGACTCTACCCAGAGCAGCAGAAAGAAGGGGAGAGGTGGGTGAAGGTGAGAGCAGGGGAAACCGTGGCAAGAGGTCCAGGCTCAGCTGATGTTTGCTGAGGGCACTAGTGCCATCCCGTAGCTCACCAGCCTTCCCAGAGTGTGTGGTGTAGCTGTGGTAAAGTCTCAGAGCCTTCTGTGTAGGAACAAGTCCTGACCAATGTCTCGTCTAAGCTATGTGGCAAAGTTCACAGTCAGTGAGTGACTTTATCTTCCTGAGCCTCGGTTTCTTATGGTTGTGGGACCAGCTGCTGGCCAGTTAATGGCGGGTAGGTGGACATACTTACTGTGGTGACATTTGAAGTAGGAAAGACGAGGTGTGTGTGTGTGGGGGGTAAGCTGGAGAGATGACTCAGTGGTTAAAAGCACTCAGAGGTCCCCAGTTCAATTCCCAGCAACCACATGGTGGCTCACAACCATCTATAATGGGGTTTGATGCCCTCTTCTGGTGTGTCTGAACACAGTGACAGTGTACTCACATGTATAAAATAAAAAGAAGTAAATAAATAAAAGAGGGACACTCCCTTTCTGATATAGAAGGGAGAAGGAAGGGAATGAGAGAGAGAGAAGAGGGAGGAGCAGAGAGGGAAGGAGGGTGGAGAGGAAGAAAGAGGGAGGTTGGGGAGAGAGGGAGCAAAAAGGAGAGGGGGGAGGGGGAGGGCAGTGGAGGATGTGGAAGGAAGGAAAAGAAGTTAGGCAGAACACTGGGCATTTAAGTTTAATGGCAAGGTGCAGCCTGGCTTGTCTCCAATTGGATTGCCAGGGTCTGCATTTTTGTGGATGCCTAGTAAGACACCCAGTGAGTGAGTGAGTGAGCGAGCGAGTGAGTGAGTGAGTGAGTGAGCGAGCCAGCTTCTGTCCATTGGTACCTCCTGAAGTAAAAGATGTCTGCCACCCCAACTAGAATGAGGCAGATAGCCAAGGTTAGCCCAGGGCCACATAGCCCTCTTATCTCTGGACTCCCTACCACCTCAACCGCCTCTCTGTGCCCTACTTAGTGTCATAAGGACCCCTCCATACCTGTCACCTGCTGTGACACCTTTCTCCATGTCACTTGGATTCCCCATCTGTCTTTTGGATCTGTATTCCCAGGGATACATCCAACCTCAGCCACACATCCTGTCTCACACCATGAGGTCAGTTCAGGAGACTCTCCTCATGTCCACTATGTCACTAGCTTCAGACACAGGCTCAGTGAATAAAAGGGTGAGTGGAACTTCACCTCCCTCCCTGCCTTCCCCTTCTCTCCAGCCAGCCAGCCTCCCTAGCCCAATACTTACAGGCCACCTTCTCTGCTTGGCTCAGTTCGGTCCAGCTGCCCTTCTCTTTCTCCTTCAGGGCCCGCTGCTCCTCACTGAGCTCTGTGCAGAAGGGCTCATCCGGCATGGGATAGGAGCGCTGGGCATAGCAGTCAACATAGGGAGTCATCCTCCGCTGGCTGCCAGCTGCAGGTACAAGGGAGAGAGCTGTGTCCAGGCTGCCCCAGAGTCACCCTTCCTTAATCATGACTTTAATTATGGGCAGGCGGTACATTCCTTGTTCACTGTGGGCCAGCTGGTCGTCTGTTTCACAGAAGGACACATTGCTCCTTCAAGCAAGGACCACGACCAGGGCTACAGCTCACCACCTCCTCTTTGCTGCAAACCCTGATTGGGAAGGGTTTGAGAAGAAGACCTAAGCCTGAGAGGAGGTCCAGTGAGGCAGAGGCTAGGAGTGAGGAAGGGCTTAAAGAGGGAACTGAGATCCATTTGAAGTTGCCCGCAAGCTATAATGCACCCTGTGCGTGGCTTTACGCATGCCTAATGGGGCTTCACTAGAGACAGCTGGGTTCGCACTGCTGCTTAACATGCAAGTCGCTGTGCACAGCTGAATCTGAGCAGCCTCATCTAGAAGGTATGGGTGAGAAAGAGACTGTTTCACACCTCAGCAGAGGCTCCCAGGAAATACATCCAAAGGTCCTCTGGTCCAAGACTATAGCTCAGTCAGTAGAGTGTTTTCCTAGTATACAGGAAGCCTGGGGGTGTGAGACGATCTGAGCATGGTGGAACATGACTGTCATCTCATCACTTGGGAGGACTTGGGAGGCAGAGGCAGGAGGATTAGAAGTCCAAGGCTGTCCTTAGTTACATAGCAGTTCCCAAGTCAGCCTGGGAACATCGACAGCCTTTCTCAAAAAGAGAAAGAAAGAAAGAAAGAAAGAAAGAAAGAAAGAAAGAAAAAAGAAAGAAGAAAAAGAAAAATAAAGAAAAGAAATAGAACAAAAAGAAAGGAAGGGACCTGCAAGTGACTCAGGGTAAAGGCAGCTGCAGCGGCCTGACACCTGAGTTTGATCCCTAAAGTCTATGCAAATGGAAGGAAGGATTCCACAACGTTGACATCTGACCTCTACAAGCATGGTGTAGCAGGACCCCACATATCCTGCATGCATACAGTAATACATTTAACTCACCCCCATATATGGTGCAAAGAAGCAATAATAATTTTTTAAAGCACCAAAGGCCTGGCACACTGCAGCATTCGGTGATCATCAGTCCAGAGAGGACAGTTTTCTTCCCAGGCTTCCTCTTCTACAGGCTTTCCTTAGTAACTAGCCTTCTTGCAGACTGCTGGGTGACCCTAAGCAAGGCTAGGAGGTGGAAGGTCTCGCTAGAGGTTTCTCTCTCTCTTGGTTTTTTGAGACAGTCTCCCTCTGTAGCCCAGGCCAGTCTCTAACTCACAATGATCCTCCTGCTTCAGTCTTCCAAGTCTGGTGTTGTAATGGATCAACAAATGTTATCTTTGACATTTTTGACATTATTCTCCTAAGCATCAGGCCTTTCCTCCTGCTATCTGGTTGAAATCTCTCCTGCTTTAGACCTCTTTCTTCTGATCAGTTCTGACACCAAGGTCTGGAAAGAATTCAGGGTCCCTATCCTGTAGCAAAGGCCTCAGAGGTAAGATGTGGGAGCCAAGCTCTAATGAGACCTGAAATGGAGTCTGCCCCTCCTTCCTCAGAGGCTCCATTTGCTGGAGAAACTTGGTCCAGGACCCAAGGACAGGATCAAAGGAAGTGACACAAACTAGTTAACAGGCCTCCCTGTCAGATCTCTAGATTTGTGCTGGGTACCGGGATCTGAGACTTACCAGCACCTCCTGGACTGTGTGTCCCTCGAGTCCTGAGTCCTCCTGTCCTCACTACCAGGCTCCTGGCAGCTCTGGAAAACATCTGCAGGACAGGAGATGGTTCAGCACCACGTTGCTCTCTGACTGCCACCCAGAGTCAGATTCTGATTTGCTGATCCAGATTTGTCTAATACCAGCATGGGAGTTGATGGGGGCCCTAGACCAGTGGCTCTCAACCTTCCTAATGCTGCGGAGACTCCTTAATACAGTTCCTCATGTGGTGGTGAGCCCTAACTGTAAAATTATTTTAGTTGCTACCTCATAACTGTATGTTTTGCTACTGTTGTGAATCCTAGGTATCTGATATGTCAATGGGCTTTGGAGACCCCTGTAAAAGAGCCGTTCAACTCCTGCTTGATAACCGCTGCGCTAGATCTTTGGAGCCCTCTTGGGTTCTCCATTCATCATTTGGGAAGTGGGAGAAAGTCGAGCCACTGGGTTTGAGCTGAACAGTTTAGGACGAGAAACCCTTCGCTCTGATACCAGCCTCCCATCAGCCACGTTGGGAAGCTCCACTAATTGTCTGCCCCCAGAAGAAAGTCCTGAGCCTCCTCCCCGCAGGGCCGTTAACCCAGACCTCTAAGCGGATGCTCTATGCCTGGCTCCAAGGTCTCCTTAATTGACTGCCTACGTGCGCTCTGCCTGCTCCGCTGCAGGAGGAGGGAGCAGGCTGCGCCCTACCATCTCTCCGAACTCGGGACACGCAGAGTCTGGCATCCCAGGGACGTTAGAGTCCAAGGACCAAACTGGGTCAGCGGGTGGGAGAGGCAGCACTTCTAGGAAAAGGGCCAGCCCATCCTCTGGAAAGAGACCCCACTTCTGGAGCCGGGGGGTGATGCCCGGGACTGGGACCCTGCTTTAAAACGGGTCAGTGGGGAGCCTCAGCAAAAGACGGCGGTGTGATGATGGGGTAAAGGCTTAGGGTGGCCGCCACGAACTCCCCACTCCCGCGACCCTTCCCTCAGGTGGGACTCACAATTGCAAGCTGGAGGCGGCGGAGCTACCCAGAGCTGCCCTGCTGAGTGACTGGCAGAGAACCGCAGACTGGGCTGAGGGGACCAGAGCACGCCCCGCCTCCGCCCTCCACCCCCACGTGGGAACATCCCGCCTCGTTCTCTTGTGTTGGGCCACGTCCCCAGGGGCTCAGGAAAAGAGAAAGGACTGTGGCTTCCCGCCGGGTCCTCGACGGGGACCTCAGCAGACCTTCAGCTGACAGGAGGGGAACCCTGATGCTACACCTTTCTCGGTGCCATCCCCACCAGGAATGCTCTCTGGTTTTATTGAGTCAGGGTTTCCTGTAGTCCAGGCTGGCCTGGAACTCACTATATAGCGGAGACTGGCCCTGAGCTACCTCTTGCCTCCACTTCCAGGGTTCGGAGATTGCAGGTGTGACTCCAGTGTCCCTTCGAGTACCACGTGGGCTCTCCTGGGCCCTCCACCCTAAGAGAGGTGCGATAAGGGGAGAGGGGAAATCCTCCTTCAGTCGCAGCCCACCAGTGGTCCCAGGATTCCAGAGGTAGAAGCAGGAGAATCACAAAGTTGGCTTTGCTACAAGACACTGTCTCTAAGGAAAGAGAGATAAAGCCTCCTCCCTGGATTTCTCATCTGAGTTGTGACTCTCAAGAAGTGGCCTAATGTCTCACTCCCATGTGAGAGACCAAAGGTTGGTTCCTACCTCATGTATCTTGCTTCACAGGCTGTGACACTTCGTTACCAGAAAATCCTCAGGTACATTTAATAAGTAATTACCTATTGACCTAGCACTCTGAGGGCAGAGACAGGCCTCTGTGAGTTGGAGGCCAGCCTGGTCTACATAGCTAGTTTCAGGCCAGCCAAGGCTACATAATGAGACATCACCTCAAAAATAAAAACAAAGAAAAAAGGAATCACGTATTGATACTATGCTACTGAAGCAGTTTAATCCCAGCACTTGGGAGGCAGAGGCAGGAGGGTGTCTGAGTTCAAGGCCAGCCTGGTCTACATAGTGAGTTCCAGGACAGACAGGGCTATGTAGAGGGACTTTGCCTCAAAAAAAAGACAAGTAAAGAAAATAAATTATTGTGTGCATGTATGAGTGTGCATCCCCACTGTGAATGTGAGCATGTGTGTGCTATAGTAAGCCTGTAGAGTTCAGAGGAAGGTTTCCAGGAATCATGGGTCCAGAATCAAACTTGTCAGAGTTGCTCAGCAAGTGCCCTTTTCTGATGATGAGTTCAAGACCAACCTAGACTACAAAGTCATGCCTCTCTTCAAAAGTGGGCAATGGAGCTAGGCATGGAGACACATTGCTTATAATTCCAGCACTCAAAAGACTGAGGCTGAGGGATCACACTGAGCTCAAGGCCAGCAAGGACTACATTAAAAAAAAAAAAAATCTTGCTTAAAAAAACAGGGCAAAGCAAAACAAAAACAGTTGAGGGATGGGAGTCAGGTGATACAGCTCAGACACAGAATGCTTACCCAGAATAGACGCCTGCAGGTTTGATTCCAGCACTCAAAACAGAACAGAACTTTTTTCTTCCCCCCCCCCCCCCCCCCCCCCCCCCCCCCCTCCCTTCTCCCCTCTCCCCTCTTTCCTCCCCTCTCCTCCTCTCCCCTCTCTCCTCTCCCCTCTCCCCCTCCCCCCTCTCCCCTCTCCCCTCTCCCCTCTCCCCATCTCTCCTCTCCCCTCTCTCCTCTCCCCATCTCTCTCCTCTCCTCTCTCTCTCTCTCTCTCTCTCTCTCTCTCTCTCTCTCTCTCTCTCTCT
>JANHMN010000002.1:213528739-213616463 GCA_030674055.1 Rhabdomys pumilio | reverse complement strand
CACACACACACACACACACACACACACACACACACACACACACACACTTGCGTTTAATACTCTCACATTCCATTAGAGGCCGCCAGGGTTCAGGCTGTTTCTAACTACGGGGCCTAGGCAGGGTTTCGCGCCCATGCGGGCGCAGTTCCAGTTCTTCCAAGAGGGGGCGCGAGTGGACAGAGAAAAGCCGGATCCCACACAACCCAGGATTGTTCCGTGAGGGCCCCTGGGGAGAGGGAGGCTCCACTGATTTCCCTCTCAGTTTTCCCCATCCTCCTCCTGGCTTAGAGATTCTAGGTCTCAAACCCAAGAATGGATACAAACACAACAGACACAAAAGCATGATACTTCTGTCTTGCCTCTCCTCATATACAGGCACAATCTAGGTTTTGTGGAGTTTTTAACAAGAACACAGCATACAATTTACAAACTGCATAAAGAAACCTGTGAACTTCAAACTCTTAAGAGCAAGGAGTCTTGTGGATGACGGCACATGTCTTTAATCCCAGTACTCGGGAGGCAGAGACAGATGGGTCTCTTAGTTCCAGACCAGCCTAGTCAACAGAGTAAATTCCAGGATGGCTGGGGCTAAACAGGGAAACCCTGGGGGTGGAGGGAGAGTGAGAGACAGAGGGGGAGGGGGAGAGGGAAGGGGAGAGGGAGAGGGAGAGGGAGAGGGAGGGGGAGGGGGAGGGGGAGGGGGAGAGGGAGAGGGAGAGGGAGGGGGAGAAGGAGAGGGAGAGAGAAAGAGAGAGAGACATTGAAGTTTAAGCTTCTTGGGTAACTTCGGAGTAAATGAACCTCTGATTGGGGTGGGAGGGGGGTGGGGGCGTGCGTGCATGTGTATGCACTCCAACTGTGTATTCATTCACTCCAACTGAGAATGGAAACTCCTAGACAGTACGGAGTCTTGTTGGAATTCTTAGTTACTGCAGTCTGTGCCTAGTGCATGGGAAGGGGTTTCTAACTACAAGATAATGATAGTTGGAAATCTTATACATTTCCAAGGAGAAGTGACTGAAGCTTAGCCTGCAGCTCAGAGCTTATCGATTTGCCTTTGCAGGAACCTCAGAGCAGTAGATAGAAAGCGCAGGATGCTTGGAAGCCAGACAGAAGCAGCAGATCAGAAGTGGCTCTGGGGCCGGCTCTCCCGCTTCCTTCTTGGCCCACAGCCATCTCTCATCCTCTCCTAACCGCTCCTTGCACAATGCCCTGATGCAACCCTGTAAGGGCCTGGGGCACCTCTCTTGGGGGCAGCTCTGCAAAGAAGGAGGTTTTGCAAGAGTTAGGGGCAGGAAGCAGAGCCAGTCAGGGTGGGGTCAGAGAGATAAGGGAGCCAGGCCTGCTATCCCCAACCTGTGGTTCCTCCTAGCCCTGGTTTCCTCTTCCCTTCCTTTTCCAGGAAAGTAGCGCCTGGTCCTCACCCCAGCCTCACCCAACTCCTGCCTGGCCCTGTGACTCACCTCCTTTCACTACAGCGGCCAGGCAGAATCTGAGATCTGCCTTCCACTTGCGAACCTAGCTATGTGACCCTGGGCATTGGGTAACCCTCCCTGGTTGGCAGTTCTGGTGTTCAGTAAGAGTAAGTGCTATTGCTGGGTGCAGTGGCTGGATCATACTTATAATCCCAGGAGAACTGCCTGAAGTCTACGGCTAGCCTGGGCTACAGAGTAAAACTTTGTCTTAACAAACAAACAGAAAAAAAAAAACAACAACAACAAAAAAAAAAAAAAAAACAACACCCCCCCCCCAAAAAAAAAAAAAAAAAACAAACCCAAACCCAAATGTGGCAGCACAAGCCTTTGATTCTAGTACTCTGGAGTTTGAAGCCAGCTTAGTCTACATAGTGAGTTCCAGGACGAGCCAGGGCTGCATAGTGAGGCCTTGTTTCAAGAAAGAAAAAAAAAATGAATGAATGAATGAATGAATGAAAACAAGCAAGCATGCAAGTAGACAAACAAAACAACTGGCATTAAGAAAAAACTCAGGGTGAGGAAGCATTTGAAGAGTATCGCCAGAATCAGGATAATAGACGATAACAGAGCACTTGCCTAGCCTATGTGAGGCCTTAGCTTCAATCCCCAGTACTATAAAAAATAAAATGAAATGTTGGGGGGGGGGAGCAGGTAAAGCAGCACCTGCATCAAGCCAGTGCTGCGGCACTGTGCCTGGATGATGTGCTCAGGGCCCAGGCAGGAGTGGGATTGTATGTGTGTAAGAAGGACCACTGGCCCCTGGGGATAATAACGCACGTAGACGTCAGAGCTTGATGGCCTCTCACAAGACATTCGTTCTCTCAAAGACAAGTCATAGAACCTAACCCAGGACATCTTGGATCCGAGGAAGCCTGGGCTATTCTGCCTTTCTTGGTTTGTTAGATTTTGTTCCTCTTGTTGTTTGAGACAGGATGTCATGAAGCCCAGGCTGACTTCAGATTTGCTCTGTAGGTCAGGGTTACCTTGACTTCCTGACCCTCCTGTTCAGTTTGGAACCCTGTGAAGAGGATGCAGTCTCAGGCCAGTGTACATACAGGCAAGGCTACAGAGAGATGAGGTCTCAAAAAAGCGAGAGCCAGGGATGTGCCTGGTCATGGGGCACTTGTTGAGTGTGTTTGAGACTCACTCCAAAAAAAAAAAAAAAAAGATTAACCAAACCATTACTATTGTTGTTATTAAAATGAGCATGAGGGGTTAGAGAGATTGCTGCGCACTGAAGGCTAGGCTCAACCAAAATGAGCCTAAGATTGCATTGGGCCACTAAGGGGTCGAAGAAGTTGATACTTTTAAAAGTGTAGCGTAGTTAGTGCCTAATCACCTTTTGGCCTTTTGTCTAAGATCCAGCACTGTGTGTTTGTTAAGATAAAGGTAAGGAGGACCCTGAGTCCAGCGCCCAAGGAACTTGCCCTGCTCCTAGCAGCAAGTCTGTCTGGGAGGGGTTGAGATATTAATGATTTCCAAAAGAGGAGGGTTTGGCTTTTGCACACACACATAAGCATACACACACGTTGGTGGCTTCTGTCCCTAGGTTTGGGGTTCTCTCTCTTTCACACTACAACACACACACACACACACACACACACACACACACACACACACACACACTGGTGCTGGTGGGTCTCTGGCCCTTGGTCTGGGGTACACACACACAATTGGGGATATGTGCACACATTGGTGGCCTCTGGCCCCCTCCCTCCTTAGTGCCTCTTATGCAAGCTGCCGAGCCCGCCCCGTTCCCAGGCCCGGCTGCAGCTGCGGGCGGAGGGGCAGGGCGGGGGCGGCCGCTGTTTGTCTAGCGCGGCCGTGCCAAAGTCGGCGGGCCCAGACAGCCAGGCGCCTCCGTACACCTGGGGATGCTCAGGTTAAATAGCTCCGCATTCCTCGGGCCCAGCTGATGGAAACGCTCCCAGGCCGCTGCGGAGCCGGCCTCCAGATGGGCTGGGTCCGGGCCAAAGAGGAAGAGAGGGAAACGTGGAAGCCAGAGTGTGCCTGGATGGCGGGGGAAGTGGCCAGGGGCGCAGCGGCCCCTTTCTGGGCTAGAAGGCTCGGGAGGGTAGAGATGCACGCGAGGACACGCCCGCGTCCCTGTGGGTGGGCTTGCAAATGGGGACTCACACATGCGGAGGAAGTGGGCACACACGTGTGCCTCTGATTAATAATTTCTAACTGTCTATGTACCAGGCTGTGTGCTACAGTCTGATCTGGGTTTCATTTATTCTGGACGATTCTGTGAGGTTAGTACTATAAAACTGCCCAGGTGGAGAGGGCACAGCAAAGGGTTTAATCACCTACAAATAAAACTACTACCAAAGAGAAGTCCATCAAATGCTTGACATCATTTTATGTACCTAGCTTAGTGTTAAAGTTAACGTAACTTAGTCAAACTTAATGTAAGTGCTCAATAAAGAAGTCCACATTTTATTTTTGTTCAGTTTGTTTCTTCCTTGGTAAAACTGGGCTCAGAATCCTACCTTTAGCCCCAGGGGAGATCCTTAAGTCTTCCAGGCAATGGAGCAGTCTGGCTCCTGGTTCTAGATGTTATTTGGGTTTTAGTTGTTATTTCATATTGTGAGACAGGGTCTCCCTAAGTTACCTGGATCTTGCTACACAGACCAGGCTGGCTGGAGCATGCCTTTAGTACAACTGGTTTATTTTGTTTAGTGACAAACTATATCAATAGTTCTATTGGGGACAAGGTCTTTGCCCTTTCTGGAACTCCATTTCTCCGAGGGGATTAGCTTGGCAGGGATACTTGAAGGATGGTGTCCTCAAGAGCTAACTCACAGATGGCCAGGGAAGTGGGAATTATACTTTTTGAGAACTGGTTTGCTGCCCTGTTCCAGCCCTAGACCTGCAGTGGCCGAGGAATGCCAAGCAATCTACAGTTACAAAGGAGCCCAGTGTGGCTCTGTAGCCCATATCAAGTCAGAGCCAGGCAGGTATGATAAACACAGCACCCAAGCAAAGTCCCAAGGGCTGGAGGGCACACACTAGTCTGAAGAGCCCATGTGTGCCTTGCTACACACATCCACCCCCACACACCCTCAGTTCCTACCACCGGACACTTAGGTCACACACAGGAAAGCCCTGATATTTGTGCACTCCCCTTGTGAGCACAAAGCTACATGTCCAGGTAGACAAAACCTAAGGAAAACCTCTTTCCTGCTCAGGAGTTGGGGACAGGACTTGCCCACACAGTAGCTTGGGGGGGGGGTGGATGTTGATCTGCTAACAGAGTCAGGCCAGAGTGAGGAGGCTGAGTCCAGACCCAGAGCAGGTGGCCCTGCAGCTGTGTACAGCCTAACCCTGTCAATTTCATCACCCACTTGGACAAGGCAGGAGCCTTAGGGCAGCCTGCTGGCATCCAGAGAAAGGTGGCTCAGCAGGGAAGAGGGGGCAACTGAAGTCCTGCTTCAGGAAAGCTATGACCTTAGCAGGCCCTTTTCACCAGGTCTCATCACACACAAACCCCTGTCCTTGGTAAGGAAATGAATGGTCCAGTGACCTGCTTCTCCAACTTGAATGGCAGAATTCTCCCCAGCCCAGAGCAGGGGACCCAGCAAGTCCATCTGCATTTTAACAACCTCCCTGGGTGATCCAGATGGCCTAGGGACCTCGTTGAGAGAAAGCCCCACTAGAAGTCTAGAGGATTTAATTTTATGACACTAGGGAACAGGGAAATGGCCAGAGATGAGGGAAAGAATAGACATTAAAGACACCGGAAACACTCATTCAGGTCGGGAAGAATGACAGCCCAGATGTGGCCATCCAATCCCCCAGATTCCAACACCAGCTGTGAAAATGGTCAAAGGTCACTCCCGCCCCGCTCCTCCCCCATCCAAGAAGTCACTGCAACGTTATCTAAAGTGTTTGTTTAATAACAACAAAAAAACCCACCCCCATAGAACTATTGTAAAACAATATTCTCAGCCAGTGATCATTGTAATATACAATACAAAACATTTCCTCAGAAATCTGAGAAGCACGAAATGTGACCATTTAAAAAAAAATGTCTGCTTTTTCAAAAAAACAGAAACACACGGGGTTGATTAACCCCCTCCTCAAAGTCTCTGGAGGCTGAAAGGTGGAGAGGGTGAGAGACTCGGTTGATCAGCCCTCTACCCACTGGACAGATCCGTCAAGAGTCCCATGGCCGCGGTAGAGTCTTTCTCCCTGCTCCCCTGGGGAACCGAGAGCACTTTTTCCTCTTGCCTCCTCAAGGGCTGGAGTCCATCTCGTCCCTCAGTGCGCTGCCTCAGCGACACAAGATGCGATCGTCCGCTGGAACACATGCCGCCTGTGAACACCAGAGCGAGATAAGGCATGAGACCCACTGGAAAGGACAAGGAGGGGAGAGGCGTTCCCATTTCTCTACTCAGGAGGCACGATCAAAGTGCGAGCTTTTTCCTATTAGTCGCCCCTAAATAGCCATGCGCCTGAAAAGGGGGAGACCTGCCCCCCCCCGTGGCCTCAGTTTCCTACTGGAGAATAATGTAATACTCTGACTCGGACCTCACCTCGGCCGCCAAGGCACTGATCTCGCCGTTCAGGGTGCTGAGCGGGGCGCGGACCGGCAGTCCCCGGCCTCCGGCGGTCCCGACTTCAGACTCCGAGTTCAGTTCCAGCTGCAAGTCTCTGATGTAGTCGATAACATGTTGCAGGATCTCCACCTTGCTCACTTTGCGGTTCTGAGGCAGGGTGGGCACCAGCTCCTTGAGGCGTGAGTAGCAGCCGTTCATGTCGTAGAGCAGGACGTTCACCTGCTGTTCGTCCAGCAGGGCAGGCAGGCGCGTCCCAGCGCAGCGCGAGATGGCCACGCTTTGCTCCGACAGACCAAGCACCACCTCGCCCGCCGTCCTGCCCGCCTTCAGGGAACAGCTGGGGCCTGCAGCGGCTGCGGCACTGCCACTGGCGACCTTCATGATCTTGAGGACAGGCGGAGAGGAGCGTGAGAACCGAGTGTAGGAAGAGACCAAGAAGTTTGGAGAAAGCCTGTACAATGAGAGGGTTGAGCGCTCGGGCCAGTCTTTTATAAGGGCGGACCCAGGGCGGGTTCAGAACGTTCAAAAGCAACCAATAGGCTGAGGGAGGCGTGGCTTAAAGCGCCCTCGGGTCCCACCTCTGGATCCACTAATGCACCTTAGGTTGATGGAGAGGTGGTGGGGCTCAAGAACTGAGAGGGTGGGATGGCGCGGGCAGAGCAGCTAGTGGGCTCTTCTTTAAGAAAGCAAAGAGGCTAAGCTAATTTTGCGGTTAACAAAAAGACCCCAGGAATCAGCTTCTCACGGTCTCTCACTTCTTTAAGTCCATTTTGCAGATTAAACAGGAACGGGGAAGTGGCTGGCTCTGTGTTGGCCAGTGACTCCGGACTAGCCAAGGATTCCCAGATGCTGTTGGAAGATTGGGCTATGATCTCTACTTATTAAAAGCCGAATTTCATGTTTATATTTATTTACTTTTGAGGGTTTGCTGATTTTTTTTAGAGTGAGTCTCATGTAACCTTACGTGCTAGACTCGGAACTTGCTGTGTAACGGAGGATGACCTTAAAATTAAGACGTTCCTTGCTCTGACTCCCAGATGCTGCGATTATACAGGTGTGCTCTGCCACATCATGTTTTGCGACATTTCAAAGCAGGCTCTCTTTTACTCTGAACTCCGTGCCTGACTCAGTATCTAGAAAATAAACTGTAAAGTCTCTATAACCAGGACCTACGTCTGTTGAACTGGGAGAGATACTAGGAACCTCTTTAGAGTGGAAGACAGAATCTGAGACCTGTACTAGATAGAGGGTCGCGGCGGAGGGGGACTACAGCCCCCAATTCTACCCTGGATTTGCAGCCTCTTGAAGAAAGGTTCCAAATCTGCAGCAGCTGGTGATTTATTTTACTTTTTAAAATTTTTTTTCTACTCTTTTTTTGCTAGATTTTTTTTTTTTTTTCCTTCTAGAAGGCCTCCGAGCAAGCTCTCCCTCCCACGGCGCAGCAGCTGCGGAGATCACCCCCTCCCTTTCCTTTCCCGGGCTGGTCTGTGTCAGCGTCTGAACAAGCGGCTCAGACCGTTAGACGCCAGGCCCGTGACGTCACCCATTCATAAAACCCGGACGGGCTGTCAGGCTGGCGCCGCGCGGGCGGTCGCCATGGAGACGGCAAACTAGGCTGGAGCATTCTCCGCTCCCCCTTCCCAACCCCCGCCCCTGAGCCCGTCACCTGCAGACTTAGGGCGGGAAGCCTGGGAATGCTTTCCTCGTGGGTGCGGTTGCTGACCAAGGGTCAACTTACCTCCCCGCCCCACACCTGCCGAGTCTCCCCACCCAGCCCCACAGCTCGGGCGGTTTGGGAGGTTTTCTCACACCCTGCCACCTCAAACCCCTCAGGAGCGAGGCCCCTCCCCAGCTGAGTTGGATTCCTTCGCTGAGATTACAGGTGTGCTCTGCCACATCACGTTCATGTTCTGAGACAGATTTGAAGGCTGGTGCTCTTTTATTCTGGACTCCGAAGCTGACTCAATTTCTAGAAAATGAACTGTAAAATCCCTGGGACCAGGACCTAGGTGTGTTGAACCCTGTTGTTCAGGTCTCAGAGGACAGAGTCTGAGACCTGAACTAGATTGAAGGGTCACGTCACATCAGTGTAGATGCTTCTCAGCCTCTCTGAGCTCTACCTTGCTCTCTGCCTGGTTTCTATAATAGCCACGATGATTCGCTGCTCTCTCAGAGTTAGAGCCGTGTGAAGTTTGCCTTTGTCTATTGTAGTTGTCTTCACAACACTAGACAGACGTGTCTAGTTTATTTACAAAAGAATGGGTGCCTTAAGACCTCCCAGGATCCTTAGCTGTTGCCCTAGGAGCATTGTTGTATTGAACACAGTGTCACCCAGGGGATGTAGCTCAGTTGGAGGACAGCTTGCCTAGCATGATGGAAGCCCTGGGTTCTTTCCCCAGTGTGGTGTAAAACCTGGTGTGGGAGCACATGCCTACAATCCTAGCACTCAGAGGCAGGAGGATCAAGTATTTATCTTAAATGGATATGGGTTGGGGGGTGGGTGGGGAGGCTGGCACAGGCCTTTAACCCCAGCAGTCAGGAGGCAGAGACTGGTGGAACTCTGTGAGTTCAAGGCCAAACTGTTCCAGAACAGCCAGGGCTATTACACTCTGCCTCAAAAAACAAACTAACTGAATGAATGGTTTGTCTGAATAAATGAATGAATAAATAGTTTATCTTAAACCACACTTCCTCAAGGCCAGCCTGATATACGGTATAGGTGAGGGCCTCTCCCTCACTGTGCCTCCCAAAGACTGACTCCAGAGCCCTAGACAACCAGAAACAGGAAACAGAGGTTCAGACTTGTCACTCAAGACTACACTGAGAAACAGGGGTAAAATACTATATGCTCCCTTGGAGAGCATTATAGTGATATTATCGTGTCCTTAGGTGACATTATAGTCCCTGTTCCCCACAGCAAAGAATTCATACAAATACTTGGTGGAACAATGAACAGCCCAACGCCTGCACCTCAGAAAACCAAGAAAACGTACTAATGAGACCAGCTTCAAAGACCAGACTCTGACATCTGTAATCCCAGAATTCCCCAAAGGATGAGACAGAAGGATCTAAAGCATTAGAAGTTTAAGGTCAGTCTATTTTAAAAAGAAAAAGCAACGTATTGATAATAAGCTGAACTCCTCCCTCCTCAGCTCCTTACACACTCCAGTGTTTGCCAACTGCTACCAATCCTACCACAGTATGTTTGAACTTTGTACTACTCAAAAGAATTGTGAGGGGTGTGTGTGTGTGTGTGAGTGTCTGTCTGTCTGTCTGTCTGTCTGTGTGTCTGTGTGTGTATGATATGGCTCACCAAGCAAAGGCACTTGCAGCCAAGCCTGATGGCAGGAGTTCAATACCCAGAAGCCATGTGGTGGGTGGAGAGAATTGAGCCCTGCAGGTTGTCCTCTGACCCCCATATGCTCATCATCCATGCACATGACACCTCCTCCTATACAAAAAAGAAATAAAAACATAAAATTAAATAAGTAATTTTTAAAAAGACTTGCTTAAAGGATTGGAAAGGCACTGGGCAGCCAGAGAAGAAAACTGGAATATTAATCAATAACAACTATTGACTCATTGCCCCAGACATTCTACTGGCTGCTGTCAGTTCTAGAGAAAGCTATGCTGACAGACATAGAGCTCCCTGCTGTGTTGCTTCAAGAGGGGGATGCCACCCTAACATTTGGGAGCAAAGGAAAACAGATTGCAAGTTTGAAGCCTGTCTAGACTATAGAGTGAGTTCAAGTTTGGTTGGAGCAATTGAGAAAGAACCCATCTCAGATTTTAAATTTTAGGGAAAAATACATACTTAAAAAAAAGCTTGCTTGGTTTTTTGTTTGTTTTTGTTTGCTTGGTTGTTTTTGTTTGTTTGTTTGTTTTTTGTTTTGATGTGGCTCACTATATAGCCCATGCTGGCCTTGAACTCACAGAGATACACTTTGCCTCCCAAGTGCTGTGTTTAAAGGCATGTACCACCCTACCTGGCCAAACATGTAAACATTGTTAAAAGGTCAAGCCTAATGATTGACACCTGTAATCCCAAGCACCCTGGAGGCGGAAGCAGGAAGATGATTCTAAGCTGGAGGCTGCTTTTGACTACACAGTGAGGTCCAGGCCAGTCTCGAGGATGTGTGTGTGTAAATCGAAGGCTGGGGATGTAACTCAGTGGTAAGATTCTTGTCTAGCATGTGCAAGGACCTAGATTCAACTCCCAGTACCACCAAAGAGGCAGAAGAAAACGTTTATAACTAATAGGATTGATTGCCATTGTGAAGAGGTGTAAGATGACAAGATCTCCTCCTCCTCCTCTTCTTCGACAGAGCCTCATGTAGCCCCTGCTGGCCCCAAACACACTATGTAGCCAAAGTTTAGTCATGAACTCCTGACCTCCCTGGCATCTCCAGTGCTGGGATTGCACGTGTGAGCCACCATACCGGGTTCTGCATGCGTGTGTTTGCTTTGAGACAGAGTCTCCCACGGTGTGGCCCTGACTGGCCTGGAACTCTCCAACCAGGCTCAAACTCAGAGATTGGAATGCTGAGACTAAAGTCATGTACGACTCTGGCTCTGATTGTATTTTTGAACAGAAGCATATGTAGGGCTCCAGGGGTCGCTTAGCCATGCAGCAAGCATTTACTGTGTCACAGTCCCTGGGCTCAGTCTCAGTATGAACAGAGAGGAAGGGGAAAGAAATAGAGAAGGGTTTTCTGTACTGAACTATGTGAGGGTATGTAAGTGCTGTGCGCATGCCCTGTGCCTGTGGAGGTCAGAGGACAACTTGCAAGGGTTCCTTCTTCCGCTGTGGCCTCCTTCCACAACAGCTTCTGGGGACTGAACTCAAGCTGTCAGGATTGCAGGTCAGGCACTCTTACCTGCTGCGCTCGCTCGTGCTCTCTCTCCTCTCTCTCTCTCCTCTCTCTCTCTCTCTCTCTCTCTCTCTCTTTCTCTCTCTCTCCCTCTCTTTCCTCCCCCTCCCCTCCCTTCTGTTCCCCCTCCCCCCCTCTCTTGTCCTGAAACAGTCTCAATACCAGTTCCCTGCTTGCCTTTATTCACCTTACCCAGCGGGACCACAAAATCAGCTCACCTTACTAGATGCCCTAGAAACAGCAAGAGGAGTTCTCTTTTCTTCTGTTCTTTTCCTTCATGAGACAGGGTCTCACTTGCCCAGGCTGGACTCCACTTAACTATGTAGCCTTAACTTCTGATCTTCCTGAGCTCTGGAATTATAGATATGTACCACCAAGCCTGCTTTTTGTGTTGTCGGCGATCGAACCCACAGCTTTGTGCATGCTAGGGAAGCTATCATCCAAACTACAATCCCAGCATTCCTCTCATTTTCTATTTTACATAAAATATGAATTTTTATTATTTATTTATTTATTTATTTATTTATTTATTTATTTATTTGGCTTGCATTCATGTCTGTGTGCCCACCCGGTGGGTCCCTGGTGCCTGCACCTTCTGAGGCCAAAAGAAGGTGTCAGATTCTCTGAAATTGGAGCTACAGAAAGTTGTGAGCCACCATGTAGATGCTGGGAATTGAACCTGACTCTCTGGAAGAGCAGTCCATGCATGCTCTTACCTCAGAGCTATCTCTTTATTCCTAGCACTCTCTCTCTCTCTCTCTCTCTCCTTTTTTTTTTTTTAAGTGTGATCAAAGTTGATCTTAAACTTCCTAGCTGGGGCTGCAGATGACCTGACCTGACCGGCACTACACTGAGACTATCAGAGTGGCCTCTGCTGGGACTATAGGTGTGTGTCACTGTGTTGGAAGGTTCCTGGCTGGGGTGATTTATTCTTGCATTAGTTACTTTTCTCAGGGCTGTGACAGAGTATGTAACAAAACAACTTAGGGAAGCACTGGTTTCTTCTGGCCTCAGGTGAAGAGTGGGAAAGGCAAGGTGGAGCCAAGGTGAAAGCTGGACACACTGTATCCAGTCACGAAGAGGGCAGAAACCATGCGGCTGCAGAGTTCAACCTCTCACTTGCCTCTTTGTATTCAGTCTGGGACCCTGGGTCTTTCCAGCTCAAGGTTTTTGAAATGGCTCTCACCGACATGCCCAGAGGTGTGCCTCTTAAGTAATTCTAAATCCAGTCAAGCTGACATTCAAGATTAAAACTTAGTCTCCATGTACTCTATGGAGAGGCACAGGAGAAATGTCCTGAATGAAGGACGGTGCTATTAGGAAGGGCTGCAGGTGTGCAATCACACCTGCTAGGGAAAGCTTCTTCAGTCTGATTCCTGTCACTGTCTGTCATGCAAATAGCTCAGAGTAACTTAGTGCTCCCTCCCTCAGTATTACTCATAGTTCTAAGCACTAGCCTAAGCCTGCACTCCAGAAGGCAGGCATCCAGGTCTTCTATCCAGCCTGTAGCTCAGGGTGCTTTGCAGGGTCTGTCACATCTTAGAGGCACAGGGAATAGTCACTTAATGGGGAATCAGTAGCCTCCGGAGGTAGCAGTCACTTCTCCCAGTCTCTGTATAAGGAGTAGCTTCAGATCACAGTGTGGAGGTGTTGTTGTCTCCCTGTGTGCGGGTGGGGAGACCTTGCTTATAAGTCCACACTGCAAAGCATGTTTATGTGGACATGCGCACTTCCAGATACTCTTCAACTGCCCTTTCCCAGAGACTTGGCACTGTAGGCTCCAGGGCGGGCCTGTTGGTGCCACGTGATCTACTCTGGCCCTGGCCCTGCAGCTGCTCCCCAGATGTGCCCACAGTGAAGTCTTCCAGCAGCCAGGCCGGCGCCTCTGGGCTGGGACTGAGGGAGCTTTGGGGAAAGACCTTGGGCTTTGGCTGTCCCCACTTCTGATTGTAACCAGAGAGCATCCCCCATTCCACCCCAGGATTCTGGCCTGGCCAAACACTGTATCTGTGCCCATCTCCCTGAGAACAGAACCCTTACTCACCACCTCCACCCCCACCCCCACCCCATGTCCTGTCCTCTCCAGTGGCTTGACTTCCTCTAACCAGCTCCATCCGGCCTCGGCCTCGAGGCCCTTGCCCTGGATGTGCCCTCAGCCTAGAGTACTTACCAACCAGATCTCTGCTAGTTTGTCACCCTGAGGTCCCAGGTCAAAGGTCCCCTCTTCGCTGGAGAGCTCAGAACACCCTTGGCTATTTTCCTTTACTATCTAAAGTGATCTTTGTCTTGTGCTGTTATCTATTTCCTATTCCCATCCTCCACCCTTGAGGCTGTAAGCTTTAGAGAGCAAGTAGAACTTACAGGACACGCTGAACCTGTAATCCCAGGACTAAGGTAGAAGCAGCTGGAGAATTGAGGTTTGAGGTCATTTGGATTGCAGAGGACAACCCTCTTGAGGAGGCCAGGGGGAGCAGGATTGGTGAGCTCATAAAAGGTTAACAATCTTCTCAAAGTCACACCGCATAATACTTGGAGCTGAATAATTTGTAGACAATTTTCGTTAAATAATGAATTGTTCCTCTAAGTCCTTGCTTTCTTCATTTACAAAATGAGGATAAAAGTTGAATTTGGACCTTTGCAATGGCTCAGTGGGAAAGGTGCTTGGGCCAGGCCTGACAACCTGAGGATCTATTTCTGTGACCTACCCAAAGGATAGGAGGAGGGAAGCAGCTCTTACAAGCTGTCCTCTGCCCTCCACATGAGTGCTATGACAAGACTCCACACCATCACATGCACACTAAATAAACAAGCATAACGAGTAACAAGATACGTTTAAAAGTTGAACATAACCCAGAGTTAGGGTTAATGATTAACTCACAAGAAGTATTCTGAAATGGGAGCCAGCAAGACAGTTTTGTATCTTTTGGGGGTCTCGTTTATCTAGACCCCAAATTCATCAGGAGGCTGGGCAGTGAGCACACAAGGGGTGTAAAGGCTGTGACCTCTCTGTCCTTACCACTCATGGAACCATCCCTTTCTGCTCTGGACTCAACTTCTCCGTCTGCACAATGAACCCTTAACCAGTCTCGCAGTAAGGGTTCCAGGCTGCTTCCCTGGTGATTCTAGGGAGTGTGATGGCCCAGGCCTGGACCCACCTTTTGCCTTCCACCCAGTTTTCCAAAGAGGCCCTAGAACAATGGGAGGGAGTTTGGAGCCTGGTAGTCTGGGCCCCTCCCAGAGTCCCTGCAGATGAAGGGGGTGGGGCCTTCCTGTGACTGGACAAAGGGCTGCTACCCCCATCTCCCAGTCTCCAGTGGTCCGGAGAAAGGGCAAAACCCCTGCCAGTGGGCTCCTATCTTTTTCTTTTTCTTTTTGGTTTTTCGAGACAGGGTTTCTCTGTGTAGTCCTGGCTGTTCTGGAACTCACTCTGTAGACCAGGCTGGCCTCGAACTCAGAAATCCGTCTGCCTCTGCCTCCCAAGTGCTGGGATTAAAGGCATGCGCCACCACCGCCCAGCTAGTGGGCTCCTATCTTAAGCTACCAAATCTCAAAAAAAAAAAAAAAAAAAAAAAAAAAAGCTATCTTAAGGCAGCACACTGCTGCCATACACACCCACACAGCTGTACACACCCACACAGCAGAATATGGATGGACTGATCCAGCACCACATGAGTGTGCAACAGACACAGCCAGCATGACAGCAGCACATTCATACATACAACCAAAGGAGCACCTCACTAAGATGCACATTACCATGCATTAACGTGCACACACAAACACAAACACCCAATTTGCACAAAGCCAACACACTGGAAAAGACACTAAGGAGGGGACGAGTGAAACCACAGAACGATCTTCATCATGTCATCCCAGCCATTCACTCACGTGCACACAGCACGTGCACAGAGATACACAGACGCATAGACACACACACCCTCCTCCCCTGCACTGGAACCATCAGTGTGACACACACTTCTGAGCTGTGCAGTGCATTCATACCAAAGCACCATTCACAGAGCGCGGCTGGAGCACATTGGAGGCCCTGGGTTCCATGCCAACACCTTACAAACCAAATCAAAGCAAATGGAGCATAGGCCTCACATTCCCAGCATGGGGAGGTTTCTGAAAGATCACTGAAAAATCTGAGGCCTGCCTAGAAAGTCCCAGGCTAACAGGGGCTACATACAACAGGAGATCCTGCCTTCTTCTTCTTGTTCTTCTTTTGTTTGTTTGTTTGGTTTGTTTTTCAAGACAGGGTCTCTCTGTGTAGCCCTGGCTGTCCTGGAACTCACTCTGTAGACCAGGCTGGCCTTGAACTCAGAAATCTGCCTGCCTCTGCCTCCCAAGTGCTGGGATTAAAGGTGTGCACCACCATTGCCCATCGAGATCATGTCTTAAAAAAAAAAAAAAGCTAAAGCCAAAATGAAGACCTCTCAGATACACCAAGGCCTTATGGTTGTGACAGAAACTCCTCTTCTAGGCATCCACCGTAATGCTTACGCCAAGCTACTGCCAACCTCTGCCAGGACAAGGACTTCATGTTGGGTGATACCATGCAACTAGGATCCCAACTACTTGGAAGAAGAAGCAGGAGAATCTGTCTCAAAACAACAATACACACACGTGTGCGCACACACACACACACACACGCACACACGCACACGCACACGCACACACACACACACATAAAGGGCAGTTTGATGGATTCTACGGAGTTTAAAATTAAAACAAGCAAAAGTCCCACCAAGACCCTGATACAGTCACCCAGCCCAGTGTGCTGAATCGTACACAGCCCCTGGACCCCCAGCATGAATATCCACTTCAGCTACAGAAGCCCCACAGACACACAGCTGCAAGTATCCTGACCTTAGGAGTCCCACACCCACACATACAGGCCTATCCCTTTCCCAGGACTGAGGTGTAGGAGTTAGCATGACCTGGAGTGCTTGCTCTGAGGCTGGCAGGCCACAGCCTAAGCAAAGCCCAGCAGAGTTTGGAGGGTAGGACAGGGAGATGATTGCACAAGAGACCTCTGGGTGGGGCCTCAGTGGTGTTTTGCTTGCACCGGACAGCAGACTCCAGAGATTCCCCTCCTGGAAGCAGCACCCCTCCCTCTCTGGCACATGACCTGGCCTTTCTTTGACTCACCTCTTTCCCATACACCTGGGTTCCCCTCCTACTGCTCCAGGGCCTGGAACCAGGGGAGCAGCTGAGGTTGAGGCTCTCATAGGACTCCACCCAGCTCCCTGCTCATCCTTCAAAGCCTAGAGCACCCCCTTCCTGTCCTGTTCCACCCAGCCCTGAGTATCCTGTCACTAGGGTTGACATCTCAGGCCCCAAGGAAGGACATCTGGATTCAGACACTGTGTGACTCACCGCATTGCCTTTCCTACTTTTCTTTTTAAAACTATCATTATCATTTTACAGAGGCCAAAGTTGTGATGTGCTGATTGAAAGGAAGTTAAGACATCCAGGAAGTTGGGCTTGATGGCTCACACCTGTAATCCTTCTGGAACTTGGGCAGCTGAGTTAAGAGGGTTGTCTTTAGTTCAAGGCTAGCCTGGGCTACATAGTGAATTCTAGCCAGCCTAGAATTGGACAACAATTTGAGAGCTAGTCTCAAACATCACTACTACAAAAACAAAAATAAACAAACAAAATAATGAAAAGGTCATCTGGGAACACAGAAGGATGAAAGGGACCCTTTCCCAAGAGGCCATTTGGCTTCACTTCTTACAACCAAAGGGACTGAGCCACTTCATTTCTTTGTGCCCCTGTGTTATTATCTGTGAGAGTGAGGAGGGCAGTGCTCCCACCTGTGTGAGGATGGCAGTGCTCTCACTTTTGTGAGGGTGAGTTGATTAGGCCAGGGAAGAGCTTGGAACAGTCTCCAGCTAAGGCTGCCTTCTTTAGAAACAGTTTTTTAATTGTTCCCAGACCACACTGTCTCTCTCAGAGGCTCTACCATGGCCACTTACCTCATATCGAGTGGCTCACACTTGCACCACAGGGAATGACTTGGCCTCACGACTGACTTTAGGAAGTCCTATTCGTTCAACTGGAGTAACTAAATGCAAACACTTTGCTAGGGACACACAGATGCTATCTGTAGTTGGCCATTGTCACCTCAAGGGCACACAGTAGAATAATGAAAGCTCTATATTCTGGGTAGGGGAAACTTCTGCAAGAACACTATCTGTAGTGTCCATATACCCTTCACAGCTGATTCAGTAGCCCCCGAACTGCTGCCTGCCTAGGGAGCTCATAGTCTGGTGGGAGAGCCAGACTGTAATGAAGCTGTCATCTCCCAAATTTCCAGGGCTGTGAGGAAGACACACAGGGAACTATGGGAGACAACCTACAGAAGACTGTTAGGGAAGTCAAGGGGGTCTTCCTGATAGAGGAGGCTTCTGCCCTGCTGAGGCAGGTGTTTCTAGTTCTAACTATCATCTGCTGAGCCTGCAGAAATGCCAGCAGGAGACAATGGCCCATCACACTGCAAAGCCCTTTTCAGTCAGGTAATTTAAAATGCTGGTGCTGATGTGGGAGAAAAGCTCTAGTCCTCTGCAGGTGGGTGTGGAAACTGGAAGGATCGCTCAGAGCTCTGTGTGGCAACGGGAGTAAAAGTGAACGTTCAAACACCCAGTGACCCAGAGGTTCGCTCTCACGCCCACGGACAAACCCAGAGAGTCTTGCACACAACCCGCTGCAGATGTGGGCTGGAACCTGCAGCGCTTGCCCGGCAGCCTCAAAAGGAAAGCGCCCTGTCCTCACAGAACAGAAATAAAGTGACAATGGCCAAGTGTACAACACTTCATTGGAGTGAGCTGAGCGGGGGATGGGATCACCCCACAGGCAGATGCACGGCCGACTCCTGCTAAGGGCAACCAGAGAATGACAGAGAAAACCACATAAAAACCTCACTGGCAGCCGGGCAGTGGTGGCCCACATCTTCAGTGCCAGCACTCGGGAGGCAGAGGCAGGTGGATCTCTGTGAGTTCTAGGCCAGCCTGGTCTACAGAGTGAGTTCCAGGACAGCCAAGACTAGGGGAAGAAACCCTAAACACTGTCTTGAAAAAGATAGAGGTGGGTGGGGAGGGAAAATATGAGGTGGTTAGGGAGGTAGCTAAGTTGATAGAATGCTTGCCTAACGTGCGGGAGGACCTGAATTTGACCCCCAGCACGACATAAACAAGACTTTGTGGTACGTGTATAATGCCAGCACTTGGGAAGAAGAGGCAGGAGAATCGAAGTTCCAGATCATCCCAGCTACCAAGTAGCTAGTACTTGCATATGCCAAAGCCCTGGGGGTAGGGTGGGAGAGAGACCCAGTGCAAGACAAGCTAATAGCACGCCCGCCCCGTGCCTCCCCAAAAAACAACTTTAAAAACCTACAACCAAGGCTAATGTCTCCTGCATATTTGCAGTGTTCAGAACTGAGGCAGAGCTGGGCATGGACTTTGGCCGGAGCTGCTCTTGCAGCGATTTGGGACGGAGTAGGACCCCCGCCTGGAAGAGGCTAGCACCCGGGCTTTGTTCTGCGCGTGCACTTCCCGAAAGCATCCCCCGCCAGGGCACCCGCCCCGGCAGAGGCAGATGGGCGCCTGGACTGCGCGCGCTGGACCGTGGGAACCGGCCCGCAGCTCAGGAGAGGCAGGGCACAGATGGGGCGGGCGCCGGGGGCGGCGGCAGATGGGTGCGAGGCTGGCCCCGGCTGTGCGACAAAGGCGAAGGGCAGATGTTTGTGACCAGATGTTCGCGAGAGTGAGACGGGGGCCTGGGAAAAACCGACAGACCAGTTTCCTGCATCCTTCCCTCGCGGCCGCAGGGGAGAGCCTGGGAAGCCAGGGAAGAGGTCCGGGTCTCACGGCTGATGTGATGCTGTGTCTCAATCTGGGTCCACCGCACTGCATCCTGCACCACTGTCCCACACTGATGTAGGGTGACACAGGAGTCTGTGGGCGCAACCATCATGGGCACAGCGGAGCTCAAAATCTCCTACTGGAGAACCCTATGTGGCAGGTTCTGGCCAGGGCTAAGACATCACAGGGAACAGAACCAACTCAAGTCTTTATCCTGGGCAGCTTTTATTTTGGAGGTGGGAACAGGGACACATGCAGTACAAATGAATAACATTATCTCATATGAGAGCAATTCTTACTATTACTATTTTACTAATTATGAGATAGTCTTGATATAAAGCTCAAGCTGGTCTGGGGTCTCAGAAAACCCCTACTTTGCTACCCCAGCTCCCAAAGGTAATTTGTCTTAAAAAAAAAAAAAACAATTTTTTTTTTTTTATTTATGTGTCTGAGTGTCTTTCCTGCATGTATGTAAGTGTATTGTATATGTACCTGGAGCCCAAAGAAACCAGAAAAGGGCTGGAGTTACCAATAGTTGTGAGCTACCATATGAGTACTGGGAACCAAACCCAGGTCCTCTGAAAGCAACAAGTGCTCTTAACTGCCATCTCTCTAGATCTGTCTGTCTGTCTTTCAGTCTGTCTGTCTGTACTGGAGAAGTAGTGAGAGGAAGATCAGAAGCTTAAGGTCATCCTTAGTTATATAGTAAGTTTGGGGCCTGGGGCCTGGCTGGGTTGCATGAGCCATTATCTCAAGCCCTTTTAAAAAGGCATGTGAGAAGGCTCAGCAAGTAAGGATACCGCTACCAAGCTACCAAGCTTCGTGGACTTATTTGCATCTCTCAGTTCCAGGGACTCACGTGATGGAGAAGAGAGAACTGACCCTCTCCTGCCCCACCATTGTCTTCTCACCTCCAAACACACACACTCTCTCGTGCGCGCGTATGAGCACGCACAAACACACACACACACACTTTAAAATTCAGTTTTTTAAAGTCAGGTTAATTTGTTATGTTTGTTGGGAAAGGAAGCACACAGCTGCTTATGGGTGGCCAGAGCCTCAAGGAGGGTCACCCGCAGTGTTTGTATCAGCTTGTGAAAGAGCAACCAGAACAAGTCCTAATAAACAGCCACTGGAAGAATGGTTGACTGAACTGTGAATTCCTCATGGCTCTAGGACATCACGAGACACACTTTTCTTTCAAGAGTTTGTTTTATGGATGTCCTCAAATATGGGAAATAATGTACATATGAGAAGGGCAGCCAACTGGAAAAGCCACACAGCCATGGCCAGGGCACGTCTCAAATCATGATGGTGAAGTCACAAGGGGATGGGGAAGAGTGGAGCATGGGGTGTGGGCCTGAGATTTCAGCCTTTGGGAGGCAGAAGCAAGAGAATGGGAAACTGGGCTTATCTATGCTACAGAGTATTCTCTAGGCCAGCCTGGGCTATATAACAAGATTCTGTCTTAAAAAAGAAAACAACGGGGGTTGGAGAGGTGGCTACTGGTTAAAAGCTATTCCTGCTCTTGTAAAGGACCCAGGTTTGGTTCCCAGCATCCATACGGCAGCTCACAACCATCTGAAACTCCAGCTCCAGGGTTCCAATGCATTTTGGCCTTTTCCTTGGGCATCTGTACATATGTGCGCACACCACATACATACACTCAAATTAAAATAGAAGATAAATCTTTTAAAGAGGAAAACATTCAGTGTGCTGATTTCCTTTTAAAACGCTAGCTTTCAAGAGGCAGAGACAGGTGGATCTCTATGAGATTGAGGCCAGGCTGGTCTACACAGTGAGTTCCAGGGCAGTAAGACCTGTGTAAACCAAACAAACATCAAACAAGAAAACAGCAGCCTGGGGCTAGGGCTCAGGATTTGCCTCAAATGCATGCAGTCCCCGGTTCAATACCCAGCACTGCAAACATCAAAACCCTGGTTTGTGCCCTAAGATGAAAGGAGAAAAAAGACTTGCTGTTGACTTCAGTCCCCGGAAGTCATGGAAAGGAGGAAGGAGAGAAATGACTCCAGAGAGTTATCCTCTGACCACACTCACGCCATGGCATGTGTACCCTCCTTCACACCACACACACAACACATACAAACACAGAGACACACACATCACATACACAGACACATAAAACACATACACACAACACATAAAACACACACAAGATACGTACACACGGCACATACACGCACAGCATACACAAAGCACATACACACAACACAAATCTATACAACATCCACACTAATGACAATATTTAATAAAACAGAAATGTAAAGCAGTCAGAACAATGGTTTGCCGCTCAGTGGTATTTAGTACTGGCAGAGCCGTGTGGCCATCACTACCGACAGTTCTAGAGCATTCCCATCACTTCAGAGAAGCCATTAGGAACCACTCACCATAGAACACTGCCCCACACCCCTGGGCCTGTAGTTAAGTTTCTGTTTTTAAGTATGTGACTGTTCTGAACTTGATGTACATGGAATTGTTCAGTATGAATCTTAGTGGCCTCTGCTTTTATTTATTTGGTTGGTTATTTATTTTTGTTTTTTGCTTTTGAGAAGAGTCCCTTTACATAGATTTACCTGTCCAGGAACTCACTATGTAGACCAGGCTGGACTTGAACACACAGAGATCACCTGCCTCTGTCTCCTGAGTGCTGAGATTAAAGGTGTGCACCACTATGCCCAGCTTGCAACTTCTTTTATAGCAATAAGGTTTTCAAGATCCTCTCTGTCTCTCCCTCTCTCTACTTCCTCCTTCTTTCCCTCCCTCCCTTTCTCTCACCCCACCTTTCTCTCTGTTAAGCAAGGCTAGGATAGATACTCCAGGACCTTTCTTGATGCTTGCAAGGCAAGGGATTTTTCACCACTGAGCTACGAGCTGTACATGCAACAAAATGAATTTTCTTCCTTTATACTTAGATTTTTTTTTTTCCCAAGACAGGGTTTCTCTGTATAGCCTTGGCTGTCCTGGCACTCACTCTGTAGACCAGGCTGGCCTCGAACTCAGAAATCCACCTACCTCTGCCTCCCAAGTGCTGGGATTGAAGGCGGGCGCCACCACCGCCCAGCTTATACTTAGATTTTAAAAAATGTGTGTGCATGCATGCATGTGTGTGTGTGTATTCCATGTGTATGTGGGTGCCCTTGGAAGTCAGAGATGTCAGATCTTCTGGAGCTGAAGAGGCAGGCTACCGTGAGCCACCATGTAGGTGCTGGGTCCTTAGGAGCAACAAGTGCTCTGAACCACTGAGTCATCTCCCCAGCCCCTTTCTTTGACAAGGTCTTATGTAGCTCCAGCTGGTCTTTAATGTGTAGCCCAGGGTGACATTTTCCATCTCAACAGATGTGTTTCACTATACCTGGTTTTATTATGCTTGGGATCGAACCTAGGGCTTTGTGCCAGCTAGCCAGGCAAGCACGTCACTAAGTGAAACACATTTCTAGCTGTAGATCTGTTTTTGAGACAGTGTTTCACTCGGAAACCCTGGGTGGCATGAAACTGGGTATGCAGATCAGACTAGCCTTAAACTCACGGAGATCCACCTGACTCTGCCTCTTGAGTGCTCCTATTGAAGGTGTGTGCTATCATGCCCAGCAGAACCTTCTTTTTTTTTTTTTTTTTTAAGGGCACAGCTGGGCACAGTGGAATACATTTTAAATCCCAGCATTTAACAAGCAGAGGCAGCTGAGTCAGGAATTTGAAGCCTTCTTATCTATCCTACAGAGAAAGTTTTAGGCCAGTCTAAGACCTCATCTCAAAAACAGCAAAACCATAGGGACAATAGCACGTTGTTTGTTTATTTATTTGTTTATCTATCTTCTCTTTTCAAGACAGGGTTTCTCAGTGTAGCCCTGGTTATCTTGAAACTCCCTCTGTACACCAGGTTGGCCTCAGAGATATACCAAGGATGGGATTAAAGGCATGCACCATCACGCCTGGCTTGGCAAACTGTTTCCGTGGGAATTTGGAGGGAATTATATGGATAACTCAGATTTCAGGTCACCTTTTCCTGTGTTGTCCATGTTTCTACATCCTTTGCTTGTCTGTGATGCTTCATTGTTTGTATTGTTGCTGACTGAATAACGGCACAGCCACAGTGGAACACTCAGAATGTTTCGGCTTTAAACAGGATGTCTTTCTCAGTTCTATGCCCCGAACACCAGAGATAACTAGCTTGAATGTCTGAGGGTGGGCAGGAGGAGTTTGGGAAGTGTGAAGATGCTCCTTTACATGGGGAATGGAGAGATGGGAACCAGTGACTCCCAAGATCTCATGGGAATGGACAAATATTCTGATTCTGTTTACAGCTGTCATTGGCAAATATCCCCCCCACCACCACGTCCTCCTCCCCCACCGTCCTTCCCCCACCACATCCTCCTCCCCCACATTCTTCCCCCCTCCCCCACGTCCTCCTCCCCCACGTCCTTCCCCCCTCCCCACTGTCCTTCCTTTATATTGAATGGATTCATTCAGTTCAGGAGTATTTGAGTTTCTGGAGGCTATAAAGCAAATAGGAAAATGGCTTCAACGTCACTTAGAGACCCGGCGAATGAACTTGGAAGCAGCCTAAGCTCAGTGCCTTGATAAAGAAGACCTTTGTCATCCATGGTGTGACATCTGTAGAGTGTGTGCTCATCTTCGGGGCATCCCATCCATCTGCTCTTCAGCTGTGTTTTGCTTTTCCTAGACCGGGTTCAGACTGGACTTGGATGTTATGATTCTGGGCAGGTGATGCAGCTCAGTTTGTGTGTGTGTGTGTCTAGCATTTAGGAATTCCTGGCTCTATCCCTCATACCAAATAAAGTTGACAACACTTCTGTAATCCCAGTGCTCAGGAGGTTGAGGCAGGAGGATCAAAATTCAAGGTCATCTTTAGCTACACAGCAAATTCAAGGTCAATTTGGGTACCTAAGATCCTATTTCAAAGATATAACTTTTTCTCTCTCTTGCTTTACAAAGCAAAGAAATTGTAACCCAAGCCGCAGTGGTGGCACATGCCTTTAATCTACAGAGTGAGTTCCAGAACAGCCAGGGGTACACAGAGAAACCCTGTCAAAACAAAACAAAACAAAACAAAACAAAAACCAACCAACCAACCAAACAAACAAAAACCCCCAGAAATTGTAACCCTTATGCCTGTATCTGGAGTGAGAGCAGGAATTCTGGGCAGGTTCATCAGACTTAGCTTTGATCTTCAGTTTTAAGTACTTACTGTGTGTCATGATCTGGGCAAGTCTTGGGGAGATGGTGGCGAGTAACATTTGCTTTCTTCCCCTTCTTAGCTTCCTTGAGGTTTTTACATGACCAGGGTCATGACCTAACTCGTTAACTGATATCCATAATGGCGATAATGAACTAAAGTGCTTCTGATTTCAGGCTAGGAGAGCAAAACCGCCTTCATGTCCCTGCTCTGCCACTTGGGGAGCAGGGATCTTCTTGGTCTGGGTGCCATCCTTTGCAGATGGGATCTCAATCGTGCCACTTGTAGGGGTGTGGCGGGAGATGTACAGGACAATGGTGAACTTGGAATTCCTCCTGCCCAACTTAGTCCAGCTAAGTGCTCAAGAAGCCATGAGCACTGGAGTTTTTCTTGGGGCTGAAACCCAAGGTTTTGTACCTGCTGGGCAAGAACTCTATCAGAAAAAAAATTAACTAAATTAGTAAAAAACATTAAAAGATCATCGCTATTATGGAGCCAAGCAACTAAGTTGCAAACAAGCATCACCTCTGTTTGCCTCCGAGGAAGCAGTGCGGAGGAGGAGGGCTGCCCGCCCAAACGGAGTATGCTCTGGCTGGTTGAGTCTCAGGATCAGGGTCCAGGAGCAGGAGCTTAGGGCTGGGAGCTGGGGCTCCTCCTCTCAGTTGGCTCCCCTTCTCTTCCCTGGGAAAATCCAACAGGTGGTGGGGCCACTGTGCTGGGGCCATTGTGTGGCCTATAGGGTCCTGAGTGTGTGTGTGGGAAGATGGATGTCTTCATTACCATGTGAATCCTGGGAAAGCCCAGGGCTGGAGGTGGGTGGGTGGGGCACTTGGCTGGCCCTGGCCAGACCACACAACGGCTGAGAAGGGGGTCTCTGTGAACCCTGAAAGGGTCTTTTAAATTCCCAGGTACTGGGATTTGTCCTCTTGTTTAATCCCTTATTTTTAGAACATTTCCATCCTATGAATCATAAACAGGACAGTGACAGAAACAAGAATTTTTTTAAAAGGGAGAAACACTGTTGTTTCCCACCCATACTTTCTCAGTTGCACCCCCGGAGCTGCCTATCACAGCAAACTGTAGCCCCGCACCTCGGTGGAACATTTCCCAGTGGGGCTCTTTCTGACCACTCCTCAAATATGTCCTAGGTAGCTCCAGAGTGATTAGTGACTGGCTGGTGAGCAAACTGGTAGAAACTAGATGTGGTGGGTTTGCTCGGAGTGGAACGGGTGATCGGTCTGATGATGGGAAAAGAGGCAGGGAAGAGAGATGGCACTAGATGGACAGCAATGCCCGGTGACCACGAATCCCCCACTTTACAGATGATGAGAATGAGTCTGCTGACTAGAATTCACACCCAGCAAGAACTGTGGCACAGTCAGGATTGGCTGCAAGTCCTGTTACTCTAAGGCAGTTTCAGTTTCTGTTATTTCTGGAGTTTTTCCTTGGGGGCAGAAAAGAGGACGGCTACTTGAGAGTTAGGGTGGGTTAGGGGACACAGAAAACCAAAACTGGGGAGTGACATAGGCAAAGAGAAATGAGGACCCCAAATCCAGATTTGACACATACAAGCAAGCACACAAACAAGTGCACAGACACATACACACAGACACATGCACACACAGACACATGCACACAAATACACATGCACAGACACAATATATACATACAGACATATGCACACAGACACACATGCACACACAGACACACAAAACACACTCACAGAGACACACATGCATACAGAGACACACACAGAGACACAAGTACACGCATGTACACTCACAAAACATACACACACACAGACATACACACATAGACACATACACACGCAGACACACATGCACATGCATTCACACTCACACAAACACTCACCACAGAGCAGAAAGAAGGCAGAAGGGCACAGGTTCACAAGTTGATACAAACGGGCTTGAAACCCTCCATAAGCCGGTTCTCAGCTAGTGTGCAGCCTCTCTACCAGGCATCCTGCCACAAGCACTCATAAATTCACACACCCTTAAGCGCACCAGAAACTCAAAGGCATGCACAATGAGAGAAAAGAGTATAGGCAGCCACAGGTTTGGCCTGAGTTCTGGCACTAGACCAAAATAGTGAAAGCTCATTTGGCAAACACAAATCAAGATGCTTATCTGACTGTCCAAGAAATGAGGAGAGTGGAAGCCATCCACTCAGCAGACCAGTTCAGCCGAGTTTACCAGTGAGTCCTCTCTATGCCCGTAACCTTTATGACAGAAAGTAACTTCAATTTTTTTTTTTTTTAAACAAGGTCTCTCACTGTAGCCCAGGCTGGCCTACAGTAGTACCACTGTCTTCCTGCCTCAGCCACCACACCCATCTAGGGAAGTAACTTTGAAATGACTAACTCACTGCTTGCAGTTTCTACATCCCTTCCTTGCACCAGCTCCGTCCATTTCTTTTCTACCTCTTTCACTTATCCCTCACTTCCCCATCCCTCACTCCCCCATCTCTCACTCCCCCATCCCTCATGTATTCTTTGTGTGATAGAATCTCCCTGTGTCTCCCTGGCTGGCCTGGAACTTGTTATATAGACTAGGCTGGCCTTAAACTTGAAGTTATCCTCCTGTCTCTGCCTTCCAAGTCTAGAATGAGAGGTTTTGCGCCACCACCCACAGCCTGAAGGTCATTCTATCTCATAGAACAGGTGCTGCCAGATTACAGGATCACACAAAGGCCAGCTAAGATCTGAAGGTCAAGGATGGCCAGATGTAGTAGTCCATACCTTAAACCCAGCACCCAGGAGGCAGATCTTTTCTGAGTCAAGGCCAGCCAGGTCTGTGTAGCAAGTTCTAGGGCAGGCAAGGCTGGATTAATGAGACAACCCTTTCTAAATAAATAAATAAATAAATAAATAAATAAATAAATAAATAAAATAAAATAAAAAAGGAAAGGAAAGGAAAGAAAAGAAAGAAAGGAAGAAAATTGTGGCTAGCAAGACCCTGTCTAGGGGAAGAAAAAGTCAGTGCCCATTCAAGGCTGGTGTAGCTCAGTGGTAAGTCACTGGCATATGTATAGCTTTGCTTGATGCCTTAGGATTGAGTCAGTACAGCAAACAACACAATAAAGCTAGTTAAGGTTCTGAAGACAGGCTGGAGAACTGCTGAGTGAACACTGGCTGCTTCCAGGGAGCCCAGGTTCGATCCCAGCACTCACATGGTGGCTCACAATTCACAACTTTCTGTAACTCTAGTTCCAAGGGCCTCTGTGGGCAGCAGGCATGCATGTGGTGTAAATACAGATACACAGATAAAGCATAAAATAAGATTAGAAAAAAAAATTTAAGGGGCTTTTCGAGAAAGAAATATTTTAAAGATAAACTTGTTATAAATTTGTCTTTTCTTTTTCTTCTTCCTTTCTCTTTCTTTTCATTTTCTTGAGACAGGGTCTGTGTAGCCTTGGCTGTCTCAGAACTCACTATGTAGACCAGGCTGGCTTCAAACTCAAGAGATCCATTAGCCTCTGCCTCTTCAGTGCTGGGATTAAAGGCTGCACCACTGCACCCGGCTGTTTGCTTGTTTGTTCTTTATTTATTGGGACAAAGTCTCATGTAGCTAAGGCTAGCCTAGACAGCTTTAATCATGAAGCACCCTGGTATATGAAATACCTGGGTATTTGGATTAGACATGGACTACTATGCTCAGCCCCCTCCCCCATTATTTTTAACATGCTCTCATGTAGCCTAGGCTAGACTGAAACTAGAAATAGAGTTGAGGCTGGAGGGCCTTGAACTTCTGACCTTCTTGCCTCCATGTCCCAAGTGTAATCGTTACAGGCAGAGAGATGTCCACTACTGTTCAGTACTCTTTCCCTCTCCATGGCCACCTCAGTGGCATAGGACTGGATTACTCCATGAACTGAGGACACAAAAGGGATGAGAGCCTACTTAGGGTCTCGCTCCCAAGGCAGGGTTTGGCCTTCATATGTAGATAGCCTTTTATATCACCAATACTGCCTCAAAATGACAGAGGTTGGGCCCTAGCTCGTATTAGATAAGATGCCAGAAACTAACGGGTAAGGAAAGGTATCAAAGCAAATGCATTGTGGATCAGATTTGAGCTAGAAATGTATAAGTAGCCAGGTTTGGCAGCACACGCCTTTAATCTCAGCACTTGGGAGGCAGAGGCAGGCTGGCTTTAAACTCAGAGATCCACTGCCCTGGCTAGCAATATCACTTTTTAAAAAGCTCTTTAGTGTTATGTATTCCTCTCTGTATCTAATCTACCTTCCCTATAGAAACCTACCATAGATGCTTCTTACACACACAGAATTAAAATGGAGTTACCCTGTGATGAGACAACAATGCCCCTATAGACAACCTGTAGACTGACAGATTAAAAAGCCCAGTGCCAGGAATGGGTTATCTCCTTTGAAGTTGTTGGCCAATAATGTCCCATAGACACTCAATTACAGGCTGCTGCCAATGCTATGACATTAAGAGATTTAGTGCTATGACATTAGGTGATTTGACAGTAAGTTACCTATTGTGGTTATTTAAATAGGATTGGCCCCATAGACTCATGTGTTTAAATGCTTGGCCCATAGGGAGTGGCACTATTAGGAGGTGTGGCCTTTTTGGAGTGGTTGTGGCCTTGTTGGAGGAAGTGTGTCACTGTGGCAGCAGGCTCTGATGTCTCATATGCTCAAGTTACACCCAGTGTGGCATACAGTCTCCTTCTGCTGCCTATGGATCCAGATGTACAACTCTCACCTACCTCTCCAACACCATGTCTGCCTGCATGCCATCAGTCTTTCTGTCATGGTGACAGTGAACTAAGCCTCTGAATTGTAAGCCAGCTCCAGTGAAATGTTTTTCTTTATAAGAGTTGCCATGGTCATGGTATCTCTTCACAGCAATAGAAACCCTACCTAAGACACCCATTGCTGATGACACTACGTACTTGAGTCATAGAATGTGGAGACAGACGTCAAGCTGGTACTGACCTGGAAGCATCGTCCCTACTGACTAGTTTCATAATTCTGGAAGGTACAGTCCATGTTACCAAAGGAGAAAAGTAATCATCAGTCTTATCCAACTGTGAATCTTGCTCAATAGCAATAGTGCCTCATACATTACAGGAATAACCAACCACTTTCTGATTAGGTTTAAGTGAACCCCATACCTAACACCATTATCAGGCTATATATATATATAACACATGTTATATATTATGTTATATATTATATATGATTATATATAATATAGTATTTTCTGTTATATATAATTATATATAATATAGTATTCTCTGTTATATATAGGTAATGTAATAGTGTCATATAATTAATATGTAGTATTATATTAATTATATATAGTATAGTATTATATAATATATATTATATATATATATTTATATATAATATTATATGTAATATATATGTATACATAAAATAATCTGTGGCTAGATAGGTCATAGACCCTAGGGAAAACCTACTACTACTCTGCTAAATAGGCACAATATTCAATTGACTCCTAACGACTAACCTATGTTATACACACAGGTTAGTATACCTCTCAACCCTCATCTGAGAAGTTTCTATTCACAATAGATGGCAATTAACACAACTGGCCAAGGTACAGAGAATAAGAGACTGCAGAATGCTCAGCCCTAAGTTGAACATCTGTATCACAAGGCTCAGGGCTCATTGTGGACGAGGTGGTGGAAGACCGTCAGAGCAAAGGTGACGGCTGATGACAAGGTGTTTCCTAGACACAGCAGGGCAGCTGTACATATGAACTCACAGTGGCTGTGACAGCAAGCACAACACCTGTGCAGACTCACCCAGACAAAAACCTCAGTATAGGAGGCAAGAAGCCCCACCCCTAGCTGGGAAGGTATTGACCACTGATGCTGCTGGGAGAGGGAGAGTTGATTTTCCTCAAGTGTGGTTCCTGGGAGGGGCATCACATTGCAGGGAAGGCCACATATCTAAGATTATATGAGCAACACAAATTGGACTAGGTGGGCTGAAGGGGAAGGAGGAGCCGAAGCTGGGGGGTCCAGAAGTAGGGCAAGGGTAAATGTGATAAAAACGTATTGTGTGACATTCCCAGAGAACTGGTACAAAAACCGAGAGGTAGTAACAAAACCAAACACTACTGACAGGGCCCTGTACTTGTTAAACAACACTTTATCACTGAGCCACACTCCTAGTCCCAGCAAAAGTCCTTTTTTTTTTTTCTCTTTTTGTTTTCTGAGACAGAGTTTCTTTGTGTAGCCCTGACTGTTCTGGAACTCTCTATAGACCAGGCTGGCCTTGAACTCAGAGACCTGCCTGCCTCTGCCTCCTAAATTCTGGGATTAAAGGCGTGAGACACAACCACCCAGCTGCTTAGCAAGTTCTTAACGAACTGAAATTGAATGACATGAACACTAAGTAGGGTACTGGACCAGCCAGGCTAGGGGACGTCTGTGTCCTCCATGTGAGACTTGGGAAGGTCCTTGATTACTATTTGGCCTTAGGCAGATCCTTTCCCATCTGTACCTTTATTTCCCAATCTGTACAATGGAAATTCACCCTATGGGATGGAGCTGGTGTGAGCCTTAAGGATATGAAGCACTCCAATACCTGGAATGCTGTCAGCGCACAGTAAATAGAAATGGCAACTACTGTTGGTGTATTTCTTACATGAAGGCTCATGTCTGTGAACCCAGTTCATACTGCCGCCTCCTAGATGGGGCCTTGCATGGAGGTATATTCAGGATCACACATGGACGTCTTTGTGTATGTGTACCGTCCTGAATTTTATGTCAGCTTGACACAAGCTACAGTCATCAGAGATGAGGGAACCTCAACTGAGGAAAAATGCTGTCCTAAAATAGGGTTGTCGGCGGTGGTGGCACACACCTTTAATCCCAGCACTTGGGAGGCAGAGACAGGATTTCTGAGTTTGAGGCCAGCCTGGTCTACCAAGTGAGTTCCAGGACAGCCAGGGCTACACAGAGAAACCTTGTCTTGAAAAACCAAAAAAAAAAAACAAAAAAAAAAAAAAAAAAAAAAAAAAAAACCAAAAACAAAAACAAAAACAGATAGGGTTGTTGGCAAGCCTGTAGGACATTTTCTTAGTGATATCTGGGAGAGGGCTCAATCCATTTCAGGTAGGGCCATCCCTGGCTGTTGGTCCTGGGTTCTATAAGAAAGTAGGTTAAGCAAGCAGTGAGAGACAGGACAGTAAGCAGCACTCTTCCATGGCTTCTGCATTAGTTCTTGCCTCCAGGGTCCTTCCCTGTTTGAGTTCCTGCCTTTCCTCCACGGACTGACTCAAGAGTGTGTCAACCCTTCGTCAAGCTGCTTCCGTGTGTGGTATTTCATCACAGTGACAGAAACCCTAAGATATGTCCCTTGTGCACATCCAAACGTGTAAATTGCAGGAGAAAGTGTGCACAGGCAAAAGGGTTCACAGCCCTTGGCTCCTAGAACACCACGATGAGTGGGTAAATAATACAGCTCCCTCGTCTCAGCTCTTCTGTACCCTGTGCTCATCCCTAGACCCCTTCACCTCAGCCCTGCTGGGGATATGATTCTTTCTGGGACCCAACCTGACCCCAGAGGTCTTGAGGCTTGGAACTTTTTTTCCTTTTGCAGTGTGGAGGGAGGGTCAATCCCTGGCTTTGCTTGCTGGGCCAGTGCTGTTCCACTGAGCCATAGTCCCCAGCCTTTGTCTTAGGACTTCTCAAGGTGAGAGGACAGGAGTAAAGAGTTGACCTTAAACTGTCCTCTGCACCCTGGGTTCTCAGGTCAGGCTAAAGGGAAACAGGTTCCTCAGTTCTGGGCAACCAGCTGGAGAACAACTTTTACTGTGAGAGCAAAGACACACCCCTGGGTGGTGAAGACCCTGCCCACAGTATGGACTCTTTGGAAGTTTCTGTGACCTAACATCTCCTAGAGATAAAGATTCAAGGTGCAGAACTTCTCCATCCACTTCCTGCAAGGCTGGTTCCTTTCCCACTTCCTCCTTTTTTTTTTTATTTATTTTTTTTGAAATAAGACATTTTAAATTACATTATTTTAGTGCACGTAGGTATGCATGCCATGGCGTGAAGGTGCACGTGGAAGTTAGAGACAAATTACAAGAATCTGTTCTCTTGCTGGGCGGTGGTGGCGCACTCCTTTAATCCCAGCACTTGGGAGGCAGAGGCAGGCAGATTTCTGAGTTCGAGGCCAGCCTGGTCTACAGAGTGAGTTCCAGGACAGCCAAAGTCTACACAGAGAAACCCTGTCTCGGAAAAAAAAAAAAGTGCTTTTTATCCAGAGTCGTCTTGCTGGACCCCTCTCTCCTGAGCCAGAGTTCTTCATAGTCAAGGCTAGTCTTTAACTTCCACATATCGTTTGTGTTTTTGTGTGTAGGGATGAACGCACGCTCCAGTCCATGTGAAAGTGTCAGAGGACAGCTACCAGGAGCTGGCTCTTTTCTTCTACCACTTGGGGTCCCAGGTCATCACACTCAGAAGCAGGTGCCTCTACCTACTGAGCTGTTTCCTGACAATTGAGCTCTTGCCTGGCTGGTGCCCATAAACTTCTGAACCTCTGGCTGGAATTACAGGCATGTACCACCACACCCAGTCCTAAGGCTGCCTTTGAAAAACCCCGTTTCCTTCTACCAACTTCTGGATCTCTGTTTTTTGGTTAGAGTGGTGAGCTGTAAGAACCTGAAGGTTATTCACATGAATGAAGCCATGAGAAAACTGTCAGGGCTGAGGGACATCTGGGTGACCTCGGGGCCACTCTACAACCTGCTGCATTATCTTCTGTCTCTCAGAATTAGGGTTTCTCTTTGTGTACCCCTGGCAGTCCTCAAACTCAGTTTGCCTGCCTCTGCCTCCTGAGTGCTGGGATCAAAGGTGTGTGTCACCACTGCCTGGCTCTCGCTCTCTCCTTTCTACCCATCCCGTGGTCTCTGCCCTGACCTCCTTGTTTATTTTAATGTCTATTAAGGATGATGAGACTTTCCTGCTCAGAGTTCTCCCTTGGCTCCCCACTGCCTTCAGAGTAAATTCTAAGTTCCTTCCTTGGTCTGGCTTGATGCAAGGCATGTTTACTGCTCCCCATCTCATCTCAAAAGCTTCTGGTTTCTCTAGCTCTCTGCTGGACCCTTTTGTTCTTTTGGGGTAGGACTCACTCTTAGAGGAAGTAGCGGGAAGCTGGGGAGGGGGGGGGACCTTCTTCCCTCACTTTTCTGTATTTACTTGGAGTCCAACAGATTTTCATTTCATCTCTTCTGTCTCCCTCTCTAAGGTTCTTGTTACCATTGGCTTTGGTGGTGGGGATTGAGCCCAAGGTCTGTCTCCCTCTTCTAGATCAATGCTCTACTGAGCTCAAGCTCTGGAACAAAATACTTAGCTATAAAATATGACAAATTATTTTCTTGAATCTAAGCTTGTAGGTACCCCATGGATTTCTTGACTCTTTTTAGATTTATTATGTGTTTGAATGTTTTGCCTGCGTGAGTGTATGCATGTGTATGTATGTGTATGTATGGCATCTGTGGTGGTTAGAAGTAGGTAGTGTCAGATTTCCTGGGACTGGAGTTACAGTTGTGAGGTGCCCTGTGGGTTCTGGGAATTGAACCCAGGTCCTCTGTAAGAGCAACAAGTACTCTTGACTTCTGAGCCAACTTTCCAGCCGTGGATCAAAATCTTTAAAAACACAAATAAAAAAAAGAGACTACACATGTAGAAAATTTCTTGTAATCCTAGCCTGGTATACAGAGTTCCATCTGGGCCAGCCTGGGTTACATAGCAAGTCCCAGTCTCAAATCCAAACAACCCACTCCCTCCAAACTCCCCTACCCTCCAAAACGTAAAAGGAAAATCTGCCACGTGTAACTGAGTATTTTTACCTCCAAATTTATCTATGTTTTGAGACAACAGGATCTTATGTAGCCCAAACTCGCCTCAAAATGAACATCAGAAGCTGGCTTCAGCTGATTCTCCTGCCTCACTCTCGGTATTCTGGGATTACAGGAGAGTGCTACCACATTTTCACTTAACACTTTTTTTTTTTTTCCACATCTTTAAGTCTCTTCCATAATATCTTTTACCGAGGATATTCTAGGTGTCCATGTTTCTGAGGACTGTTTAATCCCAGCCACCCTTGAAGTGGAGGAAATGCAGTTCCCGGATGAAACAAAGGATTCCTCATCTGAGAGAAGCTTTTGCCCAAGACAACGCAACGCCAGGCATCAGGGCTGTTTTAGATCTTCGCATGCATTCATTTAACACACACAGTGCCGGCATGATTTTGCACTGGGCCAGGTGTTGGGGGTGGGGTACAATTCCCTCTTTTTCTGGGTAAGAACATCAAAGTAAAGGGTTGCAGGCTATAGCTCAGCGATAAAGCGCTCACCTGGCCCATTTCCGTCCCCAGGGACTGGGAAGAAAGAAAAACACAATAGAGAAGGTAAAGCCAGACGAAATTCCATAGCTTGTCCTTGGGCCACAGTGACCCTGCCCTCCTGGGTGGGACCAACCCGGACCACGCCCCCAGGACGAATGGCTTCCGGCCGCGGAGCTGCGCGGGCGACCAGCCCAGCTGGCGGCCCCCCGCAGTGCGTAGGGAGGCGGCCCAGACTCGTTGGAGCCAGGCGCTGGCCGGGCGCTACCGCCTGCGGAGCCCAGGTGTGGCCTTGGCTGGGGCGAGAGGTGGCGCTTTCCTTCCCGCTTGCAAGGCCCTTCCTGGCACACCCCGCAGGATGCTGCTCCTCCCATGGCCGGTAGTCACGCGGGGAGTCCATAGTTGGAGAACAGGAAGGAGGCGCAGGCTGCCGCTGAGACCCCAGCCAGCCTGGCTTTTTTTCCTGGGGTGGTGGAGGGAGCACTTAGTTTGCCGTTTTGTGCAAGGGCAGCTGGATGGCACAGGCCCTTGCTTTGCCCACCAGGACCGGGGCAGGAGGCCCATGCCTGTGGCATCATCTCTTGGCACATCCACTCAGTCATTTCAGTCAGTCTCCCCAGAGGAATGCCATCTTACAGGATGTCAGCCCCGGAGAGCCACCATTTGTGTTCCCTGCTATATCCTTAGCGACTTAGCTGGTGTCTGACCCTGCATGGAAACAGAAAGGCTCCAGACTTTCCGAAGGGGAACTGGGTGAAAGGATGCTTAAGAAAGGCATCAGCTGTCAGGACACTGCCATCTCATCCTGGAAGCCATCACCATCCTCTCCCTGTCCTTATATTCTTATGCTGTTCCCAAAGAAAAGAATCAGGAACCCAGCACCATGGTGAACATGAGCTTCAAAGCCAGACACCAAGGTTCAAACACCTCCCAGGCTACCAGTACTGAGTCACTTCAGTTTCCTTATTCTATAAAGATGACAGTTAGGTGCCATATAGGATTGTTACAATTAATCTCCCCACTTGGCTTTGAGCTCTTTGCAGCCAAGGGGAACTTTGAATTGATCATCCTGTTTTAGTCTCCCAAACCAGTGGATCAATCTTGCTTTTTTTTTTTTTTTTTTTTTTTTAAAGCTAGTTCTTATCATGTAGCTCTGGCTGGCCTGGCACTTGCTATGTAGACAAGGCTTATCTCAGCTTGCTGCCTCTACAAGTGCTGGGATGGTAGGCATATACTACACAGGGATAGTCAAGCATTTCTAGAATACCATACAATGCGGGCCACATGCTAACCTGCTAAGTATGGAGTATGGGGTCTCTTACAGGGATGGTCTTACCCCCTTACAGCCTCCTTCTCCTGGAAAAACCAAGGCATATTGAGGATACCACAAACCAGGGGAAATCTGTTTGAAAGCAGCTTCCGAAGAATCCACCCCCACCCCAGGGTGAGCCTGGCACCAGGCCCATCTGAGGCCCTGCCCAACCACACATCCCGCCTCCCAGTATGCAGGCCCAATGCGTGCCAGGCCTGGTGCCATTTTTCCATGGGGCTCAGGCGGTGGTGGTTCACATCTGGAGTCTAGACTCAGAGGCTCTGCCGGCCGGGCCTACCGCCCAAGCTGGGCCCCGCTGCCCGCTGTTTGCTCAGCTGAAGCTGGTTAATTGGAACTGGAGTGGCCTCTGTGGCTGGTTGGCCAGGCAGGCCCTGATCGGTGCTGCAAGGTCTGTGGAACATCTGGCCTGGCCAGGACGGTCATTAGGTGGCAGGCGCCCGGCGCCACTGCCACCTCAGCCTCTGCTGGGGGTCGGCAGTGACTCAATAAGGCCTTTGTGGGCTGTGGGCTGTAGAGCCAACCACACTGTGTGCTTGGGCTGCCTGCCCCATCTGCCACCCTCAGAGGGGCTTTGTTCCAGGACCACATGGCCTCCCCCTGAAGGCAGTATAAGCCTGCAGAGATCCAAGAAGGCCCTAAAGAGACCCCCTGCCTGGAGAAGGCTTTCAGGTTTTCCTCCCCACAGAATTTTAGACCTAGAGAAGTTGGGTGGCTGACTCAGAGGGCCCAGCATACCAGCCACAGTGACTTGGTTCTGTAAGAGAGTAGTACAGTGCTTACTTAGTATGTTGAGCTGGAATCAACTGCTTGAAGTCACACCACTGAGGGCGAACCACCCCGTTCCCTTCTCTGTACAGCCAGGTTAACAGCACATGTAGCTTAGGATCCTAAGTACAAATCTGAATCCTGTATCAACACACTTGGTCTACATCTGAAACCAGGGAGGACTCAACCCCCACATTCTCACTCCCCAGGCTCTGGAGAGTCTTTATTCTCTGGCTACTTCCAATCTGTTAATTTTAACCATTAAATCTGAACCCTAGCCAGGAAATGCTCCCAGGTCATGGCCATTCTACTGTCTCAGTGTTCCCACCTGAGCAGGTGGACAAAGGATGAGCCACCCTCTCCCTGTTCTTGTGGACTCTCCTGAAGGTCAGGAGTGAGGAAAACTGGCTATGGGATCTCTAACTCCTGCCTGACCTTGGATGGCCTCTTCTATTCTCTGGGGCCTGTTTCCTTCCCAGTGTAGGCTTTCTGAAGATCTGGGTTGCATTTTGGGAAGCCCAGGGATGGAAGAGATGGACCTTTAATTTCCAGTCAGATGAACAGCAAGCCCAGGGAGCTGTCTGTCTATAGTTACAGGCTCTTTTGCTGAGGTAGGGTGCCCTGTGACACTCTCTTCGATCTTATACCAAGGCTAGCAGGGCACAGCAAGCACTTGCCCATCACCTTCACTGTCCCCAGGAGCTTGAAGAGGGTAGTGAGGCAAATCCCTGGCTGGGGAAGAAGGCTCATGGCAATGGGGTGGGCACCCAGGAAAGGGCTTGCAAAGACCTAGTGAATTCAGCACAAGACATTAGGTAGAGTTGCTGAGAACTCCCTGGGAGCACAGTGGCCTAGCGGCCATGGGATGAGTTTTTAATGTGAGGCAAAGACAGTTCACAATACAAAAATCTAAAAACCACATTCAGTTCCCACCTGGCTCCTGGGGAAGGAAGCAGCAGAGGGTTTCCTTTGCCTGCAGGGGATGAGGAGGAGCAGAGGAAGCCAGAGAAAGGGGAGAGGGACAGGCAACAGAGGCCTGCTCCCCATCCTGGAGCCACCTTCGCCTCCTGCAGGTGTCTTCTTGTCTGTTGCCTACAGGTCATCCCCTGCCTGTCTGGTCTGGCTCTCAAGGGTCAGGCGGCGCTGCCTCATTTCTCCTTCTTCTCTAGCCTCTTCGATGCCGACGCCCCTGTTGATTCCTCTTTGGATTCAGTCACGGCTGCTGGATCTTTAGGGTTGGACTCCTCATAGCTGACCAGAAAACAAAGGAACACATTTGGAGGATGCTGAGGGAGGGCAGAGTCTTCTCTGCCCCCTCTCCTTGCAATCTCAGGGAATGACAGGGTCATTGCATCTCAAGCCTAGCCTCTGCCAGTACCTGCCCAGCCATCTGTGTGTCCTCAGGGGCACCCTGCTCGGCTTTCCCTGTGCCTCATGCTGCCAAGGGGCTGCAAGGGCAGTGGCAAATGGGAAAGGTTGGGGTTGGACTTGTGGGGATCAACTTTAAGCTGAGGAGCAGAAGAGAGTAGTGGGGGACAAGACTCTGGGAGACCAGCTGTGTCATGAGGCACATGGCGGAGTTAACAGCGCTGCCCTGGTGGGCACTATTCTGGTGACTAGCACAGTGCCACTCTAGGGTGGACACTACATCTCATCAGGGTCTCTGCTTACTAAGCAACTGTGCCCACTTAAGCCCAGTGCACATTTCCTGGCTGGCTAGGGGTGCAGCAAGTGCCTGCTTGATGAAGAGAGGAGCAGAGAGGAGAGTGCAGTGTGTCACACACTTAAGCAAGCAGTCACAGCGTCTACTATAGTCTGACGGCCACACATGCCCATTTCATGTGAATCGAGTTGTCGGTGAGTGCCCCAAGGTTCTGGGCTACCTGCTTGCCTTGAGGCTGGGCAGCAAGTGCTGAGGTTGTGAAGAGCTGCTTCCTGCCACCAGCCCAGTGACATTCCCTCACGTTCCACAAGACTGGAACATCTGCCCTACCTTAGGCCCAGGACAGTGGGGAAGCGGGCAGGTGGGCACCCGCTGCGCATTACATGGCGCTGGGATTCTGCGGGCGCCGGCGACGGGGGCCAGCTAGCTTCTGCTGCATGGAGTCGGCCAGGCTGGCAGGGGAGCCCGAGACTGTGGGAAAGTGAGTGAGCCTCGGTGTGTGAGGCAGGATTACAGCCGAGGACTCGTAGCTGTGTAAGAGACAGACAGAGAAGACAGAACAAGGAGATGCAGAGGAGATCAGGGAGGAACAGAGACATCCTTCCTGTCTTGGTTCCATGGCTTGCACTTCCACTTTGGTGTGTGTAAAGCAGCCTGTGTGCACTGCTGCAGAGTGTACCATGCAGACAAGATAGAAGCAGGGTACGCTGTGACTGGCTGAGCATGTAGCCAAACTGGTGTCTCTAACATTATGCTGTTCTGCCACACAGCAAGTGTCAGGGTATAGCTCAGCAAGAGAGCACGTGCTCAGCCTGAGTGAGGCTCTGGGTTTGAACCTTGGCCTCTAACACACCACACACAGGAAAAAGCACCAGAGTGTGGAGAAGGAGTTGGAGAATGATACCTGTCTGTGCACAGGTCTCTGAAGGTCTGTGAGCTCTGGCCCCTCCAGCACACCAAACAGGAGCATAGACTCCCTTCTCACAGCTGCGGTGTGTGTTTGTGTGTGTGTGTGTGTGTGTGTGTGTGTGTGTGTGTGTGTGTGTACGTACATCAGAGATTGAGGACATCCTCCTCTCTAACTTTACACCTTATGTTTGGAGACAGGGTTTGTCATTGGTTCAGCCATTGGTGACATTGGCTGTCTAGTGAACTCCGAGCATCTGTATGTCTATCCCCGCGCAAAGCCAGGGTTACAGATGTATGCACTTTACCCTGCTGTGTGCTGGGTATCTGAACACAGGTCTCCATGCCTGTGCAGTAGGCACTTTAATAACAGCCATATCCCTAGTTTGTTTGTAAAAAGTCGATTTGCATGTGCCATGGCGCTTATGAAAAGGTCAGAGGACGACTTATGGGAGTTGCTGTCCCCTTCTACCATGTGCATTCTGGGGATTAAACTCAGGTCCCCATACTGGGCAGCCAGAATTGTTACCTCGTGAGCCATCTCGCTTATCTGTATTTTTTAAAAAAATTTGAATTTTTTTGTGTGTGAGTGCTTTACCTGCACTTATGCATGTGCACCCGGTGCCTGCAGAAGTAAGAAGCGTGGGTTGGATCACCTGAACTGCAGTTTACACATGGCTGTGAGTTGCATGCAACTGCTAGGAACTAAAACCAGGTCCTCTGTAAGCATAAGAAGTACTCTTGACTGTGAGCCATCTCCCCAGATTTCTTTAAAAAAAAAAAAATTTTTTTTTTTTTAACTTTTAAACTTTTCTTTACTAACTTAGAGACAGGATCTTACTATGTAGGCCTGGCTGGGCTAGAACTCACAGAGACACACCTGCCTCTGTCTTCCAAATGCTAGGATCAAGAGCATGCACCGTCAGGGTAGGAGTAAAGTCATGTTCCACTTTCTTTTGTCTTTTTGAAACAAGGTTTGACTGACTTGGGCCGGTTCACCCCTTTTTAGGTAACCTGGTGGTCCCTGCTCCTAGGAGGTCACCATATCAATGCCTTATTAGTATAGTGTGACTTAAAGTAGGGTCCCTCCTGTCTTGGCCTTCCCAAAAGCTGAGACACCTGGCTGAAACAAGGTTTTACTCTGCCACTCAGGCTGCTGGCCTGGAGCTTTACCTTAACCCTCCCATCATGGTGCATACCCTTAATCGTAGTAGAGGCTAGTCTTGAAATCAGTGGTCCTCCTGCCTTAGTACAGAGGTTAAGGCATGAAGTACCTCAAGGCACAGGCTCAGCTGTGAGTATTATTTAAAAAAAAAAAAAAATCACTTTTATGAGCCCTTGGCCGGGCGGGTGTTAAGCATCCCAGCACATGCCTTCATCCTTGTGCAGCAAGCACACTAGTGACTGAGAGCTCTTCTAGTCTGTTTGTACAAGTACTGTGGTGGTGTGAAAAGGAACAGCCCCCATAGGCTCATATTTGAATGCACAGTCATCAGCGAGTGACACTATTTGAAAAGAATTAGTGTGACCTCGCTGGAGGAAGCGTGTCCTAGGTGGCGGGCCTTGAGGTTTCAAAAGTCACACTGGCAGCCTAGCGTCTTGCTCTTAGTCTGCAGACCAGGATGTAGCTCTCAGTTCCTGCTCTAGCACCCTGCAGCCACTCTGCTCCTTGCCACAACTAATGGACTAAAGCCTCTGAAAGTAAGCACGCCCCATAATTAAGTGCTCTCTTCCATCAGAGTCCCTTGGTCATGGTGTTTCTTCACAGCAATAGAACGGTGACTTAGACAGATACATATTTATTCATGTGTGCCATGGTGTTTGTGAGCTCAGAGGACAGCTTACGGGACACGTGCGTGCGTGCGTGCGTGTGTGTGTGTGTGTGTGTGTGTGTGTGTGTGTGTGTGCGCGCACACACACACACTTGTTTGCTCTGGCACATGAACCAAATACAGGTTTTAGATTCCCTTGTAGGGCTGGTTGTGAGCTGCCCAGTGTGGGTGCTGGGGACCACACTAGAGTCCTCTGAGAGAAGGGCAAGGACTGTAACCACGGAGTCATCTCTCTAGCAGCAGCAACCGTATAAATGTGTAACCCATTCAAGAATGAATCAATGAATTGGGAGTGAGTTTTCAAAAGGGGAGTGGCAGTGAAGGAGTAAACAAGCAGAAGCTCAGGCTGAGAGAGGATGGAGGACAGAAGAGGGGACTGCCTGCTTGCTTTTTTCTAAGGACCTTCTGGGGAGGGTGAGGCTTACACAGGAGCGTATTTAGGGAAACCAGGCCTTAGAGGGGGAAGGAGGCACCTTCTGCCCTGGCTACAGGGGACATAGGGGACTGGTTTGGAAATGTCCCAGAGCATGATGTACAGAGGGAGGGATGGGAAGTTCTGACCTCAAGCATCAGGTGCCTTGCCAGAAGAAGGGGGTGGGCGGGCTTCCAACCGGCAGACCGGCAGCCCAGCCGGGAGCTGGGGATTCCAGGCAGGGCAGGCATGGGGAAGGGGTGAGTCATCTGTGCTCTGAGGCAGCCAGGTGCACAGGAGGCCCTGGCAGGCACTTGAGGGACAACTTGAGGCCAAGCGGGTGGAGTTGGGTGAAGGCCCCCGAGTGGGCAGCTTTAATAGTAGCTGGCAGCTATTTCTAGGTCTCTGGCAGGCAGGGTTGGTGGTGCCCAGGAGCAGACACCTACTAGGAGTCATGCAGGCCCTGGGGTAGGGGTGGGGCTGCACACAAGGTGTGGCAGATGTGGTAGTGGCCATGGGGAAGGGGAGGGCATATGAGAGAAGAACAGGCTGTAGGTTATGGCTACAGAGGCTGCTAGACAGTGGTGGACATTTGCCTTCTTGTTAAGGGTACATCCTTGTCCTAGTATATGCAAACCGATGATGGGGGATAGAGGTGGGGGAAGACATGCCTCAAGTCACCTGGTGACAGAGCTAGCCTGTGAGCCAAGCCCCTGGAAAGTGGGCAGCCTGGGCAGAACCTCCACCAATCATTCCTTTAACACACAGTAGGCATGCAGGCTGTCCTAGGCTAGACCTCCCTGATTCCTAGGAAAGGTCTCACTGGTAAGCACAGGCCAGGCACCTGGTCACCAGCAGGAAGGCACAGGTGCTGGGAACACTCATGCTCAAGTGATCTGGCAGGCTGCGTGCAGGTGTGCTAGGGCCGGTCTGCTCATCCGGAGCCTTACCTGAACATCTCTGCCACTTCTCCCTTGGCCAGTGCCACCAGGACAGGAAAGCCGATACACGCAGGGACCAGGTATAGGAGAGCAGGCTAGGAGGAGACAGAGGTTAGTGAGGGAAGGCAATGACTCAAGACCACACCTAGCACCCCAGCCCTCTTCTGGCATTAACTGAAGGATAGCTCAGACCCAGGTTTTCAGAGTGAGTCAATGGCAGAGCCTAAACACAGGGCTAGAGTCAGAGACCAGGGCTGCTCCTGCCTGGGAGGAAAAGCACACACTGTAAGAAACTGGACACAGGGCTCCGAGGCCCCTTAGGAGCCGGACTGGTAGTGTCTGAATCACACACCAGTCCAGTGCTGCTCCTGCTTCTCAGGCTGGCTTTCCTAGGCCGGGGCAAAGCCTTGCATCTGGGAGCCATGGTGACATGATGAGAACAATGACAGTAGCTACCTGTGTCTGCAGCCAGTGTTAGCTGACTCCTGCTTACTGACCCTGCACATGTGCTTTGCCCTCCCCTTCTCTCACTCACAAGTCTGTGTTAAGACTCCTGGGAAGGCTGGGCTGGGAGAAATGGAAGACAGTCCTCAAGGTCTGAAGCTTTCCTTGATGCTTCTAGCTCACCTCCATGGCTGTGACCATCCTCTTTGGGCAGAGGTCTAATGTTCTAGAGCAGGCAGACAGCCCAGGTCTCATTCTGAGAGTTAACCGGAGAACATAGGTCCCACATACTAGACCCTGATGTCATTCCTTGCTTATTACCTCTGAAAGGTGGACATCACACCATAACACCACTGCTGCTGGATACTCCAGAGTCCCCAGTGCTGCTAGTGGCCTGAAGGCCCCATGAGATGTGACCCTTGTCATCTCTTCCAATGTCATCTGACCTACTTTACTCTGGCCATAGTCCCAGGACCTTGGCATGTGAGGTTTCAGTTGCCTAGGCTACCCTTCCTCTGCCTCCTCCTCAGACCTTGTCTCTGTGGAGATGCCTCCACTTGCATGGCTTCAGGTCCACGCAGTGTATAAGTGATCATTCTAGGCAGAAAGGACTCTGTCCCCTGCTGGGTTGTGGACTTGGAGGGAGGGAGTGTCCTCTTCCCTGTTCAGTCTCTGTCTGGCTTTTAGCAAAGGGCTGGCGTGGTGGTGGGTGGGCAGTAGGGGCATGAGGTATACTCATGGCTCTCCTTGCTCACGAGTTAAGAGATAATTTATCTTGGAGATAAATGGAGTGATATTAAAGAGACATCCATCTCAGTATGAAGCCAGTCTGTGACCCAACAACAGCAGGTCTCTCCCTGCACCTGAGGGTGAGCTTCAGGGCACCATTTTTTTGGCCCTGGTCTGGGCGGATGGTGAGTCACATTACTTTATATAGATCACCCTAGAACCTAGTAATACCCAGACTCGAGTTCTAAGGATGGTGTTCCTGAGGATCAGAACAGGGGACAGACCTGTCCAAGGTCACGGAGGCCATGTAAGGCCAAGCTGAGATGGGACCTGGGGAGCTGGCCTTCTTTCACTGGCACTGGGTCCTTCTGGGTTTTTGTGGTCCATGACCCAAGCAGTGAGAAGCAGCTAGAGGTACGCTAAGTCCTAAGCAAACTCATAAGAAACAAGACGTGTGGGATGGTTTAAACTTTCAGGTCACAAAACTAGAAAAATAGGCAGGGGTCTAGCTTAGTGGTAGACTGCTCACATAACATTTAAGCAGTGCTGAGGTTTGATTCCCAGCACTGCTATAGGTGAGGAGGGTGGTGCAGCTAGAGAAAGAATAAAGTATCCTGTAAGGATAAAAGAGAAGTTGGGCATTGGGGTGCACTTTTGCCATTCTAACACTAAGGAGACTGAGACAAGAGAATTACTTCGAGACTGAGGCTAGCCCAGCTATACAGGGAGAACTTGACACAAACCAAACCAAACCAAACCAAACCAAACCAAACCAAACCAAACCAAACCAAACCAAACCACAGCCAACGAACCAAGCAGACAGCCAAACCCAACCAAATCACACAGGCCCCTATAAATAGGAAGAAAAATATCGTGAACAGAAGCAGGGATGGAAAGTCAAACTCCAACAGCAAATTTAATTTGTGGGGGCCGGAGGGATGGCTCAGTGGTGAAGAATGCACACTGCTCTTGTAGAAGACCCAAGGTTGGTTCTGTAGGCTCACAACTGCCTGTAACTCCAGCCCCAAGGAGTCTGACATCCTTTGCTGGCTTCTGCAGGCACCTAGACTCATGTGTACAAACCCAACACTCTTTCACACACTATAATAAACTAAGAACAAATAAATGAGCAAACCGGGGATGTATGGAGGGGAAAAGGCTGGTCAGGAGTAACAGCCAGGGTCCTTCTCTACAGCCCACGCATTCTCTTGCCCAAGATGATCTTGGCAGAATGCAGGACTTTACTCTTCCTCAGTGGCCTTCCTACCAGGGAGCTGGTGGCCTCAGGCTCATGGGAAGGTTCCTTTGAGAACAAGTTTGCTATTGTCAGAGGGATACAACCCTGCCTTCTTTTCTTTTTTCTCAAGATACTCAGGAAACTCTTCAATGAGAGTGTCAAGGAAAAACAGAGGCAGTGAGGTAGGGGCCAGGGCTCTCTGAGGTAGCTTCTCATATATGTAACCCAGGCTCACTGGAATTAGCTATGTAGCTGAGGCTCACTTTGAATCTCTGCTCCTCCTCGTCTACCTCCTAAATGCTGGGGTCATAGACTTGTACCACCATGCCTTGCTGGGAAGGTTCTTTAAAAGGCTAAGCGAACTGAAGGCCACACAGGGTACTTCTACCTAGAGCAATGCTGGCACAGGGGCTGCTTATGCCTTCTTGGAGAAACGGACCCCATTTATTAGGCTCCACTCACATCCTGGATCCCCTCTTTAAGGACTTCCAGGGAGAGAGCCATCTAGATAAATCAAAACCACGCGCACAGGCCTAGACATAGCCTAGCTAGCTGGATTACCTGGTTAAGTCTGTCTTTCTAGGCCTCTGGGCCCTCCCAGTACCCTGCATCAGAGCAAGTCTCTTTCCTCTCCAGGGGAGAAGGCAAGCCTGCCACCTGGTGGCTGCACGAGGAATGTCTCTGGCCTACTACTCCAACATAGGGTTGGGAGCTGTAGTACAGGCCTCGAAAAGGCCTCTAAGCCTGCTCCTGGATCTGGCACTCTGTAATCCTCACCAATCCTCTCACCAAGTACATGTTATGCCCCACTGGCACAGCAGAGGCTGTACCAAACATAGATGAATACATGAGAAGGCTCTGCAAACACTTTGGGTGTCTCTGCTTACGAGCCACACCCTTGGATTTTTGTCGACAGTTTAAGCACAGGCACAGGGCTCAAGAATCTGCTCTTGCGATGAATTCAGAGGCAGCTCCCATGTGATGGTACTTTAGGAAGGGGAGGAGCGAAGAGCAGCAATACAGTAGCCTCCTCACCCTCAGGGTACCTCAAAACCAGCATGGCCTGGTGTGAGAGCCTACGTCTGTTAGCATATGAAGTTTGATATTCAGGAATCAAGGAAGGCTTCATGTAGACAGTACACGTTATCTTGGTTTCAGAAAGCATGGCCTTTAAAACTGGAGTTTTCCACTCAATATTTTTGGGCAACTGACCTCACAGAAAGCAAGGCTGTGCTGGGGATGGTGTTTATAGGTGTAGTCTGCCCCATCCTTAAGCCACTCTCCTTTCTGTTTTCATTAATGACTAAGGAAATTGGAGCAAGGAACTCCTGTGACCTGGCCTGTGTCCCAGAGAGGAGTCTGGTGGATTCCGACGGGTGCTTCCTCAGCCTGTGCACTTCACACTGTTCCTGCAGCCTGGGCCTGGTGTTTAGGCTGTCCCAGGTCCAGTCCTGGCTCTACTACACGCTCACTGGACAGTGCCTCAGCTCCAGCTTCCTGATGAGCTCTCCAGGACTCAGGTTACAGAGCTTAGCATGTGCATTGTGTCCGTCAGACAAGAGGAGAAGCAACCCTCCTGCTCAGTACCTAGTGGATCCCTCTCTCCAGACCTCTAAGATCCCAGGCCGTTCACTGTGGTGGCTCAGTATCTGCTGGCCACCTTGTTGGGAGGAGGCAGCAGGGCCTTGGCTTTCACTTGGCTGAAGCACTCGGCTCACGCAGTCCTGCTCTTTGTTCACCTATGCTAGCCTGCTTGGGAAGCCATCACCTCTTCCCCAGCCTCTTCCTCCATACCTAGAATGACCATGTGACACACTGTCTGCTTAGGGGCCACAGGTAGAAACCAGGTAGAGAGCACCGGCAAATGTCTGCTTTCCTAATAAAGACAGCGGAGAATGCGTGGAGCAGCTGTCACACTGCCACAAGTCATAGACAACCAAATACCACATTTGACAACCAAACAAACACCCTGACTGACAACCAAACACCATGACTGACAACCAAACACCCTGACTATTTCACTGCCATGCCTCTGGGCTGCTTGTGCATGTGACAGAGCAACTCTCTGTAAGTTCTGTCAGGGAAGCACTCTGGACAACCCGAGGACCGCGCTGCTCACCTGGGCGTGCTTGAAGATGTGCATGATGAAGATGGTGAGGCCCAGGCCGAAGATGTAGGCGGCGAAGCTGGTGTAGAAGTAGGTGTGGGTGTTCTTCTTCAAGCTGCAGGGGGGATGGAAGAGGACGTTAGAGGAGGCACAAACATCCTTTCTGCAAAGACTGGAGCTGCCTATGTGTGTGTGTGTTGGGGGGCGGGGGGGAGTCTCTGCTAGGAGCCTGGATAGCCGCTCGCCCTGTACTTCCCTGAACTATGACTCTTTAGATAAGTTTCTTTTGTTCTTCCATGATCAGTTTACACCTTTGCAAAAATGGAAAGCCATAAGGCCATTTGTAAAAAACAAACGGAAAAATCCAGAAATGGCTCTAAGGGTTTTAGCTAGCACAAAATCTCTTGGGGGGAAAAAGGCGCCTCTAGGTTATCCCCACAGAATATAAGCTTGGGGCAAGGCCCAGGGAGTCTGCTGGGGACTGAGTTGGGCCCCGTCCATGCTTGGCAAGTGTTCCTCTGAGCGCCAGTCCAGTCTTATGTTAGTTTCTACGACAGCTTGAAAAGAGCCTGAGGAGGGAGGGCTCAGGGAACAACTAGACCTGAACATAGTGGCTCAAGTACAGCCTGACAAGGAATGGCCACAGCTGGCTTTCCCTGAAGCCACTGAGGTCAGCCTGTGCTTAGCACTCTCCCCGAATTGGCACATACCCAAGAGGGAGCTCTTGCTTACCACCCTGGATATGAGGCTGAGACTTACAAGGTCAGACTGGCCAAGGGCACAGAGCTACAAACCAATCTCAACTAAAAGGACTCCCCCCTCCCCCCGGCAGTGGTGGGAGGGTTGGAGGTGGGCTTCAAACTCTAGAATGCAGGTGGAATGAGAATCTGTCTAGCTGTACATGGGTGGAGGTACCTTCTCTGGGCTCCTGAAAGCTGGAGAATGCTGGGAGAACCCCAGGCCAGGCCAGGTCAGGCCTTCCCTGGCTTACCTGATGTCAAAACGAAGCAGTAAGGCAATGAAAATCCCTGAAGGGAAGAAGGCATAGTTAGAAGGCCAGGTTGGGGATAAAGTGGGGACACGGAGCGGGATACCCAACTGATGGACTGGCCTAGTCCCCCACCTCTGGCATCGTATTATCACAATGGGCCTTCCTTCCACTGAGTGTCCCACTGACCAAGCACAGTGTAGATCAAGTGAAGCCACAGCTCCTAGAGCTCAGCCAAGGAGGCAGGACAGTAGGGAGAATGACACCAGTTGTTATAGATTTTAACAGGACACCAAATCTAGGCTGTTCTAACTGAAAGATGGACTTCTGTGTTGTAAAAGGTGGGCTGTGGTGGGACCTCTTCTGAAGAGGGCGTCTTCAAAGTGATGCTGGCCAGGGAGAGTGGGAAGCACATTCTGAGGAACTAGTATGGCTGCATGTGGAGCAGGAGAGGGATGCAGCATGGAATCATCACGCAGCAGGCCCAGGTCTACATTCTGAGCAAGGAACACAACGTGCTGGAAGAATTCTGGGAGGAGAGCCACCTAAACAGGTCTAGAAAGCCCTGTGGCTGCTGCCGGGTAGGAGGTGGAGGTCTGGAGCTAGAAGCAGTCGACTGGGAAGTACCACAGAAGCCTAGGAATGCTAACTCTGTCCCTTAGCACACAACCCACACATCAAAACCAAGTCCAGATGCCCCAGAATCCAGAGTTCCTGAGACACAGCTTGCCAGTCCAACCTCCGCGTGCCGCACACACTACGTCCTTAAGGGACCTCCTTCCTCACCAGCCTTTTGAGCTCACACAGGACAGAGACTAAGTCTCACTTAGCTGAGGACAACCTCTCAAGAGCTGAAACATTCTGTGGCCATCAAAAGCATCAACTAGCAAGTATGATCAATAGATATTTTTATAGTGTTGCCTTTGGAACTCAGGCCCACAACTGTGTATGCCAAGCAAGGGCTCTACCACTGAGTTAAGCTCCCCCACCTCATGTCATTAATTTTAAAGAAGGAAATGAGTCGTCCTCTGAGGACTGTGAGAGGAGAGTAGAGAATGCTGGCCAGAGCTGCCTTTTCTATAGTGTTTGGGGCTCAGCGCCCCCTGGTGACCGACACCTGTAACAGCTTTCCAACTAAAGCAGGCGCAGGGGCTCTGCTAACTGTATTAACTCCTGGCAGCTGAGGGGTTTCAACACGCTGCTCTCTGGACTGAGTGATTGCTAAAAGATTCAGAGACATGTATAGATCCTGGAGTAACTAATATGGAGAGAATATATGTACTCCTAAAGCCCAGAACCACGTCAACAAGACTGGGGAAGCTAGACACTGGGCGTCTGTAAGGCGCCCTTTTGATCCTTTTGGTATCAAATAAACATTTCATAGGGGGCTACCTAAGACCATTGGAAAATACGGATATTTAGAATTCATAACAGTAGCAACATTATAATTATGAAAAATAGCAAAGAAAATATTACGGTTGGGGATCACCACAAGATGAAGAATCTTATTAACAGCTGAGAACCACTGCTTAAAAGGTGTAGGATTCCATCACTTTCTTTAAAAACAGTTCTGGTGACCAAGCCAGGAATCAAGCTAGGATGAACACAGGACCACAATCTGTTCTGCCCCTGGCCACCGCCACCACCGCTGCCACAGCTACCGAGGTGTCTCTATCCATTGCCAAGGAGCCTAGATTAATCTTTAAAAAAAAACCTCCAAAACCCCCAAACCAAAACAACCATGTGCATTGCTGTTTTGCCCGTATACGCGAGTGTGTGCGAGTGTGTGCGAGTGTGTGTGCCAGATTCTTTGGCACTGGAGTTACAGTTTTGAACCGTCACTGGAAGAGCAGTCAGTGCTCTCAACTATTGAGCCATCTATCCAGTCCCAACTTTTTTTTTCTTTAAGAGTCCCATGTTGACCAGTTAAGCAGGCTAATTCAGAATCCTCCATGTCTGGGGTGACTGGGGTTAAAGGCATGTGCCATTATTTTCTACTATAGGAATCAACTCTCTCCCATGTTAGTTACCTGGGAAACAAGTCCCTGTTGACTTTGGTACTGTACAGTGTGGGGATATGAGGGGGGTGAGGTGTGGGGATATGAGGGGGGTGAAGTGGGTGGGATATGTCAAACCCAATCTCTCAGACAAGTTGAACCATTTCTTTAACCAGGAATACAGAAATTCCCTCTACCCTCTTTGTACAATCAGAGAGCCCCACTGTTGAGGACGGCATGAATTTCTAGCCATTCTTTAGAGTAACTAGGAGCTAAACAAATCCCTGACAGGCAGATGGGAAAAAGGCCACAGATAAAGACACACAATCAACTGCTTCATGCTGACCAGAGACAAAGGCCTGACAGGCTTTTTCTCCCAGAAGCAGGGCTCCCTCTTCTGGCTGACTAGTCCAGGTTGGCCAGATATGTTCAAGGCCATTTTTATGGGAAAGAGACCTGCCCAATGCCACCAAACCACAAACACACACTGAGGGGGAATCTGCCAAATCTTCACGCCCTTGGCCATTCCCAATAGATAAGGCTAGCTTCCCACTTTGTACTCTGGCTCTGACATACCAAGTATCTTTTCCAACCCTGCACCATGGTCCTCTCCCAGCAATTACCTGGAATGACAATGTCTCCAAGTCCCAGCATGGCAAAGTTGTCTGCTTCAAGGCCCTTCTCCAGCAGATCTTGGGGGAACACCACTGCAGGGAGAGGCAGGGGTGAGACGAGAAGGATCAGAGGGAACTCTGTTTCCTCAGCCTGCCAGTCTCTAGCCCTGTGAAGTATGATTCACACACATTTGTGCTTCGGGTGTATGGGGAGATGACAGGGCGCTCAAAGGATGAAATGGCAGCTCTTACAGCAAGGAGGACTCTAGGATCACCTAGCTAAAGGTTTCATTTACCCTTTTTCCTTCCAAGTTGCCATGGGACCAAGCCAGGGTTGCCATGATTCTACAGACCACCAAGCATCTCCAAAGGTCACCTCACCCTCTTCCCTGAAACCATACCCCATAAGGTCCTTGCGCTTGGAGGTGATTCAAGGTCATCTAGGGCTGAGACTTCACATTAATCTGTGTTCTCCAGCGACCTTGCTGGAGCATCGTGGTTGTGTATTTTTAAGACGATCTAGCTATGAAGCCCAGGCTGGCCTTGAATTTTCATTCCTCTCAAGTACCAGGACTACATTCCTGCATGTGTGTGACACTATGTTCAGCCAAAGAAACCAATGTTTTAATTTTTTAAAAATTATTTATTTTTATTTCATATGCATTGGTATTTTGACTTCATGTATGTTTGAGGGTGCCAGATCCCCTGGAATTGGAGCTCTAGACAGTTGTGAGGTGTCATGTAGTTGCTGGGAATTGAACCCCGGGTCCTCTGGAAGGACAGCCACTGCTCTTAACCGCTGAGTCATCTCTTCGGTTTTTTATTTTTTTATCTTTTTGGGGTACAAGAGATTGAATCCAGGTCTTCATGTATGGTAGGTGAGCACTTCACTACTGGCTACAACTGCAGCCCCCTAACATATGACCTGACCAATGAATCATGAAGGAAGCTTCCCCAGTGGACTTGAGGGTGGCAGGGGTGGGGTGCACACCTTTGTGAGGAAAGAGAAACAGAGTCCTCTCTGTGCCTCTGGACATGTCTAGGTGAGGAGTCAACACTAGAACTGTGGGGTTCTCCTGTGGGGATCACGGGAAGCTGAGTAAGGACAGGTGGGAAACATGTTGGGAATGGGAGGGTGGGAGGGCAGAAGTAACCTTGGTTCTGGTGATGCTACTGAACATCATTAACCCATCCTTAGCTCATCTACCCAGGCTTCCTGTAGCTGAGATAACAAACATGGCTCCTTGATTATTTCGGCCCTGCAATCTCAGGGCTTTGGAGGAGGAAGCAGCAGGATCAGAGGCTTAAAGCCATTGTAGCCACACAGTGAGTTAGTTCTAGGATTGCTATAGCCACCAGAAATGCATCTCAACAGATACCCAAAGAAACTCTCCTTTTTTCAAAGACATTGGTACTTAAGGTTTTTCGTTTTCTCTTGGGTGGGAGCTGAAACAGGGTTTCTCTGTGCAGACCTGGCCAGCCTGGTCTACAGAGTTCCTAGAACTTGCTCTGTAAACCAGGCTGGCCTTGAACTCAGAGATTCACCTGCCCCTGCCTCCCAAGTGCTGAGATTAAAGGCATGTGCCACCACACCCAACTACAGTTGAAATTTTAATACTGTTATATAAACACCAGTTACTCTAAAAAAGCAACACCAAGGTGTGGTGAGAGTTGGAAGATAAAGAGCACCTGGTAGTCAGGTAGCAAGGGAACCCCAGTCGGATGCAGTGAACGTGGAAGCACTGCAGGGCCTGTAATACTGTTAAGAACCTCTCCCATGTTTATTCCTGTTTCTGTATATTTCATGCCACATGGTATCATGACCAAGTGGCCCAAGGCCATGATCTGTGAGGAAGCCTGAGTTTGAGAATACAGACAGAAGAAATCAATGAAGAGGAAATAAAGAGAGGCCCTGACATCAATGATGTGACACCAATGATGATGACCCAACTGGGAAGAGAGGAGGATGCCCGGATATGGGAGGTGGTCACTTACATTTTATTGGTGCCTCAAAGGACTTGGCCACAGTCACCATCACGTTAGTGCCGAATACCTGGAAGGAGAAGACAGGAGTCTAAAGGGAGGCGGGTGGGTAAGAAAAGGCTGTCCCTAGGCTTCTAGATGCAGTATTGTTGGAGATGTAAGAGAGTTGAACAAGGAACTGGGAGAGCTCAGAGTAGACCTGACAGAGTTGAGGTGGCCCTTCATGTGGTTCTGGGCAAAAGAAAATGTGAAGGAGAAAGACCCTAATTGGCTCAAGCCAGGCAGCCTGCTGGTCAGGCTTCCATCCCACTAAGACACAAAGATCCACCAGGTGGTGGCGGCATGAGCCTTCAATGCCAGCACTTGCGAAGTAGAGGCAGTCAGACTCGAGTAAAAAGCCAGCATGGTCAACAGAGCAAGTTCCAGGACAGCCAGGCTGTTACAGAGAGAAACCCTGTCTCAAAACACTACCATCACCACCACAAGAAGAGAGCTAGACAGACAAAGACCTTAGGCAGCATTCATTCAAAGACAAAATGTCTTCTGGAGCCAGGGAGAGAATGTTCCAGTCAGGCAAAACTCAGAGCCCTTTTAGCAGTACCTCAGAAAAGTGAGGATGCATTCAGAGCACAGCTGACCTTTGTCCTCCTTGCTGGGCCATTCACCAGCGTCCACCACTCTTGTCCAAGTGTCCCTGAGCCTCAACTCATTTGCTCCACAGACACAGAATTAAGAAGTTTCCCTGGAAAGACCACCTGAGGGCATCTGAAGGCACCGGGTATTCTGCGTTCTTGGTAGATTTGGTCCTCTGGACTTATAGATGGACAAAAATAGACCTACTCTGGGGTGCAAACTTCCATCAGATTGGCACTTGGACCATAGATTCAGGGAAACCGGGAGGCGAAAGAGGACCCTCAGAGCTGGACATCATGTCCCTGCCTGACTCACCCAGAAGATGTCATAGATGAAGAGTCCTCCAAGCAGGATACAGCCGGTGCTGACGTTATTCAGGTGCAGGAGCTCTACCCCATTAAGGGAGAAGGCCAGGCCAAACAGGTTGTTGGCAATCCAGTGCTATAGAAAGGTGGGAGTGAGACCAGCTTGCTGTGTCCCATCCTGCCCTGTCACCCCAACCTTCCCTTCTGTGGAGGCTCTGACTACTTACCTTCCTCAGAAGGTACCAAACACCAACGACGCTGCTTAGGCCCAGGCACACCAGGTCCTTAGTGTCAAACTCATAGTTGATGATCTCTGGGCAGAGAGGACAGGTAAGTCCACTCCCCAGAGTGAGCCTGTCCCCCCAACCTGTCAGCCCCTGGATGGAGGGCATGGCTGTCAGCATGGTCATTCAGGCCCATGAGCTCAGCCTTGGCTCAGTTAGACTGGCAGGGGTGTTAGGATGGGGAAGACTTACTGGAACCATGCCCAAACCCTCTTACATTTTCTGGAGGAAGAACATAAGCCCAGATAAAATACAGGACATTGGAGACATAAGCTCTGCCACCTGAAGCTGGGTGACCCTGGGAAGGCAGGGCCCTCTGAGGAGTTTGTTTCCCTATCTGTAAAAGGTCGACAGCACCTTCCTCGTAAGGTGAGGAGTAAGGCTGTTCTTACAATGCCCTCAGCACAGTGCCTGGAACACAGTGGGTTCCCAAGTAATAGTACTCTTACCAAGAAGTTGAAGAAATCAAGGGGATTGCTAGTAAGGCTTCCCAAGCAGAGGGAGAAGGAAAGAGACAGAGATGGAGAAAAGAGGCAAGAGGGAATCTCGAAGGCTGCTCTCTTTTCAGGAGCACCTTGGTAGAGACCCTGATGTCAGATCCACTCTGGATGCTTCCGAATTTCCTAATAAGGAAGCCCAGAGAGGTGGTGGACACTACCCCAGGCCAGAGTGCGGCCACTTTTGTCAGATTCCAAAGTGCAGCAAGCCGCTTGTTCCCCAATTTCTATTTTCTTGTGGTTACAACACTCCGATTTTATTTGTTAAAGGTATCTGTTGAATTTATTCAGCATAACCATAGAGGTATTGTCTTCATGATGTCACATACAGACACACACACAGATACAACACAATATTTATATTTAGCTCAAGTGTACTGCGTCTAAGGCTCACTTATATGTCTTCATGTGCCACAGCCCGTCATTTAGATAATGGATATTTTCAATGCCGATCCCCTTGTTGATTTTCTCAATGTCTGCTGCAGCCATCTTCATGACTCCGACACACAGGGCATGCTCTTTCCCTTCTGCCATGACTGCAACGATGGTATCTACCGCAGCAGTGTAGAGCTTCGCTCCAGGAGATGTTAAACCCGGGCACATGATATTTGCACCACTGAGCACAAATTTGATGGCTCCTTTGTCGACCTGCTGGTGTGGCAGGATAAACGGGTATTTGTGAAGTAATCTTAGCGTTGGATAAAAAGGTCCTTTTCTCTGCCTGAAAAACAGTAATTCTCCGTTGACTGTAAGGATTTCCATGTGTTCATGGCATCTCACTATTTTGACGGGATCTTTCTTAGGCATGATTTGATTAAGCCACGGCTCGATACCTGGAAACTGTTCAGTCAGTTGGCTCTTAATACCCTTAATAACGGAAGTTTTCAGTTGGATGCAGTTGGACACACTTTCCTTCTCGTCAAATTTCTTGAACATGATCTTGGTGAAGGGGCACCGACAGGTATAAGAGCTGAGGCGAAGCGTGGATCGCCGACCGTCCGAGTCGCGGAATACAGGAAGGATGGCACCGGCATCCGAGCCGGCCGTTGTCGCTAACCGGAAGATGGTCCGACGGACTGTGCTTTACGGCTGTGCAAAATCCAATGACTTCCGCTCTACTGACCCCCACGTTTGCGCTGACCCTCACGTGGTTGCCCCACTGGTTCTTCTTCCGATTTCCGGCTCTTCTCCGGACTTCCGGTTGCGAGAAGGGTGGGGTTCGGACCGGAAAATGCGTCAGAGCATCCGAGTTGCGGGATGGACAGCTACTTCGGGTTCGGACTGGACATGCGCCAAACCGCGGCATACGCCTCTCGCGGCACACGTCTCGCGGCACTGTCCAGATTCCCCCGGGAGCTAACCGGCCAATAGGAATGTTCCTGTCTTTCTTCCGGCTGCGTAGTGGTTGCTATCCTAGACATCCCGGAGGGTCCCCCGAGTATTATAAAGCTTGAGAACCTTGAAGGGCTTTATGGACGTTAAAAAAAAAAAAAACAGGCGTAGCCTTTTAAAAAATCCAATAATTATTTTTATTTGGCAAAGATGTGCTTGGTGCAGTGACGAATCATACCAACGTTTTTTGCGGACAAAGCAGAATGTGCTTGGCAACCAGCAGAGAATGGAATACATTCCATAGGCTATTCATTTCATGTGTGAATTATCTTCCATTTGGTCCAAGCCATTATTACTCTTGTCACCTTGTTGGCATCCGCATGGTGCCATATGCATCTTCATAGTTCTCTCTTTCAAAGCTTACGTGAAACAATCACGAGATAGGCACGCTAAGAGCTGTCTGGTACAGCTTTTGCTGTGGGCTTCTATGAGCCAGGCACTGTGCTGAAAATGCTTTCCTCTATTGTTTATTTTACAGATGGGGTAACAAACCTCCAACAGAAACATCCTGTGCTCAGAAATAATGGAGTCATCTAGATTCCCATATCTAAGTGGTGGCAAAGCTGGGAAATGAACCCGGGCCATAAGAATTGAGTTTCTCCTTTAGAACTCACTTCTTTTCTTTTGAAAACCCAGTATTGGAGAAATCAAAGAGTGGGAGATACACCCCAGGGGAAGTGGGCAGCACTGACCTTCCTTGTTTTCCCCAGAGCCCTGTGTGAAGAGCAGCTGATACTGGCGATTTGGGAAGTTGGCTGGAAAAAACTTATTCATGAAGGGGCTGAAAAGAAAGACAAAGCAAGTCGGCAAACAGAGCCCCTACAGATGATCTCAGCTCTTAAAGTCCCCACAAATACCTATTGGGAGCGTTTACCAGTAGATACCTTTTTAAGTGCCCCTTGTAGGTACACCGTTCCCACTCTATATATAGATCTGGAGGCTATTAGAGGATGACTTGACCAGGGTCACCCAGGGAGCCAGGATCTGAACTGAGATTCCAAGCGAGGTTTCTGAACTCCTGGTGATTTGTTTCATTTATTGGCATAAAACGTGGTATGAAAAATTTGAGGGACAGTCAGAATTTCCAAGTCTGGTCCATGTGCCTCCTGCATCTGCCTACATTGTTAAGAAATGTATTCCCAGACTTATCAATCCCATGATACTGATCAGACAACAGGAGTGGGCTTTTACAAATGTGGTTGATATCTACCAACCAGGTGAACCACAGGCCCTAGGGTAGGAACATCCTCATTTTTGTGTCTACTGTTAAGTCTCTGTGGCTCAGGAAAAGCCTAACTTTAGAAACATTTTTACCCAGTATGCTCCATATCCTGGCCAGGCAGGGAACAGAGATGCTCTTTCCCAGATTACTTAGAGCAAGACCAGCAAACTGAGGCCTCTTGGTTGTGGGTGTGACAGTTCTGCAGTTCTGTGGGGGCTACATTAGTGGTGGTCTCCCTGGGTGTGGGTGTGACAGTTCTGCAGTGCTGTGGGGGCTACATTAGTGGTGGTGTCCCTGGGCTTTAGCTTCCTTACCTATGCGTGAGGATAAGCTTTTTGCCTGTCTCAACGAAGTCTGTGAAGATGAAATAAGGCAGGATATGCAGCTCAGTGTTGGCCCGTAGTAGGGATGTTTAAGAACTATGAACATATGTCATAGAAGACATCCCAGAATGGTTTCTCAACCAAGAAGCGAACCAAGGTAGGTCTGGAAACATCTAGGTCACAATGGATAAGGCATGGCTAAGAGAGTTCTGATTTTTTGTTTGTCTTTAAATTTCTGGTAGCTTGGAGAATATGAATTTAAGAACTATCTCTGAGCCTCAGTTTCTTTTTGTCAAACAACGTGATCCTTTGCAGGCTGTGTGAAGTGATTGATAACAATTATCACAGACAGAGAAGAGACAGGTACTGGGCTTAGAGTGGACATCCATGGAAGGCAGAAGCAGCCAGGACAGCCAAGGCTGGGTGCTCAGTTTGCTGAATCTCTTTTGAGGAAGGGTGAAGGCACGGCACATGTACAGACACAGGCAGAGGCAGAGCAGAGAGCAGATTGAGGAGCTGAAGCACTCATCCTACCTAGCCCCTTAGGAATCTGGTGTTTCATTTTAATCAGCAGAGTAGACTGGAAACATGATTCCTAGGTTCAAGTCCTATCTCTGCCACTTCTCAGAGGTGTAACCTTGGGGAAGTTACTCAGCTGCTCCATGCAACTCTTTCCATATCTGAGTTATTAGATACCTTATTACAATCACCATACTGTAATATCTCTCCTGGAGGATTATTGTTTGTGCTAAGATAGAGTCTCACTCTACAGCTCAGACTAGCCTCAAACTTGCAACGATCCTTCTGCTTCTGTCTCTGGAGTGCTGGAATTACAGGAGTAACCCACCAAGTCTGACACTCAGGCATTATGAAGAAGATTAAGCTAATATTTGGCATCTTGTGAGTTCACCTGTGGCTTCCATTTCGAGTGTTGAATGTCTGCACTGATTCCTGCATGTGTGCTGCACCACTGAGCTACACATTTAGGCCTTAATCATTGTGAAATAGGGTTTTACTCAGTTGCTCAGGCTGGCCTCCGATTTTTGATCCTCATGTCTTAATCCCTCTAAATAGTTGGGATCACAGGCAAGCACCAAGGAAAAGAGTCTGCTGTAAGATACAATACAAACGAGGACTCATGTGATGTAACTAGTGTAAATCTGTGAAGTTGAGGGGCAAGGGCCCTGTCTTATTACCCCATGCCAGGCACAGTTTGCTGGTCAACTTTACTGTGGGCACAGTATGTGGGCACAGTTTTTATGACTCTCCATCATACATAAGAAACGTAAAGTTCATTGTTTCCTACTGAGAAACGTTCTGGTGCCTTCCTCTTTGGGGTTAGACAGTGAGGATTAATGAAACTGGTGATATGCTCTTATTCTCCTGAGGTAGAAGACTCTGAGAGAGAGCTCTCTCTCTATGGGCCACTTGAGTAGGACAAGAGCTCAGGTGATAAAAATAGGCCAAGACTGCTTTGGCAGGATGTGTAGAATTGGCTGGGCTGGAGTTTTGGTTCCTGTATTAGGTGAAGGCAAGATGTCCCCTACCTGCCTGCAATACCGTGAGCTGTGGTCTAGTCTGAGGCAGGCAGTGGGGTGGCAACAGAGGTGGAAGGATTTAGGTGTAGTCTGGGCCAGCATGGCCTGGGATGTGGCTCTTAGAAAATTTAGCAGGCATTTTAGAGATATGTGGAGAGAATTCTATTTTCTTCAAATTCTCTCTTCCCCTTAACCTTGGCCACAAATCGATAAAGAATTGTAGCACTGTGGTCAGACATCCCTGGGATCAAACTCCTCTGCTCTTCTCAGCTGTGAATCCTGGGAGCCATAATGATTCTTTTGAACCTCAACTTCCTTGTCTCACGCCCTCAGACCTCATGGCACAAATCCAGAGGAAGGCCTGACTTGTGGATATAAACAGCTCATGCAAACTCTTAAACACTGTAGCTTTCTTTACCAAAAGACTTGAGAAAACACACCTCCAGTGAGTAAGAGTCAGTTTAATTTTTGGATCAACACTCTAAAAAAAAAAAAAAACATGATTAAATTATATTCCCCCCTTGTAATAAAATTTGATGGATTTACTTCTTTCTCACAATAACCCTATGCCTCAGCCTCTCAAGATCCTGAGTGCCATAGCAGATTACTAGTGTTCTGAATTTTATCAAGAAAATGGCTGGGGATGTGGACCAGTGCTAGACCACATGACTAACATATGTGTGGCTCTGGGTTCAATTCTAAACACCAAAAGAAAATCAAACCAAACCAAACCAAACCAAACCAAACCAAACCAAACCAAACCAAACCAAACCAAAACTTAGGGCTGGGATGTAGCTAGGTAGAGGAAACTGCCCAAGAATGTACAAAGCCCTGAGTTCAACACCCAACACAGAAAAATAACCAAACCAGTTTCTACCTAACACATTTTATCATGTACCACTTAAGGTCTTGATACACTATCTCATATAACTCAAGTGGGCCTTGGACTAGCTGTGTAGCTGAGGATGACCCTGAGCTCCTGCTCCTCCTGTGTCTATATCCCAAGTACTAGGATCAAAGGCCTGAGTCAATACACTAAGTGTTCATATGCTTTCCCCTTTTTCATTTCCTTTCCTTTTTTTTTTTTTCCTTTTGAGACAGGGTCTCTCAGTATAGCCCTGCTAGTGATTTGCCTGCCTGTGCCTCCAGAGTGCTGGGATTAAATGTTTGTGGTACTACCTGGCTTCCCAAGTAGTTAACTGTTGACTTTTGTTTGTGGTGCTAGGATCAAACCCAGGGCCTTACCCTTACCAGGCAAGTGCTTTACCACTAAGCTCTAGTCCCAGGAGATTGCTGGCTTTACTTTGTGTTGATAATAGCTATCACTAACATTTCTGAATTGGTTAGCAGGCAGAGAGACAATCGGTTATTCTGAGACATGAGGACCACAAGTTTGTGGCATCTGGATGCAGGGATGCTGGGACACTGTGAAATAATCAGTTCTCATGCATATGCCTTCAATGGTGCTTTCAAAGAGCACGTTCTCCCTGTTTGGTGAAGCTAGGCTATAAAGAACTGAGAGACTGTCCTGTAGACACTGGGATGGCTCTGGCTAGACTTGGAGGAGTCCTCATCAGCATGGAAAAGGAAACCCAGAGTTTCAAAGTGATGATTCCTATCCTTGCCTCAGGACCTCATGAGTGCTGGACCTGCTATTCTTGCTTGCCAGGCCCAAGTCATCCTCTGAGAAAGGCTACAGTACTTTTAACACCACAAGAGTAAGATTTTGCAAGGTGAAACTGGTGCTAGATTTACTACAAAGCCCATAGCTGAAATCCCAGCTATGTAACACTGGGCCAATCCTGAGCTCACTGTGCATGTTAAGGGTAGGTGTGCTAGAGACAGGAGCCCATCTGATGACACTTCCTGCTTGTTAGAAGACTTTGTATACTGTTTACAGAAGGACAGAGGGGGGGGGGGGGCAGGGATGAAGACGGGGAAACAGATGGACTGATCAGTGGCCAAGACTACCTTTCTAGATCACATTCTGCCTGTCTCCGTCCTGCCAGCTTGCCTGGGGGAATAAACCTCAATGTTCCTTGGTGCAGATTCTGTGCCCGCTCTGCCTTCGGGACAGATTCTGCTCTGTGTAGCTCTAAATACTCTGTACAGAGCCTGAGACTGATCCTTTAACGGACACAGCCCATTGAGCTCCTGGGTCTGGCACCTCTCTCCTTATACCTCTTCCTGGCTTCCTACCTCTCAAACCGGAGATCAAGTTGTGTTCCTTTCTTCGGGCAACTTTTCCTGACTCCTCAGTCTATCTGTGGACTACTGCAAACAGGCAGATAGAAATGGCTGGGCGATCTTTACTGTCCATACCAAGGATAAGACTCTCATTGGGTGAATGTGAAAGGGTGCCAAGTGAGTCTCAGTGTGCAGACCAGCTCTGCAGAGTGAAGGTGGCCAATGGCCCCTTGTTTCCATGACACTGTCCCACATCATTTATGTCTGATGTGAGCAACTGTGTCTGAGCAGAGTGGCATGTGTCCTTGTTTTGCTGTCTACCAGCTGTGAGATCTCACTGAATGTCTTAAACTCACTAACTTCAGTTCCCTAACTAACCCAGGACCAACACCCAGAGCCAGCCAGTCAAGGGTGTCTAACAAGCTGACACAAGTGATCACAGCAATCCTAACAAAGGTGACAGCTGTACTGATGTGACCGAGAGACATTTTCCAAATAAAGGGCACCAGTTTGTTTTTAAAACAAACAAACAAACAAACAAACAAAAAACCCCACATCCTTGAGGAGACTGAAGTCAGAGAGGTTAACCTGGAGTGTAGAGGCTGGACTTAAGGCCAGGCAGTCACGTTCAGAGCCTGCATTCCTAATCCTCTGCTGGTAGGTGCCTATCCCATGACGAACCAAGCCTAGTGCTTGCACGTGGTCCTGATGGAGACACACATCAGCACTGTGATAACTCTCTGACACCCCTGCCTACGTTTTCTCTAAGATTGGGTCTTATATGGTAGCCCAGGAACTTGCCTGAGCCTCTTGAGTACTAAGAGCCACCATACACCGCCTTGCACATCCTTATAAGAAGTCTGTGGCCCTGAGAGGTTCTGGGTTCCATCCTAGGTCACGTACAGTGCTGACACAAGGGGAAGATTCCCTTGGATTTTATAGCCAGGATTTAAACCTGGCTCTGAATGACACAAAAGATCATGTTCCCATCCAAGACCCTGTAACTGGCTCCTGAGAAAGCAGCTTCAAAGGCTGTCGAGAGATGCCTTCTGACCTGATGGTGTGCGACAGGGCCAGGATCCCCAGCACGAAGAAATACATGGACAGCAAGAGGTTGATGTACTCCTGGGAGAATATCTGAGGAGGAGATACAGAAAGAAGCAAGTCAGTGCTGTCAAAAGCCCAGGGGACGCGCTGGAGGCTGGGTTCCGCCCCTGCAGTTAGAGGCAGTCAGGAAGAATCCCAGACTGCAGGACTTCCAGTTTCACAGTCATGGGGAAGGGTAGTACCTCAGGTCCACCCCACCCCACATGGACTCTACCTGAAAAGGTGTCTAGATGCCTACACATGTGACTTCATTTGAAGGAGGGCAATTACTATGTGTGCTTAGGGTCTTAGATGGCAGTTCTAGAGGAATAGGGGAGAGGTCTGAAATCAAACCCAAGAGCAGCGTCAGAACCACAGAATTTGCTCTTCAATGTTTCCTTCTCCCAGCTCAAAAATCCGAGAGCCCCTTCAGAGCAGCTCCCAGGCCCTCAAGCATGCTAGTTTCAAAATAACCACACACTATTTGCTCTGCTTTTCATATCAACTCTCTGGTGATGCCTTCCCATGCCTGCGATGGCAGCTGAAAGCTGGGGCATCAGGCCCTGACAGCTACTTCTTCATCTCTTCATTGCCAGGTCAAACAGAAATAGTCTGTCACAATGCTCCAAAGCTGGCTGTCACATTCTATCTGAAACTTGGGAAGGCTGTGCTGAATTGATCTATGCCTGTTGCAGCCTTGGCTACACTGGTCAACATGTTGTCTTAAACGGGAGGCAGGGATGTGCTTTTCCTGGGGGTATAGGGCCCACACCACTTGAGTAAGACTCTTAGGTATCTGCTGAATGGGAGTCTGATTATGTCACTCTCCCACTGCAAGCCTCACCACTGTCTCCCTTTGTTTGCATGCTGTTTCCATGAACGAGAAGGCCTTGTAGGCCCTCCCGATGGAGGCTGTCAATCACTCTGCCCCGCATACACATGGCAGGGCAGCCTCATCCCCTTCCTAGGCATCCTGGGGGTGTGCTCTTGAGCTGCTGAGACAGCTTTCTTTTCCCCTTACCTAAGCCACCCCAACTCTGCTTTTGCTTTCATCAGCAGTCAGCACCAAGAAGCTGTACTCAGGTAACTGACTGACCCCTGCCCAACAATGTGGCTGCATTTCCTGACTGTCTACTATGTGCAGAGCACTGTGCCAAATACTAGGCACACAATGAAGAATAAGCCAACTTCAGAATTCATATGCAATGGGAGAGAAAGGATCTCAAACAATGCTGGAGGCCAAGGGTGCCAGGTTTTGCAATACCATGACAGAGTGCCTAGGGAGAAGGGGTCCTGCATGAGCCAGCAAAGGGAGTACTGTGCCCTAGACTAGAGGCATGGGGGACTGAGGAGAAACAGAGTCCAGCCCGTGGACTGGACGTGCAGAGCCTGGATACACTGGGGGGTGAGGGGGTGGGGGAATGACAGTCAGTCAAGTGTGGTCTATCTGTTTGTGGGGTATTCTGAAACCAGTAATAAGTATGATTTAAGATTAAAGAGCAATCAGTCAATGCAAAGGCCACTGAGACGGCTCGGTGCTCACTGCCAAGCCTAAAGACCCGAGTTCAACCCCTGAAGCCCACACAGTGGAAGGAAAGAACCAACTCCTGCAAGTGTTCTTCAGACCTCAGCACGTCTGCCATAGCATATATGACCCCCAAATAAAGTCAGTGGAAGAATCAAAAAAAAAAAAAAAAAAAAAAAAAAGAATGGGGCTAGAGAGGTGATTCAAGTGATCAGGAGCACTTGTTCTTGCGAAGGATCAGGGTTCAATTCCCAGCACCCACTTGGAGGCTCGTTACCTCCTTAGGAACCAGGCATGCATGTGGTATACAGACAGACAGACACGCAGGCAAGCACATAAAAAATAAAATAAAGAGTAATCAATGTATCATGAAACAAGCATTACATTTTGTTTTTTTTTTCTTAACTCATAGACTAAGTTTTGGTGGCAGCCAGTACTCTGTAAGCCCGTGGGAAGGTAAACACAGCCATCTTCTTGGCAGGCAGTTCAATGCTGTCTGGGGTGAGGGTGCAGCTCAGTGGTACAAAAATGTGCTTGGCACGCAGCAAGCCTCGGCTCGCAGCAGCCCCACAGCTGCCACCAGTGCCACTGCCACAAAGGAATTTGGCATTGTCTGTCTGACTACAAATGGAGACCCTGTTTGACTTGGAATCTTACTGCATATATCTGAGAAAGACATATTTGTGCACCAAAGTATATTGTGCCACAATGTGAAACGAACATATTCATACTCACCATGGGTGAACTGCGAGCAGCACCGCTGTGATAACCCAACACTGGGCCCGGGCCCGAGGGCGCACAAAACACCAGGCACTGATGACTGTGTTGCTACAGGCAACTAACCAACACACAGAGTCTTCCAACCCCTCCAACATTTAACGTAATCTAGGCCTATCATTACAGACTCTCAAGAAACTACAGGAGAGGGTCTGGCTTGTTTATACCTTTCCTTAGGTTGAAGAACACAGGCAGGCAGGCAGGCAGGCAGGCAGGCAGGCAGGCAGGCAGGCAGGCAGGCAGAGACACATTTTGTAACTGTGATAATAAGGGAATCCAGCGTCTTGTACATGCTAGCCAAGCATTCTATAACTCTACTCTCCCAGCCTTGAAAAAAAATTAAGCATTTAAAGAAGTTTATTAAATGTTTATCTCCAGGGGGCTGGAGAGATGGCTCAGCGGTTAGGAGCACTGACTGCTTTTCCAGAGGTCAATTCCCAGCAACCACATGGTGGCTCACAACCATGTAATGGAATCTGATGCCCTCTTCTGGTGAGTCTGAGAAGAGCAACAGTGTAGTCACATACATTAAATAAATAAATAAATCTTAAAAAAAAATGAAAAAAAAAACCCTATAATTACAAATTAAAGCTATTTTTGACTAATTTTCAACAAATAGAATTGAGTTTGTGATATACTAGTAAAAACATCAAGAGTTTAACACTTTGCTTCTGATGCCAGGGCACGCTTACCGAAAGCCTAAAGGGAGCTGCAGCACATGGTGACAACGCCTACCCTGTTGTGGGACCGGCTTCTCTTCTGTGTGGCGAATGTTAAATGTCCAGTGTCCATTACTTTCACACTCAGAGAGCAGTACACATACATGGAGCAGAACAGGTTTACAGAGCATTTAGCTACATGAGAAAATGCTCAGGACATTTTCAATGGGAAGCGAACACTACAGACAGCCACACTGTGTGGCCACAGCTATGGAGAGAACATGGGAGGACCATGGAAGATTTGGCTCTGAGGGGAACTGGAAGTTGGGTTTTGGATGAGGTTTCTCCTTTTTTCCTTTTCTGTGTTTGCCAAATATTCGACTTTGAGGCTGTTTAACTTTTATTGGGAAAAGAAACCTCGATTTTAAAAAAAGGTGATTAGTAAGGCAGAAGTGTGTGTGCAAAATAAGCTCCACTCCAGCCCAGCCCAGTCATGCAAGGAAAGAGAAGTGGCACAAGAACACAAAGGCCTGGGAGAGAAAGGACTGCTGGTGGGGAAAGGGGGCAAATGCCAGCTCTGGCTGCGGATTTCTGCCTGCACGACTCATTTCTGCTGCTGTTTCCGGTAAGGGACCACTCAGAAAATAAAGTTATCTAGGTAGCAAAGGACTTACTTTGAAAAAGAGGTAGAGCCCCAGGAGTGTGCAGCTGGCGATGATGGGGAAGCGGGCAGCGTCTCGGCTGGTGATGGTTTCTGGCATGTCCGAAGAGCTCTGGGGAGAGAAGGAGGGTGCGGCTGAGCCACCACGGCTGCATGCTGCTGGAACATGAGGCTTTGGCAGTCATCTTTCTCCCTTCATGCTGGTCTACTTCGGTATCTTGGGTTCCCCACACTCCCTGTCCCGAGGCTTTAGCTAATGCTAATCCCTCTATTACAGGGGTTTATAACGACAGATGTTATTATAATTGGCATGGGTAAGGAGCTGCTGAGAGATAAAATATTTACACAAGAAAGAACTGAACGCAGAGCACAACAGCTTAGTGCTGTGAATATGGGAAATAAACGAAGATGGAGTAACATCATAGCATCCGGACTGGATCTGTTTTATAGCATTTAAGCCAAAGTCTAGCGGAGCACAATCCTACTAAAAAAAACTTTCAACATGGGCGTGGTGGTACACCTTTAACCCTGTATTCAGGAGGCACAGCTAGGTGATTCTTTGTGAATTCAAGGCCAACCTGCTCTATAGTGTGAGAACCTATTTCAAACCCAAAGCAAAACAAAAGCTCACATCCTTATTGTCCTTAGGGAGGCAGCTCACATCTCCTTTGGGAAGCCCTTCAGACTTCTGACAGCTCTACTTTTCCTGAGGTGGATGGACGTTCTTGTGATGAACCTGCCGCTTGGTTCTGTAAGGTGCTGTGCTCTACCTGTTAGATGGGACTCCAGGTGTGCACCACAGCGCTTGGCTCTCCTATTTTCTACCATAGCTACCCAGGGTCCTAGCAATGGCAGACTAGACTCCTGATCACGACAAAGGAAACTCTTAGTAGGAGCCACTCCCATCACAGCACTGGAGGTTTCTACCACAGCATCCACCTTGTGAATGAGGCATCTGCATTCCTTCAAGGAAGCACCTCAAGCAACTGTGGAGTCTCACTAATTAATTTGGCTCATCAAAATTATTAGGACAAAGCATGCCAGGAGAGGAGCTATATCGAGAGGAAGACTGTGAAACTGAGAAGCTCTTGTGCCCCAAAGCACAAGACTGCAAAATGACAAGGAGCCAGCAGCTAGGTAGCAAGCCTGTGAAATCATCACCAGGAAAGGAGGCTTACAGGGCAGATGCTCACAGACCCGGACAGCCTTGGGAAGGCTATTTGGTGGGATGCATGAGCTAAGTGTACAGAAGCCCCATGACACGGGGAGCACGTGCCTAAGGTATGTGTGTGTTTCCGTGTGAGCATGTGTTTTAATGGGTGCATGTATATACCCCTTTTATATAGACACAGGACCTCTCACTTGAACCCACATTACCACAATTTGGATGGTCAGGCTAGATGGCTCATTTGAGGGGTCCTGTCTTCGTCTCCTTAAGTGCTGGGATTACAGGTGGTCTGTCACATGCTCCAGTGGTGAGATCTGAACCCTGGTCCTCACTCTTGAGGGACAAGTGCATTACCGACTCACTTCCTCAGCTCTAATCTTTAGCCCTTTAGAACTCTTTCTGTGGCACTGGGGATCCAGTCCAGAGCCTCACACACAACGTGGCCAGCACTCTACTTCTGAGATCAGCCTATCACCTCAGAGAGGCCCAAATCTCACAGTCATCAACAGCCTATCACCTCAGACAGGCTCAACTCCTACAGTCTATCAGGATTTCATTTCTCATCTACCAGAATGGGAAAAATTCATGCTTTGTAAGATACCAACCTGATAAGCCATGGGTAAGTGAAGGCCAACACATTTTTCTAAAGAGATAATTGGGGATATAAGCCAAAACCTTACTGTATAACTGGCCAAACAATTAAAGTCTGAGAATCTTTCCTATAGATATTCATGGCTGAGTCTCAGTTATTTCTCTGCCAAAAAGGGCAACAACCCTCAGTTTTACTTACCTTAAAATGGGTGTTGTCTGTGTACACATGCTTGTGTTGAGAGGCTGAAGACTAAGATACATATGGGGCACGAGAAAAGGCAAACTGTGACCATGTGAAGAAAATGGGAAGGTCCTTAACACGTGCCTCCACACCACACACAGGTTGAGGGGCTGCCCAGGCTGCAAGGCAGGCCTCTCCACTTTGAATCTCTCCATGGTTTGGGAGGCCCTGTTTCCTTCCCTCTTTCCTCTGCCAGGCTGTGGCCTCTGCTTTTGGCAGCAGTGTGATAACACTTGGTCGCACCAGGCCACTGTGCGCCTCTACACCTGGAATACATTTCCTATGTAGCAGCAGTGTGGGCACAACATTAACGGGACAGATCCTACCTCGGTGAGTCCCCAGGCAAGTGGGATACAATCCTGACAGCTAATGTAGACTGAAAATGTAGCGTGATGTGGGGTAATGTGGGCACACATGCTTATCCGTGGTATGAAGGCCAAATGGTTAACACTTGCCCTGTGTCCAGGAGGCCCAGCAGCCTCCCGGGTTGCATTTGGGGATATCAACTTTCTCTCTCAGAGCCTTCATTTCCTTGAGTGCAAAACCAGGACTCCAGTGTCTGCAGTGGAGTCATTACTCAAGCCTATGTGCTATTTCTACCAATGTGTACAAGGAATCATGGGTAAGCCAGCACTATTTCTGCAGGGACGTAATTGCCACAGGTGGCCTGAACAGATGCCATTTAAAGCCTTGACAGACAGTCTCAGGGTCTGGAATGCAATGGAAGCCCAATAAAGGTCAACTGTGTGGAGGCCTTTGCTGTGTCCACAGTGGAACAATTCTCCAGCAGACTGCGGAGAGAGGCATGGGGCTCGAAAGCACATTCAGGACTTTGTGGCTTCCCTACAAACCAGTGCTACAGCTCATTTCCACAAATTCCTTTCAGTTTAGCCTGGTCCCAGGACAGGAAGAGGCTTCATGTTATTCGATGACAAACCAAGGTTGGACAGATGCTTCACCAAACAGAGGAATCTGGTCTCCTCTGTGGGTGCCTGTTATAAATACCTCATGCTGCATTGTTGAGTCAGAGTGGAAGCCTTGTGGTCGACTAGTAATAATACAAGAAGGAGAACATTTACTGAGCCCTTTCTATGTCCGGGCAGTGTCTCAGGGTCCTTGCCCCAAGCAGGTACTTTCTTAACACATTAAAAACAAGGCTCCAAGAAACAGAGTATTTTGCTAAGTATGACACAGATGGTGAGTGGCCAAGCCAGGGATCAAACCTGGCAGGCTGTTGGCCCCCCTCCTTTTTATTAGCAGATCTCTACCTTTCCTCTCTGGAGAGTTCTGTCAGAAGCCTGATAATGCCAAAGAGGCCCATGGCCTTCTCAAGACTCAGAGTCCTGAAGAAAAAGAACAGTTCATTCGTTTGTTTTTTGAGACAGGATTTCTCTGTGGAATACTGGCTGTCTTAAAACTCCCTCTGTAGACTAGGCTGGCCTTGAATTTAAGAGAGCTACCAGCCTCTGATTCCCGAGTGCTGGGATTAAAGGCATGTGCCACCACTGCCAGGCTGAACATCTTTGTGGTTACAACCCCCCTCACCCCCCAAAAAACCTTACAACTTATTAAGATTCACTACTAATTTGATTTGGGTTTTTAAGCCAAACACACTGAGAATTAATGAGGGAAAGCTGAAACAAATTTAGCTTTCAGCTGCCTGGGTATTTAGACATCCGAGTGGAAGCCAAAGCAACAGGAGGAGCCCGATGCCCAGCTTGAGCCCTGGAAGGACTGCTTCCTGACCACACCCGAGATATCCTGGAATTCCCAGGCCACTTTATTACTGTCTACCTGGACTGAGGCCCCGGGAAATCCTGTGGTTACCCTACATTCACTCTTTACCACCATTCTGCCTCCTGGCTATGCCCTAAACCCATATTCTCCCCATAAGTGTCCTGTACCAGACAGCTGGCTTCACCAACTGCACTGGACATTGTGTGTCTCCTTCCAACCGACAGGCACACTCTCTTAAGCCTACATCTGGCTGTCGCTGAGTAAGCTACACCCTCTATAGCACGCCATCTTGTAGAAGCTGAGGATAGAGATTCAGGTAGTGTTTGACTCAATAAGCCAATTTTAAGAAACTTGCCCTACAAATTATGAAAATAATAATTGAGTAAGGATATTGATTTCAGCATGGTTGTTAGTGGCTAAGGACTAAAAACATATCATGGAGGTCTCTAAATTAGTGCCTCTCAAATTTTTAGTGGTCACCAGAATCACCAAGAGGGCTTTTCAGAGCCCACCTTGAATTTCTGAATCCGTATTTCCCAAGAGTTCAGCCCTTTCAGAACTGGTGCCTTGAACAAACTCTGGGTACAGTGGGCATGGCGCTCACATCTGCAGTTCCAGCTCCAAGGAAGTTGAGGCAGGAAGAGTGTTGAGGTAGAGGCCACACTGGGCTGCCTACTGAGTACCAGGCCAGTCAGGGCAACATAGCAGGATCCAGCCTCAAAAAATCAAAAACAAAACCCAACCCAATGCTCCAAAAATCCAGATCTACTGACACACTTGGGTGTCCCAAGGAAGAAAATGTCTACTGATGGGTAAATAAGACCCAGGCAACAGGAGCTGCTGCTGCAGAGGCAGCAGGGGTGGGAGGGAGGTATTCATATGTACCTGTGGGCCTTTGGATGGTGTACTAGGGACCAATCTCACTACAAAAAGGCAGAGGTGCTGTAAACGGACAAGGACTAATTCACACTGCTAAGAGAAAGCAAAGCTGCAAAGCTGCAGAGCAGCAGGCACCGGAACAATCCCCTTTCTAGTGACAGACTGACTATGTGTCTATACAGAAGCAAGGGTACATTTGTATACACACAAAAAATGTTCTAAAAGGCAGGCTGGGGATAAAGCTTGGTGGTAAGAGTATATGCTTAGCAGGGATGAGGTCCTGGGTTAGATCAGGAGTGCCACAAAACTGAAAAAGTTCTGGAAGGTTCCATAAGTAGTCGTGTGTGTGTGTGTGTGTGTGTGTGTGTGTGTGTGTGTGTGTGTGTGTTTTCCAAGGATTATTCTTTTATGCTCTGGCAGCTGCATGAATATTACACACGAGCAGCAGCAGTTTTCTAAGTATCCATTTTAAGTGCTACATTACCTTCAGTAGTCTTTTCTTCAGACAGGTTGTAGGTCCCTGAGCATCCTGTCACACAGCACTTACAGCCCTGAGCTCCTGCCATACCTGTCACCATGCCCTCTCCTCTTCACTCACATGGGCAGAGACAACTGTTGTCTCTTTCTGTTGTCAACAGCAGAAGTTGGCTGATCATACATTCTGGGTCTCATTCCAGCAGCCCCGAAACCTCGCCCAGGACCTGACAACAGACGCCCAGTCCTGCTGGCTAAGAGATTCCTCTTTGCTGAAGCGAAAGCCCAATAGACCTATCAGTCCGCTCCTGCTTGGCTAGAAGTTGCTCTAAAGGATATAGGTTTCTGACACCCACACAGGGTGACTTCTTCCTGACACCCCCACAGGGTTCACCTTCTTTTGCCTGGGATTTCACAACATACTCTGCCTTTTATGGATGCTGTTGACCCCAGGGGAACTGTCCTCGAGTGCTCTCTCTCTCAGTAGGCTGTGGTGTCGAATACCAGATGCAAGTGCCAAGCTCCTGGGTCCCCGCTCTGCCCTCCTCTCTTGGACAAAGTGGACAAAGGAGTCATTTGGCTCTCATTGTATCTCAGGTCAAAACACTATTTGTGTGTCTTCAGTGGCATCTGCACCAAGGATGGTGGCCTGGTCTAGAAGCGGGGCCACCTGATGCATTCTCTAGCTGCCAAGGGGACCTTCAGAAGTCATTCTTTGATCCTCAGATTTTTTTACAGACATGATAGACTGGCTCTTGCCTGCTGCTGTGAGCATCAAGGCAGGTAAAGGCTCCATAAGCTTAGAGCATCCTGGCTGCAGGCTACTAACAAATGGGCAGGTCCTTTGTAGTCTAAATCATCTAAGAAGGCCTCCAGGTGAGCAATGCCCAGAACAGATAAGAGGCATTATGGTTCCCTTTCTTCTCTCCACACCCTCTGCTCCAGCCACACTAAGTCACCCTCTGTTTCCTGAAGTGCCTCCTTCCTTCTCGCTCTGGTACCTTTCTTGCTTTCTCCAGCTTAAGAATGCCCTCTCCTGGCTGGAACTGTACATCTCATCTGCTCAGCCACAGATGCTCTGCCTTTCTCTGTAGCCCACCGCAGCACATGCCATACCATCTTCCCGGACGCCTTGGTAACAGGGCTCTGACCTACTCATCTTTGCAGCATCCCTCATTGTTGATAACAGCTTGAGTTCAACAAACACTGCTGCCCAAAACTGTGTTTTCTGCAAAGACTGGTCCATGTGCAGAAGGCACCAAGGAGAACCATTCAGTCTAGGGGCTGCTCAGCATCATGCCAGGCTGTCCTGCCTCTCTCTTGTCCTTGTCTGTGTTCCAGAACTTGTCTGGGCACCAAGCAGCTGCCTGACCATACTGGTGGAGGCTAAGGACACCCGAACTCTGCTTAGAAGAGGCAGAGGAGCAAAGAAAATGGGTCACGCCCGGGTCTTTTGGCTTGAGTGCTCTCTCTTTATCTGCCCAGAAAGGTCCAGCAGTAAGTTTCCCGTTTCTTGGACAGGAAGGTGGTATGTCCTCAGCCACACGGTGTTTTTAAGAATCTGAACTGAAGCAGTTTCAAAAGTGCCAGCTGCCTTGTGAGTGAGTCTGCCCTTTCTGGGGAAGGCAGCTTCCTCTCCAGGCTACCTTCAGGTTTGGTGGGGGAGGGGCAGTGGGGAACTGTACGTTACTATACTGGAGAGAAGGTGCCAGGAAGGGAGAAGCTGTTACTTTCTGTGGGCCTCAGAAACTCAATATAGGGCAGAGAGATTTGGGGGGGAGGTGGAAGGTTCTGGGGTCCCCCAGACATGCAGAGACAGACGTCACAGAAGGCCAAGGATAGGGCTCACTCTAGTCTCATTAACAGTCCCAAAGTATAACTACTTTTTTTTTTTTTTTAAATTCAGCAGGTACGCTCAGTTTGCAAAGGGACTTGTCCTGGGGAGAAAGGCTACTTTGAGGTAGTCAGCAGTTGGGCTTTAGCTTGGTTAGATGCAAGGCTGGGTGGTAAATAGGGTGAAGGAATCAACCAAACAAGTCTAAACCCGGGAGAACCAAGGTACCACACTTCAAATAGCTAGATGGGTGGAACACATTCTAAACAAAAGACAAGAAGCCTCCGCCCCCTTTTCCCCCTGGGCAACTGGGTCTCTGTAGCCTAGCTGCCCTAGAGTTTTTGATTCTCCAGCCTCAGCTCCCTGAGTGCTAGGCTTTACGGCATGATAGCAGGCTTCTATTTTATTTAAACACTTTACATTTACTTATTTACTGTGATCGTGATGAGGTCAGAAAATAACATGCAGTAGTCGGGATATCTCCTTCCACCATCTGCTTCCCTGGGATTTAACTGAAATCGTTAGGCTTGGCGGCAAGCGCCTTTAACCGCTGCGCCACCTCCCCTCCCCTGGGTTTTGTTTTTAAGGCAGGGAGAGGGTCTGATCTAGGAGTTCCTGGCGGGTATACTCGCAGCTGTGATTCCAGGGAGACAGAAATCAGGGCCTAGGGATGGATCTGGATGCTACAATTAACTGTGGGTGTGGCCAGGCATGGCTCCTTAATAGAGGATGACAAAAGATGGTGCCTTTCAGAGCCATACCTGTAAGGAACACTGAGGCTGATCCAAGCTATGGGATGGGGTGATTGCCCAGGGTGAGGTGCAAACACCCGGTTGCTTATTAGCTATAGCATCAGGTGGGGCTAGGCCCAGCAGGCTAAGAGTCTGTGCCTGCCTTTGTGTCTGGGGTCGGGCCGACAGGGTTTCCAGCTGTGGCATGAAGCAGGGGTCTGGGGGAGGGGATATGGCAGGGTTTGTCTGAGGACAGCTATCTGAGAACAAAACGAATTCCCGCTTCTGGGAGTGGCCAGATCCTGGGACACCAAAGACCAGTCACAGATGTGAACCCAGGTGGAGGGAATGGTGATCCATACCCGGGTGGGTGAGTGACGCGGGAGAAGGGACAGCTATTTAGTCATCGGGGACGGGTCCGTGGGGCCGTGGCCAGGATGGGAGTGGAAGGCGCTCGCTCTCGCCTTGACCCTACCTTGCCGCGGGCGCAGCGCACTGAGCGCAGAGCGCCGAAGAAGATGGGGAGCAGCGCCATGAGCAGGAGGCTGCCGTAGGCCAGCGCGATGCCCTCGGGCGTGGAGGGCGGCCGCGTCGTGACGTTGGCTGGGGTGCCAGCTTCGGCGCTGCCATTGTGCGGGTCGCTGAGGGCCGAATCCATGGCGAGGCTGCGCTCGGGCTCCTACTCCAGCTCCGGCCGCCGCAGCACGAACGTAGATGGAAAAGAGGGACTGCGGGGAAAGCCACGTTCCCCTAAAGAAACAGGAAGTGACGTGCCTCTCTTGCCTTTCCGTGCCGCGCAGTGAACGCGCGCGCGTTCACGCTACCGCGCGCCCGATCGCCCTCTGGTGGCACTGAGGGAGGGGCGGCATGTTGCTAAGCAACTTGAGGCCGACCTGTAAAGGAGCTTTGGACAACTGTAATCCATCCTGAGATTTGAGGATCTATTCTTTCGTCCTAGGTGATTTCTTCAGTGCCAGGCTATCCACCTCTCCACAAATCTCATCCTTCATCCAAGCAGTTATGCATGCATTCACTCGAAACTCAACTGTTCATTTGAGCCTTAAATATTTATTGGGGTGTCCCACTTACCCTTGTCGCTCTCCTGGGGTCCAAGGACACTGAAGTGAACAAGCAAAGGTTTGTCCTATCATTCACGAAGCTTGAATTTGAGTGTGCAGGAGTTGGAAGGGGGAAGGCGGAGAGAGTAAAATGAACAAAATAAATTATGACGTCTAAAAGTGATTATCGCCGGGCGGTGGTGGCGCACGCCTTTAATCCCAGCACTTAGGAGGCAGAGGCAGGCGGATTTCTGAGTTCGAGGCCAGCCTGGTCTACCAAGTGAGTCCCAGGACAGCCAGGGCTACACAGAGAAACCCTGTCTCGAAAAACAAAACAAACAAACAAACAAAAAAAAGTGATTATCTTTTAGAATAGCTTTAAAATGTAAAGACGACGGCATACCAGTATGAGTTAGAAACCATGTTAATGCAAATAAATTAGAGAAAAACAAAGCAAAATAGGGTGGGTGTGTAAAAGGTTTGCAAATGTATTATGTGGCTACTATGTGTCAGGCAATAATAATCCTTATCACTCCTTAACCCCATACAGTTCATAAACTCCGTGGCTCTTATCATAACTGGAAGGAACTACTTAAGATATTTTTAGTATTCTTTTGTCTTTGTTTTTGTTTTTCGAGACAAAAACAAAAAGCTTGGCTGTCCTGGAACTCACTCTGTAAACCAGGCTGACCTCGAACTCAGAAATCTGCCTGCCTCTGCCTCCCAAGTGCTGGGATTAAAGGCTTGCGCCACCACTGCCCAGCTAGTTTTTTTTTTTTTTTTTTTAAGAAAACAGGAAGCATCATAAACCCACCTGACAATAATCCAACAGTACAAAAGAGAATATGAAAGCAAGATTCTTTTTGACGTTCCCCCCACCTCTCTTAAAGGAAGCTACTCTTAGTTTTTATTTCACATATGTGGATTTTTTTCCTACACTTATCTGTGCAGCACTTGCTTGCCAGAAGAGAGAGTCAGATCCTCTGGAACTGAAGTTACAGACAGTTGTGAGCCATCCTGTGAATCCTGGATATTGAACCTTAGTCCTCTGAAAGTGCAGCCAGTGCTTTTAACTGCTGAGCCATCTCTCTCTTCAACCTCAAAGCAGTCAATCTTCATTGTTTCTTGTGTATCGTTTTTTTTTTTTTTTTGAAATGTGATTTCATATAGCCAAGGCTGGCCCCACTTTTTGTAAGTAGTTGAGGATGATCTTAAACTTCTGACCCTCTTAAATGCCCCAGGTCTGGGATTACAGGTATACACCACTGTTCTTTGAATACTCACTGTCAAGGATTGACTCTAAGCTCTCATGCCTGCTAGGCAACCCTACTAGCTGAGCTACTGCCTTAGGCCCCTTGAAGATCATTCTAGAACTTTTCTTGAGTTTATAAACACATACATTCATTTACTAATTCATTAAACAAATCACAGTTGCACACCTAGTATATAAGTGGTGTTATTCTCAGGTGTGGTATTCTAGTTGCTAAAAATGAAACACACACAGAGCTAGGCACTGAGTGGCTGGAGGGATCCATGGTAACAGGGTGTTCAGGGGAAGCCTGATGTTGAAAGACGATGGGGAAACAGAACGAAGCCAAGAATTCCAGGCAGAGGATAGTTTAGGTTGTTATGTGTACATATCATATATGTATTCTTTTAATATCTATTTTCTCTGCCGAATGGTACAGTGTATAAAGGTAGAAATAAGGTCACTAATATCCAGTGCTGAATTTCAGACACCTGAAATTGTGCTTGTAACATAGCATGTCTGGGGGGGAGGTAGAGTACAGGATACCCCAGGCTGACCACAAAAATGTGATTCCTTTGCCTCAGGTTTCTAAGTGCTGAGATTACAGGCTCGTGCCACTTCGCCTGACTCTAGGCAACGAATAATTAAGTGAATATCTCATTTGAGTTTGAAAATACTTCTTTCACACAAATAGAAAATCTCTTGGGACTTCTGGTGATGCAATGTGGCCCTAGCCAGGGTCCATTGTGAAAGGAAAAGAGAAAGTTGTGTCCTGCAGGTGCCTGGCTGGGATGAAGGCCCTCACTCTGAGTCTGAAGTCCATGGTCCTCCAGTTCGAATCTAGTCAATTCTATCAAACAGGCTTAGTACACAGTAGCTGGCAGAAGAGAGACATCTACAAAGCTCAGCTCCACGATGGCAGAGCAGGTGAAGTGAACTTGAAACTGAGATTTAGTAACTTGACAAAAAGTACAGATGGTGAGAAAAAGAAAAGATCACATGGCCTGTTTCAGGTTAGGAAGGTGACTCACAGTAGATAATGGATTTTACTCTTATTTTCTTATGATCACAATAACGTTTGCAAGGAGTGATTTGTCCTATTTGACAGTTGAGAAAACTGAGTTTCAGAGAGACAGAGTTGTCCATGCAGGTCACAAAGTCAGACATGGAAGAGTGGGACCTTGACTTTAGGTCTATAGGCCTTCAAAGTATCTGTGGCAACAGCCCAGCTACAAAGAAGGTTAGGGAGGGTTATGTGAGCCCAGCTATTGAAAATTCCATTGCAGAATGTTAACCAGGAGCCAGGCATGGCGTTTGGGGAGACGCTTCATCTGATAGCTCAGGACTGGAAATTGGAGACGGTTTAATTTTAGTTTTATTTTTGCTTGTTGAGACTTACTATGTAGCCTTGGCTTGCCTGGAACTCATTTTGATCTGTCTGCCTGTGCTGCACATGGGGCCTAAGACTGTTTTGATTCCTGTTGGGTGGAGCCTTGGATTGGGTTAGGCCTATGACGAATCTGGCCTCTTCCTTCACCCTCCTGGATGGGAAGTTGTGAACCAAGCTAGAAAGCTCAGGCAGCCACTGTTGAGGCTTCTGTGTGGACAGTTGAGTTCCTGGCTTGGCGATGCTATATCTTGCGATTCCCTGGAGAGAGAGAGGTGAAAAAGTCAGAGGGAGGGAGAGAATACTCCAAGGGGGAGTGTTCTATGTAGGATTATCCCTTGAGGTCAGAGTCTAGAGTGGTTAGATTACCAAACATTTACTCTAAAGAAAGGTACGACCATATCTCATTTCTCTATGAACAGACCTCATACTCTGTATTTGTTCTTTATACATGTTTATTTGCATATACAAGGCATAAGAATGCCTTGCTCAATGCGTTTAAATGTACGTATACTTCCTCTAATGGCTAGTGAGGGACAGCAGTGGGTATAAAATCATTTGGGGCAGATAGTCGAGGAACAGGATACTCATGGAGCCTTACAGTGTCACCCTACAGATGACTCGCCAGCTACTAAGCAGCTACAAAGGAAAATGTGTCCTTCCAACAGAGGAGTAACCGAACGATTGAACTTAGTACAAGCAAACTGGAGCGAAGTGACAAGAAGCCGTGCACTGTGGGGGCACGTCACTTAGGTGGTGCGAAACACACCATATGTGTTCTGCTTACATCTACTTATGGGGAGAGATCTGGAAAAGCCAAAACAGTTCAGATCCTATAAGACATAGTCCAGGTAACAAACTCATCCTCAAACAAGAAAGAGTGGAGATAATTATAGATGGGAGAGACAGAAAAGAAGTAAAATCTAAAGTTGAAAGTCATGACATATGCCTCTAATCCCAGTGATCTTAGCATTTGGGAAGCGGCTGGAGAATCAGAAGTTCAAGACCAGCCTTGAACTTGAGAGCTGGCTTTAATACAAAACAGAACAAAAGTTCTTTATTAAGTAAGACACCCTTGCTGGGATGCCAGGGCATTTTACAGTCTAAGGTGCATTTTACAGTCTAAGGACTAACACAATGTCCCTAGCCACTTACAGCAAGCTGGTGGCTTCTCCAGCTCTCAGGAGAATGCTTAGTTCTCCTAGAATCTGTCAGGATTCTCTGTCATTTTTGTCAAGGAAAACTGAAAATATGCAAGCAGGAATCCAGTTTGTGTTTCCCCAATTCCCAACTGACAAAAAAGAAAAGAAAAGGAGAGAAAAAGAAAAAAGAAAAGAAAAGAAAAAAAGAAACTGGCCGGGCGGTGGTGGCGCACGCCTTTAATCCCAGCACTTGGGAGGCAGAGGCAGGCGGATTTCTGAGTTCGAGGCCAGCCTGGCCTACTGAGTGAGTTCCAGGACAGCTAGGGCTACACAGAGAAACCCTGTCTTGAAAAACCAAAAAGAAAAAAAAGAAAAAAAAAAAAAAGAAAAAAAAAAAAGAAGAAGAAACTGAAGAATTCTTCAGGCTGTCCCCAAACATTCTGAAAAAGAGGGTTCCATTCCCAAAGACACATGCTCAGGAAAAGCAGTGGAAAGCCCATCCCTGGCAACTAGACCACACGGATGATGGAACAAAGAGAACATACATTTACATCTTTGAGTAATGTCCGTGGTTTACTTTGATATTGTAGCATGTAAGACTGGACAGATGTGCTTGTTCAGTTGGCTTGTTGGCTAGGCTGTGGTTACATACTTTAATAATACAATTAGTGTATTACTTCTTTTACCTATTGTGAAGCATCTTGTTGCTAAAGTCATATAATCACATCGTGTTCTAACTACTCACCACTGCCTTTGAGATTTACATCTTTGTACAGGTGCTGTTTTTATGGGCATTTGATGGCTATAGGGGGGCCATGTTGTCATTCCTTGTTTCCTTTTAAAAGCAGGTAGTCTATATACATTAAAGAATTCAACCTTGGAAGCCAGGTGTGGTGGCACATGACTTTATCCCAGCACTCAGGCAGAGGCCGAAGGCAGGGGACAGGGGCCAGGGGGCAGGGAACAGGGGACAGGGGACAGGAGTCAGGAGGCAGGAGGCAGGAAGCAGAGACAGGAGAGGCATCTCTGTGAGTCTGAGGCCAGCCAAGGCTATGTATTAAGACTTTGTCTCAAAAAACAAAAACAAAAATAAAATAACCAACAACAACCCTCCCCCCTTTAAAAAAAAAACAGTCTTGAGGCAGGTGTGATGGCTCAGAGGCTAAGCACACTTTGATCTCATAGAGGGCAGGAGGTTGGTTCTCAGCACCTATGTTAGTGGCTTCTAACCATCATAAGGCCAGTTCCAGGGGATCTGATATTCACTTCTAACCTCCTCAGGCACCAGTCATGCATGTGGTACAATACATGTATGCAGGCAATACAACTGCACACATAAAATAAATAAATATAAAAACAAAACAAAACATTCAGTCTTAGCTAGGTTTGGTGACTCCTGCCTTTAATCCTAGCATTCCAGAGGCAGAGGCAGAGGCAGCGAAAATCTGACTGAAGGTCTGAGTGAATGCATAGTGTGTGCCGTGGACATGTCTATGGTAAGGACCCTAATGCCTCATGGGAGTAGCAGGGACTCTTCCAGGGCAGGCACAGAGGGATGGCAAAGCCTTCCTTGGTCCTAATGTTGACAGTGTGTGCAGACAATGTCCACAGCTTTCTTCCCGTGTTCCTTCTGCTCCTACTGGCATTAGCTAAGCCTGCCTCTTGGTTTAGCTGTATATAATAGCAATGCTTCCTTGGTTATCTGTGTGAAATTATCCCTACTCCTTATTCTGTTACATACAATAACCCCACCCCTCTCTTCAACTGTATATAGTAAACATGCTGAGCTTCTATGGCTCTGGGGTTTTCCAGCAGATACCCCAACCCTTTGGAACCCAGCTTTTCTGTGTGTTTCTTCTTTATTTCCTCAGAGCCCCAGTCAGATCAGTCCTAGGAAATGTGCAGCAGGACACATCGATACAACATAATTTAATCATATTTATCTTCGATCCTTTCCCTAGCTTCACCCCTGCAATTTTTTTTTCTGAGACAGAGTTTTTCTACATAGATCTGGCTGTCCTGGAACTCGCTATGTAGATCAGGCTAGCCTTGAATTCCCAGAGATCCACCTGCCCCTGCCTCGTAAGCACTGGGGTTAAGGGATGTACCACCATACTCCATTTGCAAGTTGTTTTTACTCACAATCCTAGAGAAATTCACATACAAGCCTACTAGGAGATATATTCATGATTTTATGTGTGTGTGTGTTCATGTGTGTCTGCGTGTGCAAGTATGTGGGCCCAAGAGCAGTGGTGAGTAGCTAGTAAATCTAGCTGGGTGTGTCACTGGGGACTATGGACTGTTGGTACAGGATGCCAAGAAGCAACCAGAAGCCCTAAGGCAAGGCCGTTCTCAGTCAGGGTGACCAGCATTCTAGCTGGCTGGGCCAGTTGCTCTTATACCCTGTGTTCATGTCTAGTTGCTAATAGAGTTCCTTTGGTTGTTGAACAGCATATGAGTTTGGATGATAATGTACAACAGATGCTAGGTCAGATTCTCTAGAAACAGAACCATGTCATTGTTGATGTTCTCAGGAGGAAGGGAAGGATGGAAACGAGACAAAAGGCTTGCTGAATAGAAGGAGATGATACATGCCTGTAATCCCAGTACTCAGTAGGTGGAGGCAGGAAGATCAGAAGTTCAAGGCCATCCTCAACTACACAGGGAGTTTGATGCTAGCCTGAGCCACATAGTATGTTCCAGGCCAGTCTTGGCCATTCATTGAGACAGTGTTTCAGAAAACAAACAAACTAACAACAACAACAAAACCCCCAAACAACCAAACCAGACCCCAGTGTTTCCAAAATTATGAACAGAAGCAAAGTACAATGGTGGGTGGGGAGGGGCTTGTGGAAAATGGAGACAAAGCGCTCTACAGTGGAGAAACGAGCCGAGTGTGATATGGTGAATGTGGTACATTTCTTGGCACTCAGGAGGCAAAGACAGGTGGATCTCTGAGTTTGAGGCCAGCCTGGTCTACATAGTAAGTTCTAGGCCAGCCAGGGCTACACAGTGAGACCTTATATAAAGGAAAGAAAGGAAGCATGAGCTCCAGCTCTTCTCTCTGCCCCTGACATTCGGAAAAAGAAAATATTCGAGGACTTAAAAGAGGAAGTTGTCATCTTGGGAGTTCCTGTTTGCATTACTTTTTGTTTTTGTTTTTTTAATGTTCTGACAGAATTCCTGACAGGCAGCAGCTTAGGGAAGGATGGATAGGTCCGCTTCTGCTCCCAGCTCACAGGTACAGCCCGTCCACACCGCAGCAGGAGTGGAGACCGCTCAGCTCATTTTGTCCCCAGTCAGGAACCGAAGAGAGATGCATGCCAGGACTCAGCTCACTTCCTCTTAGTTTGGATTTGGCCATGAGATGGTGCCACCCACACTCAGGGTGTGTCTTCCCGTCTCAGTGAAATTTCTCTGGAAATGACGTCACAGACTTTTTCAGAGGGGTCATTTCATGGTGACTCTAAATCTAGTCAAATCCATGATGAAAAACTAACCAGTGGACTTCGTTCTCTGAGAGGCTAGGATTGGCAAGTAGGGAGCCCGGGTTTCTGTTCAAAAGGGCAGAGGAGAGAGTGCATTGGCTTTAAATTCCTAAGAAGTGGAAAATCAAACCCTTACACAAAACAGGCAGGGCTGAAGCTGGGCCTCAGGAACTTCTCAGGTGCCCAGGTGTCCACGATGCCAGGATCCTGTGTCTGCACCCCTGCTCTGGTTGCTGTATCCACAATGCAAGGATTGTGTGTCTGCACCCCTGTTCTGGTCGCTGCATTTGTTCTCCTTCCCTAAAAACTCATGGACTACAAATGTCAGACCCCAGGATTTGAGTCGAGGGTCAGGGGAATTTTCAGGGTACCCAGTTGGAAGTCCTTTGGGATGGGCAAGTCTCTTAACAAGGCTGAGTCTGAGGTTGGGGATGACCCCAGCCATGTCAGGTCCAACGCAAGAGGCTGGAACTGTCAGCTGCAGTCGGGTAGCAGCCAGAAACAGCTCGATGCAGCCACCAACAGCAGCTGCAGGCATTCCTTTACTGGAATTCTTGATTCGATACAGAAAAACATTTCAGGTCTAGTCAGTAGGAAGCAGAAATTGAGTTTGTTAAGGGAGATTTTTAACATAGATGTAAGTAAGGGAGTTAAGGGAAAGAGATGCAGAACCAGGTGTGGGTAACGGCTTCAGGAGACAGACATCCGTCGTGTCTCAGCAGTAGCCATATGTACAGGTTAGGTGGCTTCTGAAGTTGCCTTGCTCAAAGGATCTCCAAGGAACCTTTAAAAAAATTTCTTTTTCTTAGCATCTGGAGAGATGGGTCAGTGGTTAAGAGAATGTACTGTTCTTGCAGAGGACCCACATTCTACTCCCAGCACCAAGCTTGGGTAGCTCATAACCACATGTAACTCAGCTCCATTGGATCTGACGCCCTCTTCTGGCCTCCTCTGGCACCTGCACTTACATGCACATATCCCTACCACAGATGCAAAATTAAATAATAAAATTTTAGTTGAAAAAAATAATCTTTTTAGTAATGAGCACCTAGGGTAGGTAGTCTCTGAGCTGTACTGGCTGGGATTACAAGCAGCCTAGGTGATGAATGATCTTAACAGCGGTGGGTCTGCAGACACAGCCCCCTGATGTCCCTCCCTGGCAGCAGCCTGAGCAATTCTTTTAGAAATTTCTTCTACTCCTGAAAAGTAGATTCCTACCCACACTCACTGCAGACAAGAATTTCAGAACTGGCTAGTGTAAGACAGAGTTGGAGTGTATTAAAATAGGTGCTACCACAGATTCCAAGCGGGAGGGCTTGACAAGGACTTACTGAAGGGTTGTGAGAAAAGGATCCTGCAGTTGTTTTCACCGTGGGTGTGATGGGTGTGTAGGTGACTCTGAGGCTTTTAAGTTCTATTAACTTGCAACCAGAGTCAAAGGTTAAAGGATTTCCTACTGTAAACAAGGTTTTACGGTGGATGTACTGGGCAGTTGTTTAGCTTTAGGAATGGGGGTGGGGCAGGTTGTACACCCTGTTGACCCCAGTTTGTTCATTGTCTTTGACATTTTGTTAGAGATGTCTGTCTTTAGGAAGACACTAAGAAAGCATTGTCTCTGCCGGTAAATTTGGTTTTCTTGGGGATTGTCTGGAGTCTCCCGACTGTCAGCAGGAAAGGGATGATGGGCCTGTTTGGTACCCTATGTCCCTTGTTGCCTTTCTATCTTGCCTCCAAACCGTGAATCACAAAGTCTGAAAGGGAGTTAAAGTGTGCCTTTTACTGTGAGTAGAGTATATAGTCTTACTTGCCAGACTCCAAGTCTTCAGGTTTGAATCTAGGAAAAGAGGAAGACCATACTTGGTCATATATATTTAGGCCTTAAGCATGGCCCGTTGCTATTTTAACTTTAAAAAATGATTTTTTTTTTGGTTCGTTTTGAGACACAGTCCCACTATGTAGCTTTAAACAGTCTAGAACTCTCTATGTAGACCAGGATGGCCTTGAACTCACAGAGATGCTCCTGCCTCAGCCTCCTGAGTGCTGGGATTGAAGGCATGCTCTTTATTTTAACATTCTTATTTGAAACATGTAAAAGATCCGAGCTGCCCCACCTTAGGGACCAAACTGTAACGGCCCGCTCTGTTCTGCAGGTCCGGGTCTAGCAAGAGAGAGAGAGTGGGGGGAAGAAGGGGAAGAGATGCGAAGAATAGAGACAAGCCAGAGGATCTGTAGTAAAGTCTTCTTTACTGTCTCCACCATACACACACCACTACACCTACTACTACTACACCACCATTCACACACACACACACACACACTACAACAAGGAAATCCTGGGTATTTATAGGCTTTTGCCACGTGCCTTGTAGGCGTGTGGATACCACATGCTTTGCAGGTGTGGATATGATGTAAAACTTACAGGCGTGGACAGCACGTGTGCCTTACAGGCATGTATGGTGTGGATAGCACTTGCACCGCATGCCTTGTAGGAGTGGATACCATGTGCTCCTTGCAGCTGGGGGCACTAAACAGCAAAACAAGATATGTGGGATAATCAAGATATTTATCAGAGTGTGTTTCAGCTGTTGTAGGCTATTGAAAACCAAGTCTCTTGTCAGGGTATATGGCTCAAGATGGCTGCAAAGCTGATAGCTGCTTTTTAGCCGCTTTCTGCTTAAAGTCGGCTCCCAACAGAAACATCTCTCTATAAAAAGAATATTTTCTATTTGCTGCCAGCCTTACCAGCAAATGTCAATTGCTCAAGAATTCTTGTTTCTCAGCTGTTGAGCGGCTTCTCCAGCCTCTGAAGGGAAGGGGTATTTTTTTCTTCCTATGTCTTGTTAATTTCTCCATTTCTCCATTCTGCCTCAGAATCACAGCGTGTTAGTCATATTCTTAGCCTCACACACGCCAGGTTGGAAACATTCTCCTGGTGCTGGTGATTTTCCTAGGGAGAGAATGCATATGGGAAAATCCTTTGGTAACTGCTGGAGGGAGGGGAGACTCTGAATATGTTGGCTGGCAGAGCTGAAATGGCAACTCAGCCTTGTAGTAGAAGCAAACAGGAATTTCTGGAAAGGAGGAAATGGAGGGGCTGAAAAGATTGGGCTACTAAAGCAGAGAGGAACCAGTGAGATGCCCTGAAGAAGGACTCCACTGCCAGGAGGGGGGGGGCGCATTTTCTGGTGGTGGTGTATATGTGTGTGTGAATGTGTGTTGTGTTTGTGTGTTTGTGTGTGTGTGTGTGTGTGTGTGTGTGTGTGTATGTATATACGTATGTGTATATGTGTGTGTGGTGTATGTGTGGTGTGTATGTGGTGTGTATGTGTGTGTGGTGTGTGTGGTGAGTATGGTACATGTGTGTGGTGTGTATGTGTACATGTTTATGTATGTGGGGTGTGTGTGGTATGTACGTGTATATGTGTGTGCATGGTGTGAGTGGTGTGTATATATGTGCGTTTGTGTGTGATATGTGTGTGTGGTGTGTCTGTGTGTGTTATGTGGTGTGCATGTGGTATTTTTGTAAGTGTGTGTTGTGTATGTGGGGTGTGTGTGTGTGTGTGTGTGTGTGTGTGTGTGTGTAGGGATGCCTTGTTCATGACATCCTGATTGTGAGCCTTCTTACAGCTTCTCCGACACCTCCAGTGCCCTGGTGGGAGATGCCAGAGCACCATAGTGCTTTCTTTCTCTAAGTGCTGCACACAGAGGAGAAGGGATTTGGGAATGAGAGGGAACTGTGTGTGTTCTGCTCAGTGGGGAATGCATTGGCTGGGGCCAGAGTGAAAGTGAATTAATGAAGGAAAGAGTGAAAGCTGTGGCATCAGGGCCAGTTATAAAAGCAGGATGGACACAAGACACAGGTAGGAAGAGAAGACACCAGTGAAACTTGCTGTTAGAATTCTTAGGAAGTGGAGTGAGGGCAGGAGTGTACTGCTCATTTGGAATTTGTGCCTACTGTTCACATGGAAGCTCACAGCTGCCTGTCACTTCAGTCCCAGAGCATCTGACACCCTCTTCTGCCCTCTGCAGGCACCTGCACACATGTGGTGCACATACACACATGCAGGTACACACACACTACATGTATACAGCAAAAGAATCTCAAGGCTGGAGAGGTGGACCAGCAGTAAGGGCACTTGCTGCTCTTGCAGAGGTCCTGGGTTCAACTCCCTGTGCTCACATGATGGCTCACAATTTTCTCCAGGTCCAAACATCTGACTGGTTTTTTTGGGGGGGGCTTCTTTGGACATTCATGTTGGGACACATATACATCCAGGCAAGGTACTCATATACATAAAATAAAAATAAAATAAATCTTCAAAACATATACAGAAGTAAAATTGGACGAGAAGAGTCCTCAGAGGATGTGAGAAGGACGGGGTGTGTCAGCACACCCCACTCTCCAGGTGAGAAGGACGGGGTGTGTCAGCACACCCCACTCTCCAGGTGAGAAGGATGGGGTGTGTCAGCACACCCCACTCTCCAGGGGCTTGCTATGTGGCTCCAGCGAGCCCTGAATCCTTGATCTCTTGCTTCAGCCTCTCGAGTGTTGGAGCTGCGGGTGCATGCCATCGTACCTGGCCAGGCTCTGGGCTGCTCAAGTGTTGTACTAGACAACGAACTAGGTAAGAGTGAGGTGGGGAGTCCTTCCTACTTTTTTTTTTCGAGACAGGGTTTCTCTGTGTAGCCCTGGCTGCCCTGGAACTCACTCTGTAGACCAGGCTGGCCTCGAACTCAGAAATCCACCTACCTCTGCCTCCCAAGTGCTGGGAGTCCTTTCTAAATAAATATATGTCTGGGGTTCTTGGAGGCAGAGGCTCCCCTTGCTTATTTGTTTTCTCTTGCCAGCAGAGGGCAGTCGAGGCCAGTTAACAGATTTGGCCCCCAGGGGTGGCTCTTTGCAACGTGGACCCAAAGGAAGGCCGCACTTTGGGGTAGAGAAGCCTGAGCCACAGGCCAGCTCTAAGACAGAGGTTCAGCTTTTGACTCTAAGTTCAATCTAGCCCGAGAAACCCGGGCCCGATCAAGCCCAGTGCTGCTGGTAAATCCAAGCTGCACAATCTCTCTTGGGAATGTTTCAACAGCTTCCTCAATCCTCTCCTAGCGTTCCTTCCCCGCATCCCCAGTGTGCTGGTAGAAACCTGCAGGCCTCCAAGATGTGCTGTTTGGTTTGTCCTGCCAGATCAGGGTGAGGGGGAGCATGTAGCTCCTCTCGAGTGTTGGAGCTGCCGGGCTCTGGGCTGCAAAGTGTTGTACTAGACAACGAACTAGTGAAAGGAACACGTGAAAGACCTAGCAATCTCGACCTTGCGCTGCATGGATGTATGTGCACCATGTTCGTGCCAGGTGCCTGAGAATATCAAAAGAGAGCATCAAACCCCACGGACCCGGAGTTACTGATGGTTGTGAGTTGCTGTGCGGGTGCTGGGAACTGAACCCAGATCCTCTACAAGAGCACCACGTGTTTTTAACCACTGAAAAAGCTCTCTAGCTCTAAGTAATTACTAAATAAAATAACGAACAGGCAATTTCCCAGAGCACACTGTGGTCTCCGTATCCCAACCTTCACTCCTACACAGCTGTGTTGCAGGGTACAGAATCACACAGATTGGAGGTGGGAAGAGACTTTTTGGTGAGTCTCTGAGGTCCACAGGACAATGTCCTCATTCTTTGGACTGGTAGTTGGTCCTTTTATGTCACCTTGGCTTCTCCCTCTAGCCTGATCTCTCTTGAACCTAGACTTTCAGCTTACAAAAACTACTCAGTTAATGTAGTTTTTATAATGTCAGTGTGAAAACTCTGCAGTTAGTGAAATTCATTCATTCATTCATTCATTCATTCATTTGTGTGTGTGGGTCATGTATGTCATGGTACACATAGGAAAGTCTTTGGGGTTGTTTTTTTCCTTTTCATCTTTACACAGGTGATGCCCGTTCTTGATTGTCAGCCTGACTACATAAAGAAGTAACTAAAACCCAAGTCGCTGGCTATACCTGTGAGGGATTTTTTTTCTTAAGTAAACACTAGAAATGGGAAGACCCATTTTCAATCCAGATCTTCTGAGGTGGTAAGAGCCACCTTTAATCTGGGCCATGCCTTCTGCTGGCAGTTCTTGCTTGCAAGTCCATTCCTTCACCGGCACGAGAGTCTACCTCTTCAGGATTCTAGAGTATTCAGAAGAGCAGCTGAGATACTCAGCCCTGTGCACTGAAAAACTCCTGGATTCTTGGACCTTCCTTTGGTAGACAGCCGTTGTTGGGCTAGCTGGACCACAGCCTGTGAGCCATTCTACTAAACCCCCTTTCTCTCTCGCTCTCGCTCTCCTCGCTCTCGCTCTCCTCGCTCTCGCTCTCCT
>JANHMN010000002.1:213517350-213528729 GCA_030674055.1 Rhabdomys pumilio | reverse complement strand
TCCTCGCTCTCGCTCTCCTCGCTCTCGCTCTCCTCGCTCTCGCTCTCTCTGTTTACTCTATAAGTTCTGATCCTCTAGAGAACCCTGACTGATACACATGGGTCCTGGAGATTAAACATAGGTGTCTATACCTATACAGAAGCTTCAACTATTGAGCTGTCTCCCTGTATCTTTTCCTCAAGTTGCTTTTTTGTTTATTTACTTTTTTTCAATGTTTAATTTTATTCGAAAGACTTACTCATTTTATCTTATGTATGTGAGTATTTTGCCTTTAAGTATGTATGTGCATTTCACGTGTACCTGGTGCCTATGGACATCAGAAGAGGGTATATATGCCCTGGAATTAGAGTTACAAACAGCTGTGATTCATCATGTGGGTGCTAGGTCCTCTGGAAGAGCAGACAGTGCTCTTAATTGCTGAGCCATCTCTCCAGCTCCAAGCATGAGCATTAAAATATTTTCCTATTATTTTTTGAGGCAGAATCTATCTAGGGCGGACTGGTTGTCATGGAACTCAATATATGAACCCGGCTGGCCTCAAAACCACATAGATCCACCTGTTTTTTGCCTCTTGAGTGCTGGGATTGAAGGCCTGGGCCACCATTCCTGGAAAGATGTTTTTAAAATCAATCAATTAATTAATTCTTATTTATTCTTATCTAATACATTACATCCTGACTGCAGTTTCCCCTCCTTTCAACTCTTTCCAGCCCCCCCATTGACTCCTCCCTTTCCCACCAGAAAAGAGCAGACTTCCCAGACATATCAGCTGAACACGCATAACAAGTTACAATAAGACTGGGCACAAAACCTTGTGTCAAGGCTGGAGGCAGCAACCCAGTTGGAGGCAAAGGGTCTCAGAAGCTGGTTAAAGAGTCAGAGACAGCTCCCACTCCCATTGTTAGGTGTCCCACAAGAACATTAAGCTAATAACCATAACACATAAGCAGAGGACCTAGTACAGTCCCATGCGGGCTCCATAATTGCTGCTTCAGCCTCTGTGAGCCTCGATGAGCCCTGCTTAGCTGATTCTGTGGGCTGTGGGGTTTTCTTTTTAATATATTTTATTTTTAAATTTACCTGTATGTGTGTGCCTGTGTGCAGCTTTGTGCATCACATTCATGAAGGTGCCTGTAGAATCCAGAAGAGGGTATTGGATCCCTTGGAGCTAGAGTTAGTTACAGGTGGTTGTGAGCCATGTGATGTGGGTACTAGAAGCCAAACTCAGGTCCTCTGAAAGTAGTAAGTGTTCATAATGGCAGAGTTCTCTCTCCAGCCCTATTTGCTTATTATTTTTAATTGTAAAGGCAGCATCTTGCTATATTGTCCAGGCTGGCCTTGAACTCAGGATCCTTCTCTATCATCAGTGCCGAGATGGCATGAGCCACTAGGGTAGTTTCATTATTCAAAAGGAACCCAGGAGGGCAGGCCAGCTCTTTAAACCATCACCAACAGTATTGTTAGATAGTCCTGAAGTTCAGGAGACAGTACTGGTCTTCTGTCATTCTCATCTCTAGGTTTCCGGTGAGAGACGGAGCACCAGATGGAAGAACTTGGTAAAAGTCCACATAGGAGATTGGGCTCAGAGTCGGGTGAGCTCTCAGCCTTTGGCCTCCCAGCCCACAGTCTTTCCCATAACTAGCCAGAAGCTCTTGCCAGCACCACCCACCATGTATAGGGGTCTGACCACCCCAAAGAACTTCCTGGTTCTGAGCACAGTGTTTGGAGTTCCAGCATTGGAGGCCATTTCCTTTGGAGGGCAAAGGGAATTGAAGGCCTCTTGGTCTTCAGGGAGCCCCAGCTCATGTTGAAAACCCCTGTGATGAGTCTTCTGATAAGCCCACGTCAGCCGGTTCCCAGGAGGATGAGCTGGCTGACCAGCAGCCAAGGGCGAGATGAGATGCCGTGGGAAGGAGATCCTGACTGGAGGCCTGAGGAATGTGGGAAGCACCAGGCAGGCAGAACAGCAGGGTGGGAAGGGTGTGTCCATCTCGGGAGTTCAGGCAGCTGTGAGAGCCTGGGTTGAGGATGCAGGAAGCCTGACTTTACTGCCAACTGGCTTCATGTCAGTGTGCTATGGTATTGATTTGCTTCTGGGTTTTTATCGAGGATCTTGCATGCTAGGAAATTGCCAGCTCTGGGTGGTGGTTACCATGGCAACTAGCTCTGCACTATAGCAACCAAGGAGACAGTTGCCATGACTATGGCTGCCAGGTACAAGAGACAAGTGATTGGCTATCAGTTCTACCTTGAGGCAGATTCTTTCTCCCCTCCTCTTCCTTCTGCCACCAACTGCTAAAGTTCAGTGAGTGTCTCCAGATACAGTGATGCTCAACTGAGGTGTCAGGCAGCGGGGACCGAGTGTACCAAGACCTGGGTGTAAGCTGACATTCTGTATTATGGTAAATCTCTGCTTATGTCTGTGCCTTACTTTCCCTATCTGGATATTTCAAAGACTGAACAAGTTCCCCCCAGTTGTAAATTGAGGTTGCCTTTAGTTGGGAAACAAATTGGAAACCAAAGGGTTGTTACAGAAGTAATGAGACAAATGTCAACAATTGTCCCAAGGACCCTTATGGTTCTTATTGCCCTGATGGCACTAATGTGCCAGGCAGTGCCCTCTCTGTGGCTGTGAGAAGGCCTGGGAGAGGGGTCCTTTCAAAGAGTCTGGAGTGTTCGTTGTTTCAGGTAAGTGGCACTAGGAACTCCAGATAAAACCATTAATAATTACTAGGACCCATATAATTTTTCTTCTGGATAGTCTCTGTTTATATCGACATGGCTGGTCTCTAACTTATGATTCTCCTGCTTTAGCCTCCCCAGTCCGGATATATTTCCCTACTTCCAGTTCATGTTATGCTTCGAATTGAACCCAGGGCTTCATGAATGTTAGGTGAGCACCCTATCAACCTAGTCACACCCAGCCAGCCCATAGTATGATCACATGTTTGTATGGAGCACCAGGCTAACAACAGCCTTGCTTGTTGTGTCTGTTGTGGTGGAGGTCAGGGGCACTGCACTTTCTCATGTCAGAGAGATCAGGTTGCATCTGGCTTAGCTGATGGTTCTCAAGTCCAGCCTTGGTGGAGGATAATCACTGTCCTTTCTGGTCTCCACAGCCTTGTCTTTCTGGATTTCAGGGATGGCTGATGGTTTGAGAAACAGGCGGGGCACAGCATGAAATGGCAGGGTCCAGGAACCCAAAGAGGAAGCAAGGAAATTGGATGCTTCTTCCTGGGCAGATGCCAGATCTGTTGCCTCCAGGATCTGCCCTTCCCCCTGTAAGCCTGACAGTCCCCACCCCTTGCCTTTCATAGCAGGACTTTGCAAACAGTCTCTCCGGATGGACACTGGACACGGCTGTGCCTCCTCCCCGAACACTTTCCATTCCCAGACTGAGCCTCAGCCAGGGTTCCTCAGGAAAATTGGCTGAAAGAGACATTTTCCATGCTCTTGACTCCTCTGGCTGTGCTGGCGCTCTCCAGCATCTTCTCCCGCTAGTAACCCATGTCCAGAAGGAGAGGATGCTGTCGGTCAACCTGCTGTTATTCATCCACCACTTAGTTTGAAGTCATTTCATCTCTCCGGGCCTCAGTGATCTAATCTATGAATAAATTATTCAGTCTGCATGTGGCAGTGCAGGCCTGTGGTCGCAGCACTGGAGAGAAGGAGGCAGGAGAAGAGCAAGTTGAGGCTAGCCTAGGTATTAGAAAAGTGCTTGCTGTGTTAAGTATAAGGACCAGGATCTTCATGATTGACAGGTAGTCATGACAGCACATCAGGATTCCAGCATTCAGAGAATTGGCGACAGGATCTCTGGGGCCAGCTGGTTAGCTAGACTAGACTAAATGGTGAGTGTAAGAGACCCTGCCTCAATATGTAAGTTGGAGAGAGATTACAGAAGACAACTGATGTCAACCTCTGGCTTTCATGAGCACATTTGCATATGTACATGAGCACACACATACTTGCCCACACATATGTGAGCAAGGTATACATACACAGGTACTGTACATGCATAGACACATGCAAAAAAAAAAAAAAAAAAAAAAAAAAAAAAAAAAAAAAAAAAAAAAAAAGGAAGAAAGAAAGAAAGAGAAAAGAAAAAGAAAAACCCATAAAATCCATCCAAACAAACAGCACACACACACAGAGAGAGAGAGACAGACAGACAGATAGAGACAGAGAGAGAGAGACAGAGAGACAGAGAGAGACAGAGAGACAGAGAGAGATAGAGAGAGGAAAAAGGATCAGGAGATCTGGCTCAGTTCGTAAAGTACCTGACACACAAGTACGAAGAACTGAGTTCAGATCTCCAGAATCTACATAAACAGTTGGGCACAAAGGCACAGGCCTATACCCCCTACATATACATACACCATATATAAATTTACATGCACATAACACAGACACACACCACACACATACACACACAAATACCATATGTATATAATACATACACACACCACACATACATGAACTATACATGCATACAACAAATACACAAAACACACACACACACACACACACACACACACACACACACACACACACACAGAGAATGAGGTACCTGAGAAGGAGGCTTAGTTATAACGCAGACATTTACTTTTCTTTTTTCTTTTTCTTCTTTGTTTTTTCCAGGCAGGGTTTCTCTGCAAAAGCCCTGTCTGTCTGGAACTCTCAGAGATCTGCCTGCCTCTGCCTCCTGAGAGCTGAGATTAAAGCCGTGCATCAACACCATGTCTGAGAAGAAGGCAGACATTTCTTATTTTGTCTTTCATAGTATATGTTGCCTGTGACTTTGCACGAGGTTAGACTCTTCACTCTCCCCACCCATAAAATGCACATCTCTCACTTCTATGGGAGTTGATGAACTACCTGTGTTGCGCACATCTCAGGGCTCAACGACATCTACTTCGATCTTGTGTTTTTGAGACAGGGTCTTGCTACACAGCTAAACTAGGCTTTTTGAACTCAACATCCTCCTGTCTCTTGGGTCCTAAGGTTATAGGTATGCGGCACCACATCCAGCAGCATGTTTGAGACAGGGTCCCACTATATAGCTTAAATGAGCTGCAACTTCCTGTGTAGCTGAGGCTGGCCCCAAAACTCCATCTTCCTATCTCAGTGCTGGATTTCAGGGATATGCCATGATGGCCATTTTATTTTTAAGATTTACTTATTAGTTTGATTTTATGTGTATGAGTGTTTTGCTTGCATGTATGTATGGGCACTGCTTGTGTACCTGGTGTCTATGGAGTCTGGAAGAAGGTACCAAATTCTCTGGAACTGAAGTTAAGGGTTAAGGATGGTGTGAGCAGTCATGGATGCTGGAAACTGAACCAGGTTCTCTGCAAGAATAGCAAGTGTTCTTGACCACCGAACTATTTCTCTCTCTCTTTCTCTCCCTCTCTCTCTCTCTCTCTTTCCCTTTTCCCTCATCTTCCCCCTCCTTCTTCCTTTCCCCACTCCCCCTCTCCTCCCCTCCTTTGAGACAGGGTTTCTCTGTGTAACTGTTCTTGCTGTTCTGGGCCAGGCTTTGTAGACCTGGCTGATCCTGAACCCACAGAGAACCACCTGCCTCTGCCTCCTTAGTGCTGAGGTTAAAAGCATGTACCACCACAGCCAACTTCTATTCCACCTTTTTCATTCTTAACTGAGTAATTAAAATTAAATTTTAGATTAGCATATAAAACATCACAGCAAACACTGTTTCCAGTCTGTGTATCAGCCACTAAGCACATTCTTTTGTAAACTTGAGCAGATCCCACGGTTCAGAGGCCAAGTGTCTCCCCTAATCTCGTCTGGTACTTGGTTAAGTAGGAGGCCCTCACAGGCCCAGCTAGGTGACTGGAAGCTTCCTGTTGAGAGGAGGTTCTGGTAAGCAGGAGAAGACTTCTCTAGCTAGGTAGAGAACGGAATGCAATTGTCCACAGTAAAGTGCAAGCCAGCTTTCAGAAGGCTGTCCTTTCAAAGCTTTGCTGGGCTTTGGGGCAACTGAGGGGCACAGTCACTGAAGGGAATATCGCCCAACTGTTGTAATCCAGGAGATGTCATGTAGACAATGGGACACCCTCCTGCCAGCTTTTGCTCATCCTGTTCCCAACAGAATGGCAGAGAGAGAGAGAGAGAGAGAGAGAGAGAGAGAGAGAGAGAGAGAAAGAGAGAGAGAAAGCCTGGTGCCATATAAGGTGGAATTTGGTATGGGAAATACAGCACAGCTCTCATAGAGGACAATTTAACAATGAACTAGTAAAATGTACATGCCCTTGGCTAGTCACCCTGACTCTTACAATCTCTCCTACATGTTAAAATATTTACAGCCAGATAAAGCATTCTCACCAACCCAGGTGTCGAGATCGGTGAGTGATGTATGTTACGGTGCATCCATACTGTGAAATATTTCTCAGTCATGAAAAAGAACATGGTTAAGAAAAACGCTGTTAGGTGGAAAGGAGAAATACACATATCCACAATTATAGCTGGAGATTCTTCCACTCCTCCGTGTGGATTTTAAAAGAAGGCATATAATTACATGTAGGTGCATGGAAGATTCGACCGGCATTCCACGGTGCCCACGTGGAGGCCAGAAGACAACTTTGTGGAGTTAGTTCTCTTCACTTTACAAATATTTATTTTATTTTGATTATTTTAAATTATGTGCATGTGTGTTGAGGGGGGCATGGGTATGCAAGCCCAGCTGCTTACAGAGTCCAGAGGCATTGGATCCCTGGAGCTGCCTGACACGGGCAGCTGAACTGAGCTCTGGTCCTCCCGAAAAGCCCACATGGTCTTATGCCCTGGCTACAGGCTCAGGCATCAGTCATGACCAGCTGAGGAAAAGAGAGTCTGCCTTTCAGTTGCAGCTCACTCTGTTTTTGTGAAGCTGCAAGCAGCCTCGTGGATAAATGCCCCTTCTAAATTCCTTACCATCTGTTTTCTGTTGGATTATTTATTCTTATAACAAAATTATTACTGTGAATTCAAGTCCAGTTTGAAATCCTTAAGAGCAAACAAGCGTTCAGTAGACATCTGCCCCCTCAGCCCAGAAAACCTTCCTGTGCATGTCATTGTCCTGAACGGGGCAGATTGTCCTAGATCAGTCTCTAGCTAAATGTAATCAGAGTTTCTTCTTGATTCTGCAGAGGAGAACAACACTGTAGTTCTGTAATGTGGAAAAAAAATAGAAAAAAAAAAGTCCAAACATCTTCTACAGGATACATGGAGGTGGAGGAAAGGATAAACATCACGTTGATGGTGGATACCTCCAGGGAGAAGGGAGGGCATGGGGAGGGCACATGGGAGGGCATGAGGAAGGCATGGGGAGGGCACGGGGGAGGGCACGGGGGAGGGCATGAGGAGGGCATGAGAGAGGGAATGAGGAGGGCATGGGTAGGACATGGGGAAAGGAATGGGGGAAGATGTGAGGGAGGGCATGGGGAGGGCATGGGGGAGCATGAAGGAGGGCATGGGGGAGGGTACAAGAGAGGGCACAGGGGAGGGCATGAGGAAGGACAGGGGGAAGAGCACAGGGGAGGACATGGGGGAGGGCATGGGAGAGGACATGGAAGGAGTTCTACGGCAGATACCACAGTTCTGTCCAATGGCCTTCACTTCTTTACTGAAGTGATCTTGTTTGGGACAGTGGGGATGAAGCAGGATTGGCCAAAGCAGGTGTGGTAGCCTCATTCCTATTCTCTTCAGTCTAAAGTAGCCTTTCTAGCTTCCCTTGCAGTTGGCTGTAGCAAGATTCATTTTGGTCAGTGAGCCATAAACAGAGAGAAGGGGGAGGGGAAAAGGGAGAGGGAGGGAAAGGAAGGGGGAAGGAGGGAGGGAGGGAGGGAGAGAGAGAGAAAGAGAGAGAGATATACAGAGAGATTTTTTCTGACATTGCTCGTTCCGATTACTTGTTTGGGATACCAGTCTAAGGATGGAACACTTGGAATTGTGGTAATCGAATTATAGCCACGAGGAAAAGCTTGACAGAACCACAGAGCTGCAGACCAGGGGCCTCACCTTTTAGGGCTGATGAATCAACTTGAAATTGCCTACCTCTGGAGATCTATGTAGAAAATGTTCTTAGAAGGATTCCTATCATGCATAGCTGCAGGCAGCTTCACAGATAAAGCATCTTTGAAATGTCCACCGTATATTCTCTGTTGTTTTGATTTATCCTTCCAATGAAAATGTATTATTGCTGTAATTCCAAGTTCAGTTTGAAATATGCGCCACCTGGCATTGGGCGTCCGTGATATTCCAAGTGGCAGGAAGAGGCACTGTTGGAAAGAAAGCTAATGCGGAGTCCACAAAAGGAGCACACTGTTCCTTGTAATCGTGTCCCAACTGAGAGGAGTGGCCTTGCAGACTGGGGGGCAGCTGAGAATCCATTTCTCATCTCTGTTTGGGTTTTCATCTGAGGTTATAAAATGCTAGCCTCTGGTTAGACTTTAGAAGAAGGATGTGTGTACTGGTGGCTGTCTAACATGTCTTGCCCAGTTTTTTAAAAAATTTTTTATTTTATGCCTATGGGTGTTTTGTCTGCATATATATTTGTGTGTCATGTATGTGCCTGGTGCTCACAGGCATATGGTGACATACATCTTTAATTCTAGCACTTAGAAGTCAGGGGTAGGATGATTCTGTTGCGTTCAAGTTCAGCTTGGTCTACATAACAAGTTCCAGGCCAGCCAGAGATGTATAGTGAGACTCTGCCTCAAAAACCAAAACAAAATTAAACTAAAAAGAAAAAAAAAACCATCAGGACTGGAGAGATGGCCCAGTGGTTAAGAACACAGGCTACTCTTTTAGAAGACTTGTATTCAATTCCCAGCACCCACATGGCAGTTCACAACTGTTTGTAACCAGTTCTGGAAGAACCGATGCTGTCTTCCGGCCTCTGTGGGTACCAGGCATGCATGTGGTACATAGACACACATGGAGGCAAAAACCTTCATACACATAAAATGAAATAACCAAGGTAAGTACACATAAAATGAAATAACTGAGATAAATACATTAAAGATTTGAGATATTTCACAAAAAGATCTACTCCTGGTTTACTTAAGAAAATGGAATTATCTGTGGTTCTGGCCTCCTATCCTGACAGCCCAGGGCCAACAGGCAACTTAGACCTCTCTTCCCTTTAAGCCGGTGAACTAGTTACTTCGTTGCTGTTATTAAACAGTGTGGTCAAGGCAAATCAGAGAAGGAGGGGGTTTGTTTGGGCTTATAGTTTCAGATGAATAAGAACTCATTATATTGGGAAAGCATGGTAGCAGGCAGCCCTGGGGGCCGGAGCGGTGAGCTCATACCATGAATGTCAAGCTGAAGCAGAGCATGAGCTGCAAGTGGGGCAGGCTATCCACTCTCAAAGCGTGCCCCAGTGACATACTTCCTTCACCAAGGCCACACCTCCTAAACCTCCCTAAAAAGCTCTACCAAACAGGGACTAAGTGTTCAAATGCTTGAGCCTATGGGGGAACATTTCTCATTTAAACTATCACATGGAACCGGTTGTTCTGAATCAGATGCTCTTTAAAGTCTACCTGTGACCTCCATAATTTATGTGATCTAACACTGTGAACATTTCAGTTTGTGACTGCTGGTGTGTGTGTGTGTGTGTGTGTGTGTGTGTGTGTGTTTGGACTTTTGTATAAGCCTGGAAATGCCATTAGCAAGGAATGCCCTTCATTGCTCTGCTGAGGTGGTGGAGTGTTTACCTATTTGGTAGCCCAGACTATGGGAGAGGTCTTGTTGGGCGAGGAGGCTAACTGGGAGGCAAGTCTTACTTCTGTGGGTGTGGAGTAGGGTTTTCTGAAAGGTGAAGAGGGAGAGATTTTTTTGCTCAGTGCAGGTACATTAGTGACCAAATACCTGTCAGAAGCAACTTAAAGTAGGAGAAATTTAGTTTGGCTTGCAGTTTCAGGGACACCATCCACCATGCATGGCAGTGAAGACATGGTTAGAAGAAGCAGCTGGTTCAGAGGTGATGGGAGCTTGCAGTGTTGGCTTCTCACATGGTTTGGAAGGAAGCCGAGCTGGGCTGCAACTCCATTATCATCAAGGCAGGAGCGAGCATGGGAGCATCTAGGTGTGGCACTGGAGGAGCAGAGAGTTCTACCTCTTGTTCCAAAGGCAAACGGGAGCCTTCCTCAGGCAGCTAGGAGGAGGGTCTCAAAGCTCACCTCCACAGTGACACACCTCCTCCAACAAGGCCACACCCACTTCAACAAGGCCACACCTCCTAATAGTGCCACTCCCTGGGCCAAGCATATAAAACCACCATACTTTGGAACAGGGCTAGGGTGAAGGTGTGGATGAATAAAAGCCCATCCATCACTTTCCTGTATTTGTTTCTTGACCTCGCTATGGTGGGGACATAAAAAGCTCTCCACAATGTCCAGGTCTCAACCTCTAGAATCTGTTATATTATATGGTGAAGACATGTTTCCTTACACCCGCTAACCAGACAGATGGCTTTGATCTGGAGGGGTTGGCAGCTAGGGAAATGGCTGTGGGCAAAGAATAAGGACCTTTGTTTGGATCTTCAGCACTCATGGTACAGCCTGGTATGATGCTGTGCATCTGTGACTCCCACTGGTGGTGGGCAGAGGCAGGCATGTCCTGAGGAACCGATGGCCAGCTGGAAACAGTGAGGGCTGGGCTCTGTGAGAGACTCTGTCCTAAATTAGGTGAAGAGGCACAGAGAAAGACACCTCATGATGTCCATCTGGAGAGATGGACCAGTGGCTAAGTGTACTCACCACTTTTGCAGAGTGATTCCCAGCACACACTTTGGGTGACTCAGAACTGCCGGTAACATCAGCTCTAGGGAATTTGACACCCTCTTCCAGCACCCTTGGGCAGCAGTGCCAGGAAAGTGGCATACACACACAGATACACACATACTTAAAAAGGAAATTTGTCAGGGCATGGTGGCACACACATTTGGTCCAGAACTCTGGAGTCAGAGGCTATGAGTTCGAGGCCAGTTGGTCTACATAGGGAGTTTCAGGTCAAATTTAGGGCTGCACAGTGAGACTCTGTTAAAAAAAATCAAAAGCAAACACAACTTTTGTTCTGATTTTGAGACTAAGACAGGGTCTCACTGTGTGGCCGCAACTGGCTTAAAACTGGCTTTGGAGACCTGGCTGGCCTCAAACTCATGGAAATCCTCTTGCCTCTGTCTCCCGAGTGAATGGCTCAAACAAACAAAAGAAAAACCCCAAAACAAAACAAAACAAAAAAAACCCCAAAAAGTATGCTACCTGACACATTCATGTAAAGGCATGTGAACCAGCATGCACATGTGTTTGTTTACTAACACACACATACACACACACACACACACACACACACACACACACACACACACACACA
>JANHMN010000002.1:213497379-213513328 GCA_030674055.1 Rhabdomys pumilio | reverse complement strand
CACACACACACACACACACACACACACACACACACACACACACACACAGAGAGAGACACCTTGCCTTGAACTTGGACCAGACGGTGGTAGTGGGGAACCACACACTTTGTTGAACCCCAAGCTTCCATTCCATCATTAGTGTTATTTTTAACTGAACTCTGAACCCAAAGGGATAGTACTCAAATTGAGATAGAACTTGTGTATTTTTTCAAGCTGTTAAGATGGAATGTTCAAGTAGTTCTTGAGACAGAAACCACCATGTGACAAATTCCACCATAATCTCCCCCTCTGTATATTTTGATTTGTCTAAGGTCGAATGAGTGGCCAGAGTCTAGAGACACTTAATCTCCCTGAAGGAGCTGAACAGTTGTTTCTTCCCACATCCCCCTCTCTCTTCCTCTTTCAAACCAGGCTCTTGCACATTTCCACTTCGAGCGAGGCCCTCTACACCCCAGGCCTTCCCTCACAGCACAGATGAAGACAGGGGTGAGCCTGTGAGACCCCGAACTTCCCACTACCCAAGGACAGGAAGCCGTGGACGGAACTTGATCCCTTTGGGGGCTCCAGGCAGAAGCCTCAAGGTTTGGGTTGAGAGACCCAACTATTTTACTAACAGGGAGCCTCAGTGTTCTGAACAGCGGCTGGCTCGTCTCAGGAGCAGGTGGCCTTCATCTCTTCTGGATCAAGCCAGCACAGTGCATGACCCTCCTCTGCAGCAAGATGAGGACTCTGAGGAGCCTTGGGGCCCCTGGGGAGACATTTGTCTTCCCAGCCTTTATCATATTTTTCCACAACAGTACTCCCCCTTTGAGGTGCAATGGCCTAGCTGGAGGCTGAGGGCTTTCAAAGTGTTTTTGTTCTGTGCCCCTCCCCACTCCAGCCACTAGGTGCGGAGCAAAGACCCCCCCCCCTTTTTTCCATGACAGTCTTTTCTGAGTTTTCAGTGACAGTGGCCGTGGGATGGAGATGAGCTCCAGCTACTGTGGGACAAGACTTTGCTAGTTTAGATTTTGGTGCTATTTGCTAACTGTGCAACCTTGGCTGGGATACTGAACCTCTCTGTGCTACAGTTTCTCCACCTTAAAACTGGTATGGTGGCCAGAAGGATCAAGGACAACACAAGAAAACCCTCAGAATCAACTAACGTGGGCTCACAGAGACTGAACCACCAATCAAAGAGCATGCGTAGTTCTGACCTAGGCCCTCTGGACATGTAACAGAAGTGCAGCTTGGTCTTCATGTGGGACCCATAATAACTGGAGCATGGCTGTCTCTGATGCTGTTGTCTGCCTTTAAACCCCTTTGCCCTAGCTGGACTGCCTAGTTCAGGCTCAATAGGAGAAGATGTGCCTAGTCCTACTGCAACTTGATATGCCGAGGTGGGTTGATACCCATGGGAGACCTCTCCTTTGATGAGGAGAAAGGAAGGAGGGATGGCAGGAGGGGAGGGGAGGGGAGAGAGAGGGGCAGGGAGGAGAGGAGGGAAGGGAAGCTGCAATCAGGAGGTAAATAAATAAATTAATTTTAAACACTGCCATGGTGATGGTGTCACCAATTTGGAGGACTTAATATATTTCCTGCAGAAAGCACTGACCTGAAAGCCATCTGAGGCTTGGTGGTAATGGAAGATCCCCTTTGTTAGCAGAGTTTCTCCCTCTCTGATCTTGTCTGGGGAGTTCTAAGCCTCCACACTCACCTCTACCTGAGGAATGTCACATTGCCTCAGTTAGTTTATAGGATCAATTTCCTTTCTCCTGACAAAACCTGTTCAGCTAGCATCTGAGAGTCCTAAAAGGTTTCCCCGTGTTAACGAGGCATTTCAGGTACCCCAAGTCCCCAGCCAAAGACCTTTGCCCATCCTGAGTGTCCCTACCCTCAGTCCCCCAAACTTTATAAGCCTTCAATCACCCTAAGTGAAGTTGATCTGACTACTGACTGAGGGCCCCAGTGTGGTTTATTCACAGTACCAACTCACAGGGCTTCCACCCTCCCAGTTCAGTGTCACTACTGCGATCCACACGGACTGGAAAACCCACAGCAAAAGTATCTGCTGTTACTATCACAGTATCCTGAACTCGGACCCTCTCCTCTCGCCATCTTTAGTTATTTCAGCCCCTCCAGGATGCCTCTTGACAGTGGCTGAGTCAAACTGACCTTGGGTCTATTTCTTAGACTGCCTTAGCCTCCACGTGTTCACCTGTAAAACATCTGTGATGAGGGGTTGGGAACCCTGGTAAGATGAGAAAACAGGTACCAAGGCACAGGGCTGGACCCTGGCACACAGAAAGACTTCAGAGTTAGCTATCTTGTTGTTTTTGTAGGGAAGGCCTTCCTAAGTCAGGGTAGGTGGTGCGCTGTGGCACATGCTGTGCCAGCTTTGCCGTACTCATGGACACCTACTGTCTGGCCTGGAAGGGTAGTTTACATGTTGGTGAGCGTCTGTCTGTAGAAAACAGCCGCTGTTACAGCTGCTGGTGCTGGAGACAGAAAAGCATGTAACCCCACCCTCGTGAGCCTCCATTTCTTGGGCTGAGACAAACAGACAACATAGGAACATATAGATGTGTTACATGCTCGAATCTAGTCTTTTTCTTTTGCAGAAGAGAAAACTGAGGCCTAAGGAAGAAAGACATTTTCCTAAAGTCCTCCAGTGGCATATCCAGGCAGAAACTTCCAGGCAGATCCTCAGTTTAGACTCGCTTCTGCTCAACACTGGACTTCTCCAAAGTCTTAACATACAGTAGCATGTGTGTGCAGAGATTACAGGTCAGCCTCAGGTACTGGGCCTCAGCAGACATCCGTTCCACCTTTTGTTGTTTTGTTTTTTCAAGACAAGCTTTCTCTGTATAGCCCTGGCTGTCCTAGAACTTGCTGTGTAGACCAAGCTGGTCTCCTCCCCAGTTAGTGGGACTAAAGGTATGTGCCACCTGGGCTCACCTTGTAGTTTTGAGACAGGGTCTCTCACTGGGACCTACAGCTCACAGAGTAATCTAAGATGGTAGTCCATCAAAGGTCAGGAATCTGCGTCTCTGTCTCCTCCATGTCGAGTTCACAAGCCTGTGCCGTGGTACTTGGCTTTTTGCATGGGCTCTGATGGAACTTGTGTCTTTGAGCCTGAGCAGCACTGAGCCCCATTTGATAAGTCTTAAAGCAATTAATCTTCGAATCAGGTTTGGGGCAGGGAATTGCCACGCATCTTATTTTATAGTGGGGAGGGACAATGAGACACAGAGGGGGCGGGGAACAGAGTTCAAATGTCAACCCCTGGCTGCAGGCTGTCTTCTGAGTGGCCTAGTGGAAGGCCACTTCTCTTTCTGGCTTCACCTTCCTCGAGGGTGAATTGAGGAGCCCTCCCTGATGACCCCTAATCCCTGTGACTCCTCTAAACACTTAATTGTTCTCTAATATACCTTCCTACCATCCAGGGTGAGTTCCAGGCAGCCAGCAGTGTCTCCCCAGGGCCTGGCTCTGCCTTGGCACATAGTAAACCCTCAATAAAACCCGTGGAGCGAGAACAAAGGGAAGGACTGCGCTCGTTCGTTCTTGCTTCTCTAGGCCAGCAGCGAAACTCTGGTCAGCCTCCTCTCTCCTTTCTCCATCCAGGCAGCTGCTTTCCCCTCCCCCTCCCTCGCACCCGGCCCTCCATCCGGCCTGCATTTTTCCGGGTTTGATATCATTTTTTCCACTCTCCCGGCTGCTGCCGGCGGCCTCTGCCAACTTTCCACAGTTACAGCCTCCCACCCCCATTCTCCACCGCAGGCCGGAGACAACTTCAGGGGCGGGGAGACCCTCCTCCGCTTCCTGGGCATGACTGGTGACCAGTGAGTTGGTGGTGAGCATCAGGGAACTGGGCACCTCAAAGCACGATTTTTCTGTGCCTCATCCTCTGGACTGGGTCACGGGTGACTTCCGTGTAGGGTCCAGGAGTCCGGTGAGGGGCGGTTGGTTGGAGGCAGGGGTGTCAGAAGTCTGAGGCAGGACGGTCTAAACAGTTTGCATCTTGTTCTCTTCTCAAAGTTGTGACAGTCCCTCCTCCCCCATCCTCCCTGAGATGGAAACTCTTGACCTGACCCCTACACCCAGCTGGGTCCTCAGCCGGCGGGAAGCCTCACTATGTCCTTCATCTCTCACAGCCAAGGGAGGTCAGAGGAGGGGGCTGGGTCCTGAGGGCCCGGAACTCACTGACTGGGTGGCTGTGGAGTACTCACTGGTCTCAGGGCTCCACTTTCCACATTTGGAAAATGAATGCACTGAACTAAATTAGTGTCCATCCTGGGATTAATGGACTGAGTTCCACGGAATTCATGTCCAGCCCCCTTAAATTATATGCAAAATTGTGTTAGAAAATTGGTGTCCTCCCTTTGTTTTGAGATAGCAGCTGGCTACATAGACCTCGCTAACCCGGAACTCTCTTGGTAGACCAGGCTGGTTTTGAAGTTTCAGGGGGATGCTCCTGCCTCTGCGCTCCCTGAAAAGATTATGGGTATGTATCAACTTCCACCTCCCTTTCTTGGTAGATTAGATTGGCCTTGAACTCTAGACTCTTCTGCCTGCCTCAACTCCTTGAGTTCTGGAATTATGGGCCTGTACCACTATTCCCACCTCCCCCATAGAATTTTACCCCATCCCCAGCAGGGCTAGGATCAAACCTGTGACCTCACATGTGTTAGGAAGCTTGATCCTTCAGTCCCACCTCTACCTCTCCTCCCTCTCTCTCTCTCTCTCTCTCTCTCTCTCTCTCTCTCTCTCTCTCTCTCTCTCTCTCTCTGTGTGTGTGTGTGTGTGTGTGTGTGTGTGTGTGTGTGTGTGTGTGTGTAGGCCAGAGGTCATCTGGTACTGTTTTGTTTTCAGAGACAAAGCCCCTGACTGGCCTTGAGCTCACCAAATAAGGCAGGCTGGCTGGCTGGTGAGTTCCAGGGATCCTGCCTCCTAGGTGCTGGAATTACAGCATTGTAGCACCAGGCTGGCTTTTTGCCTGAGTTTTGAGGATGGAACTCAGGACTTCTCCTTAGCTCTTTATCACTGAGCTATTTACCCCACCCCTTCCTGAAGAGAGCTGTGGCAGGGGACTTCTAGGACCTGGGATCTAGGTGGCTTCACTTAAAACAGCTGTGTGACTATGGGCCCCTGCTTTCCCTCTCTGATCCTCCTTTTCCTAAGCAGCCAGAGGAGGTTAGGGGCCACACTCTTCGGTGTTGTACAGACAGAGCACACACATGCACCAAAATAACAGGAGTTGGCTGTGCAGCTCCGAGGCAGGACTTCCTAGCATGTGTGACAGGTTGGTACCTTGGCACAGTCAGTTCACACTGTCAGCAGCCCTTACAGTGCCAGTCTAGACTAGTGACATGTTGTGGTTCTAGAATCTAAAAAGTGAATTAAGAAGGAAATAGTTCTCAGGACACCCCCCCCCTAAATAAATAAAGATTAAAAAAAGGAACTAGCAGGTCACTCAGAATTGCATTGTGAATGTGATCTGTCTCAAAGGCCTTGGGGTAGAAACTAAACCCGGCAGTTGGGAGGAGGGCCTGAGCATGGAATTAATTCACTGACTTTATTGATTGTCCAAGACATCTAGGCCAGCAGACCAAAGCAGTCTACAGTCAAGTTAGATGTTTGGGAAGGAGATGCCTGGAAGAGCCCACTGAGAGACATCCACACATCAGACAGGACATCCCAGACTGGCTTATTGTGGTACATTCTGAGAGTTGGTCACAGCCCAAGGACAGCAATGATTTTTTACAAAAAGACACCCACCCTGTAAAAAAGAAAAAGAAAAACAAAAACAAAAAAAGTGCCTAGCTTGGGTTTATAGCCCCATAGTCTGTCTAGTCATCATTTTGCCAGGCAGGAAGAGTCCCCAAAGCCCTGGCACCCTGCAATGCTCTGGCCATCCTGCAACAGGCAAGGTCGACCTCCAACGACGCAACTTTTATCCTCAGTGTCCCTTCACCCCCAGAGAGGCGCTGGCCTTAGAGCACAGCCAGGTTGTGGCAGGACTTGGAGCGGGCCTTGAGTGCCCGGCGTCGTGCGCTGCGTGCTGTCAGACGTGCCAGGAAGCGGCGGGCCCGCTGGCCCAAGCTGGCCCGTCGTCGAGGTGAAGGTGTCTCCTGGACCGCATTGTCCTGGCGGCGCAGGCGCAGTTGGCGCACCACGCCCTCGAAGAGTTCTGTCACATTGTGCTGCAGAGTGGCTGAAGTCTCGATGAATTTGCAGTCGAACACCACTGCGCAGGCGCGGCCCTCTGAGTGGGCAGAGCCATAGCCAGAAGGCAGAGGGATAAAGATGGGAAGAGGTGTGTTCAGACTCTCAATAAGCAATTTCCCAGTGCCTACTTAGTTCAGTGTCAAGGGACCCAGGGGCAAATCTTAGGCTTACTGTAGGGGCTGATACTCAGAAGAATAAGGCTGGGAAGATTTGACCTCATAAGTAGGGCCATTTTAAGACCATTATGGGTCCCACTGGAAATATGAAACTTATTAAAATATTCCATGCCCACTGTAAATATAATTTATATCTAACTTTAAAAGTTTTGGTTTGTAGTTCCTGGCCAACAACACACTAAGTGTTTCATATAAAGCTTGGATTTATAATCTCCCCAATTTATATTGGAGCCACTAAAGCCAATTTCAGACTTTGAGAGAAGCTGGTAGACACTGGAGTTGGGCTGAGCATCTGAGCATCTGAGCTATGGGGCTGATTCGCGGGGATTTTAAGCGAAGGTCAAAGGTCACAAGGTAAGCTGTGACTCTGGAAATCTGTTAGCTGTCAAGGAAGAATGGTTAAAAAGGGTTAGAATGATTAAGTAGAGACCAGCCTGGACAAAGTGGAGACACCAGCGCAGGACAGAGGTTTGGGGTGTGGAGTGAAGAGAAGGGGTCTAAAGGACTTCGGTGCCGATTTGGGAGGTGAGAGAGGACAGGACAGGTAAGTTGTTTGTTGCAGGACAGGCTAGGCTGGAGGGCACAGACCTTCTCTGAGGCGAGCACTGGCGGAGGGGCAGTGAGGCTGAAGGAGAGAGGGACGATGTGGTAAAGGACTCACCTTCTACAGAGACTTCCCGGCAGCGGGCCAGGTCGGCCTTGTTGCCCACCAGGATGATGGGCACGTGGTCGGCTTGATGCGTGCGCCTCAGCTGGATTCGGAGCTCCGAGGCACTCTCAAAGCTGCTGCGATCTGCGATGGAGTACACGATGATGTAGGCGCTGCCCGCCTGCAGGCATGACTCCTGGTTCCAGCTTTCATCCTGCGGGGAGGGACCCCAGGCCCATCCTCAGAGGGTGCCTAGCCCTGGCTGAGAAAGAGGCTCTGTTGGTCTAAAGAACGTAGTAGGATAGGTTCTACTTGGAGTGGTTTGGGGGTGGGGGCACAAATTCTATCATAAAGCCCCAGGGCCACCCTGGGGAAACCATTGATTCTCTGAGCCTCAGTTTCTTTCTTCAGAAAGCTGAAGGACGCCCTCTCATTTCCTTCTCACTTACTGTGGGGGCTCTGTCCTGTAAATAAAGGTCTAGCTTTGCCTGTTCAGCCTCCTGGCCTTTCTCTTCCTCCTTTCTCCACACCATTTTCTCTTTTCTTCCTCTTCTTCTTTTCCTCTTCCTCCTTCTTTATCTTCATTTAAACAAGGTCTCACATTGTATCTCAGAGTGGTTTTAATCTTGAAACAATTCTCCTGCCTCAGCCCTGGGAATGTGTGTGTGCCCCGTCAGGCCTGCCTCATTCAGCTCTATCTAGTTTCTAAGAAGAGGATGGGGCACGGTTTAGAATTTCTGCAATCCAGAATTAGAAGAAAAAAGGAAGAGAGGGTCACTGAGAGGGCTCAGTGTGCAAGGATGTTGGCAGGAAAACCTGGATGTGATTCCTGGGTCCCACAGTGGAAGGAAAGAACCAATTCCCATAGCTGTCCTCTGACCTCACACCTGCACACACACATGGCAAGCCTGTATCCACACTCATACACACTCACACAAAACTGGTAATAGAATAAAGTGTGTGTGTGTGTGTGAGAGAGAGAGAGAGAGAGAGACAGACAGACAGACACACATATATATGTATGTATATACATATACATATGGGTGTGTGAGAGAGAGAGAGGGAGAGAAAGAGAGACAGACACACACATATATACATATGGAGAGAGAGAGAGAGAGAGAGAGAGAGAGAGAGAGAGAGAGAGAGAGAAGAGGAGAGAGATCAGAAGACCGAATTCAGGGAGACTTCTCAGTACAGTTTTGGAGAGCTGAAAGGTCACCTGTGGGGGGTGAGGACAAGGACACAAGGGGATTGGAATGGAAAGGGACACTTAAGAAGCAGAGCTCTTTCTAGTCATTTTACCAAGGAAAGACAAGAAGCAGGATAACAGAGAGAGCGCTCTGGGAGGGTAGATCTCAGGCCTTTAATGAGGGCTGGTTCTTGTCCTCAAGGCGCATGCTCTGGAAGGCAGGTTATGGGATGGGAAGTACAGGGTAGGGTGGGGAGGGCCATCCGGAGGGACTACAAAAGTGGAGAAGGACAGAGGTGGTGTGGGGTGTCAGGGGAAGTCTGAAGAGTGTGGGGGAGCTCCCCAGTGAACCCATGGGCAGGGTTTGAAAGCAAGAATGGGTCCAGCAGGGAAGAACGTCAGCATAAGGAAAGAGTCAGTCTTAATGGCTGTGGCAGGAAAGGCTGGATGTGTAGAAATAGGGGAAGGTGCTAGAAAGTAGGCTTGGTGAGCAGAGAGTGTCAGGTCCTCGGTGGGGGAGGGGTGCATGCCCAACAGCTGTACTAATGGTTTCTCAGGCCAAATAACCTTTGAGTAGAATCAGACAGAAGTAGAATCTCAGCACCTAGAGGAAATCTCTGTGGGGAGAGTGCTTGCTGCGAGCCCATGAGGATCTGAGTTTGATTGAATTTGATTCCCAGAACCCACATTACAAAAAAATATCAAAAGCCTCCCCCCAAAACCCAAAAACCTAGGTGCAGTGCTGAGGTCAGAGGACAACTTTCAGGAGTTGATTTTCTCCTTCCTCTGTGTGGGGTAAATCTCTGGTGGTCAGGCTTGGTGGCAGACACCTTTGCTCAGCTTAGCCATCTTGCAGGCCCCATACCTGACTTTTAATTGGTCTGACTAACTCACTGACTACTCCATAGCGTTGACTGCATTCAGAAAGCAGTTCATTCTCATACTGGTCCTTGAGTCCTATGAGGCTAGCACCTTGTCTGCCTCCTTCACCAGTGTCTTCAGTATCCTGGCCCACTAGAGACAAACAGCAGTGGACTGTAATGGGGAACTTAACACAGCCATTGTATCTGGCATGAATTCCGGAGTGATGGCTCTTAAGCTTTGACGTAGCCTTTTGTAAATAGTTAGTGGTTGTTATCTGAGGCTTATAGAGTTGCTTTTCCTGAAATATTCCAGAGCCTTTGATAACTTAGTCCCAAGACATACCTGGCAAACCAGGAAATCTTGTATGGCTGAGAACTGCTTTAGGTAATAATTCCTTCAGACAACTTCTAGATCAGAGGTTTGAGTATGCAGAGATTGCCTGGCTAACCATGCCCTTTGTGTAACCATAAAGAGGCTTCGGCAAGGTGATTCAGAGTTCAGTCCTTCGGAGCCTGTTTCACCCTGCTGCTGAGGAAGCCATAATACATCCTGTCGTGTCTCTCTTTCTCTGATCAACCTGCATTACTAAGAATACCAACTTGAGATGTAAGCTGAAGAAGGTTCAGTAAGGGATGCTCCCAGGGTGTTAAAGACACAATCCCAGTATAAGCTGTGGAGTTTGTAGATCTAGGCGTGATTGACCTGCTCTCGGAGAGCTTTGGACACAGCCCTTCCGAGCATTGGCTTCCTCATGGACAGAAGGGAAGAAGAGTCAGTGTGCAGCTTTAACTGCATGCACATCATAATGTGTGTCCATTGATTTCCATCACTGACAGAGAAGGTGCTCAGAAACCCCTGTTACTGTCTTGAGATCATCATTAGGCTCACTCTCACCCGAACCTTCTTTTATACTTGTTAAAAGGAATTAGTTGGGGCTGGAGAGATGGCTCAGTGGTTAAGAGCACTGATTGCTCTTCCAGAGGTCCTGAGTTCAATTTCCCTGCAACCACATGGTGGCTCACAACCGTCTGCAATGGGATTTGATGCCCTCTTCTAGTGTGTCTGAAGACAGCTACAGTGTACTTATAAACATAAAATAAATACATAATTCTTTTTTAAAAATATTAGTCAAGCCAGACATGGTGACACATTCCCCATGATTGCAGCACTGGGGAGGTTGAGGCAGGAAGATCAAGAATTTGATGCCAGGGCTAGTGAGATGGCTCAGTAGGTAAAGGTGCCTGCGGCCAAGCCTGATGATTCAAGTTCAATTCCCAGACCCACATGGTAGAAAGAGAGAACTGATTCCAGCAGATTGTCTTCTGACTTCTTCCTACATGTGCTTGTACCCCAATAGAATAAAAATCTAAAACAGTGGTGATACATCATGAAGCCTCATCTCAAAGAATAAACCAGATCTGTCCACACAGCCTCCTTATTCTCTTCTTAGGTTCTATCAGCAGCATTACCAGCCCCTGAACACTGCCCACTTATTATTATTATTATTATTATTATTATTATTATTATTATTATTATTATTAAACACGGTTTCTATACACAACCCCAGTTGTCCTGGAACTCACTATGTAGCCCAGGGTGGGCCTCAAACTCACAGAGATACACCTGCCTCTGCCTGCCAAGTGCTGGGATTAAGGGCTTATGCCACCAGGCCTGTCCTAACATTGTATTCTATGCTTCCTTTATGGGGCTTAAGTTTAGGGGAAAAATGATACAGCTAGTCCTTCCTCCGTGTTTCTTGTGCCCACTAGGTGACCTTGTGTCCCTAGATGTGAACATAGTTTTTGGTACATGGCAGGCAGGTGCAAGACAATGGGTTTTGTTTTGTTAGTTGAATCCCTTTACAAAGATAATATCTCCACTGAGGTTTTAATCTCTCCCTGCCACTTTGAGACAGAATCTCGTGTAGCCCAGTCTAACCTTGAACTCACCATGTAGTCAATGATGGCTTTAAACTCCTGCTTTTGCCTTTAGCTACTGGGATTACAAGCATGTATTATCATAGTTAGTTTGTGCAGTACTGGGGCTCTGACTCAGAGCCTTGTAATTCAGAGCATGCCATGCTAACAGAGCTACGTTCCCAGCTCTTCTTCAGTTAATTTATCAAAGTCATACAATAAGTATTTATACACCTGTGTAATGAAAGGAGAGAGATCCATTGCATTCTGGAAGGGGACAGGGGAAGGTGACCCCTGGTTTTCCCTTTTCACTATCACCCTGGCTATCGGACTCACCCCAGACAGTTCCCCTGTCCTGTTTAGCTTTGTTCTTTTCATGCTCTAAGCTCGGCTCGGCCTGCAATCAGGTTTTAAAAAAAATCAGCCTATGATAAGGCTAGGGGTACAACTTGCTCAGCGGTGAGACACATTCAGAACTGGCTCTAGGTCCTAGGTTTGATACTCAGAAATTTTTGTAAACAAACAGCAGAAGTGTATAAAAGCAGCTGATGAGGCAGGATAGGGCAATCCACAACATTTATCAGATGAGAAGACTGGAAGTCTATTAACTGCACAAAGCCACACAGCTAGTAAGGAAAAGAAAGGGGGTTGTGTCACCCTTAGGCATTTTGGGGCCAAATCCAATATTTTTGTTTGTTTGTTTCTTTGTTTTGTTTTCCAAATGTGGGAGTGGCCATATGGATGAGGAACATGCAAAGGGAAAAGTACAGAGGTCGGGGCTGTGAGGTTCTTCTGCCTTTGGGAAAGCTGTAGGTTTGAGGGTGGAGGACTGAGGCAGGCCTCTGCCCTAGGTCCTGCTCTGGATGCCCCAGAAGGAGACAGGTATCTAAATCAATTCTAGAGCCCCTCATCCTAACTATGCTTACAGTGTCGTACCAGTTTCTCAGCCTCCCAGGTGTCCATGACCACCAGTGTGGTGTCCTCTCCATCCACCGACAGCGTTCTCTCGTACACACCTGCAATCAAGTGAGAGTCAAATCTGCGTATGGAGGAGGCCATCGGAGACAGCCTTCCCTTACCTCCCTTTCTCGTCAGTCACCCCTTTACATTTTCTTGGGGTAGGGAATCCTGTCCTTCCTGGTGGTCAAAGCTCCACCAGGTGTCCATGTGTCACCAGCTGTCAGCTGGGTACTTGGCACATAGCAGGTAGTTGCTAACAGCTGGGTCTTAGCTGAGTGAATGTGGGCTGGCGGGGTAGTCTGGGAACCCTCCCCAACCCTCTCTGACTCTTGCTTAGTGTGCCTTTAGGCAGATCATGTTCTCTTGGGCCTCAGTCTCCCCACCTGTGACATGCAAGTGTGCGCGTATGTACACGAGAGTCAACACTGGAGAAAAGGTCTGGCCAGCCAGTCTCCATCTTTTTTCTTCATGTTTAGTCACTCCTTCCCGACATACCCTGTATCCTCAAAGCCAGTTCTGCAGAGGCCTATCTTCATGTCACCTGTCCTAGTGCTGTGTATCTGACTGTCCCAGGGCCCAGGGTGCTGTAGCACCTGGCCCTGTGTGCTGAATGCATTGGGGGTGGGATGAGTCAAGCAACTCAGAGCTCAGAACTGGAGGTCAGGAAACCTCCATTTGGGAAGAATGTTAGTTTTCTTGTAGGTCTTGGGGGCTGATGGGGATGGAGGTTGAGATTCAAGGGGGACTTGGGGCTGGGAGTTTCTAAACTGGGTGGAATAATTTCTTGGCACCCATAGCTTCTGATTTTCTCCCCTTATGACATGGAGATAAATCGTGTACCTTTCATCCAGTACCCTCCTCTAGGCCCTGCCCAGGCTGTGTCCTGCGAAGCCCTAGGTGAACACCATTTACTTCGTAGCATGTATGAATGATGCCCTTGTGAGTTGAATGGTATGTGACCCGCCTATCTGTTCTCTGCAATCCTGTGCCCCTTGTGAAAGGTTTTTCTGTCCTGTGGCCACAGCCTGGCTTGTCCCACAGGGCTCCTACCTCCCAGCTGCTCGTGAAGGTCTCGTTCCTGTTTCTCCGCGAAGAGGCTGGCCAGGCTAGTCTTCCCAACACCGGGGTCTCCAAGAAGCACCACCCGGTAGAGTGCCTCCCAAGAACCTTCAGAGTCGCTGGATTCAGAGGACCACCCATCCTGGGCAGGGGAGGGTTTCCGAATGGGAGGGTTGAGGGAGGCTGACTGACCCAGTCGGGGATGCTGGGATTGAGCAGGAGGTGCTGTGCACAGGCGGCCAGGCTGGTGGCCTCTGGACGACAGGGGTAGTGGCGTGCTGGCTCTACGTCGCAGAGTGGTCTTTGCTTCCTGCTGAGTGTTAAGAGTCATCCTTTGTGAGAAAATCTCTAGCTTCCCTGGTTTCTTCCTTCCTTCCAAAAGAAGTGGGCTGGGCAGTAAGTCCGAGGCCCGGAATCCCTTCTTAGGGCCTGATAAACTGGAAAAATTTCCTCCAGAGCCCTCTCTGGTTCAACTGGGAAGAGATTCTTCAGCTCCTTGGGTTCCGGGGGTTGCTGTTTTCAGGCCTAGAAGGGTCGAGGGCATAGGCTGTGAACACTCACAGATGCGCACACCCAGAAGCAGATTCCCAAGGTCTGAGGATGACCCCTTTCCCCATGATACAGACAGGCAGAGAGCTATAAGTTGAGCCACCTAAAGCATCTATAGTGTCCTCATCCTGCCAACCCAGACCAGTCCCTACCCTTCAGTATTTACCCTCCCCACAGAAAGCATGGGACCGAACCGGCCCCTTCCCCCTTCCCCACTGTTCTTCACATGTTTAAGAATGGGGGACACTTAGGAGGGTTGAGGTCTCTGGGAAGTTTTATTCCCGCTGCCTGAACTCCCCGGCCGAGTTTGATGAAGACGGCCGGGTGCAATGGTGCCCCACAAGAGCGCGGGGCTCCGGGTATCTCCTGGCTGTAACCCGAGTGCTCCGGTGCCATGGGAACGGCGTGCCCGGCCCGCCCCTGCGTGAAAAATTCAGGAGCCGCTGGCGCCATGGCCTCTAGCTGTTGTTGTGTGGGGTTGGGGTACACGGCAACAGGTTTGGTGACAGAACAGGGTGCAGGAGGAAAACCCGAAGGGGAGCCCACAGGGTTCAGGACTCAAGTGCCCTTTCGGGTTGGAACTTTCTCGACTCGCAGTCCAGGATGTGAGTCCCGAGTCCTGGGGCGCAAGGGGTGGTGGGGGTTGCGTTCTTTATGCCAGACTCTCCCTTTATGCCAGACTCTCCCACCCTTGTCCCCCATTCCCACCCACCCCTGCGCAGGATGCGGGTTCGAGGCTCCTGGTCCTGAGACCACACTGCATGCAAGGGTCTGGAGAATTCCGCTGTGACAGGCAAGTTTACCTTGAGGCGCGGAGGCTCCGAGTCCCCGCCGTCCCAGCTGCTGGGTACTTCGCTGTCCCCCGGCCTCCGCACACGCAGCCCCTCCGGCCGGTCCCGCCCGTTCCAGTGCCTCCCCGCCCCGTGCGGCCCCGCCCTGTCAAGGCAGCCCGGGTCCCCGCCCTGTAGACCTCCGCCTTTAGTCCTTCCCGTGAGGTGGGGGTGGCCATGTAGGAATTGGGTGCTGGAGAGGGAGTTTATTCCTGGGTCTGGATGTCCCTCTGTGTCCGCCTCAGTTCCCCCTACTTACGGGGCACATCAACTTCAGCCCTGGATGGAAGCCTCTAGGGGAACTTAGTGTTCAGAGTCACAGGTTCCACCTTCCAAGGGAGGCGATTCTGCAGGACTGGGCTCTGGGCTAAGGAATCTGCGTCTTAAACAAACGCCCAAGTGATGCAGACAACTGGCAGAACACACTTAGAGAAAGCTCTGGGTGGAGGGTTAATTTTGGAAAAGGGCTTGGAGGAATCGAGAGCCTATATAGTCTGTGGTAAAGAGTTTGGAACATCTGATTCTGATATCATTAATTCACTCATCACCATTTGCTCCTCATTAGCAGGGACTAAGGTCCTTTGGTGTACTGTCCCCTTTAAAAAATTAATGCTTAGGAAACATGTATTTGTTGGAGGGAGTGAGAAGAGCGTGCCTTAGCACCTGAGTGGACGGCGTCTACAAGTTGCTTCTCTCCCTCTACCATGTGGGGTTTTGGGGGCTTGAACTCAGGTTGTCAGGTCTGGCAGCAAGTGCCTTTATCTGCTGAGCCAACTCACTGGCTCCAACTAGCTACCGGTTAACCTTCGTTTAAACTTTTGTAGGCGTGTGGGAGCAGGAAAGATACTGATCATGGTAAAGGAGAAAGAAGCTGGCTGCAAGGCAAGGATCCAAGCTCTGGAGCCCTGTTAGCTCTCTCAAGGAGAGGTTAAGGTGTATGTGTGATATTGGTAGAGACTCGGAGGCCAGGCAGTACCTATGGGTGAGGGGCTCCAGATTTGTAAAAGATTCAAGCAGAAGGGTAGGCTGCCTCAGCCCCCATAGGGCTTGGGACAATAGCAACCCCCCTCTGGTCTGACTTCCTTCCACAGCCTGGAGATAAGGCTGTGTTCAGCTCCAAGTTTCAGCAGACTGCAGGACAGTGGTTTCCAGGTTGTGCCTTGCCTTGGGTGACCTCATTTTACAAAGCAGAGGCTGGCTTCATTTTAACTGAACACACAGACTGACAGGTACATGCTACCTCCTGTCCAGCACCACCCATGAGGCAGAGACTGATAGATAACTTAGTCCTATAAGGGAAAAAGCATCCTCTATTAGCTTATCAAATCAGACTAGGACCATATAGGCTCACTGGTGTATGAAAACTGCAGGAGAAAACCATACAGGGGTATTTACAGAACACCAGATAAATAAAGGGCACAGCACCCTCACCTGGACCCTACAAAAAGGACAAGTGATGTAGCTATGGCAACATCCCCACAGACCTGTTATGTGACCATCTGTTCTCTCTCTCTCTCTCTCTCTCTCTCTCTCTCTCTCTCTCTCTCTCT
>JANHMN010000002.1:213479435-213497369 GCA_030674055.1 Rhabdomys pumilio | reverse complement strand
TCTCTCTCTCTCTCTCTCTCTCTCTCTCTCTCTCTCTCTCTCTCTCTGTGTGTGTGTGTGTGTGTGTGTGTGTGTGTGTAAGGACCAATAGCTCTCAGCAGAGTCTCCACCGTTTGACTGGGACACTTGAATTACTACTCATTCACCCACTGTCCATCTATTCATCTGGTTAGATTGGTCCTGCCTGTCCCTCTGGCTCACAGCTTAGCCCTGTGTCTAAGCTCTGTGAGCCCCCAGCTGCTCTGTACTTGCACGGTTAATATCTTGTCTAACCTCTGGCAGTGACGTCTCTGGTACAGCAGCTCTGCCTTCTGCCTCCAGGAATATCCCTTGAACTCTGTGGTTGCTTTAACCCCTTGTGGTAGTTATTCTATAACACACACACACACACACACACACACACACACACACACACACACACTCAGACACGCACACATAGATGTATACCTGTATAGACAGATACATGCATAAAACTATACAAAGTGTAATATTAATAATTACGATGAGAATAAAAGAATCTGGGATTGCCAAGTGCCAATTACCAAATCAGGACTGCCTTGTAAACTTCAGCCAATGAAATGGACATAGCTTGTGAACTTACTGTTTTTCAATAAATTCTGGCACTGTGGAAATACACAAATGTGATTATGCTTCTAGCGTGTAGCTTGGCTGTCCCAGTCTCCCTGTTCCACCTGCAGAATGAGCTGTGCTGGACAAGCCCCTCCCAGTGTCTGAGAGTGTGGTGACCTGGTTTCTAGCCCTATTTCTGTGACTCAGTCACTGTGTGACCTTGGACAAATCAATTCCCCTCTTTGGGTTTCAGTTTCTTGATTTGAAATTGTAATTTGCCCATCTGAATTCCAACCCTTGAGAGTTAAGGCAGAAGGATTGTGAGTTCCAGGCCAGCCCAGGCTATGTAGTAAGTTCTAGGCCAGCCTTGCTGCATAGCACGGCCCTGTCTTAACTCTCAAAGGGAAAGGAACCAGAGGTGACCTTGCCAAAACATACAAACAAGTGAACGTGCTTTTGTCTGTGATATAAAAGTGTAAACTTGGCAGTTAAGCCCTCTTGGTCTGTGGTCATTTCAGCGTCTTGTAAGTAGGTCTCACTGCTGTGACCGGCCCTTTCAGGCTGGTTCTGCTCCCTCTGTGAGGGATATCCTTTCCTACTCATCTTTCATGATGTAACCTAGTCGCTTATGTACTAGACTCTAGGCTAAGCTCTGTGCGTGTGTTATCTTGGTGGCTTGGTTGGTCTGCAGTGGTGTCTTAGAAATGCCTGGGAGATTTCCATGGCTCTTTGATTGAGACATTTGATGAAGGGCTGTTGAGTTTGTATTTCTTTCAGGTAAGAGTAAGGGTTTGCTGCTCCGTGGACCACACTTTGCGAACTTTATTTCATCCAATGCTCTGAAAGTGGTTATTACTTTCTATAAGGAATGTATTCTTCCATTTTCAGAGTGGGCCTAGGGGATGGAAAGATGTCTCAGTGGTTAAGAGCACTTATTGCTCTTGTGGAGGACCCAGATCTGGTTCCCAGAACCCACATGGTGGTTCACAGCCATCCCTAACCCCAGTTCCAGATCTATTTTCCTTTTTGACTTCTGCGAGCACCATGCACACATCCAGTGCACACATACATGCAGACAAAGCATAAAATAAAGTGAGTAAATCTAATGAAAATTTAAAAATAATTTAGAAAAGAGAAAAGGACACTTTTCATTATTTTGTAGATGTCAGCCTGGGTCTCTTCACAGTTAGGTGACTTGTTTAAGGCCTTACAGCAATCAGAAGGTGGGTTGGTCACTTTTGTCATTGTTATGATAAAATACTTGACAAAAATGACTTAAGGGAGGTTTTTCTTGGCTCACAGTTCGAGGGTTTACAGTCTCTCAGGGTCAGCCTGGAGTGTGAGGCAGTGTACAGTCTCTCAGGGTCAGCCTGGAGTGTGAGGCAGTGTACAGTCTCTCAGGGTCAGCCTGGAGTGTGAGGCAGCTGGGGAACAAGGGAGCGGGTGGGGGGTATAGTGGTACTCAGTTTGCTTTCTCTTTTTTTTACCCAGTCCAGGATGATCCTGTTCCTGGAGTGGTTGCCTACTTGTAGGGTGTGTCTTCCTGCCTCCATGAACCCAGCCTAGACACTTGTTCACAGACATGCCTAAATGTTAACCTCCTAGCTGATTACTAGATACTGTCAAGTTGACTGTCAGTATTAACCATCACATGTGAAGATGCTGGATAGAAGTAGGCCTTTCTCAAGTATTTCCTTATTCTCTCAGGCTGGGAAAAGTCATTCATTTTCTCTCCGTCTTTCTGTCTCTCTCTCTCTCTCTCTCTCTCTCTCTCTCTCTCTCTCTCTCTCTCTGTCCTTCTGTCAAGGGACCCCAGGCCTTGCACAGCCTTTGGAGGACTTGTCAGACTAGTCCATGCAGAGGTAGCCATGAGAGAGCTAAACAGCCTTGGGATCACGTGGCCTTACCCTCCCACCTGGGATTCCTGCCCATGGCTCTGCAGCCCATAAAAGCTGAGCATGCAGCAAGACTGTATGCTGGACTCCTCTCCCGACTTCTTCCCAACAACCTCCCCAGGAGCTCGGTGGCCATGGCAAAGTGGATTCTGCTCATTGTGGCTCTCCTGGTCTTGGGTCATGTGCCATCAGGTAATCACTCGTGTGTGTGTGTGTGTGTGTGTGTGTGTGTGTGTGTGTGTGTGTGAGAGAGAGAGAGAGAGAGAGAGAGAGAGAGAGAGACAGAAAGAAAAAGACAGAGAGAGGCAGAGAGAGGGAGAGAGAGACAGAAAGACAGACAGAGAGAGAGAGAGAGAAAGAGAGAGAGAGAGAGAGAGAGAGAGAGAGAGAGAGAGACTATGATTTCCTTAAGGTTTTAACCTCTGAGAGCTTCCATTTCTCCATTTGTACAACAGTAAGACCAAGTGCAATCATATAGTATTGTTAAGAGAAGTGTTGAGAGTGTGCCTTATGGGTGGATTTACTTGGACAATAAATTAGTCTCTTAACCAATGGTCTAACATGGGCTCACCTAGAATGAGATCTGTAACCTTCATTGTCATCCACACTCTCATTCATGACTTGTGGTCTAAGAAATGACCAGAGAGCTAACCTATTACCAGTATGACATAATCTGTAGTTCAACTTGTGACCAGTGGTCTAACCTGTGTCCCACAGTCTGCTCTGTGATTTGTGGTCTTCTTTCACACAGGAAACACTGAATTCAAACGGTGCTGGAATGGCCAGGGGGCCTGCCGGAATTTCTGTACAAGGCAAGAGACCTTCATGCACCTGTGTCCAGATGCTTCTCTGTGCTGCCTGGCTTACTCTTTAAAACCATCATCTCCCTCAAGGGTTTTAAGTGTGTAGATTGCTCTAGAGTTAATGCCATCGCTCCCTAATAAAATTCAAGCTCTCTCTGTGTTCTGCTCGCATGACTGAGTTCATTTCCCGATAGGGAAGCGGGTGAAGCCAAGGATGTGGGAGTGATGGGTGAAGGAACAGGTGTTGGAGACAGTGGGCTTGATGACCACTCTAAATGTTCTGGGCTTGACTAACTCTGGGAAGATGACCCATCCTCCTGAAAACCTCCTCAGGATCCTCACCCACAATGCGGAGATGACGGTATTGGATGGTTAGAGCTTTGCTGAAAGAATGTCAAAAGCAAGGTAGAGCTCATGCTAAGTTGATAAAGGCCAAGACTAAGGCCAACAGCATGTTTCTGCCACCCAGGACAAGGTGGTTAGTTTGGCTTGAGAGGTAAGGTAACCTGGCTGGAAGGGGAAGGCTTTCTCTTTCTTCATCTTCTACTTGGTGGTATTCATGAGTCTGCCTAGGTAAGTGGGACCTAAGAACTTGATTAGAGGAAAGTATGTCTCTTTTGTGATGAGGTCCAACGATGCAGAAAGGTGGGGAAATGACCCCAGCAGAATCAGACAGGTACACAGAGGCACAGGGTTCAAGTCCTGTCTGCCTTTTGCAGTTGCGTTAGGATAGAAAACCAGGATGCTAACCTTATTATAAAGGAAATCTGGAGGTGTGGGGGTGTGGTTTGTGGTGGAATGTACATGCAGATCTATGTACAATCCTCAGGAAACACACACACACACACACACACACACACACACACACACACACACACACGTCATTTCTATGATCTCCTTTTCCCAGGCCACTAACTATATAACCACCAAGAAGATTTCAGGCCCCATGTCCTGTCTACAGAAGGCATGGGGGAGTGGTTGGAGTAGGTCAGTAATCCGAACCAATAATAGTCACAGCTCTAAACAATATCACAGTGCCAAGATGTATCAGTAATAATAATATTGGCAATGTAACACTTTCTCTGGAACCTTCTTGGCTGACTTCTGCCTGCATCTGATGCACCACTTTACTGTCTCACTTCTAATTTAAGACGCTTGGAAAAGAAGAATTCTGCCTTTAAGCTCTTGAGGAGACCTGAGCTTGTGAGAAAGGGGTTAGGGAGCTCCCCTGTCTGCCATCTTCTCTCTGAGGTTGAGTCCACAGAGGGACAGGGTGTGCAATGACTGAAAGGAATGCCAAGGATAGAGGCTCTGGTTCATTTTCCCTGAAATTTTAGAGACGGGAGCTGTTCTGGGTGGCGGTGGCCCAATGAGGGGTGGTAAATTCCACTAGTGGATTCATAATGATCAGATAAGCAAAGTTTGTGTCAGCGGAGGGAGCTGGTGTGACAGAAGGGCAGTCCTGGAGGACACCTGTCCTGTTGAGTGTAAAACCTTTAGTTTCTGGCTCTTTGGTACTGGCAGATGTGTGAACGCAGCTGGAGAGGAAGACAGACAAGCCTACGGAGCTCAGGAACAACAGTCCAGTGCTGAATAATTTCTGTCACAAAGTGAACTGTGTGAAGGCCGGTGTCCTCGCTTCCTGCTCTGTTCCTGTGTGGTCTACACGGGGGACTGAGAGTTAGCAAGCTGTTTGAAGGTACACCGTGGTGGGTGGAAGAGCTTTGGCACAGGAACACTAAGAACTCCAGGATTCAGAATTCCTGCTGAGCCGCAGGATTGACTTTGAGGTGACATTAGCCTGGGACAGCCATGAAGAAGGAGAAGGAGACCAATCTTTCCTTTCATCTGTCATATAGGTGAAGCAGTGGGAGGAGAGGAGGACCCTAGAAGACTGAGCCCTCATTCAGACTAAACCCCCTGGTTTAGGAAACCCCCCAAAGGGACCTGGTGGTGATTTGAAATGTCAACTTGCCGTGCTGTAGATTCAACTCAGAAGAGACTCACAATGACAAATCATCTAGACCAGACTGGCCTGTGGGCATGTCTGCACAGAATTATCTTGACTTTGAATTGAGGTAGGAGGCATTATTTTATGACCTGGACCCCGAACTAGACAAGGGTGAAGAGAGCTAGCTGAGGAGACACAGCATGTAAGCAGACAGTGGGTGCATCGGTCTCTATCCCTGACTGTGGATATGATGTAACCAACTGCTTGAGTTCTCAGTAATGAGCTGTAGCCTGGAACTGTAAGCCAGGCAAACCCTTCCTTCCCCAAGCTGCTTCCCTCTGTGGGTGTATTGGTAACAGCAACAGAAACAATACAAGAAACAGATGCTTACTCACGGGCTACGCTGAACCAAACTAAATTTACTCCTGTGCCCCAAGCTCTTTCCCCCAGTGTTTCAGAAAGAACAGAGCAGCCAGTGCTCCAAGCGCAGCCTCAGATGTCATATGTGTGGCTTTAGGACTTTGCTGTGAAGTTGGTGATAACTTCTAAGAGTGGGGGTCAGAGAGACTCATGTTCTCACCCCAGCTATGCCACAGAGCTCGGGCCATGGAACCCAGAGCCAGTCACTTCCTGAGACTGATTGTCAGGTTTTTTTTCTGTTAAGTGGAAATCATCACAGCCTATAATGGGGTGGTTGGTGGAGGGTGCAGGGTTGGAGAAGGTGGCTCAGCACCTTTGAAAGAGCCCAGTAATACAAGTCACTGCAATCAGTCACTGCTACTGTGCAAAAGACATGCCCTGAGCACCTTCTCAAAATAGTCTTATCATAGGAAAACCTCAGGAGTAGTACAAAGAGTTTCCATGGTGCCCTCAGATACTGACTGTGTTGAGTAGTTTTATGTCAGCTTGACACAAGCTAGAGTCATCTCAGAGGAGGCAGCCTCAATTGAGAAAATGCCTCCATACGTTCAGAATTCGGGCAAACCTGTAGGCATTTTTAAAACAAGAGCTTGATGGGAGAGGGCCCAGCCCGTTGTGGGTGGCACCATGCCTAGGCTGGTGGTCCTGGGTTCTATAAGAAAACAGGTTAGCCAAAGCCATGAGGAGCTAGTAAGCACCCCTCCTCCATGGCCTCTGCATCAGCTCTGCCTCCAGGGTCCTGCCCTGAATTTCTTCAGCGGTGGATGTTTAAGCCAAAGAAGCCGTTTCCTCTACAACTCGCTTGTGTGCAATTTCAGCAATAAAAATCCTGAGACAAGTTGTTACCAGGAGTTGGGTGCTGCAGTGATAGTCCTGACCATGTTTTGAAGATTGTGGGAAGTGTTTCCTGAGAGTTAGTACACAGCTGTGGTCCAGAGGCTGTCCCCAGTTGTACCTCCTGAGGGCAGCTGAATTTGGTAGTGTAAGAGTCACCTAGGTGGTATTGGTTTCCAAGGCATGAAGGAGTCATGGGTTGCAGCTGAGGCTCGGCACTGTGTGACAGGGCTGGAGTCCCCGAGGAGAGCCCAGGAGAAGCTGTGGTAAAGGTGAAACCCAGAATTTATGAATTGTGAATAAATCTCTTTTGACATCTAATAAAAATTTATTTTAGCCAAATTTGATGTACTCTGACATAGTTTTTCTCTGTTTTCTTACTGTGTGTGAGCTTGTGCCATGGTATTACAGGAGGAGAGCAAGGAAGTAACTTCTCTCCTTTTGAAGTGAGAAAGTATTTAATTCTTTTTTTTTTTTTTTAATTCTCTTGCAGCCCACAGTTGAGAGACTTTTGAATTTAAAAGATACTTTTTTTAAGGGGTGGGAGGAGCCTGGAGGGATGGCTCAGTGGTTAAGAGCGTTGTCTGCTTTTCTAGAGGTCCTGAGTTCATGATCACTTGGAGGCTCGCACCATTTATATTGTGATCTGGCGCCCTCTTCTGGCATGCAGGTGTACATGCGGACAGAGCACTCATTCGTAAAATAAATTCATACATAAATACAAACTTTTTAAAAAGAGACTGGACTTTTAAAGCGTTTGAGTTTGTAAACACTAAGGGATTTGTGAGTTTGAGGATAGTTTATATCGTGATGTCACTATTAATTCGCAGTCTTGAGGGTGAACAAGAATAGAAAGGATTGAAGCTTAACCGTGATTTGGGTGTCAAGTTGACAAAGAATCAGTTGTTAGTTAGTTTTATGTCAACTTGAAACAAGTTCAAGTCCTCTCAGGGGAGGACACCTCAGTTAAGACAATGTGTCCATTTTCCACCTTTACTGTCCTAGTGTGCAACTCTTGTGAGCAGTTTGCAGGTAAATTTTAGGTGTGACAGTTTTGGTTTTTACTTTCACCCCTTTGTTTTCCTAAGACAAAGGTGCTTGTTTACGTAACCACACGGAATGTGATTAAACCCAGCTGTTAACAATGAAAAACAATCTTATTGTTTACAATTCCGAGCTTACCTAGATAAATACCCTCTCAGTTGTAGTATTTGTTTGGTCTCCTTGACCCCAGACTAGAAGGTCAGGGCTAGAGATACCTTACATTCTCTAGAGTGTTTTGCCTAAAACCCAGGGAAGCCCTGGCTTTGACTCCCAGCATCACATCAGTTGGACATGGTATGTGGGAGATAGAGGCAGGAGGATAAGATTAGCTACACAAGAAGTTCAAAGCCAGCCTAGGGTACTGGAGGAAAAGAGTTCATGATGCTTTGGAGACGCTGACATCTGTCACTCATCCTGCCAGCTGTTTTATGGAGTGCCCCTTCGTTTGAGCCACTGCTGTTTACTTATGGATAGATCAGACAGCATTCATACTTTTGGCCAGAATGTTCCAGAATGCTGTATCTTTCTTATTGGGTCATATCAAAGAAAGCCACTGGCTTCTCAAGAGCTGAAGTCATGGCAGATTGTGTATGGTTTTCTAAGCCCTTTTCTATGTTTAATTTTATAATTATTTTGAAACACATAGTTGCATTGTGATTGTGTTTGGTGTGTGAGTGTGCATATGTGATTATGTGCACACGAGTATGTGTGTCCTCAGAGGTCGGAGGCATTGGATTCTCCGGAGCTGGAATTGCAAGCAGCTGTAAGTTCCTGTTGTGGGAACTGGGAACTGAACCCTGGTCCTCTGCAAGAGCAGTGTGTGCTCCAACCGCTGCGCCTGCTCACTCTAATGCTTTGAAAATAACATCCCCCCCAAATTGTAAAAAAGTAGATCATGTTCATTGAGAAAAGTTTCAAAAAGGAGATGCACAAATGAAAGAATAAAGGACACACTATGTTTATTTTACAGAAGAGTAAGTGTTGGTGTGTAAGATGTGGTTTAGAAGCAAAATGCAGTCAAGTTGTGGGTGCTTTATGTCTCTGTCGCTCTGGAAAATTCTGGGTGTGCTTATATTTCCTCTCTTTTTATATTTCAGACACGGTCTCTCTATGTATCTGTGTCTAAATGAAATCTAGTCTGGCCTTGAACTCACAGAGATCCACCTGCCTCTACTTTCTGCCTGTTGGGATTCACTGTGCCACCATGCCCAGCAAATTTTTTTCAGTGAAAAATGTTTAGACCTGAAATACCTCCCACAGTGGCTATGAAATCTTTCGTTTTTTTATAATCCCATTTTTTATATTGTGGTGACGACCCTTTGAGGGTGTTGCAGCATGCAGCTGTAATCCCAGCACTTGGGAGGATCATGAGTTCAAGGCCAGCCTGGGCAGCTGCATTTGAAACAACTTTTAGACTTCAGTCAGTGGCCAGATCAAGGAGTCTCACAGGCAGATACTGCCCTCTAGGGGTTTCTTTGGGAATCTACTAGGTACATTTTCTTGATGGTCGATTCTCTACTGGCATATAAGGAACTGGGGTTAGAGATCTTAGTGGCTAGAAATGTGTAGGGCTGGCTAGGAGAATGAAATATTGGCTTATTTCCCAGACTTGTAGATGAGAAATCCAGGTGTAAGTATTTCTTGCCAACTGAATTTTCCTGGAACAAAAATACTGTACAAATCCTGGGACCATGATACATTGTTCTGGGAGATTCCTTTAAAAATATTTATTAATTTTCATCATTTATGTGTTTGAATGCTTGTTTGCATGAATGCCTGTGGGCGTTCAAAGAGGCCAGGGTAATGTCACTGGATTTCGTGAGCTGGGGTTACAGGCCATGTGTGAGCTGTCAGGTGGGTGCTAGACCCCAGCTCAGGTCCTTTGCAAGAGCAATACTCTTGATCACTGAGCCATCTCCATCCCACTGGGCCATCTCCATCCCACTGGGCCATCTCCATCCCACTGAATCATCTCCATCCCACTGAGCCTGTGCTGTGCTGTGCCTGGTCTGAGGCATTAGTTTAGATTCTCCATCCTTTCACCCATTTTATCAATATTTTATTCTCATTTCCTAAGCACATTTATAACAGTTCCTTTGAAGCTTGCTGCTAACTCTAGAAAGTGTGCCTAAAATTGACTTGTTTATTTATTAGTTATTATTATAGATCATTAATTTCTTCCTTTGCGACTGTCTTATATATGTATGTACACACACATTTATAATTTTTATGTGGTGCTTGGGATGGAACCCAGGGCCTTACACATGCTAGGCAAGCACTCTGTCAATGAGCTGTATCCCTACATCTTATAATTTTTAAGTTATGCGTGTGGCATAAATGGTACCTGTGCTGGATAATTTTGTGTCAACGTGACACAAGCTAGAGTCATCCGGGAGAAAGAAAAACTCAAATGAGAAAATGCCTCAGTAAGATTGGACTGCAGGCAAGCCTTTAGGGCATTTTCTTAACTTGTGATTGCAGAGGGAGCACCGTTGTGGGTGAGGTCATCCCTGGGTTGGTTGTAAACCAAGCCTAGAGTAACAAGCCAGTAAACAGCGCCCATCCGTGGCCTCTGCTCATGCCTCCAGGTTCCTGCCCTGCTTGAGTTCCTGTCCTGATGTTCTTTGACAATGAACTGTGATGTGGAAGCATAAGCTGAATAAACCCCTTTCTCCCCAGCTTGCTTTTTAGTCATGGTATTTCATTGCAGCAGTGGAAACCCTAAGACAGCATCTAAAACACTGTATAGACAGGAATATCATCTTTCCTTCAGGGACAGCATAGTTTCTTCTATTAGGCAGTTGAATGTGCTCGTTAACACACTTCTGCAAATTAAGGCAGTAGAGAACACTTATGTCTCAGGCAGGCAAGGAAGGGTTCATGCTTTAAAAATAACGATTTTGAGGTTACAGAGGTTAATAATATCAACAATCATTTTTATGAAGGCAGTGGGATTACTGAGAATTGATCGAGTCGAGCTCTGCAAATGATTGTGTCTTAAGCCTTCCACCTAAACGATTCTAGAAACACAAACGTTCATAAGCACACCCCCATTAGTTGCCCAACAGTGTGTCATCATATGCCTCATGGGTTCGAGAAAATTCCACTCTGCACCTATGAGAGGCAGGGATGTCACATGATGATGCTCTGACTCCCAGACCTGAAAATTGCTACTATAGGTGAGCAGGCAGCACTGAGGTTGGGCAGGCACATTTATTAACTGAGCTCAGGAATCCATGGGGTCAGCCTAGGACAGCTTTGTCATCTACATCATCTGGGCTTCAGGCTTCCGGGCAGTTAGAACATCCACGGCTTTGGCTTCGGCTGGTATTTGGGCTTCACGCAGCACATCTTCCCGTTTGTGCAGTAGACATAGACGCTCTCCTTCCTGGAGCATCGGTGGCGGCACTTGCCGTGGAGATTCCAGCATTTCTGAGCATCACCTGATACAAAGAAGAGAGAGCAGATCGTGGTAAGAAGAGGGTGGCCCTGGACGGGAGGAGCTGGCACAGGTGTGAGCAGCTCCCTGTTTTACCTCTGACCCCTTTGACATACTGTTGTTTTTCCTGACTCCATTTTTTCTACCTTCCTCTGACCACAAATTTAGACTAAATGACAAACGATAGAACTTTGAAAATCTGCCTTTCAAGGACTGGTGTAGCCAGCCTGGGTTACAGGAAACCCTGTCTAACCACTTCCCCCAAACCAAGAGAGAAATAACAGTTCTGATAGTCACAACAGGATGAGGCTACACCAAACAGCTGGATGCAAAGAAGCAGAACAGATAAGAATGGAACCCTCCAGGGCTGCAGGGGTGGCAGCCCTTGCTGCCTGAAACAAAGCAAATTCCCTTGCCCACTTTTCTGTGAAGTGCCAATCTTGCTTTGGCTTACAGATGCCTCTATGTCCGTTAAAGTCTTTAAGCTCTATTTGAATCACAGATTTCCTTTGGACAAGTCTGACAGAGGCCCAGACATGGAGCGAGGCATGGAAAAGGGCAAAGGAAGTCTTTGAAGAGGAGGCATAGAGTCCCAGCTTCTACACCCTCACCATCAGCCTTGCCTTCTCTGGGTGTTCCCTCTTAGAGCACAGAAGAAGAGTAACATTCCCATCTGTCACCAAGAAAAGAAATGCCAACGAATCCCCTCAAGGATGTGGGAAAGAGGAACCCTTGTTCACTGCTGGTGGAGTACAAGCCTGTGCAAGCATTCTGGGAATCAGTACAGAGCTCCCCAGCAAGCTGAAACGAGAATGGCCACGTAACCGATACGATTCATTCCTGAATATACGTAGGGCCTTCACAGCAGTCTGTGCTATCAGAGACACCTGCATTTCTGTGTCTATTGATGTACCAGTCACAGTAGCTTAGATGTGGATCAGTCTAGATGTCCATCAACAGACGAGCAAAGCAAATGAGGTTCACACACATAGTATCTTCAGCTGTAAGATGAACAGAATCATGGCGTGTGCAGGAAAATGGGTGGAGCTGGGGATTATTATGTGACATAGGCTCAGAAAGACAAACATGACCTCTTTCACAGATGGGATCCAGACTTAAGTGCATGCACACACATATGTATGACATGAAAAAACAAAGGGAGCTGTGAGAGGGGGTGATGTTCAGAGATGGGGACCGGGAACAAGAGCGGTAACAGAACGTGCAGACAGGAAAGCAGAAGGTGGAGGGACCAGCCAAAGGGCAGAGGGGAAGGCAGGGCATCAAGGGGGAAGAGAGACACAAAATGTATTATAAATGCCTGGAAATGTCACAGGGAGACCCTTTATAAGATAGCTAAAAATTAACAAAAATAATTTTAAAAGACTAATGGCAGCTATTCTGATTAGCATTTAAAACTTCAGATGGGGCAGAGAGGAGAGAGGGAAGAGGAGAGGGAAAAGCATCTGGCCACGCTGTGGGGGCCTCCAGAGGGACCCCTCGACTTTGAAGACTTATCTGACACACATTTGCAGAAACTACCAAAGCCTGGGAAAGAATCGCCAAAGAGTGCTAGGCAGAACTGTCCTCAGGACTGGGAACATTCTGTGTGCTCACCTGTTAGAGTGGAAAGGCTTTATAAGACATGTAGCACTTAGGGGCTGAAGGGATGCCTCAGAGGTTAAGAGCACTTGCTGTTCTGTCAGAGGACACAGGTTCAGTTCCCTGCACCCACATGGCAGCTCACAACAAGCTGTAACTTCAATTCCAGGGGATCCAACAGCCTCCTGTGATTTCTGCAGACACCAGGTATGCACATGGCGTACGCGCGCGCACACACACACAGAGGTAATATACACATACGATAATAAGAAATACATCTTTAAAGAACTCATCCAATCGGTGCAGTACACAGGTATAATTCCAGTACCCAAGAGGTGGAGGCAGGAAGATTAAGAGGCAAGTTTCAGCCATATAGCAAGTCAAAAGTCAACCTGGTTTAGATGAGACTAAATAAATAAATAAAAATTTAAAAGTCTTTTTGAAAAGACAAATGAACTTGGAGACACAAAACAGAAGCTATTCACAATGAGATACAGAGAAAGAACAAGATGTCGGGGACTGTGGATGGTAACAGTAGATCAATGTGTCACCAGCTGACGTGCCACAGGATGCAGGGGAGAGAGACAGTGAGAGTATGTGGAGACATAGCACTTGGAAAACCTCAGGTGTGACAAAGTCCCGAGTGGCCAGGAACCCCAATTTCCTAATGCGACCAACGATGTAAGTTGTTTCCCGATGTCCACACATCGCCATGGTACACGAATGTAGCCATGGAAGTGGAAGAGAGGGTATTTGGAGGCTAGGAAGGAGAGCAGCAGGAGTGGGTGGGGCCAGAGAGGGTAGATGAGTGTGAATGAGCATGTGAGTGTGTGTGCTGTGTGTGTGCTGTGTGTGTTGTATGTGTGTTGTGTGTGTGTTGTGTGTGTGTGCGAGTGTATGCATTGAGCAAGTGCTGTGTTGTGTGTGTGTGCTGTGTATGTGTGTGTGCTGTGTGTGCATGTGTGTGTGTGTTCTGTGGAATGCCGTTCTCTGAGAATAGCAGCCATTCCTTGAGGAAAATAGATTTATAGTTTGGCTGAACTGGGGCAACAAAGACACCTCCTGTCTCCCTTTCCTATATCGATACTACAGTGTCACAGAAACGATATAACAACAGTCCAGGCGTCCCCATGTGTTCCCAGATAAGCAGTCAGAACTGTGTGGGCTCTCTTCCAGGGACGCAAACTGCAGCGGTGAACCCCGGAGGTTCAGCCTGAGCAATTACTGAGAAAGTTAAAAATCTTTGGGGTGCACTGTTCCAGTAGCATCAAAGCAAGAAAGCCACCCCCACCCACTCACCCCATCCCCACCCCCATCTCTCCTCTGGTGTAGAGAGTGTTTGGCTTTTTATCTTTCCAGAAAGTGTTCCTAGATCTCTTCTTTAGGTCATGGGTCCATGCTGCACTGCCAGGACCAGCATGTGACAGGCCTGCCGTCATACAATCCCATCTATCAGGCAGCATAGACAGACGGAGTCACAGGCCTTCCCAGAAACTGACCGCGTGTCACCAGATGTGTGTGAGTTTGTCACTGTGAACCTTTGCCATCACCATATATGTGACTTACATATTTTTATTCTATACGGATGAGAGCTTTGCCTGTATGTATGTAAATCACAAGTGTGCACACAAGGAAGCCAGAAGAAGGTATAAGATCCCCTAGAACTGAAGTAACAAAAGCTTGAACGCTACCACGTGGGTGTCAGGAACCCAGCCCAGGTCCTTCTGAAGAGCAGCAAGTGCTCTGAACCACTGAGCCATCCCTCCAGCCTCACCATTACCATCTTAATTAGAGTGACTACTTGTAAGAGACCCTCCTGCTGGGCCTGTTGAGAGTCCCTCATAAAGGGGTGTGTTGGGCAGATCATGAGACTCCCACTTCCTCTCGCACACTCTCCGGCTGTGTGTAATTCTGCTCTGGCTGCTCGTTGTCTCAGGAGCTCCTGGAGTATTGAGCAGGAAGGCAAACTGGGGAGGGGGACTCAGTCTATGCAGCTGCAGGAATGCCATTATCCATGCTGACATGGGACATTGATAGTGTGCCTATTTTGGGGTCACCTGTGCCCCTCCCTGTGTATAACCCCTCACTCACACTCCTATTATGCAAGTCTAATAAACTGCTAGACTTGGGTGGAATCCTTACCTCAGTCTCTTGCTGATGCTCCATTTGGAACGAGTAGACATTTTTTTTACATCTCAGGAACTGTTCACACATTGGGTGGATATATAAGCAAAGTACAATGATAAACATGTATGGAAGATGTGGGAACAAAGATGTTAGTTTGTACTCTAATTTTCAAAAAAATTAATTAAAAGAGCATGCTTCAAAAGAAAAAAGATTAAGGTTGGAGATGCTGTGCAGAGGTATAGCAGTGGCTAGTATATATGAGGCCCTGGTACAATCCCCAGTGTAATAGCAATGACTATGAGATAGCTCAAGGAACATAAGAGCAGTGCATTGTGGGTTGACAGCACATGTAGACGTAAGGGCTGGCGGAGGAAATCAGGACACTCACTGGTTTAAGGTTCCTATATTCTTTGAACTGGTTGGTTGACATCTGAAAGCTGACTGAGAAGGTATAGATGTCTGGTCATCCTTGGAGCTCACTCAAGATTGATGAAGGGTCTAGACAAGAGTAGTCTACAACTTCTGGTCACACCAGTGTGAACATCTCCGACAGCTTTGTTTCTGAACAAAAGGACTAACTAAACCGAGAAACCTAGTTTTCTCAAATCAAAACCTTGACGGACACTTTGTATCTGAAATCCTACCCCCAAGAATGAAACATCCCATTCTTCCTGCAAGGAATCAGGCTTCCCAAAACAGAAGCAGCTTTTTTTCCCCATCAGGTGCCAGAGGAGCAGATGAGGTGTTTTATGCAAAACTCTCACTCTTGCTCCCCGCCTCTGCCTTTCCCACTCTCTGTTTCTTTCTTCTTTTGGGGGGGTGGGGCAGACATTCTGTAGCTGCGGATGACCTTGAACTCCTGCTTCTCCCAAGCTTGGGGATTTTGAGGTTTGTGCCACCATGCTCGGCTTCCCTTTCTTCTTTAGAAATTCGGCCTTGAATTCGTTCTCACCTGGGCCTGATGTCAGCCTTTACATACTGCCTGCAGGCCCAGCCTTGCCTGAGAGAGTTCCAAGCCTCATCCATGCTATGCTTAAACCGTATCCCTCTCCTCCTCTAGATTCAGCGGCTCTCAACCTTCTTATTACAGTTCCTCATGGTGTGGTGACCTCCAGTCATAGAATTATTTTGTTGCTACTTCATAACTGTAATTCTACTACTGTTATGAATCGTAATGTAAATATCTGATATTTACATTAGTGTAAATCGTAATGTAAATATCTGATATGCAACCCCCAAAGGGGTCTCAACCTACAGGTGGAGAACCGCTGTGTCTAAGACGGTTTGCTTCTTCATTGGGCAAACTGTTGCCAACCCCACAGGCCCTTGGGTGTGCCCTCTGCAGCAGGAAACCATGTTTAATGTGGTGAGAAAGCAGGGCTGTGCTGGTAGTCTTTATAAAGATGGATGGGCATTACAACAGAAGACTACCACAGTTGTTAGGATATTTCAAATAAAGCTCAGGAATCAAGTAGACGCCTGTCACCAAGGGTCAGACAATTTGAGTTCAATAAGAGTAGCCAGATACAGTAGCACTCAGGAGGCAGAGGCATGAGCATCTCTGTGAGTTTGAGGGCAGCCTGGTCTACATAGTGAGTTCCAGGTCACCCAGGGCTACACGTCAGAGGGATGTTGTGAATTCTACCCTGAGTGTGCAACAGGCAGAACCCTCATTGTGGGAGCATACAGGTCGGTGACCAGTTACTTCACGAGAACTTGTAAAGACAGAGGGATGAAAATCAGAGAAATATCAGAAGGCGTATTTTAAAACAGGATGTCCGCAAGCCAGGGCTACACAGTGAGATCCTGTCTCAAAAATAGTAAACACGAAGCTGTCTAGGGATGCAACCTTGGCAACAGACGTTTCATGAAGAAAGGAAAAGAAAAAGTCAGTTGCTACACAAGTCAGGACACTTAGGGGAGGAGGAGAACCGAGGTGAAAGAGCGGGAGAGGGGCTCAGGGGAGCTCAGCTGACTGAGCTGTGTGTGGTTCCACCGCCTCTATTTGGTAACATTTGTTACTTGGTAACTTTACTAAGGAGCATACTTATATTCTGTATCCCTGAGTCTACCCCATTTTACAACCAGGCTAAGGAAAAACCCACCATTTAATGAGATCTTTTAAAAAAATTTATTTATTTTATATGTATAAATATTTTTGTTTGCATGTACATTTGCAGAGGCCAGAAGAGGGTGTTGATCCCTGGCTGGAGTTACAGGTGGCTGTAAGCTGCCATGAGATCTCCGATTTTAATTCAAGGATGTCAAGCTGCACCACCGTGTGTGTGTGTGTGTGTGTGTGTGTGTGTGTGTGTGTGTGTGTGTGTTGCATGAATGAAGAGGCTAGACGAGAACTTCCCACCTTCCTGCATTAAGACAGGATCTCTCAATGAGTTGGAGATTCGCCAGTTTGGCTGGCCTAGCTGGCTAGCGAGTTCCTGGATCTGTCCGTCTCTCTACACTGGAGTCACGTGCAGCCATGACTGGCTTTGCATGTAATTGGCCAAGGATCCAAACTCAGCTCCTCTTGCTTGCACAGGAAGTGTTCTTACCCACCGAAGCATTCCTCCAGCCCTTAACTATTTTACAATTACATGTATTCATTTATTGCTCGTACACACCAAGGACAACTCGAAGGAGCCAGTCCGCTCTTGTGAGGGTCCTGGTGTTCAAGCTCAGGCTGTCAGGTTTGGTGGCAAGTGTCTTTACCTATTGAGTCATTTTAAACATTTGTAAGGGCTGTACCCTTCGGCCCTTTTCATCATGAGACCCTCTGTCAAAGAGTAGAACTGAGTAGAACTTCCTGACTTTGGGGCACTGGTGAGTAACTTTAGGATGACCGTTGTCATTTACCTTAAATAAGATGAGAGCTGCTTCAGGTCATAGCAAGACCATAATTTCAGGAATCAAATTTTACCAAGAAAAGTCAAGGACTGGGTGAAGCCTGGTGGGTTTAGACAGAGCCACCTCACTGCAGGCTCTAGAAGATGAAGGCTGAGGGTGACCAATGTATTGACAGCTCCACTCAACCCTTACCACGCTGTGCCACAGGAAGTGGAAGAGAAACTCTTCCAATAATTTCCTGGGAACTGAAGAGGTTAAATTTACTTCTAGCAGCAGCAGTAGCAGCAGCAGAAGCAGGAGGAGGAGGAAGAGGAGGAGGAACAGCAGCAGGAGGAGCAGCAGCAGCAGGAGCAGAAGCAGCAGGAGCAGAAGCAGCAGCAGGAGGAGGAGGAGGAGGAGGAGGAGGAG
>JANHMN010000002.1:213453307-213479335 GCA_030674055.1 Rhabdomys pumilio | reverse complement strand
AGGAGGAGGAGGAGGAGGAGGAGGAGGAGGAGGAGGAGGAGGAGCAGGAGCAGGAGCAGCAGCAGCAGCAGCAGCAGCAGCAGCAGCAGCAGCAGCAGCAGCAGCAGCAGCCTCAGCAGCCTCAGCAGCCTCAGCAGCCTCAGCAGCCTCAGCAGCAGGAGGCAGTCCCACAAACCCTGTGGGCCTGATGTCATCAGCATCCTATGGACACAGGCCTTCTGGAGGGGATCGTGGTGTGTGTGTGGGAGATGGGAGGAGAAGGTGTCAGTCAGACAGTGGTGAGCCAGGTGCCAACTTGGGCTCTTGGCTTTTCTTTCTCCCTGAGACGAAGAGTGTTTCAGGGAAACAGGAGGGGACTGAGATCAGCTTGTTTAGGAAAATAGCACATCCTGACTTTGGAAAGTTCGACAGTCTTGGTTGGGCAGAAGCTCTGCCAGGTGCATGGGAGGGGCCAGGTAGCTGGTACGGAGTTGAGGGGAAGGGTAGGCTGACCTCGGCTGTCTATGCTCTCCCACAGCCCTCTCTGGGCATCCGTGCCCACCAGTGGGCCCCTGCAGGTAGCATATCCTCCCCTCCTCAGATGGGATGATTACTGATACTTATCTTGCCTGGGATACCCTTCCCTGTCCACCCCTTCCCCCGCCCCACTACCTGCCTAATTTCATGTCACTTTTTAGTACTCTGCTGCCCTCAGGTTAGCCGGGGCCCTACTCATGTGTACCTAATCCCCTGACTTCCCTTGGTCACAGCTTTGGGTATAAGGTTTTAAAACTGTGTCCGAGGGCCATGCCATTTGCCTCCATAGTCCTAGCTCCAGCACAGAGTACGAGGCAGAGAGAGGAACTGTGAACACGAGCTTCTCTCTCCCGTTAAGGTGGCTGTGGCTTTTACTGGGGACTATTTTGCAAGAAATCTGCTGTTGCTGTCTCCTCTCTGGCTACTTCCTGCCCCAGCCCTGGCGCTTTGTACAGCCTGGTAGAGCCAAACCCACATGTTGTGGGTGATGACTGAGATGCTCGCAATGCTACTGTTGGTACGTAAGATCCAGCACCCCACAAGACACCTCCTCTGTGGGGTTGGGAATGGTGGCTCCATGCCCCTGGGGATTCACTGACAAGGCCAGGGTCTCCCTGCCTTGCCCCTTCCCTAAGGAGATCTACATTACCTGGAGTGAGCTGGGACAAGAGTAGTAGCGCGGCCAAAGTCAGCAGCAGGAGCTTCATGGTGGGTGAAGGCCCAGTGTGAAGCTTTGAAGCTTCGAGTCCAAAGTAAAGTTAGTGGAGAACTGGGGAGGCCGGGACTTCCTGGCGGAAATCCCTCAGATCTACAAGAGTAGCCAACGGGAACAGCCCCGTACCCCGGGTCTACAGTGTGGAGCCACACCCACCGAGTCCACAGCATCCCTTTGTCTTTTGGATCAGGAGGGTGAGGTTGTCCAAGGTCCAAGGCCACACAGCACAGCCCTTCCTCAACAACTCTGCGCCACATTATCCAAGGGACCACAAGGGGGCGCCACGCACACAAATGCCATAGATCACACTTCCAGTAGCTTGCAGAATAAACACTGAAGAAGCTCGTATGAAATGGGGGTTCCAGGCAGGACAAGGTCTGTTTAAGCGTAAATTCGACATCAGAGGAACAAAAAAACGTGAGAAAATGGCATGTGTGGGTTCTCCGAGCACCAGCCCAGCACTAACCAAACACAAGGTTGGTCTGGGCTCTGAGCGGAGACCCTTCCTCAGGGAATCCAAAAACAGGTTCCCTGAGTCCTAGTCTGAGCATTCATTCCCAGTTCTTTGGCTCCTTTAGCTGAAGAGAAGTGGCTGCCTCTGCAGTCGGCAGTGGTAGTGCATTCTTCAGCGTCCTCAGTTTTGAACCTCCCAGCAAAAGCAAGCAATTTTCTATATTAACTATCTTCCGTCTCAATTATTTACATGACTTCTACTTCCTGACTAGATCCTACTGATATAGAGGTTGAGAGAATCAAAGCATGGTAGAGCTTACAAGATAAGATAGTGTCCAAAGCATCTGTGGGGACCGAAAATATTGAATGGGCTACCCAAGAGTTACACAAAGGTAAACACGGGAGGTGCTAGCTATTCAGTAATGCCTTAAAAGCTTTTGCAAGGAAGAGAATAAAAGATAGTCTGGGAAGGGACCTGGTGACTAGCCCTACAACTCTACCATGGTGGCCTGCCATCTCTTATCTTCCTTTGAAGTTTCAACTAGAGGGGAGTCACTATCAGCACCATAGAATTAGGAATCTAGGGTAACATGTAGTCTGAGCTTAACTGTTTGAGGAGCTGGAAAGGCAAAGACTTGCCGAGGAACAGAGGATATTAGTTCATTTCCGAGGGTGATGGGCAGAGAATCGAAGCCGCCCCAGGACTGTGATGGGAAGGTGCAGGGTAATGGAGAGGTTCTTGGCTCCCTGGATACTGACGTCTCCTTGTGGTACTCACAGAGAAGTGTTTAGTGGTGAAACTGGCTTCTGGGGTCACTTTGGTCAGTGGGGCTGGAAGTGGGGAAGGAGAACTGTTACCAAAGAAGAAACTGAGGAACAGCCAAGACCTGCAGCTCGTCCTCAGTAATTCTCACCTGTGACCGTGACAGAGCACAATGGCCACCGCTTTCGATGGCTGTGGTCCCCAGAGATGCTTAAAACGTAGAAAGCTGTCTACAGATGGACACTCAAGTCCACAGAGGGAAGGAATCTGGGAGACGGAATCTTAGCCAGGACCTGGTACCCACCAGGGTGTGCTTGAATGTGTGGGACATCGTAGGGAGATGTCCTTCTTAGGGAGAAGGTGTTCATTGGATTCTTCTCGTCCTGAGAGACTGTTACTGCCTACAATGCCTGGTTGTTCAACATATTCAGCGACTAGTACTACCTATTTTACAAACTTAGTCTTAATTTTGGAGAGTGTTTTAAAATGTATCCTTCGACAATTTCATGAACACAACCTCTCTCGATCTTGATTACTCCCCCATCGAGTTCTCTCAGCTCCCACAACACCTTTTTTGGAGACATGTCTTATGTAGCCAAGACTGGCCTTGTTCTCTCTATGTAGCAGAAGCTGACCTTGAACTTCTGGTCCTTCTATTTCCTGGGTGCTGGGATTACAGGAATGTGTTATCATGGCTGGGTTTATAAAGGACTGACTCGGGGTTGAACCCAGGACCTTGAGTATGCTAGGCAACCACTCGAGGAACTGGGACAAATTCTTGGCCCTCCTACTAATTTAATTTTTATTTTAAAAAAGATTTATTTTTATTTTGGATTATGTGTGGGTGACAGGGGTCCTCTGCAAAATCAGCACATGTTCTTGATGCACCACTACTCTAGGCCTCGCTACCTCCGAAGTCCTAACCTCAGAGGTTTTTCTTTGTTTGTTTGCTTGTTTGGAGACAGGGTTTCTCTGTGTAGCCCTGGCTGTCCTGGAACTCTCTCTGTAGACCAGGCTGACCTTGAACTCACAGAGTTCCACCTGCTGTTCCATCTGCCTCTGCTTCCTGAGTGCTGGGACTGAAGACATACATGAACACTGCCCTGCTTCCGAAGCCATTTCTTTGGATATAGGGAGAGAGCAATACTTTTATTAGAAATGGCAGGCTGGGGCACGCTTTTAGCAGGGTATTTGCCAATACTCAAATCATGAAAATGTGCCGGGTTAGTGTCCTTAAAAAGAGGAGGCAAATTAGACAGAATTGCAAGAAAGCCTTATTGGATGATAGTGTCAGAGGCTGAAGCTGTGCCTTTGTAAGCTGAGGAATGCCAAGGGGTATCAGTAGCAAGGAGCCAGGAGCAAAGCACAGAGCACGCATCCCCTCTGGGTTCCTGAGGACCCAGTGTTGCCACCATTTTGATTTTGAATGTGTAGCCTCCAGAATAATGGAGGGAAAAAAATCTGTTTTTACAAACCACTCTGTAGTGGTGTTTTAAATAGCAGCCCTAGGAAACAAATAGGCCGTTCTTTCAAGCGTATTATTACAAAGCCATGATACATCTGCCATGGTTGCCTTCACTGTCGACTTGACTGGATTGAAAAGCCTCTCTGCAACTAGCAAAGCACACCTGTGCGAGTGTCTTTTGAGGGCATTCCCAGAGAGGATTAAAGAAGATGGACTTGCCCTGGATATGGGTAGCGCCATTCCCGTAGAAGTAGAAGCCACAGGGAAAAGCCACCTTACACAGTGCTCTCTTTCTTTGTGTCCTGGCCACCATGGTGTGAGCTGCTTTGCCATTGTCCCTTGCCATGATGCTCCATCTCACCATGACCCAGAAACAACTGATCGAGACCTCTGAAGCTTTGGTCTCTCTTCAAGCTGATTCTTTACAGTGTTTTCTCACAGGGATGTGATGTCTAGATAACATGGTGTCTTGGGCTGCTAGTGATGACTGAGCAACAGGGATAGCCATGATCTTGTCCGTCCCTTCCTTCCTTCCTTCCTTCCTTCCTTCCTTCCTTCCTTCCTTTCTTCCTGGTGAAACAATTCTACAAGCCATCGAGGAAACAAACTCTTGCTGCATTCGTGTGCGTGCTTATGAACACCCAACTCACCTATGAAGAAAAGAAAACAAAAGGATATGTAGTGGTTGTCCTATCCCAGTGACCGTCACCTTCAACTTCTGTCAAACAAGTGTCTAGAAAAGAGCATTTCTGTTGCATCATAAAATCTTGAGTAAATATAGGCATACTAGCCATTGAGTGCTAATAATGTGTGATATTGTAAAGCTAGGCCCTTGCAAGCTCTGAACAACCCAGTGTTAAGCAGAAGGTTAGTGCTGGAGGGTGGGTGTGGGGTAAACGACTGACCAACAGCCTCACATCCAAAACCCTCCGGATATACAGTCCTACAGGTGGTGGTCTCTCTAGCTGGGCTAGCTCAACCCTCACCCCCAAGCCCTAAGTATGTACAGTCGACGGTAGTGGGCTCTGGTTCAGCTCAAGTCAGCTGCAGGACTGCCCCATGATGGGAGGCATGCCCAAGGTACAGTTACTCTTTCCTCTAATGAACTTTGCAACTTTAGGGGTCGCTTAATCTCTTGTATATATTCTTGCATCTTATAGATTAATCTATAGCAGACTGACTCTTGGCTAAAGTGGGCTTCCAGGAAGAACACACCACTTTCCTGGACGTTCAGCACTCCTGTGGCACTGCATGCATGTGGTACACAGACATACATTTCAGCAAAACATTCATAAACATAAAAAAAAAACAATGGGGTTTAATATTTTGTTAAAAACCATGTGCTTAACTAAGTCAAAATCCACAGGAAGTAAAGTTAAGTATAACATGGTTTTATTGAAAAGTAAAGGCCACCAGACAACTTAAAATTTGAAAACATCAATAGGTGGCCCATGAAAACCAAGTGTTCTCTCTTGTAATTGTCCCTTGTTTCTGGCTGAAGGGATGATCCCTTGAGAAAGGACTATTTCCTGTTTCTAATGCATCCCCACCCCTGATGCTCTAGACAAATCCATGCACACTGTATAAACAGGCTAAGGGCTCTGAGCTCAGCCTGCCATTCCCAGACTCAACAGTGTCTCTCTCGTCAAGCTTGCACCACTGGAGTCCCATAGGAGAGTGTAAACACTTAATATCTCTCCCAGTTCTTCAGGGAAGCCAATGTCATTTGTTTCCCAAGCCACAATCTCAAGATTAATGTATAAAGATGTTTAGTTCCACACTGTCCTCCTGTTCTTTCTCATGAGATAGTTGACTGTCCAAGGTCACTGGAAGTTGTTGTTCCTCAGAGCTTGCTGGAATGGAACATTCTGTAATGCTTAGGCTTTTGAAAGACAAGGAAAAATCTTGTAAAGGAACTTAAAAATATCTGAGCAGAAGAGATCAGAATCTTACAACTTATTCCTAATTATTTCAAGGGCCCAGGTCCTAGATGGGAGAATGCTGGTGAGGCAGGGGATTAGTGTCAGAGGAGACTAGCAGTACCCCACTCCTACCCCAGTTACTTCAGTTTGACCAAAAAGCCAGGCAGAGGTGGTCAGCATGACGGAATGTAAACACAGATGAAGGTGGTCTCTCTGGCTGAACCAGATGTGAAGAACACCTGGTAGTGGTGGATTTTGTCTGGCTCGACTCAAACCAGTGTCAGGGACTGCCTCACCAGCAGAGCATGCCCAGCCTGTAGTTACCCTTCCCCTCAAGAACTTGGTGACTTTTCGGGGCCACTTAAACCCTTGTTTATATTCTTGAATCATTTATGTTTACTTATAACAGACAGACTTACTTCTGGATAAAATGGGATGCCAAGAAGCACACACCCTTTTCCTGGACGTTCCCACCTCGGAGGATGCACAGGGGACAGAGTGACAGAGAGAAACGAGACAGAAGCCCCGTGCCTGCAAGGATCAGTGCCACTTCTGCTTGGCTCAGCTGGCTCCTCTTCTGAACTGTGCATCGTGCCTTCCTTGGCTGAGTTAATGAAACCCCTCTTTGCTTTCTCTGCTGCAGTGTCTTGTCTGAATTCTTCCCTTTGGGGGAGCACAAGGGCTATGACTGCTTCTGGATCTAGAGCAGAGAGAACTCAAGATCACCTTGTCCTAGTTAGCTATTCTCTTGCAATGAGAAAAACCACCACTAAAATCAACCATATGTCTATCTCTCTCTGTGTCTGTGTCTGTGTCTGTGTCTGTGTCTGTGTCTGTGTCTGTGTCTGTGTCTGTGTCTGTGTCTGTGTCTGTCTGTCTGTCTGTCTGTCTCTCTCTCTCTCTCTCCTTCTCTCTCTCCTTAGCTAACTTACTTATATAGTCTAAAAATGATATTGTGCACAGTGGGCTGGGCTATTCTGCATCAATTAACAACCAAGACAATGACCTGTAGACAGGCCCACAGGCCAGTCTGATGGAAGCAATTCCTTAACTGAGGTTCCCTCTTCCCAAGTGTGCCAAGTTGAAAGCCAAGATTAGTCTCACACACACACACACACACACACACACACACACAAACACCTCATAACAGGAAGTTCTAAGGCTGAGTGGGAATGGCATTAACATTTTGTGAAGTCAACTCTGGGAAGAGGCCAAGGCCGCCAATCAGTAGTGTTAATGGAGGACAGTCTGTAGTTTGCTCAGAAAGATGCCCAGGTTGGGGTACCGTTCTGAGAACCTTAGCCTGGATCTCCATGGTAGCCTCCCTGAGGCAGCTGAAGTAAGGAGTCAAAGCCCTGGGGCTCTTGGAGTAAGCCCGACTAGTTTGGCCCACATTGGTGGCAAAACCTTAGACTTCAGTAGTCTTTCATTTTCTGTGTATTTTGAGTGACCAGAGAGCCAGAGAGGTTGGGTTGGGTTTTAGAGTCCCTGAGTGTTTTAGAGCTCCCTGGTGAGACTGAGTCTTAGAGAGAGATTTGGGTTCATTTCAAGGTCACAGAATTTGGTGGCACAGCTGGGACAGTGAGCTGGATAATTTCAACTCTACCTTTCTTGGCTTCGATGCCAAAATTCTTCCTAAATCTGAGCATTCTAGGCAGTGGGAGCTCTTCTCCTTGATAGAGAATATCCCGATACACACACTGCTGTTGTGGGCAGGGTCCTCTCTTCTGTAGCTCCCGAACTGGAAAAGTGATCTGAAGAGAGGAGCTTTTCTGGGCTGGAGAGGTGGCTCAGTGGTTGAGAGTGTCTACTGTTCTTCCAGAGGACCCGAGTTCAGTGCCCAGCACCCACTCGGTGCCTCACAACTGCCTGTAACTCCGGCTCCAGGGGTTCTAACATCTCCAAGGGCGACTGAATTTATGTGTACATACCCATTCAAAGGAACACACACACATATAGGTAAAAATACAATTCTTTTTTGTTTCTTTGAGACAAAGCCTCTTTATGCAGTGCTGGCTGCCTTGGAACTTGCTGTGTAGATCCACCCGCCTCTCAAGACTGAGAACTAGGGGCCTGTGCCACCATGCCCAGCTAACATGTCCTTAAATGTTTTTTTTTTTAAAGTAGCTCATTTAAGCTATGTTAGAATCATGACAGCTGTGTTTGGACATATGTGATTGTGTGTGTGTGTGTGTGTGTGTAGGTCAGAGATCAACCTTGGGTGTCATTTCCCAAGAGCCATCACTTGTGTTTTGAGACAGGGTTTGTCATTGGCTTGGGACAAGCTGATCAGGCTCAGATGGCTGGCAGTGGACAGCATGGCTTCTGAGTGCCTGTCCCCACTCTTTCCAGCACAGGGATCCTAAGTGTGTATCACCACGTTTGCCTATTTCATTTTATATTTTGAGAGAGCTGTGTCACTATGTAGTCTTGGCTGTCCTGAAACTCCCTATGTAGAGCAGACTGTCCTCAGACTCAGAGAGGTCCGCCTGCCTCTGCCTCCCCAGTGCTGGGATTAAAGGTGTGCGGCACCTCTCACCGCTTCTGCTCCTTTTGTATAGATTCTGGTGGTCATACTTGGGCCGTCCATAAAGGACTCGTGTGACAAGCGCTTTACTGGATGAGCTATCCAGGTAGGACTTTGTCAGGAGTGTGAAGTGTTGAGGAGTTTTTAAGTGCATTAACATTTTAACTATGTTTTAACTAATTCTTTGAAACTTGTGTGCATGCATAAAATGTATTTTACTCACACCCACCCACCCCTACTCCTTCTGCTAAGCTTCTTGAAAATCCATCTCCCATCTCCCTCCAAACTTCATGTTCTTCTCTGTTAAAAAAATATTTTGTTAGTGTTTGTGTATGTACGCGTGTGCGCGTGCGTGCACACATATTTGGAGTCTGCGTGCCACATGCACACAGCTGCCCCCAGAGGCTAAAGGAAGACACTGGATCCTCTGGAATTGGAATTTCTGATAGTTGTGAGCTCTCACGTTTGTGCTGGGAACCCAAGTGGCTTCCTCTGTAAGAACAGCCAGTGCTTTTAACCAGTGAGCCATCTCTGCAGCCCAATCCTTTAAAAAATATCTCAACTAGTCCTATTTGTGCTGCCCATAGACCCATAGATGTGAGGCTGTTTGTTGGAGCATAGACAATCTGCCAGGGGCCACACTCTTAAAGAAACCAGACTCTGTCTCCCTCTTCAGCCATCAACTGTAAACAGCTTCTCAATTACGGGTTCCTTTACCTCCAGTGTAGAGGATTCTGGGCTAAATTATGACATCGACTGACATATGCTTATAGTGATAAAATCCCTGGCCGTTGTAGGATTTACTCTTGCTGGTCCTTGAGTGAATAAGGAATTGTCAGCCTAGGAGAGTGTGGTCAGCACTGTGGGTGTGGAGGCCTAGGGATGGGGAGACAGACTGTACCCGTGGGCCTCGGAGGACACGTGTCCCGGCTGATTACAAGGAACAGGGACCCAGAGCTCTTGTTCTTTGTTTTGTGCTTTGATAGACACAAGTCAACACCCTGGATTTCCTAAAGCCATGAAGACTGCGGTGTTAACTATGGTTCTGCTGCTGCTGCTGACCCAGGTCACTCCAGGTAACCTAGACCCCTTCAGAGAAGGGACAGAGAAGGGTCTGCTCAGGGTACTTAGGAACTCGGTGGATGGCAGATGGATCGGAGACACTGTCTGGGCAGTGGGAAGAGCCTCAGATCTCGGGTTAGAAACTGTAAGGCAGCTCACGCCTCTGCGTTTCAATTTCCTAATTTCTAATTTTTATGTAACAAGTTAGGTTGAAAGGTCAAGACTGGGCAGGCTGAAATTTTGGTGTTCTGCAGCTTCTTTGTTTTCTGTAATTCATTAGAGAGTTTCAGGGACTTCCATCCTGCTGGGAGGCCAGTTGAGAATTGGAGGCTCAGGGACTGCATAGAACTCTGGAGGCCAGTTGCATTGATCTCTTAGGACTTGTGATACAATTCTGGCTTGGAGAAATGGATAGGCAACTAAGGTTTCTGCCTTCATTCCTCCCCCATCTTCTTCTAACAAAAACAGCTGAATTTAGGAGAGTGGATACATCATTACTCGGTTAAATATGATTTATTTTAGACTAATGTTTTTGATTTGTTTTGTGGTAGCGGTAATGTTGTTTTTGTTTTGTTTTGAATTTTGGTTTCTAGAGAGAGAGTTTCTCTGTGTAACAGCCCTGGCTTTGTAGACTAGGCTGGCCTTGAACTCACAGAGATCAGACTAATAGTTGTATGCCACATGTTCAGTATTCTGTTGCCATCATCCTTCGTGCAGTGAGGCTCCTCGTGTTTGGCAGCGGGAATGTCTTTGATCTGAGGAGTTGGTCTTTCTGACACAGCTCTTCTTGTCTTCAATGTTGCCCTCGGACTCTGGTGTGATGGGATGCTTCAGGCTTCTTTTGGAATTCTTGACCAAAAATGGTGTCTACAATTCTAATTTCTAATTCCTACTGACTGGTCAATATTTCTAAGCTTTTCAATAACCAGAGATGAGGAAACAGTCTTTTAAAAAAATAAGCCCCCATGAACTCCTACTGGTACTTCTGATTCAAATTTACCATTTGCCTCTATATTCCTTTATTTCTTTTCTTTTTGTAGGACTGGGGATCGAACCCAGTGCGTGGATGTTAGGGAAGCACTCTGCCTCTGAGTCATACTCCCAGCTTGTTAGGAACGATGGCCTAGACCCTCTTTCCTCATCTCACTGTCTGTCACCACAGATACCTCTACTGTCACATGTTCTCAAGCCACTGTAAATGTCTGCACGTGTACGCCCGTGTTTGTATTGTGCTGCATGGCTCTTTTGTCAGGACATAGAACCATGGAGTGGTTCATGTACTCACTTTGCTTCTGTATTTTTGTGGTTCATGATGGACAGGTCACTCTGTCCCTGAGCTCTGGTGGCCTGACTTTAAGTTGTCATTTACTTAGAGTTCTGCGAGGCACTGCATATGTAACAGATAATTCTGTGTCTGGTTTGCAAGTCTGAAGCTCTTTCCCTGTTAGAGTCCTTAAGGAAGGCATGTGGAGGCAGTAATTTGCCCACAAAAATCAGATGTTAACAGTTCCTTGCTGTGCTCTGTCCTTGGGTCATTGGAAGGCACGAGTAGTGTAAATACATGATGCCAATCTTTAGTCTGGCATTACTGTCAATAAGTTCTAGTATAACCCCAACCGCTGGTGAGTATGAGTACATGCGTGTGTGCATGGTGGATGTGTGTGTGTCCACTGAGTTCATTCATGTAGTGCCTCTAGTACGTATGTGTGTTTAGGGTTGCCCACTTGGGATAACTTACTGGGGAGATTATCCCTGGAGAAGACTGATTCTTCTCTCAGCAGCCATTGATGGCCTGCCTGTAGCTCTTCATCTAGGTGCTGAGGCCTTGTGAGACTTCCCCATCCACACCGGTGTATCTGCTGGTGTGGTTACGTAGGTCTTACTTCTGTGGCCATACTGTTAGCGTCTCCTGGGCACCACACCCCAGGCATGTCTAGAAGACACTGTTTAGCAGCTGCTGTCCAGGTCCTCTGCCTCCTACTGTCTTCCCACACCTCTTCTGTGCTGTTCCCTGAGTGGATGGGTTGTATTGTAGATATGGTAATTGGCTCATGCTCCTTATGGTCGTTAATTCTTTGCATTTTGCTCACTCATGGGTCTTCTACTCTTTATTTAAAAATCCTTTCCACTTCGAACTTCTCAAGCCATTAGCCTTCATCATTTGCTGGTATGTTCCTTCTAGTTCAGTTTCCTTCCTTGTGAAATAACTTTTAAACTGCTCGTCTGTCACGTCATTGCTGGCTTTATTTAATTTAATACTAGTGGGGTTTCTTTTTTACACAAATTAATTAATAATTAGTTTTTGTTATATTTTACTTTTTATTCCTTTTGAGACAGGGTCTCATATAGCTGAAGCTGGTCTCGAACTCACCATGTGTTGCTGAAGATGCTCTTGAGCTCCTGATTCTCCTGTCCCTAACTCTTGAATGTTGAGATTACACATACGGGTCACCAGGCCCAGTCAGTGCTGTGGCAGGGCGGGAACCCTGGGCTTCAAGCATGCTTAGGCAAACACCGACTAAGCTATATTTCCAATGCTATTTCTTATCATAGCTCTGCGAGACATCTGCCTTTCCTTGTAGAAAGAGGAAACAGATTCTTACAAAGAGAGTCACTCCCTCAAGGTTTACCAGCTGCCTTGGGACACAGACTTCAAACCCAGTTCTATAGATTCTAATGGTTCATATTAACCTCACATCCTACCATGCTTGTTAAGCCTTGTAACCTACTGCACTTGCAAGAGGTAGAGTCTATGAAGGATTGGGACGGAGTGTCCATAGAGGATGTGAGATGATACACGCCTCCTCAACCTCTAGAGGTGACCGCTCCTTCCTTGCCTCTGTTTTTATTGCTTGGGGCCCTGGCCTCCACCTGGGACCTCACGACTCATGCAGGTCTCTCTGTCTTTGTTCTGACATAGGGAATCCTGAAAGATGCTGGAAGTCTTTTGGTGTCTGCCGTGAAGAGTGCATCAATAAAGAAAATTTCTACATCTTCTGCTGGAACGGCAAAATGTGCTGTGTGAAGCCCAAGAACGTGCCCCACTGGTCACAGAATTTGAATTAGCACTCTAAATCCCAAGGCCACAGAAATGAAGGTGGACCTAGCTAGAGTCTGACCCTGGCAGTTTCCCGAGCTTCATTAAAGCAGCTTTGGCTGGCTTCAGTGTTTGCCTCTTTGTAAATGTAGCCAAATGTCAGCAGAGGGCCTGTGGCCCAGGGATGCGTCCAGTTCTTCTTACCTGGGAGTTCTGCAACTGTGGATGGAGCTAACCAACTGCATGACCGAAATGTTCAGAGAAAAATGATCATTACTGGTGCTGACCATCTTTCTAGTGGTTTCTAAATGATGCATTTGAGAACTCTATACACGGCATTTACACTGTCGTAGGATTTATAGGAAAATGTAGACATGATGTAAGTAGAGTCATTCCTTGTGGTAGGGTTCTGCAATCCCCAGAAATGCCAAAGTATGTGTACCCACAGTTATCCCACGTATGGTATCGGGCTGTTTGCGTGTAACCTGTGTGCAGCCACTCTGGTGCTTTAGTTTTTGTTATTAGGTTATGTATTGATTGTGGGAGACCATAGGTTTTATTGAGATGCTTTTGTCTGGAATTCAGTGTGATTCTATCATCTTTACACCCATGACTCTCCTTCCCCAATAAGCCCCTGCGAATATCTGTGTCATTTTAATTTTCTTCTTTAGACTCCACATATGAGAGAAAACATGTTTGTTTTTCTGAATCTGGCTTATTCCTCTTAACAAGAGAACCTCTACCGCCCTTGGAAGGAAATGATTCCTTATGATTGAGTAACACTTCATTGTCTGTATAATTCACATTTTTCCTCCTTCCCACTTTCTTACATTTGGTTTCTGACACAAAGTTTTAACCCATGGCCCAGGCTACCCTGGAACTCACTATGCAATCCAACCGCCTTGAACTTGTGGCAATCCTTCTGCCTCGGTCTCCTGAGTGCTGCAGTTACCAGTATGTGTTACCGCACCTGACTGTTCCACAGTTTCTTCACCCATTCGTACGCTGGAGGGCACCCAGGCTGCCCTCGTGACTTGGTTACTGTGCCGAGTGCTGTATAATCACTGATACGCTGGTAGCAGTAACACCTCCTGCCTTAGCTTCCTTCCCGTGCGTGCCCGGGGCTGATAGCTATAGTGTGGCAGTTTAATCTATTTTTTAATCTCTTGGAGAACTTTCATATGTGTTTCCGTGGTGGCCGCACTAATTTACATTCTCAGAAGAGGATGTGAGAGTTCTGTTTCCCTTTCTCTCTCTCTCAGTTTTTATTTTTCCTCAATGATCGCCATTTCTATTTTTTAACTTTTAATTGATTCTTTGAGTTTCACATCATGCACCCTAGTCCCACTTGTCTCCGGATCCATTCATACCCGACTTTCCTCATGTCCTGCATCTCTGATGGGAGTGCCCTGGTGCCACCCAGAGAAGGCAGGGAAAAGTCCGGAATGGAGAGTACACAGTCTGTGTTTCCCTCCGGGGTGTTAGATTCCACTACACGTGGGACCGGAAGGGAACCCTGTGATCTTGGACAAATGCTACGGTTCCCAGTCTCCTCTCTGGGTATGTACCAGGTGCTGCTGATGTATCACCTGGAGAGGAAGTCAGGACGGGGTCTGAGGTCTACATTTCCCTTCGGGGCATCTGCAAGCCTTGCAAGAAGAAGGAAGTGGAGCCACAAGGAGCAGGGTCAGGTCTGATTGGGAGCAAATGTGGAGTAGTGCAGGAGTGGCAGAAGAGGAAGCCTTTGGGAGTCTCAGGCCAGGTTCTTTTAGGCGAAAGCCTTCCCCATGGAGATCTCTAATGCAGCAGCTCTCTGAGACGACCGTTGATTGTTCATATTACATTTTTTTAATACACTTTACTCTGGGTGAAACATATATATTTGGAGGAAGGACATGGAAATATCCAGGAAGGGAAGGTCATTGGCTGAAGACCAAGGCTTTCTAGATTCCTCCTTAGCAGGAGAAGAACTCCAGGAGCTATGCTACCTTGACCCAGAGCAGGTACAAAGAAAGGTAGGCAGTGACTCCTCTGAGCCAGTCTCAAATCTTCGAGATTCCCGGGGTTTGATCTCACTCAGCCTCACCAGTTCCTATTTCTGTCTGGTGGCACAGCCCACTCGCCCTACACGCCTTTGCAACCCCTCAAAATAAAATAAAAACCGAGCCAAAAATAAACAAAACAAAATAAAGCATAGAAAATATCGTCATGAGAGCTGTAGTGTGTCACGGAGTATATCCCTCTGTCCACACATTGTCACTTGGAAATGTTCACGGCAATGAGTCCTTGGTCTGGTTCCAGTCCTCTGGCTTCTACCACACCAGCAATATTGGATCTTCAGTGGGACTCCTCCTGGTTATCCTGTCGTTGCCCTGTGTCAGGGACATCCTGCAGATTTAGATCACACTAGCCCTTTCCTGCGCTCCAACAGTTCACAGACGGTGTGGATTTTGGTGTGTGCCAACTCAAAAGCCCTGGGTCTGGGCCTGGGTGGTAGCTGAACTAGTCAGCCCTCCTGAATCTGCACCACCAGGGGGAGCTCTGCAGCCCTGGCTCTTGCTACTCCAGCCAGGGAGGGAGCAGGGTCAGCTCTTCTGATTGCCCTCGGGTCTGGCTCACCTGCACTCACACCACCAGAGCCAGCTTCACTGAGCTGCCCAGCTGAGGCATGGGGCCCTCTCTCTCAAGTGCTGAAACTGTAAGGGGCTGAGGCAGCTCTCCTGCTCTCACGCCCTAGTGGCTGGCTCACCTGTGCCTTCATCATCAGGGCCAGCTCCACTGTGTTGCCCAGATGAGGTGCAGCACCTGCCTACTCTCTCTAGTTCTCCAGCTTTGGTGGGGGGAACAGGGCCAGTTCTGCCCAGCCCTTGGACATCTCCATGGCCCTAGGTGACTGCCCAGACCAGGGATGTCCCCATGGTCTCTAGTGGTAATATGATCCACGGACATCAACAGCAAAGCCTGCTGCTGCATGGCCACAGACCCAGACATGGCCCTCAGCGATAGCACAGGTTGGGACTTCACTATGGCCTGATGTGGTAGGACTGGCTACTCACCACAGGCTTCTCCTCTCTACCCTTGTGCCTCTGTTTCCATCTCTCCTCATACAGCTCAAACTGTTCTGCTTTTCTGTCTCACACACATCTGTCCACATCTGTCCACCACACAACTTGCACACTGTGGTGCCTCCTGCTGCAGACTGGCCATATGGCTGGCTGGTGGGGTTCTCTGCTCGTGCTGTGAGGCATGGCCTCAGACTGGCCTCTGTGTATCTACAGCTCTCCTGTGTTGTGTGGTAGTAGAAGGTCTCTGGACATGTTTTCCTGCCCACTCCCATTTTAAAGATAGAGCGGGGAGACGTCTACAAGCTATTCATCTGACAGAGGATTAGTCCCCAGAGTATATAAAGAACCCAGAAAGAGCAAAAATGACCAATTACCTGAAGGACTGACTCATGTACTCCAGGTTGTCCCTACGTCACTTCCCATACCCGATGGAATGGAAATATATATAAGTAGTATGTACAGGACTGTATGTGCAGCCAGGGAAGCTGGGTCTACTACATATTAGGGGCAGTGCAAGCTTTTAATCTCACCCATCCCTTAACATGTCATTACAGGGTTAGCGGGGTCTAATGGTCAAGTAAAACCATGTGTACGTAGGCTGTGCAACGTGACCATGACGGACACCTGTGCTGTGCATGCGTTAGCACAACTGAGTGAATGAACAAATCCATTTGTCACAGCGCTGGTTACTTTTCCTGTTGACCAAGTGTTTGACGAGAAGTAGCTGACTGGACAGTTTATTTTGGCTCACAGTTTGAAGAACTTGTGAGCCATGGAGAGGAAGGCATGGAGACAGGAGTGTGAGGGAGGCTGATTAAACTGAACAAGCAGTGTGAGATGAGTGCTGACCTTTGCCCCTAACCCCAACCACCTCGTTTTAGTGGGACCCAGCCCATAGAATGGTGCCATGCACACCCAGAGTGGGCCTCTCTGGAAATTCTCCTATAAACACACCCATAATCCCTCACGAATGCCCTGTGTTTTCTTAATCCAATCCAATCAACAGTCAAAATTAGCCATTTCAAGTTTACTCTTATCAACTTGACACCCAAACCCACAACTTTCAACTGTTACATTCCATCTTGGGTCATCAAAGGCTCATGGCCATGTAATAATGCACAATGTGTTTAGTTTATCTGTAAGCATCGCTAACGTCTTAATCCATGGGTGCTTGCCGAGCCGACGACCAAGTTCGATCTCCAGGACACATATGGCAGGAGATGAGAACTAGCTTTTCAAAGTTGACCTCTAACTCTATGCTCTATGCACAGATGTGCGCATAAACAAACAGCAAGTACATAAGCGTATATTAACTTTTCAGCAGATTTTATGCCCTTTCCTGTTACATATACACTACAGCTCGGCTGGGTTTACTGTCCTATGTTGTCTCACTGTAAAATCTTGAGCGAACAGCCCCTCCTTTGCTGCTGATACTGAGACAGAAGCAGAGCTCTGGAGAGAGTTGGACTGGCAGTTACCTGGTCTGACCTTGGTGATAATGACTAAAGTGTTATGCTTAAGTTCTGCTCCCATAACCCCACCCACTCATTTTTTACCCACCAAACCCTCCTTCTGGAAACCTTCTACCCCTGAGCTATAAAAGCCTTGTCTTCCTCATGTCCAAGGCTGATCTCTTCAACTCTGCCTTAGGGGGAGACAGCCCATGTATATGAATAAAATAAAAAGAAAGCTTGCTTTAATTAATTTCTTGCTTTAATTAGACCATGATGATTTGGGTCAGTAGTCTTTCTCCTCTGGTCTTTGGGAGGTAATGCTTTGTCCTTGGCCTACCAGGCAACTAAATATGAGTTGCTTATCTGTTTCTCTAATTTCCTCTATTATTCCTGTTTTTACAGTGGTCTGGGCAGTTTTGATGGGGAGAAGTTAGAAATCTCCACACTTGGAACAACAAATGCATGATCTGCCCCAGGAGGGCTGTAGCTAATTCTGGGGTAAGAAGACAAGTGAAGGCTCAAGGGATGGAGAAGCCTCTAGAAGGGTGGAAGCTACAACGATGATAAGAAGCCGGAGGCCACAGTGGTGATAAGAAGCTGGAAGAGAGTTGCCAGAGGCACAAGGAGCGTAAGGAAGTGATAAACTCCAGGATGTGCTCAGATAAAACATCAGCATCCTTCTGCCCTATCCTCCACCAGGACCTCAACAATTACTCTGTATCCACTCCGGGCACAAAAGAAAGGGCTGGCCTTGAACTCAGTTCAGAGTAAGCAATCTGAGACTTAGACTTTCAATGCTTTGAAATGTCCAAACTTAATGTGAGGATGTGCACTTGGTAAAGAGGTCTGTGTCTCTTGTGATGGGTCTTAACTATGCTGATGAGGAAGGCAAGCCAGGGGCACAGGGAAAGAGAGGAACCAACAGGCTGGGAAATCAGGAAGGTGAGTACTGAGAGTTAATGACAGTGGTGGTGAGTTAGCCTTCGGGACACTGGGTGTCCTGGAACTTGTTATGTAGACTAGACTGGTCTTGAACTCACAAAGACTCATCTGCCTCAGTGCTGGGATTACAGGTGTGCTGCAGCCAGGTTGGAGTCTTTAGCACCTTCTATAGTGGGAGATGATTCTCTTTTCTCCAAATATGCAAAGGACAGAGTGACTCCCAGATGATCAGAAGCTGAGTTAGAAGAGGAGCCCCTGGCCACCTTGAATGAACAGTGCCACCAGCTTTGCCCTCCATGTGGAGTGGTCCCCTTTGCCAAAGCTACGCCTAGTACACGGGGAGGGGATGCTTTGGTCTAAACACACAAGAGTACTGACTCTTGAGGTACTTTCTGGTGAATGCTTTCTAAAATGTCACCTACGTGTCTCATCACACTCTAGTCCTAGACAAGGATGACTCTTTTTTTGTTGCCATGCTGACTGACATGGCAGAAACCCAGGATTCTTAGCATACTAGGCAGTAGGCACTACAGTGACCTATGATTTCAACCCCAGGTGACACCTCTCACTACAGACAAGGTGGTATGGCAATAGTGTGTGAAGGTGACATGCTAAAAATTTAACTTAGGGGCTGGAGAGATGGCTTAGTGGATTTCTGGAGCCCAGTCCCAGATCCCACATGGCATCTCACAACCTTCTGTAAACTCCAGTTCAACGGCATTGGATGTTGCCTTCTGACCTCTTCTGGTACTCAGCAAGCACACGGTATGCAAGGAAAAAAACACTCACGCATATAAAATAAACATAAATAGATCTTTACAAGAATTTAAGGTGGTGTCTACCTGATCATTGTTCTCTGTTTTAGTTGAGTGAGCACCGATACAAATATACTTTTCTGCTTGGCCTTAGGAAGAGAAGTCAGGCCTTGTGCTCTGAGTGGCTTCCTTTTTAAATTGGGAAACTGAAACTGTGTGTGTGAGGGGGTGTGTTGTGTGAACACATTTCAGGAGTACCCAAGAAGACTGCTCCTTGCCTGCCCCTGCCCCCATCTTTGTTAGGGAGACCTAGACACAAGGAAGCCTTTTCAAATGAATGCCCTCTCAGGCATGTCCACCCCAATCAGAGCTCTTCAAAGAGGAATTGTCTACTTCCGGTTGGCCTGTAGACTGTGGGTGCATCTGTGGGGGATGCTCTTGATTGACACAGGAAGACTCATCCCAAAGGGGATGGCATAGTCTAGTAACAACCCAGATTTTAAAAAAGGACAGGGGAGAAGGAAGATTATTTACTGTTTGCTTTGTTGGCCTTCCTTCTCTCTACCGAGTTAATTTATCCTGTCACTGCTGTCGATTTCCTTTGCTGATATTGGATCCTGCTTCTTCAGGCCTTCAAATGCAGACCAAAGACCAGTGACTCTCCAGGGACCCACTAGGCCTTCAGTACCAGTGGAGCACGCAGCCTCATGCCCACTGTCTCTGTGAGCCCTCTCAGAATAGGAGGAGGAAGCTGCAGTTGGTAGGTTTTGCACACACTGGTCAGTCATCTGTAAACACTTGTACTTGGGCCAGAGGTAGGCTTTGCTTTTCCAAATCTAACCCAGGGAAAGGCTTTCCCAAGTTTCTGTGGCTTTGAGGTCTTGATCCTTAATGTAGCTGCACCCGTGTCATACAGCGAATACTCAGAGCTTCACACGTTCATTCAAAGTGTGCACAACTCCCCACACAAAGTCATGGCTAAGGACTGGGACCCTCATTCCTAGACAACCTTGGGAGGGTTGAACTGAGAATGGAAGAGCATGATACCAGTAATGCTAGACAATGAACACCTTACCAGGTTAGAGTAAATAAAATCAATAATACATCATTTTCTCAGATCTGAGGGTGATGGATCACTCTTAGTGTTTCTCTTATTATTTGGAAGACGTAGTTGGTTGGTAGTACATGTGTGTAGTATATACCTGACCCAGGCTTCAACCCTCAGCAATACACACACACACACACACACACACACACACACACACACACACACACAGAAGCTTGTGGGTGAAATACTTCACCCTGGAATCTGCGTCTCCACCAGATGTGCTGGTGTGGAAGATTGGCTCAGATCCTGCTCTCTCCAGGATACCCTCACTATGCTATCTGAGACCTTGGCCATCCATATTGCCCTCCCACCCCCTGCCACAGGCCCCACAGGACCTCAGTCAGATGGAGTGTGAATGCACAGAGGGGAAGGACCATCATCAAAGGCTTTGTCATCTACTTCATGGCTTTAGAGAGAGGAGCCCCTGAAGTCAGGCTGAAGTTCTGTGCAGGTCCCTAGCTGGGAACTTGATAACCAGTGTTTTCTCCTCTCCTCCATGTGGGGCTCAGGGACAGTAGTTGCCCAGATTGGAAGGGTTGAGGGCAGGCTGGCCTTCAGAGCTGGTCAGGCCAAGCTGTTCTTATGTGGGAGACTTTTAAAGTTGGACGCTGTAGTTTGTTCTCATCTCGTCTCCCACAGACACCACACAGCAACCACTACCAAGTTGGCCTTCTGGCCAGTTTGCTTCCTCCCTTCTCGCCCCAGGTCCTGGCCACAGCGGCAGCCTCTACGCCAGCATCAGCCCACTCCTCCTAGCTCTGCTCCACGTCTCCAGCTCTGTAGGAATTTCCCGAGTCAGGTTCCAGAGTCACAGGATCTAGAGGAGACTGAGGTAGACATTGTGTTTAAAGGTCTGAGATCAGAGGGGTGTTGTAAACATGTACTCATCCACCAGCTGTGTCTCCACACAAACTGCTTGGCGGCATAAATGTATACACCCACATCCAGAACATATGTGATACCCAGGAACTACCTAAATGTGTACAGTTTGAGCATACACACACACACACACACACACACACACACACACACACACACACAAAGTTCAGCACAAATATGAGCCTAGACACCCAGACATAGATCTCCACAGCCTCTTAGTCATCCTTTTCAGCATCTCCTGAGGTGAATAAAGACCACTTTCCTGAACTGCTACAGCACGATCTCACGCTGTCCTGTTCCGACAGAAGAGGGCTTGTGAAACAGTTATAGTGAGGAATGCTCTGGAACGTGCAGGCTGAAGACCTCTGGTCCAGTAAAATGAGCGTAGACATGCACATGCCAGTGATTCGGGGGTTATCCTTGGCTTTGTGTGTGTGCACTTGCTTACTCTTCATGTCAACTTTATAAAGCATCGTTACTGCAATTTAATAGCTGACGAAATAGGTTCAGAGAGGTTAAAGAACTTTCCCAAGGAAGCACAGCTAAGATATATGCTTGTAAGCACTCTGTAGTTATACCTGTGTGTGTGTATAATGGTGGACTGATGGGCACATGGTATGTAACCTAGCTTTGGACCAAATCACCCCTACCTCAGTTCTCTAGTTCTGTCACAGGCCCAGCTCTTCTGTAGACTTGGCCGACTTCTCCAGCCCTTAGCTCTCAGGACCTGTCTTCCCCCCCTCACTCAAGGGGCCTGCTCCCTCCTCCTTCCCCACTGAGATATACTGAGCAAAACGTCCCAACTTCCTGCCAGGTCTTCCCGCATGGGTGCTCATAATCACTTGGGGATCACAACAGGGCCAGCAAGATGCCTCAGTAGGTAAAGCTGCTTATTACCAAGCCTTATAATCTGAGGTCCATCCCAGGATTTACATGGAGGAAAGAGAATTGACTCTCACAGGTTGTCCTCTGATCTCCACTCAAATGCATGGCACACACACTAAAGGTAATTTAAAAAATTAATAAGAACCAACAAGACAGGAGGCAGATATTGCTGTCCCCAAATTTAGTGAACTGCTTGGCCCTGGAAGGATTCTGACACCCTTCCCCCTGATTGCTCTCACAGCATTGCCAATGCAAGCTATTGATTATCTATAGCTTGAAGTGGAAACTTGAGAGTTCTTTGGAAAGTCGGTGGAAAGTCTTTGGAAAGCCAATGCCTCAGTTTGTTTGCTGAGGTAAACATGTGAAGAAACATTTCACTAACATGGACACAGGTGTGAAAGGCTAAGGCAGACTTGTGAAAGAACATTTTGCTGAAGCAGACACAGGAGAGAGGATGTTCTGCTAAAGCAAGCACGTGAAAGGACACGTGATGAAGGGTTCTTTGCTAACAACACGCTTGTATTGGTCTGCCTTACACTGTAGTTGAGCTGCATTTGTTGAGACTCCATAGAGAGAAACGCACCAAAAAACTGGTGGTGGTGTGCGGCAGTTTCTTGCTGCTTCTGAGGACTCGGGCTGATTGATAGAGTGATGTCAACTGAGACAGATGCACGTGCTGAGGCAAGGCCTGAGGAAGAACACGTGATGTTTGAAGGGTATAAATAAGACTCTGTGGACAGTGACAGAGGCTGAGCTGGGCTTACTTACAGAGATATCTGCACAACACATGTGGGTCTCACGTCTTCGCTGACCTTCACTTCCCTGAGAGAGACACAGCCTAGAACATCTCCTGGTGCTCCTCCCAGTCGCTCCTGCTGGCTCGAGGGGAGGCTGAGGCCTAACTGTCTCTACTAGGTCATGTCACCTCTGCTACTAACCCGACTCTACTGAACTGGATTGGTGGTGTATCCGTGAAGTGTCTGTGAGTGGATCGAGCTGCCGCTGCTGACCTGTGAACTAAACTGCTCCTTTCCTGACAACATGGATAGAATTTGCTCCAAAGAACCCTTTCTAAACAGCTCCACTTCCCCTGTATCCTTTCTTTCCCCTACCTCTGGTGGGTGGTGGGCTAAAAGGGAGGTTAAAGCATTTAAGAACCATCATTAAAATTAAGTTTAAAAAAGTTAAAGTTATAATGATCATTTACTAAATGGAGTAGTAGCTATTATTTATTAAGTCTGCAAATGTTTGTTAAATATTCTGCATATAAAGTCAGGTCCCAAATATCACTAATTCTCCTCAGTGCCTGTCTTTTTAGTGAGTCAGATCCTGACTTTTAGCAAGCTGTCATTGCCCAGAATAAAGTAAAATATTCCCAGTGTATCCTGGAGCTGGCTTTGGTGGGAATGAGTTCTGGCCACTGGAAAACAGTGTGCACCACTTCTGAAGTCATCCTTCAAAGAAATGACATAATACTTCTCTCTCTCTCTCTCTCTCTCTCTCTCTCTCTCTCTCTCTCTCTCTCTCTCTCACACACACACACACACACACACACACACAGACACACACACAGACACACACAGAAAGATACACACACACACACACACACACACACACACACACACACTCCATCCCCACTCCTCAATGGTAGGAACTGGTGCTGCTCCCGGATCAGCATGTAAGACTATCCATGGAGATGTAGACGGATCCAAGCTCTCTGCTGACTTTGAAACTGCTGCACTTATCCATGCACAGAAATGGGGGAAAAATCAATGTCTGTGCTTTGGAATCATTGTTTTAGGAGCAATACCTGCTAAAATTGATGCATTAGTGTGTTAATGTGACAGTGTGTTAAAGTTTTGTACTAATGTGATAAGCTGTAGTAGTCTGTTTTATTAATCAGTTAGTGGTTAAATATTACTAAACATCTAAGGCAGGATACTTCATAAAGAACAGAGATTCATTGAAATCAGTTTGGGAGGCAGATATTCCTTGATTAGCCACCCTCAGCTGTCTCACCTCACTTGGCTGGGCATCCCAGGGGTGAGAATCACAGGGAAAAGCAGGAAGCTGAACCCGACCAGAGCTCAAGCTCACTCTTGCTAAGCAGCCCCCTTGCTTGGGATCTAAGTGGAGTCCCTCACATCTTCTAACTGTGAAAACACGTGACTATTACCTTGCACTAGGTCCCACCTTGATGCCCGTGCGCGTGCGTGCGTGTGTGCGTGCGTGCGTGCGTGCGTGCGTGTGTGTGTGTGTGTGTGTGTGTGTGTGTGTGTGTGTAGGAGGTCTATGTCAGGTGTCTTTCCCAATTGCTCACCACCTAATTTTTAAGATGAGGTTTCTTCCTGAACCTGGGCCACATGAATTGCCTAGATTGACCAGATTGGCTGGTCACTATGTCTTGGCTTCCCCTGCTCCTGGATTACAGATGTATGCCATTGAGTCTGTGTTTTTTTTTTTTTTTTTTTTTTTTTTTGTGAATGTTGGGGACTCAAACTCAAGTCTTCACATTTACACAACATATACATACTTTACCCACGGAGCTATCTGCCCAGTGGCCCTACTTGTTAAAGGTTCTCTCATTTCCCCACACTGAGAAGCTTCTAGGCCGCCATCCTCGAAGGGCACACTCTTGCCAAAGTTCCCCACATCTCAGTGAGCGAAACAAAGACAAAATACGTATAATAAATGTGAAAGTCTCATGTGAGCCAGTGGAGGCTGCAAGAGAACTTATTGTAGTTCCGAGTAATGGCCCGGCACCCACGAGACACACCTGATAAGTCAGTGCTGGCAGCGGCCATCCCAGGAAGTGCTGAGGCCTTGGTGTGGAACATACTGGAAGATTCAAGATTTCATGAGACATACAACTGTGTGTAGACAAACCAAAGGGACGAAAGCTAAGAATGAATAACTCTAAAACCTAAATGTTCCTTGACACGTATTCCTGTGTTGGTTAACATGGGTCTCAAATGTCCAACCAGCTTTAATTCCCTCTTGTCCTCCCTAGGACAGAGGTCATGTCTGGCTTTCCTACACTCTTATTTTTGTGCTGAGATATCTGTCATTCACACTGTCCTTCTGTCTAGCTGACCTTGTACAAATCCCCCCTGTTCTGAGTCACCGCCCACAGTCCTGCTGATAAAGGAGGGTTCATCCTAACTCAGCGAACGCTGCTCCTACTCCTGCAGCCCAGTTAACACCTTCACCCCGGATGCTGCCACCATGAAGCTGGTTCTCCTACTTCTTGCCATATTTGTGGCAACAGAACTGGTAATGTCAGGTAATGTGGGTTCTTTTGGGAACTGGGGTCCTGTCTCTGGGTTTCTTTCCTTCACTCTCATAGGGGTGACACCCAAGTCTTTCCCCATTTCATGCAGCTTTGAAGGGTACCACAAGATCATGTCATGCATGCTGCCTCTCTTTCTGTCTCTGTCTCTGTCTCTCTCTCTGTCTCTCTGTCTCTGTGTGTGTGTGTGTGTGTGTGTGTGTGTCTGTCTGTCTGTCTGTCTGTCTGTCTATCTCTGTCTTTCTTTCAAAATCATTTTGCTAAGCAGGTGCATTAGAGATGTTTGTGGGGCATCTGGTACCTTGGGGGCAAGAGTGGCATTTTGGTGGGAGCTTAGGGTAGCGCTGAGGGGTGAAGGACTGGGCTCTGGTTGAGGACTTGGCTAGGGGTGATTCCTGATGAGGGAGCACCCAGGACCTGGGTCACAGAGAAAGTGGAGCATGAACTGAAGGTGAGGGCCTGGTTTCCTGACATCATGATGCAAGACGGAGATACTTGGCTGCTGCTGCTGGCATTAGGCTGGACTTGGGCTGAGGGTGGAATGAGTGTCTGAAGTGTAGGGAGCTTTGATTCAGCTTGGAGTGGGCATCTGCTGGGTACTGGGCCGATGACTTGATTAGATTTGGGTTTGGCTTGGAGTGAGGCCTCAGAGATCCTTGGGTTTGCCAAGGCAGGAGGCTACTTCCAGAAACTACATGGGTCATTTCCTAGGTTCACCCACAGAACCTTCTGGGATGTACCACTAGGCAGGGGGAGAAGAGTCAGTCACATTCTCTTTTCAGGAGCCATGGTGGAGCTTGGATCACGTGTCCTCATGAGTGACTCCTTAGTGTACCAGGTCTGAGGATGTGGCAGAGCAGTGCTGGGTTAGTGGTGGCCAGCTACCCTTCGGCTGCCATATTTCTACTGAATTCTAAGGAGTCCAAGAATGATGGCTCCCAACTGGGTCATCCCAGAGAGATGTTTCACAAAAGAACATAGAGTGTATTTTCTTTATCTCTCACTGGCTGTTAGTCTCTTTTAAGTATCCAGACATATGATGTAAGGGCTTTCATTTGTATCTTTCCCAAAATTTTAATCTTATCTTTGGAGGCTATTTCCTTTCTCCAAACTAAGATCTGGTTTGTTTTACAAACTGCCATTCTCTCTCTCTCTCTCTCTCTCTCTCTCTCTCTCTCTCTCTCTCTCTCT
>JANHMN010000002.1:213439042-213453297 GCA_030674055.1 Rhabdomys pumilio | reverse complement strand
TCTCTCTCTCTCTCTCTCTCTCTCTCTCTCTCTCTCTCTCTCTCTCTGTGTGTGTGTGTGTGTGTGGTGAGTGTATATGTGTGTGCTCACCCAGAGGTTGGCATGTCAGATTTCTATCAGTTCCACATATTTTAAAAATGTATTTTATGTATGAGTGCTCTCCATCTGCATGTACACCTGCACACCAGAAGAGGGCATCAGATCACATTATAGATGGTTGTGAGCCACCACGTGGGTGCTGGGGACTGAATTCAGGTAGGTCCTCTGCTCTAAACCCCTGAGACATCTCTCCAGACCCTCCACAGTATTTGCTTGAGACAGGGTCCTTCACTGAGCCTGGAGCTCATTTTTCAAATTTTATTTTTGTGTCTGAGTGTTTGGCCTGCATGCGTGTATGTGTACCGTGCTTATGCCTGGTGCTCAGAGGGTTCAGAAAAGGGAACTGATCCTCTAGAACTGGAGTTAGGGATGGTTACAAGCCATTATGTGAGTGCTGGAAACTGAACCCATGACCTCTGCAAGAACAGCAAATGCTCTTAACCACTGAGCCATCTCTCCAGCTCTAAGTTCATGGTTTGTTTTTATAATCTTTTTATTTATTTTATTTTTTAATTTAATTTTATTATTGTTTTTTACAAGCTCATGGTTTTAACCAGAATGTTTTAATAAGGCCAATTTGTGGGCTAGAGAGGTGGGTCAGTGGTAAAGGTGCTTGTATGCGGGCTTGAGGACTTGGGTTCCGATTCCCAAGACCCACGTAAAGCTGAGCATACTGAAGCGAGCCCATCATCTCAGTGCTGGAGTGAGCCCGTCATTTCAGTGCTGGAGTGAACCCGTCATCTCAGTGCTGGAGTGAGCTCGTCATCTCAATGCTAGAGGAACAGAGACAGGAAGATCCAGGGTTCTTGCCAAGCATTGCCAGCCCAAATGACCCAGGGCAGAGTCCCCTGAGAGACCCTGTCTCCAAAAAATAAGGTCTGAAAACAACACTCAAGTTTGAGATCTGGCTTCCATATGCACACACACACATGTGCACCCACATTTATATAAACACACACACACACACACACACACACACACACACACACACATACACACACACACACACAAATGGGGACTAAAAAATGCTCCTAAATACAGGAATGGTTAAACAACCCACTGTGTGCATCCGTGAGGAGAGACGAACCATTGATGCTCTGAACAAGAAGGGATCCAAAGTTTGGTTGGTTGTCACCTTTTAATTTGACATTCGAGTGTCCTGGTTCCAATGAGTGATTTTTGACTGAGACCTGGCATTTCATGTATCATAAGACTCTGACCTATGTTCTGACATGGAGGCTGGAGGGGGAAGTGACTTCTCATTGCCACAGTGTGCATGGAGCTTCCAGCTCCAAAGTTGGTGTCCTTTGATACCACCCTAGTCGGGAGGGTCATTCTCTCTCTTGTGTGTCCTTTAGTGGCACTGTGGGGCCTAGTGGCCCTGGAAGTCTGCATGATCCTTTGGGTATATACCTGTTTGGAAAGGACCTTTGTTCAGGTGAGAGATGCAGACCTAGTCTGAGTCCCTGCACCTTCATACTCACGGCTGCTGGCAGCAGGTACTGAATTAAATCTTTTCCTCACAGTGAATGAATGTTTGTGACCCTTTGTGTCCCCAGCTGTGGGTTTACCTCTGGGTCCTCTCTTCTGTCTCCCTATCAGTTTTTGTGCTGGTACCCAACTTTGTCCCTCTCAACTGTGGCACTTGCTATCATCCTTTAGGTTTTTTTTCATATGCTCTTGACTTCCCCAGTGTATGTCACCAGTAAACAAAAATTAATTATTATATATATATATTTTTTTGCCAGGCAGAAATCCTATCCTTCAGTGTATGGGTAACAGAGGATTCTGTAGGTCTTCCTGCAAAAAGGGTGAACAGGCCTACTTCTACTGCAGAACTTTCCAGACATGCTGCCTCCAGTCCTACGTGAGGATCAGCCTTACAGGTGTAGATGACAACACTAACTGGTCTAATGAGAAACACTGGCCAAGAATACCGTGAATGCCAGTACGCCATGTACAGACTCCCAGGGAAGCTGTCCCTGCTGCCCACCTCCTTATTAAAATGTATGCATCTGACAATGTGTGTTTGTTTTTCCTCCACTGGGTTTTTTGCATGGTAAGGGGTCTGTCCCATTCTGGATGCGACCCTATGGGGGAAGAGTCTGGGCTCCTGAGTGACTTTCCGAGAGAAACCTGACCAAGCACTGAAGGTGGGAGAATGCGGTGGAGACCAAGGAGGGAAGTTAAGTATTTAGAATGAGTTATGAGTATCTATGCCGTGTAGGACTCAGGAAGGCACCAGGGCAGGAGGGATAGGACAGTGGTGTAGTCTTGAAGACACAGTTGGTTAAGCAGAGCTTTTAGACTTAGAGGAAGGTCTGCCCACAGCTTCAAATTGTGAGGCTAAGATTGGCTTGGTGGTTAGTGCAGAGGAAATTTGAAAAATATATTCCTCTTCTTCCTTCTCTTCCTTCTCCTTCTCCTTCTCCTCCTCCTCCTTCTCCTCCTCCTCTTCTCCCTTCTCCTTCTCCTTTTCCTCCTCTTCCTGCTCCTCTTCTTCCTCCTCTTCTTCCTCTTTCTTCTCCTCCTTCTCCTTGTCTTCCTCCTTTTCTTCTGAGACACAGTTTCTCTGTGTAGCCCTGGTTGTCCTGGAATTCACTCTGTTCCAGGTTGGTCTCAGACTCAGAGATCTGCCTGCCTCTGCCTCCAAGTTCTGGGATTAGAGGTGTGAGCTATCATCTCCTAGCTAAAAACAAACAAACAAACAAACAAAAAACCTTATTATTTTTAAACAACTCATTCTCTTTTATTTCCTGCTTCTGACAATAGCTAGCTTTCTGATAATGGAATGTTTATTTATGGTCCTCCTATGATTTAATTTTTTCCGTTCAATTATTTATTTATTTACTTTACATCCTGGTTGAAGCCCCCTATCCTCCCAGTCCCCCCTCAGATGGCCCCTACCTCCATTCTCCCCCTTCTACAAACAACTCATTCTTACTGTGTGTGTATATATGATGTGTGTCTACATAAGGGTGGCCCGTCGTGCTTCTGCAGAGTTTGGAGGTCAGCTCCATATGATTGGTTCTTTCCTTCTGCTTTTATGTGGGGTCCAGGGATTGAACCCAGGTCCTCAGACTTGCTGGGAAAGTCTCTTTATCCACTGAGCCACCCCCCTAGCCATAATATTTACTCTCCCCGCCCCTTTATTTATTTATTTATTTATTTATTTATATTTTTGAGACAGGGTTTCTCTGTGGAGCCTTGGTTGTCCTGGAATTCGCTCTATAGACCAGGCTGGCTTTGAACTCATAGAGATCCGCCTGCCTCTGCCTCCCAAGTGCTGGGACTAATGGTATGAGCCACCGCTATTAGCTAATGTTTATTTTTAATGTCTTACCACTAATATCTTGTTTCTCTCTCTTTGATTCTAGTCACGTCAATAGGAGAGTAGCTACCCAAGGCTGTATTTTTCTCTACTTCTCTGACTGTGCCCAACTTGACTTTGGCGTAGTTTGTTCTAGGGAGCTGGCTATGGTCCAACCACAACTAGGCCGTCTCCTTGGAGGCTTCAGAAGTCTGCCTTTAGGCAGCACTTCCACCACCACTGCCTCCCTTGGAGCACTAAGCTTGCTCTCTGTGACTTCTCTCTTGCTTGTGTTTCCTCCCGAGTTTAGAGCAACTTTTATTTTTATTTTTTTCTTCTCTGTGATAGAGGGAATTTCTCTTTCAGTTATCTGGTCCTTTGAAGTCCTCTGGGGTTACTTCTCTCTTTGGAGAATTAAAACCTCTCTACTTCTCTAGGAAAAGGTCAATGGTTCTACAGCCATGATAGCAAGTAAATACCTTGAGATATCTTCAAGTTTTCTCATTGCTCAGTGGGAAGTCCTCTCACCTCTGAAAGCCAATAGTCCCCGATAACATTATGCTTTGCAACCCTGTTCCAGTAGGCTCTGTGTTCACCCCTGTGCACACACTATCACCACCCCATTCCCACATCTGCAACCAACTCAATCCCCCATTGCTACATAAACAAGGTCTCTTGCTCGCCTTGCTGGCTCCATGTCTGCTTGGTGAGGGTATCTGTGTTTAGGGAAAGTCACATTGAGTGGCCATGTCCTCTCATACAACAGGGCCAATGATCTGGGAAAGTGCCGCTCCAGACTTACATTTCAGGAAGAACATAGGTCTGACCTTCTCAGTGAAGATGGTTGTGAAAAGGCCTTAGCTAGGGGCTTGGGGGATTAAGAGCACTTAAGCCTCATAGTAGAGAGAATCATACACACAGATATCTAGGATTTTGATTTCATTCACTTCAGCTTTCATCTGAAGGGAAACTAACACAAGAGAACACCCTGGCTTCCCCAAAACTCTCGTCGGAAAGACAGTAGGACAGAGAAATGCCAGTGTGGAAACAAATCCTTCCTCAAGAGCTTCAACCCCAATACAGATCACCAGCAAATAAGGAACACAGTGTCCACAGCAATCGATTGACATTTCAAGAGCATGGAAGACTTTGCCACTGGAAACACTGGGATGCTTTACACTGTAGGTTTTATCTAGAATAGCTACACAATCATGGTAGGTGGCTGTGCATCCTGGGTGTCTCGGTGCTTTCTATGTGTGACTTAGTCCATCATTCTCGGAACAGGAGCAAGTGACAGCTGATAAGTCAGGAGCTATCATAAACTTCGGGCACAGGGCTCTCCAGCCACCTCTCAGGTTATTAATTAATTAATTTATTAATTAATTTATTTTTTTTATCATTCCATCAACTATATTGTGTCAACTAAGTACATTCATGAAGTCTGAGGACATATCATACTCTATCGTAATGGTTTCCTTCCTGGTCCCAGTGCCGGAGGCCTTCTGGTTGTAGCTGCCGGCATACAGAATGCAGCAGACTCGGTAATATTTGCACATTTCCTGGGCCACTTCTCCATCTTTGCAGTTTTTCCTGCAGTGCCCCAATCTTTTCAAGCATCTTTTCTCAGCACCGTAGTCTAAACAATCAAAGGAGAGATCAATGATTTTCGGCTACTGTTGCTGGATGATTCTGAACCTGGCATTCCACCCTATGGTCCCACCACTGTGACCGTAGCAGGACACGACCCTTAGGCTCCTTCCTAGCTGCAGATTGATAATACCATGCTTCTCCAAATAGCTGTTCCTGACTTTTTCCCCCCTGCCCATGTTTAGCTTTTCTCAAAGTATGATTGATCGATCACTCAGCAATGAAAGTAAACTTGTTACTTGTAAGGCATCAGAGACAGTCACTACAAAGCTCCCCAGACCTGTGTCAAGCTACCCATATCAAGAAACTTACCTGGGGCTGACAAGATGACTCCATGCACTTGCTATTTAGTCTGGTAGACCTGAGTTGACACTAAGTCCCTAACAATGAAGGGAGACTACGGACTCCCACAGTTTTTTTCTCTGATCTCCCATGCGTGCACTGTGACACCCACATAAGTGCTCTCCTCCCCCCTCAGGTAAAAATAAACAAAGGGATAGAAGTGAACAGCGATATAAAGAGGAATCTACCCCATGACCACGACTGAGCTGTTTGAGGAGGCAGGTTTTCTGGAACAAGAGCGTCAAGGTTTTAGCCAGGTCTTTGGGTGACCTCTAAAAAGCGATGGTTTTCAAGCCCTAGACTTTCAGAGTCCAAGGGAGATAAAAGCCAGCTCTGTCATCCGTGTAGCTGCCCTGCAGACATTTTGCTCGCCAAATTCCAGAACATGAGGAGACAAAGGACTTCCTTGAGAGCTGTAGCAAGACTTTTAAGACGCCAAGATGCCATTTTGGTCATTTCCCATGGTTCTATTACCTGGTATTACTTGGGGTAGAAGAGCAAGGACAGGAAGAGCCAACAGCAGAAGCCTCGTGGTTCTTGGGAGGTAGGACATAGATCCAGGCATCTAGAACACAGGGTGAATCTGGCCAAGACTCTTATTGGCCTTTCTGTTGTGTGGGCAGAGGGATGTGCATTGAGCCAGAGAGAGAGAGACGTAAATGAACACCCAAGCAAGACACCAGCCTGTTGGCTGCTGTGTGGCCTGAGCATCTGAAACAGTCCCTGAGAGCACAAGCGAAGCTTGTAAGCCACAGACCTGGAGGACATGTTTGGGAGTTCAGAAAGGGAAAACTCACCTTAGGACTTCATCCTTAGCTTCTCCAGGCCTCTTGTCAGGGTTCTATCCCATTCCCACAGTCCTCCTCACTCTAGACTAAGCCTGCTCTCAAGATCTCTCCTCCAGCCAGGTGGGGGTACATGCCTTTAGTCTTTGTTCTCTGGAGGCAGAGGCGGGTGAATCTCTGAGTTTGAGGCCAGCTTGCTCTACAAAAACTGAGTTCTATGACAGCCAGGACTACACAGAGAATCCTTGTCTTGAACACCAACCCCCAATCTCTCTTCATCAGTACCTCTCTACATTAGACCATGAGGTTGCTAAGGGTAGGCACAAAGCCCTCCTGAGACACAAAGCAACAGCTCAGTGAAAGCTTATGGAAATAAAGTGAATACATGTCCCTATAGAAACTGAAGTGCTAACCTCTGTTCCAACAGGGAAAGTGACTTGACTTGATAACAGAGCTGACTCACAATAGAGTGTGAGAAATTCAATGTATGGTGTGATTCCAACAGACAGCCATACAGAGTTACCCACTGTTGCCAAAGATGCTCCCAGTCAAAGGCATTTACAGTAACCTTGGATGTTGATGAGGAGGTCTGGGCATTGCCTGCAGAGACCCCAGCATCTAGATATGCCTTTAGGACACAGAAAACTGGTCTACCTTTCAAAGTAGCCTAGTCCCACAATCTCTTAGCCACTCCCACTATGGCCCTGTGTTTACCTATAAGGCTGAGGAGGTGGAGGCTGGGTTCATGTTGCTCTTGGTTTTGAAGACAGTGCTTCACTTCCTGCCCATGGAAGAGTGGTAAGCAGGTAATTTATTGCAGTCTGTGACATTGTAATTAATTCAATTGTGACCTTGGTGGCTTGAGATTGAGTTACAGAAACAAATGCTTGAAGTCCAACCTGAATCCAGTCACCTCAATGGTTGTGGTAGGAAATGATGACCACAGACAGAGACAACGCAGAAATGCTATTTGAATTCATTGGAGTACACAGAACACACTGGAGATCGGGGCTGGGATCTCTCAGCTGAGTGGCACTGGGAGGAGATTAGGAACATCTTTTATTTCCTGCAACTTTGTGGACCACCCTTGTTAAAATCAGACTCCAGATTTAATGAAAAGATTTTTATTTTTACTTATTACTTGTATATGTGAGTGTCTGTATGTGGGTTTGTACACAAGAGTGCAGTACCTGAGGAGGCCAGAAGAGGGTGTGAGATCTGGAGCTGGAGTTCCAGGGCATGGTAACCAGCTGACATAAGTTATGGGAAATGTGGTCAGTGCTTCCAACCACTACATCATCTCTTCAGCCACCAGACTTCAGATTTAGTTGTGCAGTCTGGTGGGATTTAGAGCTGGTTCAGTCTGTAAAGCATTAGACTCTTAATTCTGCTGTTTGTAAAACTTCAACATAAACTTAACACAGCTCAGTTTTATCACATGGAAACCAAGCTTGGATGAATGAGACCTGCATTCTCAACATGTATGTGGAATCAAATGAAATGAAGAATTTAGAACCTTTATGGTCCAGAAGCCGGCCAGTTTGCCTGCGAGCTTTCCTCATGACAGCTGACCTAAGGTCAGCCTTGGACATTGAGAGCTATTCTCTTGAGACCCATTCCAACAAGTACGTAGGGCTGGTCAGAGTTCAGCATATGTAGGACGGTGGCAAAGTCTAGCCTTCGAAAACAGACTTCTGTGCCAGAAGAACAATGAGACTGCTAATTTCTTTAAGCATGACTTGCAGAATATGTATAGGGCCAAATTCTAGAGTCTGTTGGTTTTTTTTTTTTTTTTGGGTAATAGTTTAAATATTCATTAATTCATTTATTTTTATTATTTTTATTATTATTATTATTATTATTATTATTATTATTATTGTGTGTGTGTGTGTGTGAGAGACAGAGGGAGAGATGAAGGGAAGGTGGAGGGAGCAAGTGTCGGAGGGTCATGTGTACATCCTGACACCATTGGTTTCTGCTCTGCTCCACCTCAGTGGGTGCGTAGGGGACTCACCAGCAGGTGTGATGATCAGAGACAGTCTAAGCGTTAGGTGGAGCTGAACGTGATAATTGTTAAACCTGCCAGTCTCTCTCGACTCTATAGCTGCTCTTTCCAGACTTTTTGCTGGTTTCTGGATGCTCATTTCAGGCATCTTCTGGGGAAATGACACCTGGTGTTCAGCTATATTCTCTTTTCTCCTGTAAGCACTCACCTCGTGTCACTGCAGGGCCAATTAGGGGGAAATACCAAATTTGCTTTTAGCAGTTTCCTAAAAGCCATCCTCTCAGTGAACAGATTCTAAATCACTGGATAAAAACTTAGAAGTTGGATTGTAGGATTGTTCAGAAGTTTGATTTTTAGTCTTAGGGTTTTTGGTTTTTTTTTTTTTTTTTAATCTGCCCCTCCCTCAACTTCTATACGGCTGTTTCCCATAATGGCCATCTTAATTTAGATTCCCAGCTGCAGCATGAGGGATTAACCTACCCTCTCTTACGTTCATATCTGCTTTCTTTTTGACATTAGCCATTTCAACAGGTGCCAGCAGTAACTTGATGTAGTTTAACTTGCAATTTTTGGCTGAGTTGGGGCATTTTCCATACACCTGTCTAAAGAACTGTGTGTGTTCTTTAGACAAGTGTCTATTGAGATTCCTTTCGAGTCTAGAAGCCACATCCACTGTTTTCTTTCTATAGAGTTCAGGCTTTTGTATGCTGAGGACTGATCTCCTTACTCTATACATGATGCAAGCACCTCCTCTCTGTCTGTAGCTTGTCACCTCAGGCTTCTGGCTGTCCCCTTGGCTGTTCAGAAGAACTCAAGTTTAATGGAATCCCCTCTGTCTATTTTTGCTTCTGTTTCCTGATATTTTGAGTGAACTTTAGAGTAGTACATCTTAGACTAGTGCCTGTGGTTTCCCACTATGCTTTCTTGTAGTCGTTTTGTAGTTTCAAGTTGACGCTTAGTCTGTGTGGAGTTGATCGCTGTAAGTGATGGAGGGAAGGGAATCTGTAAGAATGTCTATACAATGTGTGTCTTACGTCACAGCTACATTGTATCTATCTCTAGTTTTCCTGAATCATGAAGGGCACTTGTATGACCCACACATTCCTGTGTTTCTCTCTCTCTCTCTCTCTCTCTCTCTCTCTCTCTCTCTCTCTCTCTCTCTCTCTCTCAGAGAGAACAAGAGAGGGAACAGAGTCTCACACAGGCTAGGCAAGAGTTCTGCCCCTGAGATATTCAAGAGTTCTGCTCCTGAGACATTCCCAGCCATTTTTTCTTAAGCAAAGTTGGCAGAAGGACTGACTCCTTCGGCCATACTTTAGCCCCATTTCACTCGGGCAGGACATCAGACTGAAGTTTAGGATGAAAGACAAGCTAGTGATTTATAGGATGGACTAACTAAAGGTATTTTCCATGTTTTGAAAAGAGCTCTTAGGACCCTGGTAGCTGTGGGTAACACAACAAAGAAACACACACCAAGGAGTTACTTACATTGAACTAGAAGACAAATTAACACAAGCATCCACAATGGCTTCCCTTATTGCCTTTTTGAAGGCAGGCACTTGGATGGAGAACAAGGAGCCACAGACATAGGACACCAGCAAGTAGGCCCAAAAGAAATGGAAAACTGTTTGTCTCGAGGGAAACCATTTGGTATTTATATTTGAAAAAATTTCCACCATGTGCTGAAAGTTTTCTGTTTCCATCTAACTACTGGAATGTTTAGCATGGGTTGGTTGGTTCTGTGCTTTGGCACCTCAATGTCTGCCGGCAGCCCTGTGAGAACAGAGATGAGAGACGACAGAGAGGAAGCCACAGATTTAATGGACACTTGGGAGATACTTGAGCTGGCACCGCCTGCTCTGCAGAGGACCAAATTATTTTCAGCATAACTCTAACGTATTATTTATTGCTTGTGAGGTCCACTACTGGTGCGCTTCTGGTGTATCCTCTGAAATTATGACTAATTGCATTTTTGGGTGCCTGTGGCAGAGGGTCCATCTTGCTTGCAGTACAGCAGTAGTCCCCATTGCTGCATGGCTTTTTCACCCGCTCGCTGGATTTGCAGTGTTTCCTGCAGTGTCCTTTTATGACCCAGCAAGCTTTGCGGCACCTGTAGACTGACAAGAGTAAAGAAGGGCTGTAAATTCAAGATTTGGGGCCTCATCTGAAGGAGTTCCTTCAGCTATCTCCACAAGAGCTCAAACTCATTGAAAGGCGATTATGCAAGCAAAACAAAGAAAGGGTCAGCTGTGCCATGTTCTCAAAGATCTTACTATCTTCCTACCAAAGGAACTCACTAGCTGACAGAAACTGGGATGATCAAAAGCTGTGTGATTTTGTAAATAAATTAAGTCCACAACATGCTAACTTAACTCTGTGCCTGCTGGGTTATTATTTCCAAAGACACAAAATTTTAGCTCGAACAGGCCTTATGATTGTCATCAGAAATTTATTAATAACCTTTGCTTCAGGAAGAAGGAAGCTCTTGGAGGCAATGAGTGGGCTTATGGTGGTTCTTTGGTACCATCATGAACAAAAATGGCTCCCTGTAGACTCACATATTTGAATGCTTGGTTCCCAGTTGGTGGAACTATTTGGGAAGGACTAGGAGGTGTGGCCTCATTGGAGGAGGTGTGTCACTGAGGGGTGGGCTTTGAGGTTTAAAATAACCACACTTTTTTTCAGTCAGCCTGTTTCCCTTCATGGTTGTTGTCTCAATGTGAGAACTCTAAGCTCTAGTTCCAGCACTATGCAACCCTGCCTGCTCCCACGCTCTCCCCAGGATGGTCATGGACTCATCCTCTGAAACTGTAAGTCCCCCAATAAACTCTTTTTTTTTCCTGTAAGTTGCCTTGGCCATGGTATCTCTTCTCAGCAATAGATAAGTAACTAAGGACAGGTTATAGACTGTGGTAACGATCATACATTCACTTCCACTAGCACACATTAAGTACATATAGCTCCTGTCTGTCAATCATATCTTGATAAAGTAGCTTCAAAAATGAGCTGGCAATATAATGAAATCGGCATGGGAGACCCCGGACCTACAGCCATAGAGAATCAGTCGTCGATCCCCACTTTAACACACATCACCACCCGCTCTGTGAATTCAGCTCACTGCATCATAGATCTCTGGGACTCACTCCTACAGAGCTTCGGATTAAGCCAGTCAGAAACAGACTTGCAAATTAGCACTCCTGATGATTCAGTAGCTGGTGCTGATGGTGCGGGCTGAGAGAACCAATATGCTGTAATGGAACCTTTGTCATCTTTGAAAGACTATCCACACAACAGTCAATTCTCAATAGACGGCACCCATCTTACAGAGCCTGGGGTTGCCACGGATAAAACAGGTCTGTGAAAGGCTTGTTGGTAATCGTACATAAAACATCTGGGCAGTTCTAGTACTTCAAGACTCATGGAAGTTGTTACTAAGGTAACCTGTCTGTCAAAATGTGTCTGTTGCTGGGCTGGGGAGATGGCTTTTAATTTAAAAGCACTAGTTCTCAGCACAGGGACTCACAACTGTCTGTAACTCTAGTTCCAGGGATTTGGTGCCCTCTTCTGGCTTCTGCAGGCACTGGGCACTTGAATGGTGCACATCCATACACACGTGCAAAACAACCAAATGCATAAAAGAAAGCAAATAAATCTAAAATTTATTTTAAGAATCGGCCCACTGATTGTTAAGTGTACCTAAATGGATTTTCTAATGAAACACATTTTAATTACAAAAAATGAAATAAACAAATAAATCAGAAAACACATACAACATCATCCTCCATTTGCTGTGTCTGGATGTTGGATTATCAACCACAAAGGTTCTCCCAGAGTCACAGAGGTTTTTCATAGATGCATATCTATTGTACAAATGCCAGTCTCACACAGGCAATGCCTTTGATGGTGATCTTGGTCTTTGACTGTATTTAGCCACTCCCATTCCCTCTCCTCTTTTCCCTCTCTCCCTAGTCTCCTCCCTTGCCTTGGTCTCCCTTCAGCTTTCATGTCATCTACAGACCAATAGAAACAGTTTGTGGGTCTATAAAGAATCTAAAACCCACAAGTGAGAGGAAACACATGAAGCTGGCTTTTTTGTTTTGTTTTGTTTTGTTTTTGTTTTCCGAGACAGGGTTTCTCTGTGTAGTCCTGGCTGTCCTGGAACTCACTCTATAGACCAGGCTGGCCTTGAACTCAGAAATCCGCCTGCCTCTGCCTCCCAAGTGCTGGGATTAAAGGCGTGCGCCACCACTGCCCGGCTAGAGGCTGGCCTTTTTGTATGACTTATTTTGCTTAATATGATTCTAACAATCTTCTGGAAAATGATGCAACTTGATTCCTTTTAATGGTTGAATCAGATTCTGTTGTGTACACTGTACACAGCACACTTACCTTCTTATGGAGATCCAAGCGGATCCTAACCCCTGGCTGTTTCAAACAACTCTGCCTTAAACACCCAGTGCAGACATCTCTAGGATGTCACTCTAGAGTCCTTCATGTATATACCCAGAAGTGATTTAGCTGGGTCATATGATACGTCTACTTTTAGTTTTTTGAGGATCTTTTGTACTGATTTTCATGCTGGCTACATCAATGTACCTTGACACTAACAGTGTATATGGATTTTCTTTCCCCACATCCTCACATCTGTTGTTCTGTCCTAACTAGGATGAGATAAAATCCCAAAGTGTTTTTTTTTTTCCCCTCATGACTAGGAATATTCAGCGTTTGGAGAACTCTGGGAACTCAGCTGAGTGCTTAACCAGTAATGGCTTCTAATCACTGCCTCTGCAGGTACGGTGGTGCACACCTCTAATCCCAGACTTGGAAGGCCCTGGCAGGATTTAGAGTTTTCAACCAGGGCTACATAGTGGATGCTATCTTTAAAAGGAGGACAGAAGATGAGCGGGGATAGAGATGACACTATTGGCGATACTCTGCCATGCTTGCAGACCAGAACTGGAACCTGACATAACTGTCTCCTGAGAAGCATCATCCAGTAGTGAATGGAAATAGATGCAGAGACCCACAGCCAAACATCAGGTGGAGCTCAGGGAGTCTCACAGAACAGAGAGAGAGAGACAGAGAGAGATAGAGACAGAGAGAGAGAAAGAGAGAGAGAGAAAGAGAGAGAGAGAGACAGAGACAGAGACAGAGACAGAGACAGAGACAGAGAGAATTGAGCAACCTGGATGAGTCAAGGACACCACAAGAAGACCTACAGAGTCAACAGAGTCAACTAATCTGGCCCCGGGGGGCTCACAGAGACTGAACCACCAACTAAAGAGCGTGTAGGAGCTAGACCTAGGTCCCCTACACATTTGTAGCAAATGTACAGCTTGGTCTTCATGTGCGTTCCCTAACAATTGGAGTGGGGGCTGTCTCTGACCCTCTGCCTGCCATTGGATCCCCTTCCCCTACCCAGACTGCCTGGTTGGGCCTCAGTGGGATAGGATGTGCTTAGAGCTGCTGGGACTAGATGTCCCAGGGTGAGGTGATACCCAAGGGAAGCTTCCCTGTCTCTGAGGAGAAGAGGAGGGGGTTATTGGGAGAGGGATTTGTAGTGGTGGGACTGGGAGGAGAGGAAGGAGGGGGGCTGCGATTAGGATGTAAAGTGAATAAATATATAAATTGATGGGGAAAAAGGAGGACACAAAGCTGGGCTGGTAGGGAAGGAGGATCTGGAGGAGTTAGGAGAGTAAATATGATCAAAACATACTGTGCAAAATTCTCAAGGAACTATTTTTAAAATTACCTCCATTCTAATTTATTGCCTTATCTAATTTAAGAGGAAATCCATATAATTTTAGTTTAAAAAATGCTATTTAAGTATCAGGATGAAAACAGGTAAAAAGGAACAGTTAGAGAAAAATCTATGTAATGATGCTAAGCACAAATCTAGTAGATACTGCGCCTCTAATCCCAGCATTTAAGAAACAGAAGCAGTAGGCCTCTGTAAGGCCAGCCTGGTCTACTTAGTGAGTTCCAGGCTAGTCAGGCTATATAGAAAAACCCTGTCTCAAACACACACACACACACACACACACACACACACACACACACACACACA
>JANHMN010000002.1:213428488-213439032 GCA_030674055.1 Rhabdomys pumilio | reverse complement strand
ACACACACACACACACACACACACACACACACACACACACACACACACACAGCAAAAAGAAATAAAAATACATGTATCGAGCTCTGAAAGTTGATTTAAAAAAAAAAAACAGTGATAGTTTACTGGAGCACTTTGGAGTGTAGCAGGCTGGACTGTCGCTGTAGTGCCACCAAAAGCCAAAACCTGACTTTTAGTAGAAGCATAACTGACTTCCTGAATTGTGTATAGTTATCGGTGCACAGCTGGCTGGACCACCACAGGGAGATTGTACATGCAACTAGCACTTAAGAGGGTCTTTGGGACTTTTTCTAGTTAATATTTCTCTCCTATCAAGGTACTCTTGTCCTGACTTCTAATATCTCCAGACAGATTGCAAAGTAAATAAATAAATAAAGGAAAAATATAATTTAAACAAAGGCCTCCCATCTTCAGTGCTCAAGCCCTGGGCTGTGTAGTTTTGTGACACTGCGCTCTCCTTGTGGTCAGGGAGCCGCCTTCCCAGTTGCCCCTCCTTGAGTCTTGCTTGTTAGTGAATATGATTTGGTTTCTTTACTACAGGGTTGGTTTAGTAACATTTTTCTCCTTTCTAAGTACATGTGGTTTGTGTGTGTGTGTGTGTGTGTGTGTGTGTGTGTGTGTGTGCGTGCGCGTGCCTCTGTCACTATTAATTTTATTCACCGTGGTGACAAATATGATCGGTGAACTATTAGTTAATGAGACTTTCTTAGTGTCTAAAATGTGTTCTATTTTGGGGCTCATAAAGAATATCTGTTGGTCACAGTTCATGTTCGATAATTGACACTTTAAAATGTACTGGCCAGATCCGCAGTATGGTTCTCTTACTCGAGTGTGAAGGCCCGGGTTAAGGACTAGAGGTATGGGTAAAGCATGCCCAGGGCTCTGGGATTGGTCTCTTGCACTAGAAGATATTTCTTGGTGGATGGGATGAAGAACTGTGAGTACTATTAACTGTTTCTCTAAGAGGACTGTCACTTGTTAGTTTGAAGATGTGGAAGCTGAAATTACAAGTGCCAGTGTGTCCAGTTCCTTGATTACTAAGCATAACTCATCTGCTAATTATTTATGTATTTCCCCTTGAACTATTTTATCATATATGACTGATATTCTAAGTTTCTGTTAGGATGTATTTGCCTGAAATTATACTTTATTATTTTGATATTTTCATATCTTTATATCAATTTTATCTGTCATCAATTTTTTTTGATACAGGGTCTTTTTAAATAGCCCTGGCTGGGCTGGAACTCACTATGTAGACCAGGCCAGCCTTGATCTCACACAGATCTACTTACTTCTGCCTCCCAAGTGCTGGGATTAAAGACATGTACCACCAGGCCTGGCAGAAATATTTTTATTTTTAATTGTGTGTTAATTGTGTGTGTGTGCATCTGTCTGTCTGTGAATGTCAGATGCCTGTGGAAGTCAGAGGCATCAGAACCCAAGAACTGAAATTACAGCAGCGGTGAGCCACTCGACATAGGTGCTGAGGCTAGAACTCAGGTCCTCTGGAGTAAGAGCAAGTGCTCTTAACCCCTGAGCCATCTCTCCAGCTTCCAAATCTGTGTTTTTATTTAACCTATTATTTGAGTTATCTTTATCTCATAAGAGAGTATATGCTTTTATTTAATGAGTCAACCATTATAATTATATTTAGCCTTTACAATTTTCTATTTTTATAGTTTTTTCCCCTATTTGCCATTTTTAATTAAATAGACTAGGATTCTCACCTCTGGTTTGAAGCATCTACCCTAACTGACAGTCGGAGCTTACAATTGACTGTGGCTCACTACTTAGCAGGTAGTTTAGGAGTGTGCTCATACCAGCTGCCTTTCTCTTTCCTTAGATTTGGCTGTCTTCTCCCTACCCATGCTATCTAAAACTTAGAGGCAACTCAGACATTCATGCTCTCACTCTTGAGATGCCTGGTTTTTTCTCTCTTTTTGTCATCATGGGTTGTACTCAGGGCCTTGAACTACATCCATAACCCTCTATCCTGGCTTTCAAAATCAACTATAGAACAATAAACAATTGATCAGTCTTACATTTCATGAATCCCAATGTCCTTCTGGGTGCTTTCCTTGTTTATTTGAATTCCTCTTTATTTTCAAGCTAGATCTTTGTGTGACAAATGTTTGCAATCTCAGAAGCTGGAGGCCCTCTTCCCTAAGCTCCCATGTGTGAACAGCAGTGTAGACATATACCTCACTGTGGCACAAAGACCTTGTCTGGCCGGTGTAGAGTCTTTCTTTTTCTTTCACACCAGCTATGATGGAAGGTTTCTTCAGCCAGCTTTTTATAAGTTTGTATGACAAATGCCTTTACAGATCTTTTAAAGCCCCTAGAAAGGAATTTATTTCCTTGATATGTATGGATCAAAGGAGACTTTGAAAAAGTGCTCATAAAAACTTAAATCATAAAATTAGTCTTGATCTACCAAGTCGACTTCTGAAAAATTATTTAGAAAACTTCTTCCAAGTGTGAAAAACTCAGTTGTAGTTGTTGTTTGCTTTGTGAACGATCTGGAAATACTTCATTTTAACCCCCAATAGGAAATAGATTTATACACTTTCGGTTATCCGTATGATGGAACAGTATGTGACTTCTAGAATCATTCAAGGCAGACGTCAACCAAAATGTTGAGTATATACTGCCAAGATAAGGACTTTAAAAACAATGCATCACATTTTTACTAAATATGCATGTGAAACTACATATTTATATGGACTTTTAGATGCATAAAGAAAAGGCTTTTCACACACCAGAAGAGAGCCATCATCTCTTTTCTTAAAAAGCATCCAAGCTATATAAACAGTAATTCAAAATGCTGACCATTTGTTTATAGAATTATATTGTAAACCATTAACTGAGAAACAGACTTAAATGGCTGAGATAAATCAGCCAGGTCTACATTTTCTTCCGCATGATCGCTCTGTGAACACTTTCATCTCAGAAAAGAAGAACAGGGGCTTCATAGGAAGCAATAATAGGACTTAACATCTAAGAAAGGCTCCAAGACTCACCATCGGTGGAGACTGGAAAAATTGCTGAAGTAATACAGACCCCAGCGGGATCATTGGGACATTCATTGAAGCAAATAGCAGGGGAAGAGCTGGACATCTCAGACCCCTGCCCAACCCTACAGCCCCGGGGATGCTGAGCAGATACACTCCCAAGCATTCTTCGAGTAGTCCAGTAGATTTCAGGTGCCTCAGAGACTTCTGCCCACAATGAATGCAAGGCGATCATAGCCACCCCCCCCCCCAGCAACTCCCCCAACCTAACTCCCTCATCATTTTTCCTTGGTTCTGTTTACCTGGAAACAGCTGGCACAGGATAAAAAACACCAAGAGATTCAGGAGCAAGTATTTCATGATCTTTGAGAAGGTCTTAGCACATCCAAGAGTCCAGAACATTCTGGACTCAGGTTTTATTTGCTTCCATTGGGGTGGAGTCCAGAGAGTGATCCATGAGGAATGAATGACTCAGAGACAAGCATAAAGAGCATTGGTTCTTGGCCAACAGCAGTAAGTGATTGTTCACTACTCAAAACGGTATTCTAGGTACTTGGACAAAGGGCAGAAGAATGGAAGAGAGTTAGAGACTGCAAGTACACACAGAGCGGGTACATGCACTAGGAAGTCTTCCTTTCATGCAAGGGGTGTTGATAGACTTTGTTCCTAGCCTCTCATTATATATCAACATGTGTTACGTTGCATGGGGGTCAGCTGAAGACCCTTTGTGGGCAGAGGCTGCCCCTTTACTGTGTTTGTAGGACTAGAGACATCAATTGTAGGTGCCTTGTGAAAGAATCTTTCAGTGACATGAATGAACATATTTTTATATAAAGTTGGGTGATAGAAACCTGGAGTGCACTCTTCCTGTAACTGTAGCTGAATTTCTTGTGGCCAACCTTTCTCCAGTTCCTCCTGCCCCCTGCTCTCCATGACTTCTGGTGACAATTCTACCCTCTGTTCCATGAGGTCAGCTTTTTATACTCTGCATGTGATTTCCCGTCACAATTGGTTGAAGAGACCAATCTCTACCCAGGGTGTGTTCCCAGGGTCTTTGTTGAAGATATCTATGGTCATGTTGGAGACAAGCCTTGTTGTTCTGCTCTGTGTTCTGCCCCATGGTTCCATGGACTGTTTTCATACGAGTAGTGTGCTGTTCTGATTGCAACACCATTGTAGCATATTTGGCAGTCAGGTAGGAGCATGTTTTGAAGCTTCCTGCTTTGTTCTTCAAAATTGCCTTGATGTATGTATATGTGTTTCATACATCTCATTCATACATAAATTTTTGGCTTTTCCTTCTTGTTGTGAGCAATGCCATTGGAATTTTGATGGAGATTCATTGAATCTGTAGGCCAATTTGGGTAACGTATTAATTACTTTTCTGTTGCTGTAATAAAAAAAACATGTCAAATGCAACTCAGAGAAGGAATGGTTTATGTGGGCTGATGACTCCATCACATCATGGCAGGGAGGTCCAGCAGCAAGCAGACATGGTGCCTGGGGCAGGATGCTGAGAGCTTTTATTGTTTACCACAAACATATCCTTCACCATTACCACAAGCACAAAGCATAGAGAGCCAAGTGCAGGTAGGATGGATGATATGCTCTCAAAGTTGGCCCTCGGTGATACACTTCTTCCAGTAAGGTTATGCCTCCAAACAACTGGGGACTCAGTGCTTAAGCACGTGAGTCTATGATAGATATTCTCATTCATAACAGTAGTATAGACCTTTTAACAATATTAATTCACCCTCACCATGAGCATGTGGTGTCTTCCACTTTTTGCATCTCCTTCACTCTCTTCCATCAATGCTTTATACAGTTTTCATTGCATACATTTGGGCTGGTTTGAATAAGCTGTCCTGTATAGACTAAGGTTGTAGTTGATGGAACTGTTTGGGTAGGCGTAGGAGGTCTGTCTTGCTGGAGAAAGTACATCACTGGAGAAGGGTGTGGAGGTTTTCAAAGCCACACAATGCCATCCCCAGTTCACTCTCTGCCCAGTTTGTGGATCAAGGTACGAACTCTCAGCTTCCAGCTCCAGCCGCCATGTTGGCCTGATGCGCCTCTTCCCTGCCATGCTAGTGATGGACTCTAACCCTCTGAAACCATAAGCCCCAAACAAACTCTCCCTGCCTTGGTTATGGTATTTTATTACAGCAACAGAATAGTGACTGAGACCCATTGCCTCTTTGGTTTGAATGAGTGGAAGATCCTGAGGTTGTATCTTACCGATGGACACTTTAAAAAATTGTGTCCTATTTGTGTTTTTTTTTTAAATGAATACACCTGAGATTTGGTGAACCCCTTCAATCTAAATATTCACATCTTTCTTCAGTTGTGGACATAAAAGCACAAGGGAGTGTCAGAGCCTTTCCCCAAGTCAACAGTTTTTACCCTTTGTTATCCATTGGCCACTAGGAGCCCTCTCCCCTATATACCTCATACTCCATCCGATTAGCTATCTTTGGCATCCGTTTTCTTTCCCTTTAATGTGATTTTAAACTGATTGCACTGTTTTGAGTTCTAGAAGGTTTTTCTTATGCTTCATTTGTACTTCCTTGAGAGTCTTTGTTGTGCCAACATCTAGACTTTCATCTGGTTCTTCTATTAGTTTTGCTTCATCAAGGAGACAGTAGGAGTGAACAAATTGGCTCTGTCTGCACTCCTTGACCCTGTGGGGAGCCACTAATCATGGGACAATGGTTCATTAAATACCAGGGAGAGCAGGTGCTATGACAGATGAATTAATTGATCCTAGAATTTTCTTTTATTTTTTAAGATTTTATTTATTCATTTTATGTATATGAGTACACTGTAGCTGTCTTCAGACACACCAGAAGAGGGCATCGGATCCCATTACAGATGGTTGTGAGTCACCATGTGGATGCTGGGAATTGAACTCAGGACCTCTTGAAGAGCAGTCAGTGCTCTTAACAGCTAGGCCATCTCTCCAGCCCGATCCTGGAATTTTCATGCTGAGCTGAAAAAGTGGAGGCTGGTGGCCACATGCCTTCATCCTACTGGGCCAGGGAGATGGAGCTAGAGACTCCTTATCTTTGGTCTCACAAGTAATCTTATAGGATAAGCACCCAAATACAAAGTAGGGTGGATTGGGAGCATCTACAACAGATGACTGATACTGCTCTCTCTGAGCGAAGGGCTAGAATTCAGACCCATGGGCGTCTGTCATCAGAGATTTAGGACATGGACATACTTTCTGTGGCACAACCTTTTTCAGAGAGAAAGTCAGCTCCTCCCAGGATGATGCTTCTCTGCAACCTCTCTCAGCACCACTGGCTTCCCCTGGGCCTTGGTTTCATGAAGCATTCCTTCCCCCCGTTTTCAGGTTCAGACTCTCTCGACTGTTTCTCTTCCTTTCTCAGAGAGGGCTCCTTATCTGCTCTGCATCCTTGTCTGATATCCAGGGAGCACTTAAGTTCTTTGCCCTTAAGGACTTTGTGATGTATCAATAGTCTCTTTTATGAACTTCAGCTTCCTCTTCAGTTGATCAAATAGTGATCTTATTGTAATCTTATGTGGCTCAAGATTTGTCTATTAGATAGAGGGAACAAGTTCACAAGAGAAGCTATTTGCAAAACCCGGAAGTGTATTGGCGCTACCCCCACCTGCATCTTGTGTGGACACACTAGAGGTCCCTCCTCTTTACTGAATTTCTTTCTCAGAGTTACAAGGGAATGGGAAGGGGGGGGGGTGAATTATCAGGTTGGACGTTTCCCTGCACAATGTCTTATCAAGCTGAGACTTCTGTTATCTGGGTTGTAGCAAGCATAGTATCTGCTACTGTTTTGTTAAATGTAATTTAACATCTAGCTCATTTCTTTGTCGTGTGTGTGTGTGTGTGTGTGTGTGTGTGTGTGTGTGTGTGTGTGTGTTGCAGAGGCCAACCTCAGGTATCGTTTCTCAGGAGTGCTAGCCACTTTTTTTTTTCCAGACAGCGACTTTCATTGACCTGGAGTGTACCACTTTAGCTAACTTAGCTGGCCAGTGAGCCCTGAGATAGCTGTCTATTGCTGCCTCTCTAGCCCTGGCATAAGAAAGGCATGCCATGACATCTGACTCTTTTCTAATGTGTGTTCTGGGACTTGAACTCAGATCCCCATGCTTACAAAGACAAGTACCTTACCAACTGAGCTATATTCGTGTCCTCTTTGCTGTTGTCTTACAACCAATATCAATATCTTGGTGACTTAAAGGGGCAGCGGACACTCACACCTCTCCCAGTTCCTATGGTTTAGGGACTGAGGCATATCTGGGCTAGGTGATTCTGGCTAGGGCCTCTCCTGAGGTTACAGTTAGCTATCAACAGAGATAACAGGGATCTTAAGCCTCAGGGGATCTAGAAATTGTTCCTTTTTTGTGGATGATAAGTTGGTGTAGACTACTGGTGGATGACCTCTGTTTCTCTCTACCTGAAAACCAGGTAACAGATTTCCAGGGAGGGAACCATGACTAACTCTGGGAGATGGACAATCCTATTAGCATGGAGGGAATTACCACCACCTAAGAGATTTGTAAGGCTCATCTCTATGTCTGCAGCATTTCCAGAGAAGATTAATTAACCAGGAAGATCCAACCTGCATGTGAGCAGTGCTGACCCAAGGGATGGGGATCTGGATGGAATAAAAGAGAAAACAGAGGAAGCCAGTGACACTCCAGCGGTTCCCCTTTCTCTGTGCCTCTTGTCCAGCATGTGGGAGCTTCTTGGCTACACATCCCCAATACCATGAGGATCTTGCCAAGTACTTAGGGCCAAACAACCGTGCACCGAATTCTCTGAAGTTGTGAGCCTAGTTGAATCTTTCCTCCTATAAGGGTTTATGTCTAGTATTTTGGTCAGTTTTGAAAAGCTAACTTATTTCTCTGTCCACGTCTGCCTCCTTTCTCAGTGAATGGATTCCCACTGGTTTCAGGGAGCCTCTGTCCCACCCTAGCCACTACCGTTCTCCTTTCTTTGGGGGGGACTCAGAACCTGGCCACATACCACTTTGTTTAAAATTTATTCCCTCTTGCTTTGGTTTTGTAGGGTTTAAGTCTGTTTGGCTTCTTTCTCCTGTGGGTAATAAAGCATCTCCAAAAATTAGCTTCATAACTGTGAGACTTTGCTGGGTGCAGAAGGCGGTTGTAGGAAACCAGGTTATGAAATCTCTGGATTTGTCTGTCCCTTTCTCCAGGGGCCCCTTAGTTTGCTCCTCTGTCTCCTGTGTGTCACCCATTTGTAGGTGGATCTTTCTTGTGGTCTTTGGTGCTGCAACTTCTTCTGAAGCTCTGATGCTGGGTGGTGTAAATCCCCAACGCTGTTGTTCTTTTTCATAATGTTTTGGTTATTATAACTCCTTCTGTTTTCCATACAAAGTTTGGATTTTTGTTTTAATCTGAAGGCAGGTATGATGGCTTATGCTTGTAATCCCAACAACAGTCAGGAGGCAGAGGCAGATGCAGATGCAGAAGGATTGATATAAATTAGGGTCAGCCTGGGTTACAGAGTAAGATCCTAAACAAGAAGAAAGAGAGAAAGAAAGAAAGAAAGAGAGAGAGAGAGAGAGAAAGAAAACAAGAAAGAGAGAGGCAGAAAGAAAGACAAACCTGCAGGGATAGATAAGGCTTGTTTCCTGGGATCGATAAGGCTTGTTCAGAACTACCCTGGTGTCTACTAATATGGAGTCTCCAGGGACTGAGTACTTACTTCCTGAGCATCCTGACCTCACCTGGTTCTACTGTCAGGGGCACTCTAAATACACCCAACTTTCAGTTCTCCAACATTAGTGCGTGGGAATACCATTGACTTCTGTTTAGGACAGCTCAGAGCATCCTGAAAGGACCCCACTGCCACAACCTCCAAATCTGTCAAAACCAAAGGTTTCAAAAACACATTGCAACAAAACAAAACAAAACAAAACAAAACAAAACAAAACAAAACAGCTCCTTTAACAAATGAAGACAGGCGAGCTGGACACTCACCTGTAGCAGCGTTAGAGCAGATCCCCACCTGTCACTCTGTACAAAACCCACTCACAGGGAATCAAAGACCTTAACTTATGCATGAAACTTTGAAGCTGCTGGACGAGAGCCTGGGCAAACCACTCCACCTTGTAGGGACAGGCAAGGGGTTTCTGGAAAGGACTCCAGGGGCTCAGGTAATGAGCTCAAGAGTTGGCAGAGGGGATTACATGGAGTTTAGAATGTTCTGCATGGGAAAGGGAACATCACCAGTGTGAAGAGGTGGCCTATAGAGCAAGCCTTTCCCCATCCACTGCAGGCAGAGGCTTGGTGGCTTGTCATCACCCTATCAGTAAAGGGCTAAAGAACTACACAGGCGGTTCTCAAAAGAAGAAACATAATGGTCAAAAAATGATTTTAAATATTCCAATGTCCTTGGCCATCAGACAAATGCAAATTAAGCCTGCTTTGAGAGTCCATCTGACCAAATGGCTATCATCAAGAAGTTGAATGACAGCCAGGCACTGTGGTGCTGTGTGAGTTCAAGGCCAGCCTGGTCAGAGTTGTGTGTTCGAGGCCAGCCAGGGCTATGTAGTAAGACCCTATCTCAAACAACCAACCAAACAAAGAGATAAAATGAAGACCGATGAAAGGACCCATGTCCCACTGTCAGTGAGAATAAACATAGACACTGTAGCCATTGTGAGATGGGGAGGAGATGTCTTGGTTCCTTCTCTCACTGCTGAGGAAACACCTGACAGAAGCAACCTAAGAAAGTAGGGGCTTTTGGTGCATGGTTTGAGGGAGTAAATTCTTTTATGAAGAAGACAGTATGGTGGAAGGAGCAAGAGGCAGCTCTAGTCAGGTAGCAGAGACAGAGCCGGGACTCAGCTCTCTTTCTTGTTTGTTTGCTTGTTTGTTTTTATTTAGATTTATTTATTTTATTTAGTGTATATGAGTGTTTTGCCTGCTCCTTCTTGCTTTTTTTAAAATTTAGGTTTATTTACTTTATTTTATGTGCAGGAGTGCTTAGCCTGCATGTGTGTATCACTGCTTGCACACCTGCTACCTGAGGAGGTGAGGAAAGGCTGTTGGATCCCTGTAACTGTGGTTATGGGTAGTTGTGAGTCATCGCTTTGGTGATGAAAACAGAACCTTGGTCCTCTGCAAAAGCCACAAGGACTCCAGTCTCCTCAGCTGTCTCTTTTTTTTCATTCAGTGTGGGACCCCATGGGATGGTGCTGCCTATAGGCAGGGCAAGACTTTCCTTACTTATACCTTTCTGGAAACATCTGCATAGATGTGTCCAGGGGTTAGAATTTAAATTCAAATTTGACAATGAGGGTAAGTATATAAATTCCTCAGAGAGAGAGAGAGAGAGAAAGAGAGAGAGACAGAAACAGAGAGAGGAAGAAGAAGGAGGAGGAAGAGGAGGAAAAGAAGGAGAAGGAGAAGGAGAAGGAGGAGGAGGAGGAGGAGGAGGAGGAGGAGGAGGAGGAGAAGGAGAAGAAGAAGAAGAAGAAGAAGAAGAAGAAGAAGAAGAAGAAGAAG
>JANHMN010000002.1:213394397-213423186 GCA_030674055.1 Rhabdomys pumilio | reverse complement strand
AGGGAGAGGGAGAGGGAGAGGGGGAGGGGGAGGGGAAGGGAGAGGGAGAGGGAGAGGGGGAGGGGGAGGGGGAGGGGAGGGGGAGAGAGCAGGCAGGGAGGCAGGGAGGCAGGGAGGGACAGCTTTGTTGACTGGGTACTCTCCCACTTTTATGTCGGTTCTGAGGATCAGCCTCCTTCTCCAGGTAAGGAATGCACCCCTGTTGATGAGTTCTGCTCACCACGCAGTGTGCGCTGTCTTTGCTTTCATATGCACAGTATGGTGAGGGTCCTCTGGCAGCAGTGCTAAGGGCTGCCCTTATACTCTGCATCTGTAAGTTCCAGAGAAGAGAAGCATGTTGGAAAGAGGGATCTGGAAGTGAAGCATGAGGTAAAGCGCCTCTGAGGGGTCACAGAGAGGAGCGTTGTCAGGGTAACCCACTAAGGGTTTCACTGTCAAAAACCAACCTCTCTTGTGTTTGTTTCTGTATTTCAAGTTTTAAACCCACATCCCCCTCCGACGAGACAATCAAAAGATGTTGCCACATTGATAGAATTTATGGTATTTTATCTTTTCTGGAAGATGAAAATCCAGAAAGGTTCACTGGCCCTTCCAACTCCTCCCTAAAACAGAATAAGCAAGAAAATCAGCCCCAGAGGTTTCTAATCTAAACCCGATGCCAGCCATTTAGACTCTTAATAACTATAAAAAGAATATGGATACAAGTGTATCGTTTGTTTCCTGTCTCCCCGGGTAAGATGTCTGAGATGAATCTGTGCTTCCTTGCTTGCTCTATGGGTCTGTGGGACCCTGAGGAAGCCAACACAGTCCTCACGAGCCCCTTCCACAGCATCTGTAACCCTGGGCACTTGGGCCTGAGCCTTTCTCTCTTTCTATCTCGTCAGTTTTCATTTTCCATGCCTTTGCTTTCTTCAGGGCCTACACATGGCTCGATGCCTGAGAAATGCTCCAGAAACCCTGGCACGGCAGCTCGCTCTCATTTTCTTTTTTATATTCTTCTTTCATATGTTACATTCCAAGAACAATTTCTCTTCCCCCCACCCCTAGACTCTCCCTCCACCTCCCCTTTCTCTCAGATCCACTCTCCCATCTCCCCTCAGAGAAGAGAAGGCCTCCCAGGAACATCAAACAAACCTGGCATAACAACAAGACTAGACACATACTATCAAGGTCAGACAAGGGGAGCCCAGTGGGAAGAGAAAGGTCACACAAGCAGGCAAAGAATCAGGGTCAATCCCTACTCCTCCTGTTAGGACTCCCACAAGAACATCAAGCTACTTAATCATAACATATATGCAGACGACCTGGGTCAGACCCGTGCAGGCTCCCTGATCTCCGCCTGTTTCTGTAAGTCCCAGTCAGTTGATTCCGTGGGCCATGTTTTTGTGGTGTGGCCCTGAGCCCTCTGGTTTCTCCGACATTTTCGATGTTTCCCTTGAACAACAATGCATATTCTTTTTCAAAAAGCTTGAAGAAAGGATCTTTACAGCTGTCAGCAGAAGGAAATGGTGTTTGCTTGAAAATGGATGGTTTTCCCGATTTAAACATCACACAGTTTAACTGCACCAGAACATCCCGTGGACCCCATGAGATGGACAATCCGTGTGCTTTCATGTTTTCAGTTAACTCACCATGGTTACTCACTTCTAACTGGAAAGCACAAGTGGGTTTTACACTATTTTTTTTCACTTTGACAAATACAAACTGGTACAGCCCTTACAGGAAAGAGTATTTACTGGGATAGCTAGGAAAGGTTAGCATAGCTGTGTCCACAGCAGTCCAAGTTCTGAGTATTTACCCAGAGAAAATGAAGCCAGTATTTTCCAAGGACATTCATTCACAGTGAACCACAGTGGTCAAGGCAAGACAAACATTTTACGAAGCCAGGGTGATTTGATAACAAAACCCCGCTGAGCTTGTGGTATATAGTAATGAATATGATTAAGTCGAGATATTATCCAGCCGTTACAAAGAAGTGCAACAACTTTATACGTGTGTGACAACACAGATAAACTCAGAAGACAGTGTGCTAGCGAAGTTAGCCAGGCAGAGATGAAAACCTCCTAGGGTCACTTATCTGTAGACGCCATCGTCAAGCACACTGCATGGTCACCAGGGGGTGGGGGGGGGAAGGAGGGTGAGGAGACACTAGGCAGGGGCACAAAGGTTCAACTTCGCAAGATGAAAAAGTTGGCGCTGTCTGGAGACAAAGCACAGGGTCTATAAGAAGCAGTGCTGTGGACCTGCAATGACTGGAGAATCCACACAGAATCCCAAAACAGAAGAGAATAAATAAATGGTACCCTCCTGAGCCACTGGGTGTGCCGTTACCTGGCTTATGGGAAACATTTCACAATGTATGTGTGTGCATCAGAACTCTGTAAAGCTGAAGAAGATGAAACCATTAATTAGAGCAGATTATAAAACAGCCCATATTGTAAGAGTTCATTCCGGTAAAAACGTATGGGTAGAAAGAGATGCTGTGTACTATGCCATGGGTGCTGGATGCTGTGTACTACGCCATGGGTGCTGGATGCTGTGTACTATGCCATGGGTGCTGGATGCTGTGTACTACGCCATGGGTGCTGGCAGGTGAGGTCTAGACAACAGGGATCTGTGTATTTGTTTGTGCTTGGCTGTATTTTGAACACACATATCACATTTTAGACCACTGTCTAAACATGAAATGGGCGTTAAATTTTAAACATCAGAAAACTAACTATTTGAGGTGTAATTAAACGTAGACATTTATTTATCTTGAATGCAGCCAGGCCAATGGACCAGGAGTCATCTGAGAAACGTTCTAAACAAAGGAGTAACAAATAGAGCCAGGACTATGATTCTTTGGAAATGTAAATAAAATGAACAGATTCATGCGATTTTCCCTACAGAAAATGAAGGTGAAGTTAAAACAGTAGGAAGCTGAGCCAGCTAGACAACAAGCAAAGCAAAGGACAAATATTTCTGTGATGTGTAAATCTGTGTGAGAAAAAACAAAACACTGCAGAGAAAAGCGATCCACGAAGCCTCACTCTGGAAGAAACACAGATGACCTGGGCGCCGAGGCCTCCCCTCCCATCTTGGCAGCTTCAGGTGAAGAGTTTCTCTTGCTCACGTCCTTGGATTTTGTTCTTCCCTAGAACGACTATTAATAACGTTCACTTACTCTCATATTGTGTCCTGGTTACATAAACTGTAGATGAACCATGTGATCGCCTCAGATCTAGCAAACTTGGAAGGAATGGCTCATTCCTGGGCAGTACAAGCTGTTTCAGAACACAGGAGAAGTGTACAAACTATCCACACCGGTGTAGGAGGTTAGTGTTACTGTAATTTCTGAGACAGATAAAAGGAGAGAGGCAGGGGGGCAGGGGAGAATTATCTTGCTAAATATACATAGTATCAAACCCTCGTCAACAAATATTAAACCACTGTTAAAATTTGTGCCTCTTCCTACAGCTGGTCCTCTGGAAGAGAGTAAGAGACTTTGGAGAGCCCAGATACAAATGGGACATTGATGTTAGTATCACCTCCAGCCCTGGGATCAACAGCATCTTTGTTCAAACGCTCCATAGCTGAGGTTGCTTGCACAAGATCAAGCCAATCAGTCAACATTTTAGTACAGGATGGGGGTGGGGCTTTGAGCCCCTCCCTCTAAGTGAGAAGCCGTTGAGATTTGATGGATTCTGCTGGGAGAGAGAAGGAATCAGTTATCTTTAAGGATATGGTCACCAGAAGGTTGACTGTACTCCAATGGATGGCCCACACCCAGGAGTACATATACCACATAATTAGACTTGATGGTCCTTTTTTTTTTTTTTTTTTAAGACACAGAGTTGGGGAGGGGTAGGAAGGTGGGGAGAGATCTGAGAGTAGATGGCAAACATGATCAAAATGCACTGTATGAATTAATAAAAATATTAAAAATAACAATAAAAAATAGGAAACAGGCCATTTCGCTGCTAAAATCTCAACTAAAACTGTAAGTAACCAAACCCCACTAGAGGGTAATATCCCATGGCCAATCAGGACACAGATGAAATACATGAAGATGATTATATGCCAGAAAAATTCAACGGTACATCTCCACCTCAGTAGACAAAGATTGACAAACACTCCTCCCTCCCCCACCCCTAGACTCCCTCAGAACATATAAAAATGAATTTGTTTCGGAAGTCAATCATGTTAAAATATTTTAACCATTTGAGAAGAGGGACTTGGCTGGGCAGTGGTGGTGCATGCCTTTAATCCCAGCACTTGGGAGGCAGAAGCAGGAGGATTTCTGAGTTTGAGGCCAGCCTGGTCTACAGAGTGAGTTCCAGGACAGCCAGGGCTACACAGAGAAACCCTGTCTCAAAAAACAAAACAAGACAAGACAAAACAAAACAAAACAAAACAAAACAAAACAAAACAAAACAAAAACAAATAAAAAGAGAAGAGGAACTTGACAAGCATGGTAAAGATTAGATGTTTAACACACATACACACACACACACACACACACACACACACACACACACACAAGGTGGCAGGAGAGAGTGAGAGAGGGTGGGAAAAAAACAAGCCTGACTGGCCTGGAACTTTCTGTGGAGACCAGGCTGACCCCATACTCACAGACATCCACCTGCCTTTGCCTCCTGGATACAGAGATTAATGGTGTCACCATTACATTTGTCGAAACAGGAGTAGTTGATTTAAGAGAGGAATTTATGAATTAAGTTACTCTAAAAACCTTTAACATGCTTTTAAAGCATATGTGTGTGAGTGTGTGTGCACATTGCAAGTTCCTTGGAGGTCAGAAGAAGTCATTCAAGCCTCTGGAGATGGAGTTTCAGGTGCTGGGGTTGAACTCTGGTTCTCCAGAAAAGCAGCCAGCTCTCCTAACCTCTGCACCACCTCTCCAGTATCTGTATAAGGATTTGCAATGATGGCCCTGGTTCTGACTCTTTCCAATACAATATATAATCTTCCATGCCACTCCGAGGCCATGGACCCAATTTGAGCCTTATCTAATGATTTCTGCAATAGAAAAGCCCACTGTGTGCAAATAAAGCAGACTGACATTTGTAGTTGTAACGGTAAGAGATTTAGCTCATTCAATTCTCCTAGAAGTTTAAAAACAATTAGATTTTAAACAGGGTGTGTGTGTGTGTGTTATGGGGTATGTGTGTATGTGTGTGTATGTGTGTATATGTGTGTGTGTGTGTATGTGTTGTGGGATTATATGTGTATGTGTGTGTATGTGTGTGTAAATGTGTGTATGTGTGTTGTGGGGTGTGTGTATGTATATGTATGTGTGTGTATGTGTGTTGTGGGGTGTGTGTGTATGTGTGTTGTGGGGTGTGTGTGTGTGTGTGTGTTTGGTGTCTTCTGCAGTTACTCTTCACCTTAATTTTTGAGGCAGGGTCTCTCACAGAACCAGGCATTCTCCTTTTGCTAGACTGGCCAGCCAGCAAGCCCTGGGGCTCCTCCTGGCTCTGGCTTCCCAGAGCTGGGGCTACAGGCACACCAGACTCTCACGTGGGCTCTGGGGATTAAGCTAGCCTCATGCTTGAACAGCAAGCACTTCACTGGCTACGCCATCTCTCCATCCCTAAACCACTTAAAAAACATTATAATATGGTTTGGACTTTTTCGGAAACAAATCCTACTGTCTGGGCTTAGATATTTTTTTTCTCATCTTTCTGTCTGTGCTTAGTTTTGTTAAACTAAGAGGCCCCAGTGCTATTAAAGATTAACAGTTGGAGTCTCACGGAATCTAATTTGAGTATAATTATGCTCAGTTTGGTTAATTAACAATTCCTTCTAGTTGGTACATTTTCAAGCCCAATGTTACGTGACATTTCATCTATTCTTTAATATTCAAGTAATACTGATTTCTGTCTGTGGGAAAGATTTGAAATGTTCTGTTGTCGTTAAATATTAACGACTCAGTGGGGCTGACATTCCAGACAGACGCAGAGTTTGTGGTCAGAACAAAAGTCTGTAGGATTAAGGTAGCTGGCTTCTTATTTTGTTTGTGATTTTGAGTCAGAGCCTTGCTAGGTAGTGCAGGCTAGCATCAAACTGCCAATCCTCCTGCCTCCTGCTTAAAATATATATGATGTAAGTCCGTCTGTATCCAAGTCTGTACCAACCAGAGACCTACCCGGGAATCTTATTCCACCAGCTGGCCACCGGAGGGTGCGATGAGCCCACAGAACAGCAAAGGCTCTCTGTCTGGTACCCAGTGCGAGGCTGTGCTCTCTCACTAGATCAGACATTCAAAGGGAAAAGAGACATTGTGCTTGCCAAAGGGAGTCAGCCCTAGTTTGTCATAGAATTATCAATAAGGCTCAGGCTTGATTTAACTTAGCCAAATACTTCTTTATGGTAAGAGCCGTTCAACCCCCTCATTTAAAAAAATAAAGTACTGGAGACAGTAAGCACTAGGATGTCAGTGATGAACATGGGGTCTCATAGAACTCATGGTTTGCTATAGAAACAGAGTCCCATGTACGATTCCTGGTGTGCGGGAATTCCAAAGATCCACAGAACATAACTCTCTAAGGCTGCAATCACCATCTATTTGAGCATGTGACATAACACAAAGCAAACCTCTGGCACTCAGGTGCCCAGAGTGTTCCTTACCTTCTGACAGTAAGACTTGAGGGGGGGGGGAATGCTCACTTGTCCCTAGGTCCCAGAAGGCCTCGCCCCCAGGATTCCTTGGTCTAGCTTAGAGGAGTCCCATACTGTGGTTGGTGTTTCACACTGATGTCTTCTCAGCTCCTGGGCCCTTGTGAGCTTTGCTGAATGAATTCAGATAAGACACGTGGAACATAGAGTGGAAGACAGTTACAGTTTATTACAGAATAGCATGAGGTCACTTCGGGGACATCAGAGAGCAGTGGCTAAAGGGAGCAGTGATGACCAAACGGCTTGCACAGGATGAGAGGTGACAGTGGCCAGAGAGACCACTGAGCCAATCTCCATTTTTAGCTCTAAACTCTGTAGAACAGACAGATTTCTTGAGACATTTTCCTGTCCAGGTGATCAACAGGCACATTTGGGCTGGTACTCTTGAGAGTGAGCAAAGGCACATAAACCCTGAGGCTAGGTAAGAATTTTCTGTTTAGATTCCTAGAATTGGGTTTAGATAGTTATCAATTAATGGCCTTCAGGCAATTCAGAATGTCTTTCCTATGGCTAGAGATAAGACTCCGTCCCAACCACTGACCAGAGAGAGACTCGATGCTGCTGTTCTGAGTTTTACAAGTCAATGGTTATAAGAGGGGTGTCTGGCCCTAACAGCCTTCAAGCCTGCCAATAATTATCTTGCTGTCTAAAAACAGCACATATTTGCATTATGCCCTGAATTATCTGATTCTCATTGTAGATGTGTTGAGATTGTCGTCCTTTTTAAGTGATTCTGTTGGTTAGACAGTGGGAGAAAACCATCTAGCAGGGCTGGGGAGATGGTTCAGTGGGTAAAGCACTTGCCACATATGCATAGAACATGGCCTAGGCATTTATTCATAAATAAGTTTCAGAGTCGTTATTTCAGGAACTGGGATATGAGTACAAAAGCCTGTAATTACATCAGATATTTACATTATGATTCATAAAGTTGTAGTTATGAAGTAGCAACAAAATAACTTTGTGGTTGGGGGTCACCACAACACAAAGAACTGCATTACAGAGTCACAGCACTAGGGAGGTTGAGAACCATTGGGCTAGAGCCCCACAGAAGCCCATAGGTGCAGAAAGGCTTTGTATTCTCTTGTGTGTACCTCCCATAAATTTGGGAGAAGGAAGAAAAGATTTTGAATATGTATACTGTAAAGAAATGATACATGCTCAAAGGAAAAAAAAAAACCTTGCCCTGATTTGGGCATAATTCCACGTATAGAAATATTCTGTTGAAAAATAGCAATTCACAAATGCATACAGCTGTTATGTGTCTGTTTGATAAAAGGATGTGAAGTGAGCTGGCCAATAAACTAAACCCAGGACCAATGGCTTCCAACACTTCGAGGAAATCTCGGTCCCCGCCTGCTCTGGGCTGGAAACCACAGCTTACATGCAAGAGTGCTCTGACTCACTGGGCACTAACTTCCTACTTCCTGCTTTCTCAGCCTTGGAAACCACAATTCTGATTTCTATTTCTAGAGGTTTGATGACTCTCAGTACCTCGTAGGAGTGGGATTCTGCATCTGTGACTGGATTCTATCTCTTGGCACAGTGTCTTTGAGGCTCGGTGATGTCAGAGCATGTGTTGGAACTGGAGTCCCTTCTTTTACAGGCAAACCAATACTCTGCTACACCCCCACACCACACTTTGTAAATCCCTCCAACCAGTACTGAGTGACAGGTCTGACTGTTATGGATGATGTCACTGTTGACATGGGCTTTGAAATCTATGCTCTTTGGGGAATACACCTGGGAGGGAAACTTTGGGTATAACTGTTTGAGGAATTAACACTCTGTACTGTCTTGCACAGTCCCAGAAATCACTTCCTATTGCCACCAGGGATATAAAAGGACGTGACTGTGTTCATTCTTGACAATATTTGTCAACAGCATTACTCTTGTCTTGAAATAGCATGCATTCTCAGAAGTATGAGATGATGCCTCACTGTACTTTGAATTAGAATTTCTCTTATGGTTAGTGATGGTGAGCATATGTCTGTGTGTGCCTGTGTGTGTGTGCCTCTGTGTATCTGTCTGTCTGTGTCTCTCTGTGTGTGTGCCTGTGTGTGTGTGCATCTGTCTGTCCATGTCTCTGTGTGTGTGTCTCTGTGTGTGTGCCTCTATGTTTGCCTGTGTGTGTGCCTGTGTGTGTGTGCCTGCGTGTGTGTGTGTGTGTGTGTGTGTGTGTGTACCTGTGTGTGTGTATTTGTCTGTCCATGTCTCTGTGTGTGTGTCTCTGTGTGTGTGCCTCTGTTTGCTTGTGTGTGTGCCTGTGTGTATGTGTGTGTTGCTATGTGTATGTGTGTGTCTGTATGTGTTCCTCTGTGTGTGTGTTACTGTGTGTATGTGTATGTCTTTATGTGTGCCTCTGTGTGTGTGTGTGTGTGTGTGCGTGTGTGTGCATGTGTGTGTGTGTGTGTGTGTGTGTGCACACTCATCTGTGTATGCACCTGCTGAGATCAAAAGTCAACACCAGGTATCTTCCTTCTTTCCTCCCCACTTTACTTTTGGGAACAAGGCATCTCACTGACCTGGAGCTTGTGGATTTGTCTAAATAGCCAGCCACTGAGTCCCAAGGATCTGCCTGTCTCTGCCTCTCTAGCACTGTGGATTCAGACATGCTGTCAGGATGGAGATATTGTGTAGGTGTGAGATCTGACCTCAGGTCCTCATGATTTACAGCAACCACTTTACCCACGGGCATCCCCCAGCCCCAGGGGAATCATTTTGTGCTCATTGGACATTCCTCACATCCTTTGTCCTTTTCCCCACGCAGCTTTTTGTTGTCATCTGGGGTTCTTGGCTGTTTGCTCAAATATTGCTTTGATGTGATTTATTTGGTGGCATAAGGGCGTTTTGCCTGCAAGTCTATCTGCACCACGTGTGTACCTGGAGTTCATAGAGCCAGAGGATCCCCTCGAGATGCCAACAGTTGTAAATTGCCATGTGGTTGCTGGGAATTGAACTCTAATCCCCTGGAAGAGCAGCCAGTGCTCTTAACCACTGAACCATTCATTCCTCCAGTCTCTCTGCCCAGTTTTACTGAGGAAAAATGGACAAGGACTGAATATTTGTGTAAGGAACCTTAAACCTCCTTGCATTTTTATGATACTATGTAGTTCATTTCTTTCAAGCAGAGAGCTTTCTAGTAAAGACTCATGGCCAGAGATTACTTGTTACAAGTATTCAGTTTCTCATTGTGTGAGTGAGGAGGTGTCGACTGACTAAAACTCTGGGCCTGCTTTGCACACACACCCCCAGCTGGGACTTCTGAAGCATTGCATCCTCCTGCTTGGTTAAGGTTTTTTTTCCAAAACCCTTTCAGTTCATTGCCTCTAACCCTGGCCCATTTCCAAAACCAACAGAGGCAGGGCCCTGTTCTGCTGCAGTGATTCCTACCCAGTCACCTGCAACACAGCCTCTGTGCTTCTTATCATGCCAGTCCCAAAGCCATACTTTATGACCCTGGCTGTCCTGCTGATCCTGGTAGACAAGACCACAGGTAAGTCGGGTCTCTCTAAGGTTCTGGGGTCTCACCTGTAGGTTGCAGATGATGCAGTATCAGCTATGTCAGGATCCCCCTTAATTTTCTCTCATGGCGAACTTAAGGTTCTTGGCCTGTGTTCCTGGCACCATGGAGACTCGAGGCCTGAAGGGCATCAGGAAGTGCTCTAACTGGGATGGGAGCCTGGTTCGTGGTGTAGGTGTGGGAGGCTGGGAGGAGAAATGACTAGATGTGGGATAGTGAGCGGGATGTGGGGCATGGATGTTAAGACCACAGAGAGAGGATGATGGCAAAAGTGAGTGGGGGCTGAGCAGGAGACAAGCGGTTCTGCTGTGAACTCAGTCTTGGCTGATGTTCTGATGTCACGTGGACAGTGAGTGGTGTTTGGTGCTGAATGGAGCTGGGAAGGGTTTAGTGAAACTAGGAATTGGGATAGAGAGTGTCTGTATATGGATTCCGTTGAATTGATGCTATGAATTGAGGTTGGGTGACTCCGTTGAATTGATGTTATGAATTGGGGTGGGTGAATTTTATTGGACTTGTTTCTGGTAGGTTTTATAAGTGCCATATAATTACTTAAGTAATTAATTACATTATTAATTTATATAATTTAAATAATTATTTGATAAATATCATCTTATTTATTTATTAAATGGTTAATGATTTTATGGACATCCCATGTGTAATAATTTTATCATTACAAAACCATTAGGGACTTGGCCTGATTGTTTATTTTATCGTAAAGATGATGCAGGACCAGGGGGTTGGAGGAAGAAGCATGGAGCCAGCAAAGGACAGAGCCCTGGTTTGACTCCAGATGTTTTGACTCTGGGTCCTGTGCTAAAGGAGACTGTGTTATTTCAGTCATGATTTCTCACCTCTAGCATCACTGCTGCACAGAAACTAAGCGTGGCTGTGTCTTCTCCAGGTGGCCTGTTCAGGTTCCGCGGTAGCCAGAGGCGAGAGCCATGGATTTCATGTGAGCTTTACCAGGGGATATGCAGAAATGCCTGCCAGAAATATGAGATCCAATACTTAACCTGCCTAAAGAACAGGAAATGCTGCCTCAAATTTCCTACGAAGATTACCAGTTTCTAACTCTGCAAGGGAGCCTGGCTTGCCCACCTCAAATGCTTCAAGCTACTCTCAGGTTGGAATGTCACCAGCATCGTCCCTTCTTGTAGTAATTTATCCCATGTTCTGGAATGTTCTCCTCATAAAAATGCACTTCCTCTCATGTGTGTGTATCTTTCTCTGTGTGCGGTCATCACTGGCCAGGACAGTTTAGTCTGGGAGCTGGGTGGCCTTGTAGTATGGAAGGGAACTGTGAAAGGGAGGAAGAAGGAGGGATGGAGGGAGGAAGGGAGGAAGGGAAGGAGGGAGAGAGAGTGAAAACACAAATGAGATACCAGGTACTTCCTGGGATATAAAGGATGGAGAGGCTGGAGTAGCTGGATTTTCTGTCCTGTTTTGACCTCATTCTGAAGGCTACAGAAGGGCTCAAACCATTGGCTTGAATTCAGATAATCCAGTGACATGTGCAAGAACTCATGCTATCCCCTCTGGAAATCCCAAAGAGCCAAGACATAGCAGCAAACTTGCTTGGTCTCCCCAGGACTAATACTGCCTGCTATGTCTGATGCAGTGTCCTTAAGAGAAACTAGAACCAGATGGGCAGGCAAAATTGAGGACAGGAATTTGTTTTTAAAAAATTAGATGTTTCTACTCAGTGGACTGTTGGGCATGGCTCATCCCTGTTTCGAAGTCTTCCAGTTTCAAAGCTGAGAGTCTGTCTCTGGGTGTAGTGATAAGAGACAGAGATGACCATGTTTATGGTCCATAGTGTAAGACCACACTTGTACTCGTGTTAATAGAAAAGGAGCCAGTACATATACATTGTAAACAGCTCAGTACACATGGAATGGTAAATGTGTCTGGGTTAACCTGTCCTCCAGGTTCTACCTAGGGAGGAATACAAGCCTTGAGGGTATACAAACCCAGCTGCACAGAGAGTTGATACAGGAGAAGCATGGAGGTAATGTTAAGGAGAGAGGTCTTAAGACTCAGAGACAAGTCTGACCACCTGACCATCGGGCAAGGCTAAACTTGTCTCAATGTCTGGCCTCTGCTGCCCTCCTTACCTGAGGAGGAAGATGCCACAGACCCTTTACTTCTGCATCTTTCTTGATGCTAAAGCCAGAACCACGTGACCCAAAGCTGTCAAACTCTTGTTTGCTGGGGCTGGAGCCTTGGCCCCTGGTTGACGCTTTCCTTTATTGCATAATTTCCCTTTTTACAAGTTGGAAGCTTCTCAGGGTGAGATCTTGCCTGGAGGTCACTCCATTTCATATCAGGCTTTTCTTTAAGTTTTTTTTTATGTCCTGTAGTTACAGGACACAGCTCCAGCATTACATTTCGTGGTGCTTCTTCTCCTCAAACTGTACAAGCTTGCTCTTCTTCGTTGTAGGTCTGCACAGAAATGATCATTAGTGATTCCAGAACACAGTCAACACTAGGCTGTCTTGAAATCTCCTTATCAATAAAATCAATCAAAACGTTCTCAATTTAGCCTCAGACAGACTTTTAGGACTGAAAGAGTTAAAAAAAATTTTAAACCTTCCACAGATGGAGTCAAGAGTGCAGATCAGCTTGTTCTGCACTCTGGGTCCTAGGAAACTAGCTATCCACAAGACAAAATAGATAAGATAGGAGTTCAGAGCTAAGAGTTCAGGTCAGCGTGCCCGTGCACCCTGGAAACCAGGAACTGAACTGACCACAAGATAAACTGAATAGGGTTTGATTCTTAAGAGAACAAAGAGATACTTCCCCATGACCGTTTCTTGAACCTGTCACGGAAACTGAACACTGGATAGGTACTTTCTATAGATACTTAATCATGATTCCCCCCTCATCTCCCCTGAGTTTCGGTTTTTCCCTTTAAAAGCGCTTCCTCTTCTCTGAGTGGGGGTCGTACTTCATTGCTTGCCTCTGCATAGGACAGGCTAGAAGTGTGACATCAACGCATTGAAATCAAATATACCTCTTGCTGTTACATTAAGTTCGGTGTTTTGTGAGTTTCTGGGGTGGCCGTGAATTCCCGGGGAAGAGAGAGGGAGTTCCTCCCTTTCTGGCAGGCCTTACAGGACAAGGACAGAAATCAGCTACATTCTTTGCCAAAATATCACAAGAATGGTTTCTAAGTAACCACTGATATTTTTCCCCTCTGAAACCTCTTGAGCCGAGTCTCCACAGCCCACATTGCTTTCAGCATCACTGTTCTCTTCACTCCTACTAAGATGGCCACCGAGCCCCACTTACAACATTCAACTGCTTTCCTGATCCAAAGTCCTAAAAAGTAGCTTGCTCTGGCCTGTCACAGCAATATCCATCTTCCCCAAATCTTCTAAGTTACTGTTCTATTGCTGTGATGAGGCATTATGATCAAGACAACTTTTAAAAGCACTTAACTGGGGGATCACTTATGACTTCAGATGGTTAGTCCATAATCACCACGAGGAGGAGTATGGTGGCAGGCAGGCATGGCATTGGAATACAAGCTGAAAGCTCACATCTGATCCACAAATTGGAGGAGAGGGCAGGAGGGAAGGAGGGAGCGAGAGGTCCTGGTGTGGGCTTTTGAAAGCTCATACCTTGCCCCCAGTGACACACCTCCTCCAACAAGGCCACATCTCCTAATCCTCTCTAAACAGTCCACCAGTTAGTAACCAAGCAGTTGAACAGATGAGTCTGTGGGGACCAACTCTAACTACCACACCTCCCGTGTAGTGTCTGGCACACTGTGAAATGTCTACTGTGCGATACAAACTCTTACAATGTTTGACTTCTCCTCCTCTTCCAACAGAAACTTCTAGAGCTAATCTTTCCAAAAATGTTCTCTGAGTTCTAAATTCCTGGTCTCATGCAAATTGGAATCCAGCTTTTTTGCCTGTTACTCCACTGATGATGGGCTTTGGTCACCATGGTTACTTTGTTGACGAGCTCGCCATTCTTTACTATTTCTTTGCCTTTAGGCTGTGCACCAAGGCTGCTTTCTCGCTCTTATCTGCCTTAGCTTGTTTTCTGGGAGTTCTTTCTTGGTCATTTTTGGAGTTTTATCTTTCATTTGCCCTATGATAATATGATAGTATTATTTATTCTCTTTCTTTCTCTCCTCTCTCTTCTCTCTTCTCTTTTCTTCTCTTCACTTTCTCTTCCCTGTCTCCGATCCCTCTCTCTCTTCTTCCTGTCCATCTCCTTCTTCATACTCTGAGTACTAAATGACCAATGAGGGTGTGTTCTTTAGTCTTTCTGTCTTTTTTTCCTGTCTTAGTTTGGGTTTCTATTGCTGTGAAGAGACACCATGACAGTATCAACTCATGAAAGGAAACCATTTGCCGGGCGGTGGTGGTGCACGTCTTTAATCCCAGCACTTGGGAGGCAGAGGCAGGTGGATTTCTGAGTTTGAGGCCAGCCTGGTCTACAGAGTGAGTTCCAGGACAGCCAAGACTATACAGAGAATCCCTGTCTCGAAAAACAAACAAACAAACAAACAAACAAGGAAACCATTTATTTGGGGCTGGCTTACACTTCTGAGTTCAGAGGTTTAGTCCATTGTCGGAATGTCAGGGAGCATGGTAGCATGGAGACAGACATGGATCTGGAGAGCAGCTGAGAGTTTAACATCTGGATCTGCAGGCATCAGGAAGACAGAGACATTGGACCTGGTTTGAGCTTCTGAAACCTCAAAGCCTACCCTCATTGACACAGTTCCTCAAACAATGGCCACATCTGCCACAACAAGAAGATACCTCTTGATAGTGCCACTCCCTAATGACCAAGCATTCAAATATATGAGCCTGTGGGGGCCATCTTATTGAAACCATCATTCTTTTTTTCTTTTTCTTTCACTTTTATTTATTTATTTTTTTTCTGAGACAGAGTTTAGCCCAGACTGGCCTCAAGTTCTGAATCCCAACTGAGTGCTGGGATTACCGGTGTGTATCACTCTACCTGGCTCTAAGATTGACTTTTACCTCGAATGGGGCTTAAGGGCCTGTTGGGAAGGTATAAGGGTATTTATGTCTTTGAAATTCACTAGTGCTAAGATCATTTGTCACACAGAAGGCAGGCGTGGCAGAAGCCAGGTTTTAGGGCAAAACAAATAAATTGGGGACACAATGAAGAATCAGAAAAGAGAGAAATAAAATGTAACACTTGGAATGTGATCCTGGATTCAGCATGAGAGCTGAGATGGGTTCCTATGCCTCCTGTTATAGCAGTGTTTAGAGACAGAATACAGTTGTGGAATTCTCCATTTAAAGCCCAGAGTCCCATCTCTTTGATTTCTTTGCATCTTAGGCAAAGAAAATGACAGAGTCTAAAGAGTTTGCCCTTTCTATTTCTGCTCAGTAGCTACAAAATCTTTGGCATTCTGTATATCATGGTCCTCAACTGTATACCCAGAGTCTCACCCAAATTTTATATTCATATATTCAACACAGAGAAAATGTTCAGACTTCAGAGCCACACACCAGACTGCATTTCTCTAAATTTTTTTTTGTTTCTCTTCTATCTCAGGCTCAAAATGCTCCCAAGTGAACTCCAGAGTCACCCCTGGCCTTTTCCTCTTCTTTCCCAGTCATGGACGTCCATGCCTTGTCCTGAACAGAAACATGGGAACACAGTCTCTTCCCAGCTCATCCACAATCACCATGGCAAAACCATCACATCGATTGGTTAGCTGCATACTGGCAACATGCATACTGGCCTCAAATTAATAATGAAATTTTAATTGAATAATTAGATGGAGGCACCGCTCAACCTGAAACTTCTCAGCTAATGAAGAAGCCTTGAATTAGTAACATTATTCCAGTAGTGTTATGAGCATATCTGGTAGATCTCACAGGGTCACTAATAGCCATGTGCACCTTTGACTAAGATACGCAGAAGCTTTGTAGAAGTGAGAACTATCTTCTCAGTCACTCAGTGTCATCACAGAAATTCTTCCTTAAGACTTAGGCAAGATACTACTGTAGATATCAGAACAAAGAGACGAGAGGGCATTTTCTGATTGAACCTGCTTGATTCTCACCTGGTAGAATGGGCAGCTTCAAATGTTACTGCCTTTTATACTGTCAATCAGGGGGCTTTCATGGCTGTGCCCCATCAGTGGGAGATTTGCTCCCCAATCTCAAATGTAGGCAAGAGGGACACTGAAAATGAATTATTCTTTTTTAAAAGAATTATTTATTTATTTTATGTATATGAATATGCTGTAGCTGTTTTCAGACACCCCAGGAGAGGGCATCAGATCCCATTATAGATGGTTGTGAGCCACCATGCGGTTGCTGGGAATTGAACTCAGGACCTCAGTGCTCCTAACCTCGGAGCCATCTCTCCAGGCAAAAATTATTCTTTTTTTTTTTTTTTCTTTTTCGAGACAGGGTTTCTCTGTGTAGCTCTGGCTGTCCTGGAACACACTCTGTAGACCAGGCTGGCCTCAAACTCAGAAATCCACCTGCCTCTGCCTCCCAAGAAAAGATATTCTTAATATAAATGTAAACTGTGAATTAATCTGGCAGCTATATTTATTTACCTTATGCTAATCCCCATTAACTTCACACACACACACACACACACACACACACACACACACACACACAAACAAGATTTATTTAAGACTATTCCTCAATTGCTGAGCAGTTAAATGATATATCTGAAGCTTCTGTTAATTTGGCTTCCTCTCAGCCCCGCCCCATGATGCTTGCATATTATTATTAATCTGGCTCTTTGGACCCCTTCCTCATGACTCCAATTCCCCTGTCCCCTACACACATCTGACTCTCCCTCTCCTTTCTCTAATGGATGTCCCACCCTATTCTCTTTTCTGCCCAGCCATTGGGTGATCAGCATTTATTGACAAGGGGGAGACTAGATGGTAAGGACTGTTTACACAAACCTGACAGAGGAGATTCTTGGTATAAACATTACAATGTTGTGTCCAGGTTGAAACTAGACGTGAGGGCAGAGAAATCAGCATTTGAATAACCCAAGGGTACACTTTACACAGCTTAAAAATCATTATGCCTACAGGACACAAAGTGAAACTTCATACTGAGTGGAACCCTGGATCATAGAGAATAGGAAGGGCACATGCTTTTTCCATGGAGAACCCATGCTTTCTGCCTGGTCTTGCCATTGCTCATGGAGGCCTTACCACATCTGCCTGCCAGAATTGCTGAGGCCCCATGTCTTTGCTTCCTCCTCTTTTAAATTAGAGCCCTTGCTAGTTTGTTTTCATGCTGTCATTTACACTGAATGTCTGTATGGGGTGTGGGTGGGAGAGCTTTGCTTCGGTTTGTAGCTCTATGAACTAAGACGCAATTACGGAGAAGCGGTCTCAGAATGGTGGTGACTACCTCTCTTTCTTTTTTTCAATTTTAATGTTATTTTTACCTTGTATGTGTGTGGGTGTTTTGCCTGTGTGTATGTCATGCACCTCATGTACGTACACCTGGGAAGCCAAGATAAGAATGTCCGTTTCCTGAAACTGGAATTATAAATTATTTTAGTCACCATGTGGGTGCTTGGAATCAAACCAGGGTCCTCTGGAAAAGATACTTAAAATAAAAATGTAACCCTGATTAACCCATGGCCTAGGGCTTCAGAGGAAATTAGGTCTTTCTGATATGTCTCAAAACAAGATGCCCCAATCACCACTTAGAGTCACTATCCTGAGTATCCCAGGGGAACTCGGGGACTAGCAATGATGTGCAGTGTGACCAAGACAACAGCTTTTAAAAGTTAGGCCAATGAGATCTTCAACCTTGTTGTAGTGTGTGATCTAGACATGTTGTGTCATTCGGTTTAAATGAGCCAAGGAGGTGACTGGGGCTGTGTCAGGGGAGAGCAGAGAAATTCATCCTCACCCTGAGGTCTAGACCAGAGTCTTAGTCTCTGCTTCTGTTTCGAGGCATGTGCTAATGAGATGTCAGATTGCCTTATTTTACAGGGTTTGGAAGAAGTGACCTGTCGAATGGGAAGATGGATGCTCACATCCTGCTGAGGCTCCTTGTCCTGGGAAGACCATGTCCTCTCTTGCTAGAAATTTCTTTCTTTTTTTTTTTTCATGCATTCTTCACCAAGTTTTCAGGGGCTTCTAAGGCTTCCCTACCTCTACCAGCAATCTGTCAATGCCCACTTCTGCAAAAAGGAAATAACATCTGGTTAGTTAAATCACAGTGATAAATCATCATATGAATGATAAGAATTTATAAATAGAGGACCAACGTGCAATAAATATATTTGTAAGACATCAGCTCTGATGCATGCCTGTGAAGGCTCATCTTAGTTAGATCTGAAATCAAGTAAAAGGTAAGATTTTGGGCCTTCCTGTGAGGAACTTTCTTGATCAGATTATTTTAAGTGGGATGACCCAGCATAAATATGGGCAGCACCTTCCTGTGACAGCCCAGATAAAAGGGAGATGGAAGAAGGAAATGTTGCTTTTGCCTATTTTCTTTTTCTCTCACTGGCAAGTTCCTCAGCTCGGTGGCTGCAGCTGTTGTACTCCTTTAAAGGCTGATATTAAAATCAGCTTCTTCAGGCTTCCAACCTAGACTGTCCAGGAATCCTGCAGGCCTTTGTGTTCATGTCGGGACTTCTGTGATATCCATCCTTGTGGGCCAAGCAGATACCAGATTCTAGGGCCCCCCCACCCCCGCTCTGTGAGACAGCCATGGTTAGACTACCATGTAAGCTACCCAATAAATTTCCTTTTGATATGAACTCATTCTATCAGTTGTGATTCTCAAGAGAACCTTGACTAGCATAATTTTATTTTCTTTTATTTTCAGCCAAGCAATTTTCCTTGCACACTTTCACACTCCTGAACATTCAATATGTTGTACCATCGATGTAACAAAAGCCTTGTTAATCCCTGTATTTGAGATTATACGTTTAAACATGTTGATAGATACAGCCAACACCATGGCATGGCAGTATGCCTGGAGACTGTCATCAGGTGTCAGCAGAACTTTTCTTACTTGAAAGGGAATAAGGGAGAGTTTATTCAGTGTTAGATCAGGGTTGATCAAGGCTGTGTAAAGTAAAGGAAAAGCAGGTCGACCTCTACAGGAGCGGAACTGTCCTTTAGTCAGGACGAGGAAGGATACCACACCAGTCTCTCTGAGGAAGTAGAGACTGTGTGCCCTGGTGCAGGAGGCTTAGAGCTTTCTGGAGCACAGGTTTTGGAGAGGAAATTTTTGTCAGTTGATGCATTCTTTATTCGGTTCCAAGGCCGAGTGATGACAGTGGATGTTTTAATTCGTATGTTTGCTTTCTTGTCAGTGGTGGGTTCTTATCCTTATGCTGGCCTTATGCTGACACAGGAGTTCCTCAGCTCATCCTGTGTTTCCTGGCTTAGGTCATTAACACTTTAGGAACCTTATATAAGGGATTATGGCCCAGAGTCAAGTTAACATGTTCCAGAATGGTAACCCTGTCATGAAACCGTGTGTGTGTGTGTGTGTGTGTGTGTGTGTGTGTGTGTGTGTGTGTGTATTCTCACTCTCAGATGTGTGGACACAGAGGCCAGAGGTGGTGTGCTTTTTCACCCTCCATTTTATTCCCTTGAGAGAGGTTTTCTCACTGGAGTTGGGCTGGCAGCCACCTTCCTGTGTCCGTCCTCCCCAGAGCTGTGTACAGACTTGTATGAGGCCACATCTGACTTTTTACATGGGCATGCAGATTTGAACTAAAGTCTTCTGACTTGCAGAGTGCTGTTACCCAAGGAGCCATCTCTTCTGTTTCTCATGAAGTTTTTTTTTTTGGCTTGGACCAAAGGAAATTCATAAATCAAGGGACTTTTCAAATATGTCGGTGGGATCCTGGGGGTGGGGCAGTCACAGCTAAGAGAAAACTCTTCTTTTGGTCTCAGATGCTAACTCAGCACTGGGTGGCATAAGCTACTGGCCTGTTAGTGTATCCCAAAGTTGTATCAGCTAGCCACAGGATGACGGGCAGTGAACAGCTATCAGGAGACTAAAGGTAGCTCAAGAGAATATTCCTCTGGCTTTGCAGAGTTCCAACTCTCCACAACTGTTGTTCTAATTAGTCAGTTAGCTTTGTAGAATCTTTAATGTGGGTGTGGCTACTCCCATCCCACCGAACTTCAATGTTCACACTCTTAAAACTGTCAAAGAAATGGGTGGATGGCAAATGAGTTTAATCCCAGCGCTTGGGAGGCTGAAGCAAATGAATCTCTGTAAGTCCAAGGACCAGTTCACATCGTGAGCTCCAGACCTGGACCAGTTCATACCGTGAGCCCCAGACCAGCCAGAACCACACGGTAAGACCATCTCAAAACCAAACCAAACACCTGTTACACTATAGAAGATCTAAATCATAGTCTGGAAATATGATTCCCTGCGTAACTGTCAAGACCAGAAGTGTATGTCTTAATATTTGATTATGTTTGTCTCAATCACTTTCCTATTGCTTTAAAGACACCAGGCCCAAGGCAACTTATAGAACAAAGACTTTATTGGGGACTTGAGGTTTCAGACAGTTAAAGTCCATGACTATCATGGTGGAGAGTATGGGCTCAGGTAGGCAGGCATGATGCTGGCACAGTAGTTGAGACCTTATATTTTGGTCCACAAGTAGGAGGCAAAGAGCACACTGGGAATGGCAAAGGCTTTTGAAACTCAAGTTACACACCTCCTTTAACAAGGCTACACCTTATCATCCTTCCCAAACAGTTCCACCAACTGGTGACCCACTATCAAAGGTATGACCCTGTGGAGGCCATCCTCATTGAAGCCACCAGAGCTTCTCACCTAGTTTTCAGATGATAAAAATGTATGTTGTCTTTAGAGATATTTTAGATATGTTCAGAAGATAGAACTTTCATGTTGTACAAAGCTTCCGTATCACTGAGGCAGACAGGGCTCATCTGTCAACTATATTCCTTACTATACTGTGATTTTTTTTTTTTGCATTGTTTTGGTCACTTGATTGAACCAAGTTAACTGGATTTTATGTGTCTCCAGATTTCTCAGCACTATTGCTTCCTAAAGCTTTTGTCATTCACTTACAGATATGCCTGACCACCATAGATATTACCTCCACTCCTCCAGCTTCCAGCTTTGCCACTCTTCCTAGGAGTCTGGGGCCTAGAAAGACACCTGTACCATGCATGCTTGTTCACTGGAATGGGGGCTGTAGCAGATCTGCAGAGTCCCTAGACACTTTTGCCATTTTTAGGGAAGTCTTACAGCCTGGGGAATTAGACTTGCTGCCGGCAGTAGCTGTTCAGGGGGGTACTGGTGGAATGGTGTGTGTTGATGAGGCAGACAGATCAACAAGGAGGTAAAGCAGGAGGGAGTCAACAGGTAGCTTCTACTTCCTGCAGCATTCTCATTGACCATGCAACTAAGTCTTTTCTCATTAAACTGTGTGCATCTAGTAACATTCCCATCTACACCCTGGAATTACCCAGTGAAGTGTCAGGGTACATGCTTTGTTTCATGCGTGCTTCCTAGGGTTCTTACTGCCTAGCAATTTTTACCAAATTGAGGAATCCTTGGAAAAAGTTCCTTGAGACTTTCCAAAGGAAAGCTTAAGACTCAGTTAGTAAACAGCTCCCAAGTCTCAGGAAGTTCCTGAAATGTACCAGATTCACAATTCTTCCTCTACCCCCACCCCATCCAGATTATATAAACAGTAAGGAGGCTGAAGAGATACTCTGACTTGTCGATATTCCTGTGAGTCAAGCAGTTGGGGGAATATGGGAGCCAGATAGTATCCTGATGGGCAGAGAGGTAGGAAAATATGCCATAACACACTTCCAGCTTCTTCTTCACCCAGGACAAATATTTGGCAGAGTTCCTTGACATCTCTCCACACATGGGTCCCCTTCCAGCTGGCTTACCCAGACATATCCCAGGCAGGCCTTGACATGCCTGTCAATCAACTAGCCATCCTACTCTCTTTTGTTCAAGCTGACTGACGTAAAATGAGATGAAGAGGACCCATCTCAGGCCACTAGAGACCCTGAGGACCCACAGCCCTCCAGGGAGACACAGAGCACAGCTGATAAATCCCTTCTTCACTTGTGAAGCATCTGTATATGTGCACATGCCTGTGCTCAGTTGTGCTCATGTGCATGTATGTACGTGTGCCCTTTTGCTTTTAATAAGACTTGTTAGCTTTCTATGACCATTGTCTATTTTCTACCTTTTTATTCTTCAATCAGTGGAGAAAATGAGCCTGACCCAAGAGCCCTCACTGGTAACACAGAAAGCTCCAGAACTGCAGATTTTGTGAACTTTTACCCATGTTGGTGATGCAGCTGCCTTTGCATGGCCCATGTTCCTGTAAGTAACCCCTTACCTTCTACCATCACCCACCTGATGTTTTGAGACAAGGTTTCTCCTTGAATCTTCAGCTTGCTATTTCAATTAGACTGGCTGACCAGCCATCCTCGGGGAGCCACCTACCTCCACCTTCCTAGTGTTGGGTGACAGACATGAACCACCACACTCAGATTTTACATGATGTCGGGGATCTGAACTTGGGACTTCATGCTTAAACAGCAAGTACTTCATTCACTACACTGTCTCCTCAGCCCTGATTATTTCTCCTTTCTTTTTGTCTGCTTGTGAATGGAGCGGTAAGGTGGTTTTGTGAGATGTATTATAGATTTAGAGACAAGCAAGGAGTAGCCCAGTTAAACTCAAGACCTGAGTGGCTGAAAGTGAGCGGAAGCAAGAGTCATCCCTTTACGGTTTCTCTTTCAGTTCCTGCTTCCAGGTTCCTGCCTTAAGTTCCTGCTTCTCTTGATGGTGTTCTGTAAACCTTAAATCAAATAAACTCTTACAAGCTGCTTTTAGTCATGGTGTTTATTGTAGCAACAGGAGGCAAACAAGAACAATTGCTGTTAATTGGGTGCCAACCACCTTCTAATTCTTTTTGGAGTCAAAGTCACTCAGTAGCCTGGAACTCAACAAGTAGGCTAGGCTGGCTGGCTGGGAGCCTCCCATCTCTGCTCCCCAACACCAGGATTGAAATCACCCAACTTTTCTAAGTGAGTCCCGAGAATCGAACTTGAGTCCTCAAGCTTGTACGGCAAGCACTTTACCAATGGAGCCATCTCTGCAACCCCACTTTTGAAAGCTTTAAAATGAAAAACTAAAACTTTCAGATTTGGAGTTCAGGGCAACATTTAGGGTATGAGTGGCATAGTATGTGTGCATTCATTTCCCAGGACTATCATTAGAAAGTACCACAAACGGGGTGAGTTGAACAACAGGTTTATTTTCTCAGAATTCTGGGGACAAAGTCCAAAGTAGAGTTGGTTCTCCACAGGCCTCTCTCCTTGGCTTGCCAATGTCTTGAATCTTCTCGGATCTTAACATGATTCTGTGTGTCATAATTATGTGGAAATGATTAGGTCCAAGTCTCCTCTCACAAGAACACTAATCATACAGTATTAGGACCCCACCTTAACAACCTCATTTAACTTCCATTAGCTTCTTAAAGACCCTCTCTCCAAGTCTCACATTCTAGGGGACTGAGGTTTGGAATTAAGTTTATAAGCTTTTTGCCATGGATGGAAGGATGGCTGCCCAACTAGAATAGTAGGGGCGGGTGTGACTGTTGATATTGATCGTCATCCTGACAAGAGCTGGAATCACCGAAGACACAGGACTCTAGGCATCTCGGTGAAGTAGCATCAACTGAAATGCCAAGGCTAACTCTGACTGTGGGGTGGGAAGTGGGTCCCAGACCGCATTTCTAAAAGGAAAGCTGAACATGCAGCCATTGTTCTCCACTTCCTGGCTGTGGATACAGCTGTCTCAAGCTCCTGTAGTTTCCTGCTATGGCAGAAGGAATCCCTCCACTGTAAATTACACTAAGCTTTTTCCCTTCTTAGCTTTTGTTAGGGGTATTTCATCACAGCACTGAGAAAAGTAGCTAAGACAGCAGGGGAGTGGTGAGCAGGTGCCCTGAGGCTAACTGGGAAGGTCTTTGGGTTGAAGGTTGTTGGAAAGTCATTGGGTTGAAGGTCATTGGAAGGTCATACATGTATGGGGTAGTCAATGAGGACTGAGAAGTGTTTCCTATACACTTTAGGACTGTGACTGACCCGTAGACTTTGGGCTGGTTTCCACCACCTCCCCCCTTTGCCTGAGAAAGCAGTGTGTGCTCGTTGTGATCTGAAGAACAAAGTTTAAAAGACATCTTGAATTAGTAGTCCAGCCTGAAATTTCCATTTCAAGGATGAGTGGAGGCCGTGGTTGGTAAAGAAGCCTAGCCACCACCTGTGGATGTGTCCAGATTTCCTCTGCACCCTCCTCATTTCCATGTGAGCCTGGAGACATGTTAACCTAAGTTAAGTGTGTGATCCTTACAAAAAGTAGAACACTTGATGGCCCATGTCAAGACCCAGTTGCAGTGAGCATTGATTAATGAACCCCCAGAAGCTCCAGCATAGGGTATTGTATGTGTCCCCAACTTGTCATGATGACAATTGAAGCTCTGAAGCCAGAAGTCTGAAACAGATATGTACCTTCCCTTTTCCGTCCTTTGGTTGTTGGGATGTGGGATAGTTTTGACTTTGCTTCTCCGAGACAGCAAAACGTGTTCTCTCCACACCTCTCTTTCTTCTTCTCATTGGCCCTGCATATGCGCCTGCATCGTCCCATGCCATAAAAGCACTTTCTGAACCAGCCCTCTATCACAGTGAACAGAGAGGAACTGTGTGAAGAGAACACACTTGTATATCCCAAGAATGTCGGCAGACCCGTGAGAACGGTGAGTTCAGGGAGACATGGAGACCCCAGTGTAAATTACAAATTCTCTCTCCTTGTCTCTCCCCAAGTTCTCACCTAAGAAGTAAGTCTGAGTTCTCTCTCCCCAGGACACTCAAACTGGAAAAACCAAACTCAGGTTGACTTCCTCTCCCCATGTTAGGATTCTGCGGATGAGGACGGCGTGCTGGCATTCTCTGAAACGTCATAACCGCTTCAGTATCCTCTGCCCTAACTGTCTTCTCCAGAGTTTAAGACAGCTTGCAATCCATGGTAACCAAGAATAGACCTTTTCTTCCTCCCCTCCCCCTACTCTCTAAAACAATCAGAGGAAGACCAGCAGAGATCCGATAACAAACAGTGCAAGTGAAAGCCTTGAACTTGGGCTGGGGGATCACTCAGCAGGGAACACACCTGCTTCACAAGCATGAGGATGGAGGTTGGGGCAGCCAGCACCCACAGAAGAGTTGGCACAGAGCCACACATCTGTAGCCCATTGCTGGGGGGAGTACAAACAGGTAGGTCCCTGGAGCTCACTGGCCAGCCAGCCGAGCCACTCTGTGTTCCAAGTCTAGGAACAGTGCTGTCTCAAACATAAGGTTGTACCAGGCATGGTAGTACATACACAGCTTTAATCCCAGAACTTGGAAGGCAGAGGCAAATGGATTTCTGAGTTCAAAGACAACCTGGTCTACATAGTGAATTCCAGGACAACCTTGGCTTATCCTATGATAATTATTAATAAAAATAATAACTACTATTACATGGAAAGTGAGTGGAAGACATCTGATGTTGATCTATAGCTGCCACACACAGTCCAGAGCCTTCTGCCCTGACAACAGCGCCATGTCTGCAGCCTAGGACGAGCCTGTAGACCCCAACATCTGCCCATGCATTTCCCAACACATTCTAAAAGCAAGATGCTTACTCTGCTTGCTTCAAGAAGGTGAAGTAAATATTTTGGTTATTGTAAGGCTTGGGACCAGTGGAGGGGACTGAAGCGGGAGACTGAGATCAGAATGGAGATAATAGGAGCAGAGGCATTGTTGTCAGGGGACAAGGACCTGCCTGCTTTCTGCTGGCAGTCTCCAGTTCCCCTAACGAGAAGCATCAATGTGACCACAGACAGTCCGTAGAAAAGCACATCCCTGTCTCCTGGCCCCACTTCTCTTCTCCCTCCTCCTCTTGCTGCCTACCTCCCCATTTATTCCCTCCTCCCTTATGCCTTCTTCAGTCCTCTCTTCCTTCCCTCCTCTCCTCTCTCCCCTCTTTTCTCCCTTTCTCCTCTCTCCTCCCTCCATACAGTCTGCCTCTCCTCTCTATTCTTTTCTACTTTCCTCCCTCCATTCCCCACTCTCTTTGTTCTCCCCTTCTTCCCCTTCTCCCTCCCTTTTTTCTTCCCTCCATCCCTCCCTCCATCCCCTCTTCCTTCCATCCCAGTACAGAGCCTCACACAGGTTCCATAAGCAACTCTACCACTAAGCTACATCCGGGGTCTCAAAAGACACAAGCATAGTAAGGCTCTCTCTCCCCAGATCTCAGCGGTCCCTACAGGCCATTCCTGCCGACCCAGTGGGCACATTCCCAAAGATCCAGTGGGTAGGACGCCGCTCTCCCTTTCCCCATCTCACCACCATTTTGGTTACCTGGGGAAGTCTGAGCCAGAACCACAAGGACAGCTAAGGTCAGAAACCAGAGCTTATTGTGTCCAGAGAGGGTGGAGGAGAGAGTCAGCAGCATACTGAATGTGCTGGAGAAACTGCTACCGATTTTGGTTTTAATGACCGAGGTAGGACCTAGTCACGGGCAATAAATCTGAGGAAGGCAAAGGGCCTTCTGCAGGTCAGCACTGAAAGCAACCCGTCCAGTGTTTGGGTCATCTCTAGACATCACTTGGCAAGAGGACAGTAAGCCTGCTGCTTTGTGGACAGTGCAGATCTAGCCCCAAAGAAGTCTCCCTGGCCCTTCTTCCAGCCTGGTTCTGCCCCGTGTTCACCATGGCTGGGATGTCGTTTTTCTAGCTCATTTTCCCACACACTGACAGCCTCAAGGACAACTGTGAGGCTGAAAGCCCTGCAGGTGCAAACAGGCTGCCATGCCTGTGTGTCCAGGGTATGCAGAGCAGGCACTGCAAACACTGGAAAGGTTGGGCAGCACTCTCAATGCCAGCACTGACGGGACTCACAGGGTCAGCGATAACAAAGGAGAGAACTCCGAAGGGGAAGGTCATGTTGAGGTGCAGGGGGTGGATGGGAAGGGGAGTTGGGGTGGATTGGATCAAGATACACTGTTTAGATGTGCGAACTCGACGAACAATAAATAAAAATACTCCTTTTAAAAAAGCATTGTTTGGGGCCTTGTTCCGAGTGGTAGACGCCAGAGGTGCTCACATGTGCTCACATGTCAATAGTTCGTTCATCCGTCCACGCCAAGTGGGTTGTGGGGAAGGTGATTGGTACAGCAATGGTAAAAACTGCTAGAGTAAGAGCGACCAGACTTGTGTTGGATCCCTACTTACTGACGTACTTTAATAAGCGGAAAACCTACTTTGGTCACGATGCCCTTCAGCAGTGCAGCGTGGGGACATCGTGCTCCTCAGAGCTTTGCCCGTCCCACGACCAAAGCGTGTGAAACACGAACTAGCAGAGATCATCTTCAAAGTCGGCCTGGTTATCAATCCGGCCACAGGAAAGCCCTGTGCAGGAACCGCCTTCCTAGAGAGGCCCCTCGGTTCAGAAGCCACGCCCCTCAGCGAAACTCGGGAAGAGCTCAAGGTCTCCTGAACCTGGGGAAGAAGGAGCCAGCGGGATTTCTGTCTCTGTGTTTGCTCAATGGCTTTCATTACTGTCCAGTTTCTCCTGTGACATTAGAAGTAGTAAGCAAAGCAAAGAACTTAGTGTTCCATTAAAAATTAAAAAAAAAAAAGCATTGTCTGAACAGGCTGTAGATGTCACACAGCTGGCAGAGCCAAACCTTCATCTCCACTCCAGCACTGGGGAGGTCGCGAAGGCGGGTGGAGGCGGTGGGGGGAGGAGAAGTTCAAGGTCATCCTCAGTTGTGAAGTGGGTGCAGAGAAGGTTGGGCTATGCAAGAGCCTATATGCAAACACATAAAGCACAGGAGGAGAAAGATGAAGAGTAAACGGTGTCTCATCTTCATGCCTATCCCTTAGACCACAGACATTCCTAAGAAAATGTGAGCCCGGAGAATGGAAGAGAATTCTGCAGGGTCAAAGGGTGAGGAGGGAAGAAACAAGCAAGGTGATTTTGTGTGTGTGTGTGTGTGTGTGTGTGTGTGGTTATGGGGTGGGTATTTTTGTGTAGTCATGTTGTTAGTATGTGGTGTATATGTGTCTGATGTGTGATATGTTTCATGATATGTGTGTCCTGTTTGTGTATATGTGTATATGTGTTATATGTGCATATGTGCATATGTGCTGTACTGTGGTGTATGTGGTCATGGTATGTGGGGATGGGGTAATCATGATATGTAGGGGTGGGGGTAAGGGAGTGTTTGCGTGTAATCATGGTGTTAGTGTGTCTGGTGTATGTGTGTAATCATGTTGTATGTATGTGGCATATGTATGGTGTGTGTCATCATGGTGTTGTGTATATGTTGTCATGGTGTGTGTGTAATCATGGTCTCTGTGTGTGTACGTTGGGGAATGTGTTTGTGCATAGTCGTAGTGTTTGAGACCTGTGTGTGTGTATGTGTAGTCACGCTGTATGTACGTGGTATATGTATGAATGTGGTGTAAGTGTGGTGTGGTATGTGTGTCATCATGGTTTTGTGTATGTGT